>OX465285.1:76131713-77331713 GCA_949987705.1 Thereva unica
TTCAAACAAAAAAACGGCGGGACCGAATTTTATGAAAATCTTCAGATCATATTTTTATTAATACGTTTCGAAAGACATCTTAACGAACTCGATATCTTTTTTGGTTTGTGCGATATCGTGCAAGAAAAAATGACCATACGTACGCACGCACACACACACATACTTCTTATCAAATTTATGCTTAAAATGCTATTGGGACCTTGAAAATACGTTGAAAATTTCGATTTCGATTTCCGGACCGATTACAATATCTTTCCTATAAACTGGAAAGTTAATAAAACACACACATAGCAATATGTTTGTGTATACCCTATACCAGCGGTCGGCAACCTATGGCAAGCGTGCCATTAGGTGACAGGCAAGAAGATCTATGGGTCGTGCCCTGAAGTCGCTTTAAGGCCAAGTATTACCATACACTCAGTGCTCGCCAACTGGATGGTGCCTGCAGTCTAGGAAAACTGACAAAACTTTTTATTTCTGTGGGGATTTATCGTCAGTCCGGACTTGAAGATCTGAATTTGTTTTCAGTTTGAAGCTTTCGTTGAGACCATGAAGTTTTTTTCACCTGAATTAACAACCTGCCACCCTAAACTGTCGTCTTCGACCGTGTGCATGTCGGGAATCAAGAGATCACCTGCAGTTCCCAGCCTGTGAGGCGGATGTCTCAAGTATTCAGTCTCAGCCAGACTAAGTAATGCATTTGGGCTGCCGACCGCTGCCCTATATAACAAACATCACCAATGACTTGATAACACTAATATTTTTCGTAATATAAATTGCACAAGAAACTAGAATACTAAAAAATAATTCGGACACGGATTATTATTTTTCATCGTGAATTTAATATCTACAAACATCTACAAATCATGAAGGGAAATTTCGATGATTTTTGTGAATAATTATCAGAATTTTCCTTTTTAGGACTAACTTCAATTGAAATTGCTATAATCTCGAATTCTACAAATGTCAGATCTATGTGAAAAAGAAAGAAATGGCACCATCAAAAAGAAATTAGTCGATAATAAAAGTCTAGGCCATAAAACTGAGCTTGTACACTACTGATCAATTACCAAATTTCGTAGATTCGTCGATCGTTAACTTCATTCACAAAAATGTTAAGATCTTTTCTCTCGGGACCACTTTTATGCAGAGGCGAGCTACTTCCGGCCGATGCATGCCGCAGCTGTGTACCGTACAGGTTGACGGATATAAACAACCCATACGTAATGGCCAACATAAATCCCATCCGATCATCTCCGAGCGCTATCAACTATTTAATTTTCTAATAAAGGGAAATAACTTAAAAATTTGACGCTTAATTAAAAATCATATAACATAAATCGGTATGACCTATAAAATCTTTCACCAGCTGTCACCGTGACAGCGTAAAGAAGAAAACCACCTGTTTCGTGGAAAATATAAAAATGGATATTTCCGCTGAGACGTCTAGATAGAGGGACAAGGAAGGAGGGTAGATAGAGATAGAAAAGGGCTAATAAAAATTTACAGCCATGGAAATTAAAGTGTGGGCCCTTAGCGAAGCGAAATGTGCCACTTTTCGGTCTCCATCCGAAGTCGCATCTTTCCTCTTCTCGGGAAGATTATTAATTAGCAGATTGCCGTTTAGCATATCCATAAGCAATTAAGCAGGCATTAACTGGCCATAAATCGCGGAATAATTTTCCTATTATAAATTCAATGGGCACAGATTATTGGCAGGAACGGAAAATTAATGATGGAACAGCGATTGGAATTCCATTGATTTAGTTAATCATCGTCGTCATCATCATTCGAGAAATCATAGTGAAAATATTTATTGTTATGTCGCGTCTATTGTTTCACTCGGGGGCTTAACAGTTACCACATAAATTAGAAATCCGGTAGAAGATGCCTCCTCCTAGCCCGGCTATAACTTAACCAGAAGTCATCTGACCGCGCAGCTAATGTTTATTCATAGGCATAGGTGCTTCGCGCCGATAAAAGCTTGCCTGATTACACCGCGGAGAACACCTTGTCTTCCGCGCATAATTTATTAAGAAAACCGAAGCACCTTCGGCTCTTTAGTAAACATTGTTTTGGGTCTCATAATCCTTATTTATGGGGTATCGCGCCACCGGTAAGATATTCAAATGATCGCCCCCCGGCCGCCGATGGCTGTGATTGCGTGTGCGGTGACTATCCTCCACAAAGGCCACCACACTGACATTAAAGGGATCCCTGCTGCGGCTGCAAGTCACACTTCCACCTACGATCGGCCATAATTAAAATTCCCCGAAGGCAGCCATTTCATATCTCTGATATGAGCTTTTTTATCGCCTATTTTATTTGTCCCAAAACCTTGAGAGAGCTTATTAGCACAATTAAAAACCGACGGCGGCCCGATATCACCTGGAAAATTACTCAGCATGACACAATGCCATCAAGGCTGGAACTAGGTGAACGGCGAACAGGAGACAATAAAATTTCTTATCGAGGATAAAATTTATTAAAAATCCACAATTACTAACGCGACAGCAGCGACCGGCCCTGATTCCTGGCGAGTTCTTGTTGCTCGGTTATCGCTTAATTTCTGGGCCCGGCTGCAGGTAATCGGCAGGAAACATTCGACGAATAAAAAAAAATCGGTTATCTTGGAAAATTATGAAAATTTATGGATATTCCATTTTCCCTGCCAGTGTGCCTTCGGATACTATCGAGTATTGTGGAGTGCGTTCAGGGCAGTTCGTTTTGACACGGCATGACACCGCGCAGGGAAACTGGTTCCTCCTTTTGAGCGCGTGGTGCTCGGCTTTAATGACCGTGGAAAATTGGTAGTGGATACCTGTTTATGTCATGCTGATAGCAGCGCTCTTGATTTTAATGCGGCATTTTGCATTAATTATTTGGTGATCGCTTCTGTGTACGTTTGACAGTATTTGGACATAAATTCTGTTTTGATTATGAGGAACAAGAAATGCCACAATTTGTTCTTTTTTTAGGCATTTATGTCTTAGGCGGGCCGCACACTTGTGCGACATTTATTGCATTAAGATAAATTCCGCAATGCGGTAATTGCTGCACTGAGATTTGAAACCGTATATTTATGCGACATTTACCGCAAGGTATGATGGTGTAAATATAAGCAAGTTTAACAAAATGAGTTCTAGTTAAGATAAAATGCCTGTAATTTGGTATTTTTTAAAGAAACCTTTTATTTTTTTTTAATTCATTTTTGAATTTTTCAATAAACGCTTCCGATCAAGCCAAACCTCAAAATCGCAATGCACAACATGCTGTAAATATTGCAATGAAGGAAGACGTTTCTATCTCTTTGCGATATCTCCTTCATGTTGCAATGCAATATTTCGATTGGTCGCATTGATGTGCGGCAACAACAGCACTCTGCGTGCTTTTCAAATGGGATCATGCGATATTTGTTGCGTTGCAGTAATTACCGCATTGCGGCATTTATCTCATTGCAATAAATGTCGCACAAGTGTCCGGCCGCCTTAGCTGTAAGAGCTGAATACATTGGAAATATGATTAGAAAAAAGTTGTCGGACATTATCAATAGCAATTTCCTTTGTTTTGAGATGACTTTTAAGAAATGTTCTGCTTACAATGATATACAAGTTGAATTATATTCTATTTATTTTCACAAGAAAAATTGATACTGATCTTAACATTTCATTTAAAATGAAATGGCAAAAGTCCTAACCAGTATATGGCCTTGGCCTTTTGGAGCTGCTCCCTCCATGGTTCCTGTTTTCTAGCGGATGTCATCCAGTTTTGGTCTTCTAACCCAGCTTTGTCTTGAACGTACAAGTCTATGTCATTCTTTCACCGTGGATTTGATCTATCTCGTTTTCATACTTGGTAAACCCCAAACGACACTCCAAGGCAAATTTTTCTTAATTCACACAAGCTAGATTTCCTGCTCCTGAGTTTTATTATCTTCTCGACATCTCAATTTAAGTTTATCACGTTATAGCTTTCCCACCTTTTTTTTATGTGAAAGTCTAAGCTCAGGTGTCACCCTTTGTACTACCAGTCCGTCACGTCATACACGTCAACGTCAGGTGTCTGGTAGTAAGCTTAGCTCGAAGGATAGAGAAAAGATAAAATAGATTAAAGGGGGTCTGGGGGGTACATGAGGAGATGGAGATGAACTTTACGTTTAAACTCTTCGGTGTTGTAAGAGTTCGGGAAAACTGACTGTGGAAGGTTGTTCCACAGTCGAGTTGTTCTCGAAAAGAACGAATTACTAAACTGGTGTGTGCGCGAAAATGAGGGCTATAGATAGTGAGGGTGAGCCGAAAGGGCAAGACTTGTGTTGCGGGAAAAACATCGCCGTTAAGGCAGGAGGTTATATATTTCGGTGGAACAGTCGTTATGGTAGATGCGGTAGAATTTCACCAGAGCTGCTACATTCCTGCGGTGACTAAGTGAATCAATTTTGGAGCAAATGGCGACGTCGCCAATGAGTTGGAGAGCGCGGTTCTGCACCTTGTCCAGCCACGCTAAGGTGGTACTCGGTGCCCCTGCCCAGAGTTGAATTCGAGGCGGGGCCGAATGTAGGATTTGTAGATTATAGCCCTGGCCGACGGCGGAAGGAGGAAGTTGCATCTTTTAAGGAATCACAATGCTTGGGTTTAGCGATTTGGACTATGTGATTACTCCATCGCAGATCTTCAGTTAATGTTATGCCTAGGATATTGAGAGAAGGTTCAGCCATCAGTTCTAGACTGTCCACTTTAATGGGAGGAATTGAGGAGCGCGTTTTCATAGAGAAGAGACAGTATTTTGTTTTCTGTGCGTTGAATTCAACATGATTCTTGTGGCCCCAATCTAGAATCAATGTCCCTGTTGATTGAAGTGGACATAAGTTCACGATCAAGCAGACAAGGTCTGGCCCGAGCTTGTCTTGCTTTATCAAAGCTATACGAGTAACGCAAAGTACTGTCATCAGCAAAGCTGTGAGGTGAGTTGGATGGGATTGAGAGCAGGTCATTTTTAAAAACTAGGAAAAGAGCTGGTGATAGAATTGAGCCCTGGGGAACGCCTGAGAGATGGAGTGGGGATTAGATTCAACACCGTCCAATACTACCTTGATTGAACGATCGGAAAGGAAACTCTCAATCCAATTCTTTAGAAGAAAGTCGATGTCAATAGCATGGAGTTTACTCAATAGAGCGGGGTGCCATACTCCATCAAAGACCTTGGAGATATCGAGAGCAACCAGGCCGGATTCACCCAAGCGATGAATGTTTTGGTAGAGGTGCTCAGTTAGGCATACAAGGAGGTCGCCAGTAGATCTTTTCGATCTAAAGCCGTACTGCTTGTCATCCAATATTTGGTTGCGTTCAAGATATTCCATAAGCTTTCTGTTTATTATTGTCTCCATGATTTTGGAGAGGATAGAAGTGATTGCTATTGGGCGGTAGTTAGAGGGGTCGCTGGAATCACCTTTTTTCGGTACCTGTTGGCATCCAAGAAACGGTGTTCCTCACTCGCGTACATATCATCAATGTTCCTTTTTTCATTCTTTAGAGGTCTTCACAGAATCACAACTTGGTAATATTGTACTCTAAATTGCCTATATACAATTTGTTGTTTGTCCAAGCAATGTAGTGGGAGACAGTGTAGAGTACACTTGTCCCTTACACGATAACAAATTGTACTGGTTTCACAAGTTTTTGAAATGTCCCGGTTCAATACTACTACTACTGTACTAATACTATTTGTATGATCTCGTATCGAGGTAAACTCATTCTTGATTTTCGATTTTCAGCATAGGTACATGAGGAAATGAGCCGAGGTGTGATTGTAAATACCTAAAGTATAGTGGACAGACATGGTTTCTTCTTACACTGATACATGAAGAAGCTATGATTAGGCTGTTTGGAAGTGCTTCCCTTCTGTATCCCTATCAATATCTTTTTTAGCATTGCATGTCATTAGGAAGAAGCACTTTGTTCGATTTTCTTCTAATTAGCTTCCTGGGAAGCTATTTTGAAGGTTTAAGTTTTCCAATCAACTCTATTTGATTTTTGAATAGCCGTTTTTCACTGGACTAATCAAAATCACAATTGCTATATAAATCGATATAGCCTTCTCTTCCAGTCTCTATTAAATGGAAATTTTTTAACAGAATTTCTCAAAACAGAAAATTTACCACCAAAGTTGACAATTGCCTCTTTGTAGCCCCAGGAAAATTTTCCAAAATGCTTCTGAAACGCGACCAGGAAGCACTTCCACTTTGATTCTAGAGGACACATCTCCCGCTAGGTCTTACTTCATTTGGGGCAGCAAAATTCTCACCCACCAAGTTGAAGTGAGTGCGATTGGTATTGTAAAATTTTAATATACATTGTGGAGGCGTAGGTTTCCTACTTCTTACTTTTCCTCTACTCTAGTAAAATATAAAATTTGAACTGAGCAGTGATGTAAAATTTGTGGTAAAGAGTATTCAGAGAAAGAGAAAGTGGAAAAACGAAAGAAAATATGGTAGTTTTTGGCTGAGATTGAACAAAATAAGTAGGAAAATATTAATAACACGAAGTGCCTGTTTTTTCGAAATTATTCTGCAAAATTTAAAAGACATATCCAGTTCCGTGAGCTCCGGTCGGTGTTAATTATTCATACTCTTTTTTTTTAATCAAGCGACAAGGTTAGATCAGCCTTCTGTCAATCCATTTTCTTCTGGAGACTACTCTTTTCAAAGGAAGAAAAAAGCATTTGACCAACCTTCTCACGCTATGGAAGTAATTCTATGGCGATCCATTTCATTTGAGCAACCACAAAGATCCCTGGGAGGAGCACATTCTAGCTATAAGGATCAAATAACCCCAGCACGATAACACGTACATTTAGAAACGTGTTAGGTGATTTGTTAGGAGGTGTGGTGCTACCGGGGTACCGACGAAGCATGCCATACTGAACTCCTCGTGAGCTGTGCAACTGGTCAAGGCCCAAGACCCGGTAGTTCCTGGGGAGACGGTAACGACTTGCTAACAATCTGTTGAGATAGCTAGGACAACATAATTGCCAATTGATTGGCTTTCACTAGCGCCGAGTTTTTCTCTCTAATTTATCTCTCCACAGCTACACAAACACATGCTGTTCGGGATACCTATTGGCTGTTTGCTTTTCTCTATATGGTTCCTGGATGTTACGACCGAGTAACACAACAGAAATAATAAAATAATAGTTTCTATTTCACAATCAATTTTTATTTATATTGTTTATTTTTGGGGGGCAGCGAACACCCTGGGGAGGGCAGTGCTACTCCTTCCGACGGGGTCTGCTTGTTAGGCCCATTACTTTTCCTTTGTTTTAAGTAAGCCAAGTCATCCTAGATATAATGCAGGTCTGCCGTGAGCTCCACCGTTGGTTGGCTAAAAGAGCAGGTGGTGGCTAAAAGACAAGGCGTTTTTGACTACGCGTAAAGCACTGCTAATTATCTCGATCAGCAAACCCTTGGGAAAGGCTTCCTACTTGGCTAGATAGTCGGTTTTCTAGTTCACATCTATCTATGTCCGGAGACCCAGACGAGAGTCACGTAATGCTTTCTACCTTTCATATCTACCTCAGCTCCGCATAGCTCTTATAAAGACTTACCGGTTACCAGTTACCGGTTATCTATTTAAATTCCAATGCTACATCCTTGGGTAACTTTGAGGTTCATTGTCTTGCAGGCCTTCAGGAATCCTAGTTACAAGTCTTTCATTCCGGCAGGCCAATTTGAAGCGAATGTAGTTCGTGGTTGTGCCAACCAAATTCTTGGGTACCAAAAGCTAAGATGTTACTATGAGCGTAGGATATTCAAGTACAGACTCTGGATTCCAAAGTAAAAAGTACTCAGTACTCGGCCATTTAAATCTTTTGGTCAAGTTTGACCATCCTGGGACCGTATGTGGTTCCGCTAAAAATGGTATTAAAAACTCTATGATCATCATATGTCCTTTAAAAATTCAAGCGGCCGGTGTTCGCCCGTTGTAAGGCCATTGTTATTTTTTATCGAGTTCGTTCGATTCGTTTTCTCGATAGTTCGCATCACCTTGTGCAAAGATGTCACAGTGGATTTACCTCTGAAAGAGACATATTGATCTGGGGACAGTCACATCAATCGATTGGCGGATATGACAGTTGACATCAATCGATTGGCGGATATGACAGTTGATCCCTTTCAGTGTCTTGACCACGAAGGATGTTAGGCTTGGGGATTTTTAGCCTATTTTTCTAGTTTTTGGAATGAAGACCGCAATCGCCTTTACCTCACAGGAACGTAAATGTAATTTTAAACATAACCACAAGGCCGTGGTTTGCTAGTTTGGAGATAACTATGTTTAGTCTTTGAGTTATAAAAACAAGAAAGGTCCATACTTTATAATAAATTCAGGTTGGTTCATAGGATTATTAGAAGAAAAAGCGATATCAATTATGAAACCATTTCAAAACACAGCAGTCGATTAGGAAAAAAGACACTTAAGGAAGTTCTTTTGAAGATTTCAATACTAATGAAAAAGCAGGTTTTAACGAAAATATCATAATCATAATTTTATCGAGCAAAGAAGAAACAATTTCCCGACCTATTTGAATCCCAGCACCACCGCAAACACGACTATCAACGAATAAATCTCAGTGCAGTGTCAA
Organism: Thereva unica; assembly: GCA_949987705.1. Classification (NCBI taxonomy): domain Eukaryota; kingdom Metazoa; phylum Arthropoda; class Insecta; order Diptera; family Therevidae; genus Thereva; species Thereva unica. The sequence continues at coordinate 76,140,348 of OX465285.1, forward strand.
ACCAACGCCATGCAACATTTGCCTTAAGAAGGAGCGCACTTCCAAAGTGAATCGCAGACGCTCCTGCCCAAGGACCCTCCTAGAGCCCCATAAAAACAATTCTAATGCAATCACAATATTCAAATCACAAAAAAAAATCGACTCACTCTGAGTGGATCCTTCGACTTCGTCTGCATCGTCCGCCCCCAGGTATCCTGGGTCCTTGGTGCTGAGGGTGGTGGCGCAGCCATTGGTGGTGGTGACGTCCTCGTCATCTCGCGGGACTTCCTTGCTGCACTTGACATCCTCATCTTGAACTCGAATTGGTCGCGATTGCTTGCGGCGCGACATTTTCCTTCCGACAACGACGACGACGGCCACGACTTTTTTTTCTACTCAATTTTGCTCACCGCGGCGCGCACTCTACTTTTCGCCGTCGTCGCTTTTTACCTGTGCCCGTGTTTTTGTTGTTGTTGTTGTTGCTGCTGCTGTTGCTGCAGCAAATTTTCTTCGTGTACGTTTTTTTGCTGCTGTTTTCGTCTTAAGATTTTCTTGTTCAAAATCGATCGATTATCGCGCGTTTTCCACGATTGCCGCGTTTCATGCACTCAAACACTTGCGCACCCATTTTCTTGGTTGTTTTTCAGTTGTTATTAGCCTCGTGTTCAGTCTTTGAGGGTTTTTGCTCTTTATACCTGGATGGATACCTGAATGCTAAAACGTTGGATGAAATGACGCTCCTGTGTGGTAGCTGCTGATGGTGCTGATGTTAAGCCCTAGAGCAGCAGCTCTTCCTTCGTATTCTTCTTCTTCGCCTGATGATGATTCGCTGCTGGTATTGCTGCTGCTGCTGTTGCTGCTGATAGTTGCTTGCTGCAGATGTCACCAAATTCTGCTGGCAGCAATCAAGTTTCGGTCCATGTGATAGAGCGCAGCGATGAGTCTTCTTCGCGGGCCTTGTAACCTTCGCTGGAATTCGCAGTCAATGTTCTGAAATTTTTTACAGATTTTTAGGAATCTTCAGAAGTTTGTAATTGAAGAAGGATCCTTAAGGACTGTTCGGATTTCATGTTCTGTCTGTCGGTCTTTAATGAAACAAAACGAACAGGATGGCAGGAAAAAATTGCTTATAAAAATACAAAATTCTAAAACCACATCAAGTGAATTTTATTTTGTAAAATGAATTTAATTTATTAACTTGGATGCGCATAAAATATGGTCGTTTACTTGTTGAACACGGTTTTGTTCCCAGGGTTTTCATTTGAGTGTGGCCGAGGCTGCAAATGTTAATAAAAAATAAAACACCATGAAATTGCCGATGTAATTCCACGCGCGGCGGTGGTTTATCCAAATTGTTGAAAGTTGGAGGGTTAATACCTAACGAGCTTAAGTCAGTATTTGGGGTTTAGAGAGTTAATCTTGACGCGGTTTTTGTGTGACTACAATTCAAAAAGTAATAGATAATAAAGTTTTAAAACTACAATTCGAATTGTTTTTCTAACTGCTAGTTGTGAGCCTAGTGAGCATTTTTAAAAATGTTGAAATGCTTGAAAATAAGTCTGACAGGACAAAGACTTTTTACTGAGATTTAATTGGCCAAAGATTCTTTACGGCTAAAGAGGGCGGAAATCAAAGCTGCTCCTGTGAAAGATAAAAAAAAAGAATGTTTTGAACAATATCGAATCGTGAACTACTTTTCATCGATCCCTTTAGTCCCTCTAAACAGGCACTAAAGGACGTGGTGCTACAAAGTGGTCCCCCATCTAAGTAGTAACAGTGCCCAAAGCTGCTTGGCTTCGGTAATATAATGGGAGCTGGTCTATTCAGTATGCTAACCGGGACCCTAGATTTGGAAAATATAGAAGCTTAGCGAAAGATTATTGACGAAACTCTCGAAACTTCTGCTAATTATGTCCGCCTGTTTCAAGGAAAGAACTGAATTGATCCGTTAGCTATCAAATAAGACGAGGAATAAAGTAGTCAATGATTCGTCCATTGAATAAAATAGAAGAAAGCAAGAAACATGATAGAAACGAAGGGAAATTAGCAAATAAGGAAACGATTCGGTATATATAGTGCAGGAAACAGCATAGCACGTAATGGTTTTATATGGGATTTATAACTAGCAGCAGCAGCAGCAACCCCTGCACTAAAATGGCATAGAAAGACGAAAAGGGTAATGTAGGTACTTCGTAACAGCAGCAGTAAAAGGTTTGGAAGAAGCGTTTTGTAAGAGCCTAATACCCGGGCTTCACCGGACAAGCTGCGCATGTTCGAACAAATTGATGAACTGAACTTTAAAATATCCTCAGTTTGCATACAAGTTCTACATATTCAACTCAGCAGACCCTAGTTTACCCAACTTTTTTTTTTGAAGACTAGAGGCTCAAGGAAAGCCCCTGAGGGAAAGTAAAGGAAGGAAATTCCGCAACCAGCCGCGATATTTTATTCCACCTACTCCCAACCATTACTATCGCGACTCTGTCATCGGGGCATCGAGAAATAACTCGCGGGAATGTTATGCCTCCTGAAGCGAGTTGATTATCATCAACCAACGGGTAACATGCGCTGGGTGAAGCGGGGAAGGGCTAGGGGAGGCTAAGAAATGAGGAATCAGGAATAAAAATAGGGAAGAAGAAAGAAAGAAAGGTATGGAGGTGAGGAAAGTGGGAAAGGCGAAGGACCATTGTACTGCCACGATTCGTACTGGACTCGAACTGAAGTTGAAAATTAACTGGACTTTTGCCAGTGAAGCAAATTATGTGGATTGAACTGAACATTATTGAACAGCGCCAGCACAGGCGTTACGGCCATTACGGAACAGCAATTTCGAGAAACTAGTACTCAATCATAAAGGAGGTCCAAGGAAGACTATATCTAATCTAAGAAAATAAGAATAGTGTTGAGGTGACCAGATTTCGAGGTTTAAAATTCGGGATGCTATATAGGAATTTTAAATTAAGTATAAGGCACTTTTCTCAAGATTGAAAGTAAGCCTACAGTGGTAAATACATTTAAATTAGCCTTTCAATGGCGAAAAGTAATGCTAACCATCTTGTTTGTGCTTACAGTCTTATCAAAAATAGGCACTGTACATTCGAGCTCAATTAAATCATGGTTAAGCTTTCGTTTCAGTTTAATAAAAATATTACGAGTCTATCAAAGTTCTTCTTCTTATTTGATCCGTTAGCAGGCGGTCCGAGCGGTACGTCCCTATCTATCAAAGTTAGAATCTGAATATTATCAGGACGAAGCTCACCAGGGCAGCGACGAGTTGTGGTAGATACAGACTCCAGTCGACATCAAAGAAAGCAAAACTCTGCTGGTTCCACTCGAGATTTGGAGAGAAAGCTTACCGATGCTAACAGTCGTAGGTTCAATATTCTGAAAAAAAACTAAGTCAAAGGATTCCAAAGGAGACTAGCCAGCTCGTAAAAGACATCAGTCGACCAAAGCTAACTGACAAATTTTTAAACCAAAAATTTCTTATCGACACTGGAGCGGACGTTTCAGCGGAGGAGATTACGAGAACAGCCATAACGATACCTTTTCGGTAGTGCAAGGATCCATCTGGCTGAGAATTGGTGTAATACTAAGCTTTGATCAGAGCGTAGTAATATTGTAGTGGAGCTTGGTAGGTAAGAAAGGGCAGATTACCACCAAAAACTAAATCTATAAAACATTAAATTAAAATTAAAATTAAATGGTTTGCATGAGGATATAGAGACACTACTGAATGTGTGGAAGCAGAAATAAAGATTGATAATCAGGAGATAGACCCGAAATTCCTACTAGGGAATGACGTAGTTAACCACGGCGGGTTCAAAAACCTCCATGGTTAAATATAAACTTTCCTGGTTAAGTGAAGTGACAAACGCGTGACGCTTACTTCGTGGTTTACCATATGTAGCAAAGTTTTTGGTCACACTACTGGTAGTTGTAAGGATTGAGCCGCAAGCTACAGGATACTAGATGAAGTTGAGTCAGTTGTGTAAAATGCTAAAATTGCTTAAAAGTGAACTATGAGACTAAATTGCCAGATCTAAAAGAGAAATTACGAATCGCCCTATCGCTCAGGAATAACTCTTGTACTAGTGGTCCTGGCCCGTCCTGACATTCGTCTTGCCTTGGTGAAATATCTTTTAGTAAGCTTAGTTCGGAAGTTAGAAGAGGTTCAAGATTTGGGAAATTCAGACTGTGTGAGTTTGTTGGGAAATACAGACTGTGTGAGTTTGTTCCACAGTCGGCTTGTTCTATTTATAAACGGATTCTTTGTCTTCTATACATAAACGGATTATTTGTCTTCTTAGAGGCCGTAAGCAAAGGGACTAATCTGATGTGTTGGATATAAGATTGCCGCTGAGATAGGAGGGTGTTCTTTTTCGTGGATAAATCTCTTCGATAGTATCGATATATTTTTTTCAGGTTTACATTCCTACGTTGGCTCGATGGGTTGATCGTGGAGAAGCCAATAAATTTTTAAGGCATTTGATTGGATTTTATCTAATCAAGCTATAATTCGAAGTCAAGCTATAAATAAGTTATATTATAGTAGATTACGAATATAAGATTTGTATTTTGTAACACGGGCCGGTGACTGGTGGTGGAACTTGCACCTTATAAACAATTCTTAGATCGGGTCAGCCAATAGTTCTATACCATCCACTGATACAAAAGCAAAGATGATGCAGATTCATATGCATAAATATAATTGAAGTGTCTGTCTGTGATCTGTATGTCTGTCTGTCTGTTTGTCCGGGCTAATCTAGGAAACAGCTAATCCGATTGTGATTGGACTTGTACGGGAATCTTCAGTATTTTCACTCGGAGCTGATTAACGTTTCAGACGGAAAACTCGATTCAATAGTCGGACGAAAGGGAGCGGCAAGTTTTTTTTTATCATTCCTTGTAATGATCAATGTTTGGAGAAGACTAATCCGATTTTAGCACTTTCACGGCATGATTCACTATTTTCTTAGACGTTTTCACTCTGCTCCAAATATCGGATCAATAATCGAAGGAACGCGAATGAAGTGCTGTCACTGCGAGATATTGTTCTTTAAATTGGCGGAAATACTGCGGATCACCATGGTTTGCTATCTCCGCTAATAATCGGGTCTGATGATAACTTAAACAGAAAATATATCGAACACAATGAGCAATTTGGATATCGCCACAGGGACGGCTCTATTTTTATAGGTAGCTTTAATTTTGTTTCATAATGTTTTGCAGATTTGTTTGTTGTTTTTATTATACGATTTTCCTATCCTGGACTGCGCAGACATCGATTTTTTTTATATAAAAGGCGTTGCAACGCACGTGGGCTTTTGCTTTGAAAATAACACAGTGTGTGGTTTTGGAGGCATTGAATTCGACACTATTTTTGCGGTCTCAACCGAAAATGAGTTCAAATAGCGTCGGACATACATAAGTCCGCAATCGTCCTTATGTGTACTCCAATACTATTTTGATTGAACGGCTATGGATTTGGTTTGGGAGAGAATAGAAGTAGGTAATTGCTATCAGGCGGTACATAGTTGAAACGATTGCTTGATTCACTTCTTTCGGCGTGGGGTGAGCATGCGCAAGTTTCTAAAGGCCCCCATACACGGTCAAATTGGATGTACATCGAAGAGCGGATGTACAACCAAAACTATCGATTGTGGGCCGGTCGGCCGACCAAAACTCGTTGCTCTTATGGGTTTGATGAAATTCTGGATGTACAACCAATTTGACCGTGTATGGGGTCTTTTAGAGTCTGGTAAAACTCCAGAGAAGTAAGATTGGATTATTAAAAGCTCGAAATTGCTTGAAATGGCCTGAACTATGTCCCAATACCAGAATGGCATCACAATGGGCCCAATGGCGTGCCTAAGTGGGCTGCCTGGTGGGGGCAGCCATATCAACCTAACCTAACCTAAGATTGGACAAGGAGTTTGCGCAGAGATTTTGTTAAATGGAGGGACATGGCTTTAGGAGGATACGGGTATTTATTTTTAGGACGATAGGGGTAGAGACGATCTCGAGGTGAACAGCGATACTAATAATTTGGACTTTTATTTGCTGTCTGTTAACACCACCTCCTTGTAGATAAAGGAAGGTATAGTGGAGGTACTAAAAATCTTCTTGATTGAGGTTACTAAGGACAGGAATGAGGGAATAAAAAGCATTAAAAATACTATAATAGTTCAAGATTTTACTAAGCTAGAGATCACTGTATGATCTTCTATAGGACCGCCCCGAAACTCGCTAGAACCTAAAGAACTTACTCAGATCATTTCGGGAAGAGAAAACCAGTATGCTAACCGGGACCCTAGATTCGGGAAGAGAAAACCACGATTGGTTCACTTAATCTGTTGAAGAAATAAACCAGGAAACATTGCGATAGGTAAGGGTTCAGTGCTTAGATAGAGCTCGTCAGTGTAAACTGTGAAAAATGAATATTATTTAGAGAACATTTATTTCCAAGAAGTCTGTTCACTGCTTATAAATGAAGAAATTTGAATAGTTACTAAATAAAAACAATTATGCTCTGGTCACTTTAGGGCAAAACTTAGGGCCGAAAACATCCTAGACAATAATATCTGGAAACAGCTCGGAGAACTAGAAAAAAATCTTCAGTGGACGGCTAAGGTTTGATGCTATAATAATGTAGGTAGGAAGCATCCCATCTACGTATGGGAAAAATTCTAAAAATTGTTAAAAATAAGGTAGACAGTAAAATTTAAAAAAAGGGGGATTTTAAATAATAATTTGTCCTTTATATTTCCAGAAAAAAAAAAATACATAAATATTTTTGTCTCGCAATTTGTTATTGATTTTATTGTTATATACTAGATCAAATGTAAACAAACATTAAGGGTAACGCATGGACAATGGATATACTTCTATAAATAATTTCAAAATCAAAAGAAATAAACTGAATAACCAAAAACCACACATATTTTAACCCATGTCAATATCTAGAGAAAAGATCCCGACTTATCCTCTTTAACCCAAAGTCAATTCATCTTACCAAAAAAATTATTCAATAGAACCACAACCTCCCACTCACAATGAAAACCTCGAGAAAAAACCAACAACTCAATTTCCTTCTTATTTTCTTATTCGTGAAAATTTATTTTGTTTTTTTGCATTTCTAAGTAAACATTAAAAACCCGTCGGCATATCATGAATTATTTTATTAAGAGCCTCAGTGCTTCTCCTCTGCAAGAATTTCGTTTTCGTTCAACGGAATAAAATAAACATTTACCAAAAAAAAACCAAAAAAAAAAAACAATGTTTCATGAGGTAATGCGTACTTGCAGAATAAACGAAAAAGGAGAGTGTTTTATTTTTAACGTGTGGTAGATGTGTAAAGGTACCAAAAAATCAAGCATGTACCTACAGGTATGCAGTATTTACAAAGTCACCTTATCCTCATTCGTTTTGTATTTTTTTTTAAAATGTAAAATCCACTTGTTATTAACAAATACTTCACAATCACTAAACACAAGACTTTTAACAATATTATAAAAAAACATATCACATTTACGAGAAAAGTGGAGGCAGTGGATTTTAATTGGAAAACTCCAAAAAACTCCAAAAACTCCAAGAACCCAGGTGGGTGTGTGCTCTGCAGCCACCGATATTAATATTAATCATAATTTTCACCGACGGCAAGGAATCAATTTGGAATCGATTAAAAACCTGACAGACAGACAAACAAACAGACACAAAACCCACACACATCAAAGCAGCACAAAACACTCCCCGGCTTCGGTCATAGTTTAACTTTCATCACACAAGAAAGTCGCCCTCGCCTCGGTCTGGAGATGAAACTCGCCGCATTTGGTGGCGGCGACGGCGGCGATGCATTCTTGAGGATTTTTCCTTTTTCGCATCTTTTCCGCCCGGTGCATGGCCGTGGGTGGTGGGTGTATGCGCGTCCTCCAGATGCATGCCGAAGCCCCTAATTCGGATCATCGCTGGGAGCCATCGCACCGCACCGCTCGGGGATCTCTGCGAATGGGGCGACCACTACAAAGCCAAGATGAGAGTGAGATTGCACACCTCAGAAGACGGCTATTGACTACACGCTCCTCGCCTGCGGAGTGGAGACTTTCGATTTCGAAAATTTCGCCAAAAGAGAGCGAGATTGGAGCTGTGCGCCACTTCGGGGGAGCCGCCGCCGGCGGCCGACTGTAGAGGAACTTTTCTTGGGGAGCTTTGGAGCAAAAGCTTCGGTGTGCAGCGGTGTGTAGGTTTCTTAAGGAAGGTGTGTCCACCAAGGCCTTCTCTCCTCAGTTTTGTGCAAAATGCAAAATCAGCAGCGCTCACACCGAAGTTGGGGAAGGAAGGATCTTCTGGAAACTATTGACATTTTCCTTGGGGAATAAATGGATGTTTGTCTTCCAGCAACGGCAGTTACTTAAGCTTGAAGTATCGATGCGATCCTAACAATTTTTTTTGTCTGCTAACACCTTGCACTTGACGAATGCACTTTTAAAAACATTTGCGCTTCGGCAGGTAACAGGCGTATCTTTGCGAATCTCCACGATAATCTCTGAGACCCACAATCAACCAATGGTTAATATGTATAATTTGACTTCCTCTTAAATTTAATACTTTCGAATAGTGGAGAGTAACAATTGTCTTATGGTAAAAACTTACTAAAAATCCTTCTGGAAGTAAGCAGGAAGCACTTAGCACAGCACAAATTTAACATTGAGGTAGGTGATTGCTTAGTACGTAATTTGATTCTTTAATAAATTGTACAACATGAAACAAAAACTATGGGTAATATTTTCAAGTTATGTACAAAAGTGAAAAATTCAGTTTTACTCAATACTATTGACGGTCTTTGTATGACATTGAAAGATTGTCTGGTATAAAAAAGGAAACCATCAATATTTTTCTCAATATAATTGTCAATATTATTGTGAGTCTAGGGCCAGTTAAGAGTCCATTAATGACTAAACCTGTTTCGTTGATACTTATAATTCTTTCAAAATTCTTGTATGTACCTCTCTTACACTTTTCACTCGATACTGCTCTGTTGTTCCTTGTACAATACTATCATAGACCTTCTCTATTGTCCGGCATCAAGCCAACCAGCGTCCTAAGACCATTCCTACTGCATCCCTACAATTGTGTAAACCCATAAGGCCAAACCTAACTGAAAAATAAAGCAGAAGTGAAGTAGACGTTACTTCCACTGAAATAGATATAACTTCCGCTTTCTCCAATTTTGGTCACTATCATACATTCATATGCAATAGTACCTAACTTTACTTCAATTCACTTCCCAATTAGGTTTGGCTTATATAATCCAAATATTAGCTTAATTTCGAGTTGCTTCCCAATAGAAACTATACCTCAATCAAAGTATGCGCATCGATTCGGTGAGTCTGAATGGTGCAAATTACACTATCCATCACTCGATACTCACATCAAAAGTGTTTGTGTATGATGCAGCTATTACACTAAGCATTCATTTTTCTGCCTCGTTTTCGTGTAGTGATTGTGATGACAATAAACGCGAATAAGAAGGCGAGTTGCTAATAGTTTGCCAGACCTCGAGTGCGAAGTTGTATTTGTGTTAGGGGGTTGAGGAGTTGAAGAGAAATATGACGCATGACATATAATTCCCTTCTATTCCTTGCCTCACAAACCGGTTTGTGTATGGGGTAATCAACGAAATAATGGATAGTGTTACTTGCACCAATTGGTTGCTCCAAATATCTTCAATGCTTTTGATACAATATGGCACAAGCTATGTTACCTTAACTACAAGCTACATATTCTTAACTTCTAAATCACTTGGTTGATAGTTTTCTGCTCGTTTAATCGAGGTAATATTATCTTTACTATATCTAAACGTATTAAAGGTAAGGTACATATCAAGGTTCTGCGCCAGGTGAATTAGAACTCCAAGCTAAAATTTCTTTAAATTTTTTTTGGAGGTATTCAGAGCGATTTTTGAGTGCTCCAATAGTAATTTTAAGGCGGGGGTACATATTTTTCTTATCGCAACTTGGGGCGGGAGAATTGGGGCTCCAAACCAAAAGTAAGAGCCATCCAATTTCATACATTTATACATATCGTTTATACATATATGTATACATACTTTTTTGCATGTGTGCTGTCTATGAGGATACGTTTAGAAATATATACCTGCCTGCATATATATTTAGATGTGTTTCTGAATGCTGTAAAATTGTCGAGATTAATACAGTTTACCTGATTCGATAATTTCATAGAAAAATGCGATTGGTTTTTTAACGATAACTTCCTCAATTTTGAAGATATCTAATCGCTACAAAATTCAAATTGCAAGGCTAAAAGGCCTGAAAAGTTGAACCCTTACCTTTTGTGATTTTAAAGTTTAAATTTCTCGGGAAAGTTGGTCCTCGCACCTACATTCAAACTTACAACAAACATAACTCAATTTCTTTTCATCGTACAGTAATTTCTTTTCTTCAAAACTTCGTTGTTTTTTCTTTATTTAACGTCGATTTCAGTTTTCGATGAGCAAACGGTCATCATTAAAGACTCATAACTCGAGTTGTGTTTCATCTACAGAAATAAATAAAACACCAATCGATTCGTTATTCTAAAAGCTTAGGGCTTTAAGTTATTCGTGGAAAGCCAATTATATACATGGACTTTTTAGATGAAAAAACAACAGTTTCAATCCCGAATAACTCGGCAATATTTATTTAAAGAAAAACAAGCGAAATTTTTTTGAGTGTGCCAATGTCCACCCCCTAAAAGGGGGTACTAAATAATCTCAATTTTTAAAAATTTCGCCTTCCGCCAGCATAGTCGGCAGTACAGATAATTAGAATGAGATACACTCCCTCGACAATATACATATTCACACATCATCTTCTGTGTGTATGATATGCCTAACGGCCCATACTACCCAATGGCCCAATCTACACTAGGATTCCTTCAACAGCAGTAGAACCGGTTTTTTACGAGAGAGGTATAGAAACGACAAGACGGTAGTGAAGTAATATGTTAACCAGATCATTTTGGCGTTAAAATGCTGAATGGGGTTTTTAGGGGATTTTATTTTCGATTGTTGTTTAATTTTGTTCCTTCTCTTTCTAGTGTATCGATTTCATATATGAGAAAAACATGTGGGGCAACGCAAAGGCGTAGGGGACAAAGCCCCCCAATCCCCTGGGCTGCCACGGCCCGGACCATATTTAATTAAAAAAATACAATATATTAAACCTTTTTGTTTGATGATAACAGCTGACTTTTTTGTTGTTTTGTATTTTTTAAGGAAAAAAATTCTTGAGTGTTGTATTGAAAATATTACGGGTCTGCCGGATGCTTTGTAAACATAGGTGGTTCACCCTGTATAAAAATATACGTCTGTTGGTTTGAAATGCGGCACTAAGTGTTCACAGAATATGCGTTTGGACCAAATCTCGGTAAACAACATAGAGAGGATACGATTCGAAAGGTCGCGAGAATATCAGAGCACATATTTGACCCAAACGTAACAAAGAAAAGGCGAAAGGCAGAATAAATAAGGCTTTTTCTATTTCCATTGATTATTGTTAAACATAGTAGAAGTAATAAAACTACATAAATACAAAACAATTTGAGTACACAATAAAACAAAAATATTTCATTGAATCGACTATCTTCGCTTGCAGTGGCCAGTGACAGTTCAATTCCAGACGCGAGAAAAGTCCGGGAACGGTTCGATATATCCTGAAGGGTAGGTTTTCGTGAAAATTGTTTCGAGCAAAGCTTACTCCACTTGCAGGGTTGAATCTTTTGCACAAAAAATTCATCCCCACCCACTTACTTCTAGCATTGGTTTTTCATTACGACAATGGCTTGATTTTACTGGGGTTGATATTTCCTCAAAGAGTGCGATTCGACGGATAGACAGTCGTCTTAAGCCCTAGGAGACCATGATGCCAAACTGGACAAGATCGGTATCGAATCAGAGCTGCTAGATAACGTAGTTGCGAGGATCAACTTCGTAACTCAGTAAACAACCAACCAATCAAGTTTGTCTATAGATCCGTGTGATTGAAATCAGCTCAAGTTTCTGCTAGGCTTAGTGAATTAAAACATCGAATTCTTAAAAAGATAAATTCTCGAATACACTAGCTTCAAAAATGAACACATGAAAAGAATTTCTTCATAACATGTCTGCAACGATCTTCAACTTGCTTCTTGCTGCTCTTCAAACTTGCTAATATATCCAGGTATCCAAATGTATCCTACCATGACAGGAAATATCTATGACACAAACCCCTCCCCCATGTGAGAACCCCCGGCATATTTCGTTTTCTCAAAAAATATTTTACCCACACCGAAAAAAATCATCATAAACCCGAATATAAGCATAAAATTAGAAAACACCTTTCTGAACGCCGACCCGATATACAGCGAAGATCAATCAATTTCGGTGGGAAGCCTTTCATCTACTGAACCACGACTAATTGGACCAGCTACTTCGTTACACCTAGTCTAAAAAGGTTATAAGCGATTGCCAAGATTACAAGTCAGCAGCTTTCTTGGCAAAAGTGTCAAGTCACGAAGTTATTTGAAACCCGGAATCATAAGAAGTTGGGCAAACACAGCCCGCGGACGGCGATCCGGCCGCAACAGCAGCGGCCGAATCTTAATAGGCAAAGGTATGCCAGAGTCATTCTCACCTGTAGTAATCAAATGATGAAAGAGGCTAGGAAAAAAAGACACCGCTAAAAGATAATTTCTTCTAATAATTTATTTATCTAGAAAATATCTTTTCATAGAGGTAAGAGGGAAAATACGGGAGGAGAAAATTTCTGGTGGTACAAAGCGGCGAGGCATAATCGGCTGCACGGGCGTAGATAATTGGGGCCAGAGCCCGGTTTTTGCCGATCATAGATCCATCTTTTGACTCTCCTGGATTAATTGGATTTTTGCTTGTATAACGGCTGAAAAGACGCTTTGATCTTTCATTGTTCGGCGAAGTGAATTTATTTTATTTTTGCAACTTTTTTCTTGATTCTTTTCTTGAGAGTTCGCTTCAAGTAAGATGCGAAAAGGTGGGAAAGTTTAATTCGCGATTTTTTTTATTTTTGAAAGCAGCAAATTCACTAAGCGGCGTTAATATGAATGTTTTTGTTATTTTGTTGTATTTTAAAATTACGAAATTTTTTCTAGGACATTCTTTTTGATAATTGAACTTTCTCAGTATTATTTTGTATCAGTCTGGTGCACAAAGGATTTTAAAGGCGATAAGAAAAGCAAAAAGGGATAGTCAGATGGTCAGAGAATTGAAGATGTTTAAGATTCAACAGTACTCCACAAAATACTGCCGAAAGATACGTCGGAAAATCTTTGTTCTATAACGAGGATCTGTCATATGAACAAGGAAGCATATGCTACCCAAGCACAACAATTTTTACAACGTTTTGTCTGGCCATCAAGAAGGCGATTCTGTCATTTAAACCTTACTAGTCCCTTGGAGCAGGCGGCACCAATCATATGCTTCTGCATCAGGGCTGCAACGCAATCATTGTTTTAAGCCGCAAAATATTCCGGATTTCTTCCCTTCGTTCATCTGTGTGGAGGAATGCTAACATCGCATTCATATCCAAGCCATGTCGTTCTGATTATATCTAGGCCAAATATCTTCAGACCACGACGACGACAAAATAATCGATAACTAGATGAGTGCGTATAGAAAAAACTGTACTCTACATCCGAGGAAGAAAAGTCGTCGGAGGCGGCCTTTTACAATGTAGTGTATTACTGTAGAACTTATCAAACAGAAATTATTTGGCTCTGCCAGGAGAAACAAGGCCAAGAAAAAGAAGTCCTAAAGATAGACAGGCTCACGAGGCATGCCCGAGCTCCATATTCGTGGGCTCCTCCCCTAGGTACCGTATGCAAGACGGCAAAGAAAGATTCTAGTAGCCGGGATAGTTTCTTCCTTCTAGCGTCTTTTGACCTGCTAAGGAAATAAACGTTTTTTGAGCACTTCTTGTTTACCAGCAGCTAGTAGGGTCTCCAGGAAAACGGGACCCCAAAAGAGGATAGGAGCCATAAGGTCAATTACACCTGGATAAGCTGACTGTATCCTAACCACTTTGCTGTTCTCAGTATGGGTACCAAGAGGAGTAGTCTACTGAAGAGGCTCTTCACGATGTGATCCTCCAACTGCAGAGGGCAGTGTTAAACAAAAGTTTTCGATATCTTCGACAACAACATATCTTTTAACGCTATAGCTAATTGTCTAAAATGCCAAAGTCTAGAAAGCACTTATTGCGACTGGATCGACTCTATATCTTAGACCAATTGTAACGTATTTTGGGTAGCCTCTGCAGGACACCATTGCAGCGAGAAATAATACCTCCACCCCTATGGCATCTTGTTGTGATTGTACTCCTAGAGGTACTGGTACTGGTACGCACTAGAGGTGTGCAGTACTTTTTCATCCAGGTAAAGCAGATGGTGTTGCCATCGTGATAACCACTGAAACAGGTATTTCCACATCAAGGCACATGCAAAAAGTACTTGACTTATACTCGTACTCTAAAAGCAGCCACAATGTAACTATGTGCAATCATGTTAGTAATAGGTGAACGTGGAGCTTGAGACAACAAGGTATTCTAATTTTGCTGACACACTTTGCACAGTCCGCAAACAGCCATAACCCTACACAATTAAAATTTTGACTGTATAAATGACAGGTCACAATAGTATAAAGAGCAAGTTTCTAGCATATTTTTCATTACATTCTCACAGACTCGACAACCAGACATTAACAATGAGTGGTGTTTGGACGATCACATACACTAGGCCTCACAGCATCAATATTTTGTGTCATATGTTGGTTGGCTATGCTGTGGCCCAGAATCATTATACGATTACAAATTCAAAAGAGAAAAGAGTTTCTGTGATTTTTTTGTGACTGGATCTTAGAATACCGAAACATCTGATTGTCACAAAAATAGTCACAAACTAAAAATGACAAGCGTTAGTCGCAAAAGCTTATGACTGGTCACAATTTAGAATAGCGGGATAGTTTCCAGGTTTTCCGCTAGTGTAGAGGCCAGTGTTAGCCGCGACTTAACAGTTCCCTTACCATTCACCAGGAGGAGGATAATGACCGGATTGACTGGTCTGTTCCTTTCGGGGAAAACTTGAGGTTTCATAACAAGCCAAAAGTTCATTAGTCACCTTTAGCTTTTAGTTTTCCTGATTTTTTTTTTTATATGAAAAAACAAAGCTTAGGAGTAACTCTTTATACTACCAGTCCGTCATGTCGTTCAGTTCATTAGTAAATTCAAAACGCGCGTTATGGTGTTCTAAAATAACACCGTTAAGAAAATCGAACCCTAAAGGTTTTTGGGGTCGCTGATCACGAAAATCGAGGTCCCGCGGTCTTAAAATGGGCGTCACCCCTAAAAATGTAAAAACACCCTTTTTTAGGGGGTTTTCGCGATTATTTCAGTAATAATGAAAACTAATGCAATGAAATGCACTTTTTTTAATATTTATTTGCGAAGGTGGTTGATTTATACTAAATTAAGGCGAACTTAATGGTGAGGGGAACTCCTAAAGGGTTGAAAGTACCCCTAAATTGGCGAAAAATTGCAAAAAAATTTTTTTCCAAGTTTATGCTTCAAACTCGATTGTGAGCGTGCTGTCAGGCAAAAATAAATTATTTTCAACCCTTAAGGGGTTAAAACTACCCCTACAATATAGTTCATTGAAAACTAGGGGGGGTGTTCCAAAATAACACCGTTAAGAAAATCGAACCCTACACGTTTTTGGGGTCGCTGATCACGAAAATCGAGGTCCCGCGGTCCTAAAACATGGGCGTCCCCCATAAAAATGCAAAAAACATCCCTTTTTGTATAATCGTACATCGCATTACATTCCTCACTAAATTAGTTTATTACTTCAACTTCCAAGTAACTGCAATTAAAATTTACTAAAAAACAATTTCGGGTGCAATATCTTAATTTTATTACTTTGCATCCGTTTTAATCTGCCTAAATGTCATTGTAAAACAACGGACCACCCCATTATTCAGAAGTACCTCAAATAAATTAGGGTACATATTTCGCAATTATTGTGTGATTGTCGTTTTTACAAAAATGCAGAGTGTATTTAAAGATTCCGCGAAATGAAATATTTCTCAATATATTTTTCATTTTTTTTCTCTTTAGGGGTGGTTTAACCTCTGTACAAAGGGGTTTATAGTGAAATGTTCCAAATGTTGTAATGATTACAAATGGAAAATAAAATTTAAATGTAAAACAATAAATTTTAATTTGTTTCAATTACAATTTTAATGTGGGGATAGTTGTACCCCCTTAAGAGTTGAAAAAATTAATTTTTTTGCTGATAATGCCTTTTGAACCAAATTTCAAACAAAAAGCAAAAAAAAATTTTTGCGATTTTTTTTATATAAAGTTGGTTTTATTATAGTAGGGGTAGGTTTAACCCCTTAAGGGTTGAAAATAATTTATTTTTGCCTGACAGTACGCCCACAATCGAATTTGAAGCATAAACTTGAAAAAAAAAAAAATGTTTACAATTTTTGCCATTTTTGGCCGATTTAGGGGTAGTTTCAACCCTTTAGGACTACCCCTTATCATAAAGTTCGCCTTAATTTAGTATAAATCAACCACCTTCGCGAATAAATATTAAAAAAAGTGCATTTCATCTCATTAGTTTTCATTATTACTTAAATAATCGCGAAAACCCCTAAAAAAGGGTGTTTTTACATTTTTAGGGGTGACGCCCTAATTTTAGGACCGCGGGACCTCGATTTTCGTGATCAGCGACCCCAAAAACCTTTAAGGTTCGATTTTCTTAACGGTGTTATTTTGGAACACCCCCCCTAGTTTGCAATGAACTATATTGTAGGGGTAGTTTTAACCCCTTAAGGGTTGAAAATAAGTTATTTTTGCCTGACAGTGTACGCCCACAATCGAATTTGAAGCATAAACTTGAAAAAAAAAGTTTTACAATTTTTGTCATTTTTCACCAATTTAGGGGTAGTTTCAACCCTTTAGGTGTACCCCTTACCATTAAGTTCGCCTTAATTTTGAATTTTGTATAAATCAACCACCTTCGCAAATAAATATTAAAAAAAGTGCATTTCATCGCATTAGTTTTCATTATTACTGAAATAATCGCGAAAACCCCCTAAAAAGTGGTGTTTTTTGCATTTTTAGGGGTGACGCCCTAATTTTAGGGCCGCGGGACCTCGATTTTCGTGATCAGCGACCCCAAAAACCTTTAGGGTTCGATTTTCTTAACGGTGTTATTTTGGAACACCCCCCCCCCCCACCCGCGTTTTGAATGGACTACATTGTGCAATGTCTAGTAGTAAGCATGATTTGAAGAATAGAGAAGAATAAGAAAGGTTAGGGGGGGTCTGGAGGGTGTAAAAGAAAATGACGATTAACCTCACGTTTGAACTCTAAGGTGTTGTACGAGTTTGGAAATACTGCCTGCGCGAGGTTATTCCAGAATCGAGTTGTTCTATTCATAAACGAACTTCTATACCGTATTGTGCGCGAGGGGGGGGGGGGGCTGTAGGGTATGGGGGTGAGCCGAGCGGGCAAGTCTTGTGTTGCGGGAAAAATATTTCCGTGCAGGCAGGAGGTCCTGAATTTCAGTGGAACAGTCGCCATGGAAATAATGATGGCGACTCATAGAAAATTCTCAGCTTAATTTTCTCACGACTTTGGGAGCTATCGCTGCTGTAGACGCAGTCCGTTCAATCCCGATAAAACTATCCCCTCAGCGTAGGCTTTATAGATTTGGTAGAATAATAAGTGAAGAAACCCTTTTCCCATCATATAACTTAAGTGATATCGAAAGCGGCAGAATTGGCGTTGTTACTACAAAAGCACAAATCCCAGTCGGTTACTTGAACTTGTTTTGTACTGCTTGTACGTACGTGGTATTCAGTTAACAGAAGAATTGTTCAGCAAAAACTTATCTAAATTATTGAGAGTCTATGATCTTCAGATTTCCACACCACCTTCGACGTAGAATGCAAGGTGCGTTTTTTTCATACCTTTCAGGCCTAATCCATGTTTTAAGCGTGTTTTTTGTGGTTTTTTAAACTCTACATTTAGATGCGATACATTAGATACGGCAACCAACGGCAGCAAAGAGACGCGAGCTCAATAGATGAACTCATCAATGGCAGAAAACTATCGCCAATGGCTTGATCACCCGCATACCATCAAAATCGAGATGAACTAATGGAATGTCCGTTCATACAATTGGTCACTTCGGAAGTATGACAGGTGATCGCAGTGAGAAAACCTACCTTATCGCTACACCAGGTATGAACTTCGATCGGTCGATATATTTCATCAGAGAACCATCGCCTAGCGTCCCCTTCACTATTCTAGATGGTGCTTTAGTGGACCGTTCCGGATTGATTAATACAGTGCCTGAAAGTAGGGATGTAGTAGACGAGGAAGGGTTCGAAAAAGTCGAGGAAGATCTTAACAAAATGGAATTAAGGAATGGAAAAGGAGTTACCCATAAAGGATATAGTTGGAAAAACGACTTGTGGAGAAGGCCAAAAAGCTAAAGTGCTAATAAAATAAGAACCAGAAGAATGTTACAAAAGACCTCTTTATGTTCCTTATGCAACTGAATCGCACAAGGACGGAAGCTTGTGTACCTTCCTACTGAATTACCTTTCAGATTTTGTAATTGACGAGTGCTAAATATAAAAAGGGTTAACAAACTCGCCGCCTTTTCTACACCCACAATGGAATGGAGTCTGTTACGAAATAAGCTTTCATGCTAATTTATTCCGCAGTTTTGCCGGCATCTGCTTCAATCCCCCAAAGTCATAATTAACTGAAACTTAAGTAAGCAACAAAATTAACAACAACAACAGCAGCAGCAAAAAAAATATCCACTAAAACGGTGCAGAGTCTGAGCAGAGCAGAGAATAAACGGAAAAGTTGCCAGGACGAGGTGAATGACCAAAGCAAGGATCTCCTTATTAAGATAAAAGATATTATTTCAAGCTGATTAAACTTTAATTACCAGGGATTGCGCCCAGCCTTGCATCCCGGTGCGCTTCGACACCCACGAAAGCATTCCTTTGTAGCTTTATGACTGGC
This sequence comes from Thereva unica, assembly GCA_949987705.1. Classification (NCBI taxonomy): domain Eukaryota; kingdom Metazoa; phylum Arthropoda; class Insecta; order Diptera; family Therevidae; genus Thereva; species Thereva unica. The sequence continues at coordinate 76,159,445 of OX465285.1, forward strand.
CCTAATAGCCAAGGCAACTGCTCCGCTCCTTGCAGGCCAAGATCCTTTCATAGATAAGAAAATCGAAATAAGCTCCTTCCTCAGACAACATAAAGCGAGCCAAGCCGTGGCGGGGGTGGCGGCGCGGGGCGAATCTGCAAAGGCAGCAGATGCTGTAAAAAATCTTAAAAGATGATGTCCATCAGGGCCTCGGGAGGGAGAGGCACGTATACCTGGCAATAAAATTCGGGAATTATTTATTGAATACGGGCGTGTATGCATGGCACTTAACCCTCAAAGTTCGCCATTCCACCGATATAATGTATCCTTCATCCTCGTCATATGGACTACGGCTACATCTCAATCGATATCTGCGGTACGTGCTCCCAGCATCGAAATGCCTGGAACCGCCGATGGGAGAGATCCTGTGAATCCTATCAATGGCCCCCGGCTACGAAATCCTTCGGCCAGAAGTGGATTTATATTTTATTTGAGTTCCTTGGACAGATACGATATGATATCCAGAAAATTTTTTTATTTATTTATTGCCACAAATTTGTTATCTTACAGCATCCGTTTCTGCACGTTTTCGGCAGCCAGAAACGGCGGCGGTGGCGGCGGGGGTCGGCTGGCGTCCTGAGGTTTTCTCCATATAGTTCAAATACGTAAAAGGATATATTCAATATCCAGGTCCTGTCTGAGTCCTGCATCACTTTATGCCCGGCCGCAATTTCATATCGGGAAAAATTTGATATTTTCGTGCTATTTGTGATGTTTTATTTATGTTTGGGAAACAGGATCAAAAGGATATTTTTCGTTGAGTGGATTTATTGCCGTTGGGGGTGGGTTTGTACATTAAGGAAGGAAGGACTGCACAAATTGTACGATTATGACGAAATTCTTTTTTTTTTTTGAGTGGTGGTGGGATTTAGTCGAATGAGCTGAGTGGCGGGGCGGTGTGTGTGTTATGAGAATCGTCGACGATAATGGAATGATGAAGATGATGGTATGAAATATTTAAGTGAATTGGTTCGGTATAAGGATCTACATATTTTTGTAAAGTGGGCAATTGAATTTGATTGGGGAGGATAGAGGATATTAATGGATTAAGAGCGGACGTTTGTAATATTTAATGGGATAGTGCCAGTTTAAATGGGATTATATTCGATTTATGCGAAAGGCTTTTTCTCAGAAGTAGGGCCTTTTGTATTGTCGATAATTGTAACATTGAGGGAAATGCCGGACAGGAAGATCTAGTCGGAAAGATGGTAGAGAGGATAGTGACTACTAATGCCAACACGGGGTTTGGGTTACTCTACGGTATATGGCTCGCTTTTTATGCTTACAGGTAGAAAAAGGACATAGGAAATTCCTGCAATGAGGGAGACCAACAAAAACAAATGTCGGTCCAGGTTGATCTAATCCTGGGGCCTAAATTCAACTGGAGGTCGATCATAGGACGTACAGGACGTCTGCATAGCTTTCTACGCCCGTAAAAACATCTTAGGCAATATATGGGGTCTTAAAACAAATGTGCTTCTATTGATGATTACAGCCGTGGTACGTCCAATCCTCGCGTACAGCTCCTTGTTGTGATGACCGGCGCTGAGAAAGACATTTTGTTGTGATAATCAGATAATCATGTTGCCATAAAGTTGGGAAGAATTCCGAGGACGGAAACAATAGGAGCTATAATAACACACTCATCGAACGTCCTTGATGCTGACCTGCTTTGTCATGACCTTCACATCAAAAACCGAAATTGGTTTACACGGATGTATTATATAGAATCCAAAAACTGCTAATTGTTCTAGTATTTTCCGGCACACTCTAGTAGTGTCTATCAAGCGGACAAGCGGTACTAGCCTGCCAGTCAATGAAGCTGAGCTGAGCTAAATATGGTCAGTAGAAGGCGTTACGTAACTCTCGTCTGGTTTCTCGGACATACGAACATGTATGGAAACCAGAAAGTCGACTATCTAGCCAAGCAAGCAGCCTCTCTCCGGAGCTGGGAGGTTAAGATGGATGAAGCAGCCCAAATCGCAGGTTGAAAAGCACCATTTTTGGCTACTACCTAGCTTGTAGAACGTTTTTGGCCTTCTTCAATCAAAGAACGAACAATGTGCCTCCTAAACAAACCCCAAAGAGTTATTGCCAAATTTACTGCAATCATCGCAAGACATTCCTTTCACAGGGTATTGCCAAGTTTGGTATCATACTGAATGTTTTTCGAACGAAAGAGAAACACTCGATCACTGTCAATACTAGGCAGTTATGTTCTAGAAGATTTAAAAGAGATTTAGGGACTAGGATTCGGGTCATTCATAAGCTTCCTTAACTCGATAAAATAGTTTTATAGATCCACCACAATCGGTTAACCTACTTCATATCAAAACCAAACCTGATCTTCCGATTGAATACACCTACCCTAATTTAAGTGGAACAACTGGAAATACGATGGGGGTCAAATGGTAATAAGAGCCTCAAGAATCTTTGGTGGTGCCGGTGACGTAGATAAGTCCTGAGAAACGACAATGGTTAGTACGATCTAAGATCTGTAGCCATGCTATCTAACCTACCTCCACCTTCTCGAAGACGTTGACCTTAGGTCGGGTGACCCCTGGATGCTCTTTTCTATAAAAGAGTAACAGATGGAGGAGGGTGAAAGGCGCCTCAAAACGAAGCAAACTCCGGGCTGATCATCCAGGTTGGTGGTTGGACGAAAGATTTCTCCTCGCAAACCAATTCTTGTTGTGGAATCGAGAAGTGAGCCTCGGAACAGTCAGGATTTACAACAAAGACTTCAGTAATGTTCCAGGACTAATGATAGATTTGCAACATGGAATGTGAGAACATTATATAGACCAGGAGCAATGGCAGAAATGATGGATGAGCTTAGACGAAATAGAATACTTATCGCAGGACTACAAGAATTAAGATGGACTGGTAAAAGAATCCTAGACCGAAGAGAGACGCTACCATATTCTACAGTGGCAATAATTACTCCAGAAGAAACTTTGGAGTAGGTTTCTGTGTACTTCGATCGGATCGCTACCCTAAGAATCAAATACAGATTTCATATATAAACAGGCGAGGATCCAAGGGGGGGGGGGGTCACGGGAGTCATGGCCCCTCCCAAAACAGCCCGCATTTAAAAAAATAGAGCTGAAACAATATTTTGCAAACCGAAAAACAAAAAAAAAACCAAACGAACAAAACCTAGTTTTTGCAAACATAAAAACTTGAAACTAACCAAACGACTTTTCTTTTGTTGACTTGTTTTTTATTTATTGAAAAATTCGGCTAGCTTTGTTTATTTGGTTATTTTTGTTATTTTTTTCTATCCTGTGACCCCCCCCCGGAAAAAATTCTAGATCCGCGCCTGTATATAAATATAATATAACATTTAGCCGGGGCACGCGCCTACAGAAGAAAAACCAGAACAACAAAACGATCACTTCTATGAAACTCTTAGAATACACCAAGTCCCTTCTCACGACATCGCATTAGGCGACTTTAACGGAGGTTAAAACGGAGGATGGGGTAAGGAGCCATATTATTACCCCTAAGCTGACGAACAATCAAACGATAACGGGCCTCGGTAGTCTAGGGGTAAAGCGCCTGACTGCTATCCCAGAGGTCCCGGGTTCGAATCCCGGCCAGCCCCACGGTCCTTTGCCTTTTCCCCTTTCGCACCCACATAACTTTCCTTCTTTCTTCTCCCCTCTTTACATTCCGGATTCCCCCTGTCATAGCCTTCGCTAGTCCTTCCCCGCTCCACCAAGCGCATGTCATCGGTTGGCTCATGAGATTCAACTCGTTTCAGGAGGCATAACACTCCAGCGAGTTGTTTCTCAAAAAAAAATGCCCCGATGACAGAGTCGCGAAATGGTTGGAGTAAAATATCGCGGCTAGGCTGTGGCAGCTCCTTCCTACTTCTATCTCTTTCTACTCTCTATCTTCCGGCTAGAGCTGCTGTTCGTCATTCTATATGAAAAAATATAAATTGTCGAACAGTACAAAGAAGCTTCCCCTAAGCCTCTAGTCTATCACATAAAAAAAAAAAAAACCGGAACAGTATGGTCTTATTCGCTTTCCAAAGAAGTTCGACAACCTGGTACCAAGTTTAGTCATACGAATATACACAAAATGCATGGAGGTCCCTGGAAACCCTGTGTTTCGGTTTATTAAAGTCGAGAGGCTTATATTTCATGAGGTAATAAAGCAGGTCTTATACTCCTAGTACCTGAGTCCAGAAGTCAGTCCTCTTCTCCCCATATCCAAAGTAGGTTTGGAAGGATAAATGGGCTACTGGCATTCACGATCTGCCTCCACTTCAGGGCAACTCTCTTAATTGACGAAAAAGCGCATAAGGAAAAGCTGCATTCCTTTTAGAACATTTGATATCACTGATGAACTATAAACATAAGGCTTTATTACGTATGCAGTCACCTGAAATGCTAAGGGTTTGCTTAGAGCTACTTTCAATCTGCATCCAGCTCCACAAACACTATTAACATTTGCTTTTCTCTATATTTTGGGTCCACCTGTGTACTGTGTGTGGTGGTCATTGAATGATGACGATTAATATTTCTTAATTTTCTCGACAGTTTGCCTTGATTAAGGTCTGTGCGTGTGCCGCGGAGTGTCGTTGAGATTAAAATGCAAAGCGCCAAATTTCGTGAACTAATGTTGGGTGAGCGCCTTAACTTTGGCTAAAATACACAGTTTAGTTATATATTCTCGATAAAGATAGACGAAGATCAACTGTCAAATGGTAATGATGTGAAAAAAGATACGCATTATATTCGAGTACCTACCTAAAAAATAGGCTAGACCCATCTGTTTGGAAAAAATACGCCATGACTCTCCTAATAACACAATATCATCTATAAAAAAATGTAAAATAGGTAAAATGTTAGTACAAATTGTAAAAATTTTAATTTTTGCTTTATAGAAAAAACCAACCACCATGAAGAAAATATTGTGATACTCAAAACAACAAATCGACACCATTGAACCGCAAATAAGTGACGATTTAGCTACTGCATTTCTACCTTCCAGGTAAAGACCAGAAAAAACAATAACGAAAAAATTATCTTTCAATCAAAATTTATTTATCCTCTCTCTTCAAAAATATCCTTAAAAAATCAAAAAAGGATCACAGAACGTACGACAATGAACGCCCGAAATTTTAAATGAGGATAAAATGAGACAATTTTAATTCAGAGGCGCCAATGTCTTACATTCGACTGGGAAAAAAAGGACTCGTCCTTCCTGTGATAAGGAATTATTTATGTGCCGCCAAAATTTTAGAACATGCACATGGTCTATGGGTATCCATCCTTCTTCTTGGTTTTTCGTGTTCATATACAAAAAAGGATATACGACGGTCACACTGCTACTCGTCGACTGGACTCTGTTATACTCTGATGACCAGAAAATATATGACCGGAATAAAAATTGTGAGCCAAAAATTACTCATATACGAGCGAGAGAGTTCTTTTCTATAACACAGAGTAAAGTAAGGAAAAATATGTGTGTATAAAAATTCTGCTTGCACAAAAGGATTTAAAGAAGAGTTTATGGTTTTGCAGTAAATAAAATTCCTGGAAGAAAATATAATTACAGAAGAAGAACCGTTTCTCGAGATTGTTGCGCACTGTATGCAGTCTCATCCTTTACTGCTACAATAGACGAAAAAGGATGCAGTCATGTTGCGGTATGGTGTTAAAAATTATTACATTTTTGCAAAATATTACTTCGTCCTTGAGTGTGACACCTTTTAAATCATTTTTCATTGCCGTTCTCAGTCGCTTAGCCATTATCCTTTAAGGATGTACCTGAGATGGATTCCCATAAATAATATTTCATAAAACCCACCAGCGGAGAAAGGGAATGTGCTGGTTCCCTTTTAAACCTTTGACCCCGTAGACATCCCTTTTACATCGAAAATTTGCTTAACGAAGAAAGGATTCATTGTTTGTTTTTTTTCTTGTTGCCGTGTTATATCCCTGCATCTGCGGGTATTTAGGCGGTTATCTGACCATCACCACAGGACATCCTTTTAAGACACAAATTTTTTGTCCTTCTTATTATATTTGCAAGGATTTTATGGCTCGTGCAAGGATCATTTTTCATCCTTTTGCTAAATCCAGGTAATTGATGCCGCCTGATATTAGGCTAAGGATCTTGTAAATATTTGTCATAATTAGTATTGTAGGAGATTTGCTAATGATCCTGAAATTTTAGGGCCTTAGAAGGGAATTTATGTGGAAGGCGTGCATGATTAATGGTTCGTATGCAAATTTTTTGGATAAGCGGATGAATGAAATTTTTCTGGGATTTTGCTTTGGTGAGAAGCAGGACAATATCGGCTTAGAATGTTTTTTTTAGTGTTTTGTTTCTTTTACTGTGGTGTTTGTTTGAGTTTCGATTTGTTTTATAAAAACAAAGTTTAAAAAATAAAATGTTAACTGCAAAAATAATAAGCAGAGTGCTAAGAATATATTGATACTTTGGTTTTTAACAGAGGAAAGTTTAGTCTAAATTAAGGTGGATCCGTCCGGGTTTCCCCGGATTTGCCCTAGGGGCCGTTCCGGGGGATGTTTTAAAAAGTGCACTTTTTGTGACCCGATCAATAATTGAATGATACTTCATACAAATTTTACCTTGACTCGTAGTCCGCATCCAAGCAAACTCTGTAAAGCCAAAAATGTAAAAAAATGTAGATATCACACGTACACCGATCCGAAACGAAAAGAGGACTTAATGCATTCCTTCAAGGAAACCAAGTTTTTAGTTATGAAACGACTCAATGTCCAGCCGATTTCTTTTCAGATCAAAACGACCTAGCAGGTCCCAATCGGTATAGGAGTTATTAAGGTTTAAGTAGTAATTAAAAACTAAAATAAAAGGTTGTCTGCCACACACTTGGCACCTGCACAAACCCGGCAGATCTTTTTTTTTTCTAGTATAAAAATGTTCAAACTTTAATTCGATTGTAGGTTGAAACTCTTACTCGATAGGTCAGTTGCAGTCCCAAAACAATAACAAAAAAGTGGTCTGCCAAGACATTAGCTCCAGATTTGACCAGGCATTTGACATATTTTTTTTACTCCGTAAGTACTAAATTTTAAGAGTAATTTCAAGCTCTTACTCGGTAGGTCACGTTACGGTCCGAAAAAATGTCCGGAAAACTTTCATACTAAATTTGGGCACTAATTTCACCCAGGCAGATCACGATTTTTCTTATGTTCGCTGTGAGTAGGTACTAACATTTCGAAAACATTTCATCCTCGTTTTCGATAGGCACGTTTTTGCAGATAGCTCTTGATATAGTAGAACATCCTCATATTTATACTTGCAACATCGTCACTGTGGGTTTAAATTCTTTACGTTGCTAATTACCTTTTTGTAAAAATTTCTTGTCATTTGAGTTTGCTGATTCTTCTATTTTTCTCATACCTTTTTCCCAATACTGGCTGTTTTTTCTTTGTGTATGCTCTTCTTAGTTCATTTCTTTTCTTTATGAATCTATTGCTCTGTGTCTACTTAGCGTGAGTTGGTATGATCTGTTTTTATCCCCAGGGTCATTACCTTGTTAAGTTTATTTATTCTTAAGCCTGCACTCCTCTACTCGCAAAGTTGATCGAAGTTGGTCGAGGTCGAGAACGTAGAGAGGCACTTCGATTCACTTTGTGTAACTTTACTTCAAGTCAAAGGACTCACGGTGTGTAGGGATTTCGCTAGGTTGAACGAGTGCATAGTCACGCACTTCGCAGCACGTTATACAGAAACAAAGTAATGTAAAAGAGGCCTACAGCTTCGAATACCGTAAAGAAGCGTCCCTCAGTGACGTCAGCACTAATGCAGAAACAAAAACAACAGCTTCGATTTTATATAGAAAGGGGTCACCAAGTGACTTTAGCACTAAAATGACATTTCTCTTTTACATTGCCTTGTTTCTGTATACCGTGCTTTGGACTAAGATCAACTTCGAGAAAAACTTCGCCGAAGCAACTTCACGAGTAATGGAGTGCAGGCTTTACGTCTAGTAGGTTCTTATATTCCCCTTTATTTGCTCTTTTTTTAAATTCTGGCCGTCTCTGTTTCCTCTTAATGTTTTTATTTACACCGTTTATGACTAGGTTCATCAGGTTCAAACCAGTCTTAAACGGGGGCTGAGTTGAAACTGGGTCTACTCAACCCAGCTCAGCTCTTCTACCTGGGTCGAGTCATATACACTGGTTGCGTTATAATAGGGTTGAAGTGACATTTGTTTTGTTTGCTTACCATCCGTGAGCCCGCCTTTGGCGTCCAAAGTCGGCCATATTGTGTGAAGAGTGCGCGACACACTGTTGCTGTGGTCCATCTCAGTCCAGCTTGAGCAAAGCTTACATAGTCAGTTATAGGTGGCTAAGGGCATTGTTGTGAAGAAAATAAAGCTCAGTAGGCTCCGGTGGGCAGGACATCTATAGCTCGTATGAGCAAAGATGAGCCTGCTCGGAAAGTTCTCTGCGGTAAGACTTATGGGGTGTTACAGCGAGGGAGACCGAACCTTCGCTGGAAGGATGGCGTAGACCAGGACGCTCAGAGCTTAGGGATGCCAAACTGGATGACATCGGCTCAGAATGGAGACAGGTGGAGAGAACAGTTGCGAGAGGCCAGGACCGGATCCCGATTGTAGAGCCGCTAAAGAAGAAGGGCATTCCCTTCTGGGTTAAGTGGGGTGTCCTTTCCACTTCGGTTCGCTATGTGCCAAGCTCATCTGCCAGCTTCCCTTAATCCCCATGTGTCCAGGAACACAACACAGAGTTATATCAAACTGAGTGGCAGTCTCACAAAGAGGCCTAGGACAGCTCAGAACAGTCGTAGATGTAGTGACGACAGAATTTAGGGCCTTGATGGAAGCATGACCATCCGATAGAATACATATATTTTTATGAGATATGGTATTTATCGTCAGCCATTCGAGAGCCTCCCAGATCGCAGTAACTTCCGCCTGGAAGACGCTGCAGTAGTCAGGTAGACGAAGGGATGCGATTACAAAGAGCAAAGAAAACGGCGCCACCACCAGCCAACATGAATTAGGCGTGCCTACTAGACTCATCAGGCGAGAGTTTCAAATGGTATTATTCAACAAATTCGCGGCCCTCGCAATACCAGACGATGTCGATGAAGAAGAAAGGTAATTGTCGGATTCCATTGTGGGGTGTGCAATGGAGCTGTGTCCACCTATCCGTAAACGGACCCAGCCATGGATCCTCGTCGATCAGCGGAAACAATTGAAACACGTCGTTTTCGAGCAATATCGAAGGTTGAACAAAGAAGATCGACAAATAATGAAATCGGAACGAGAAGTGTAAAGGAATAACGTTGCGACGGACATGGAAGAAGCGGCGTCGAGGCACGAATACGGGACGCTGTACCAGACAATCCGGCAGCTAGCCGGCAAAACAACATCAACAAACGACAACATCAAAAAATCGGATGGAACTTTCGTGGCCTCTATCTATGGGCGCCTACCGCGGTGGAGAGAATTCTTCCATCAGCTGTACAACCACGATCCGTCGCAAGGTCCAGCACCCGAACCGCCGATTATCGAACAGCCGACGAATCAATTTCTCGATACCGAACCGACAATTATCGAACGAAAGTACGACTTTATTGAACGTTGATCTTACCAATCCTTCTTTATGGATCGGAAACGTGGACACTGCTCAGGCCGGACAACAACAAGCTCGTGATCTTCCAAATGCGATGCTTGAGGCAGATTCTTGGTGTCTCACTCCACGATCGCCTTCGAAACGAGAATGTTAGACAAAGGTGCGATCAGCAGACACTGATCGAAGAAGAAATACAAAAACATCGACAGCGGTGGTTTGGCCATGTTTGCCGAATGGATGATAATCGCTGGCCATGTAAACTTGTCCGGCGAGACCGTTCGGCAAACTGGAGAATTCAGCGATCGGCATCGATTGGCTAAAGAATATCGAGGGCGTCTTAAAAAATCAACGACTCTTAGCTATCGAGGCGCCAGACGTCGCCAAAAATCGTCGTGACAGCTTGGCACATAACCTCCCACAGCACGATTTCCTCTAGTAGCTTTTGGTCCTAGTTAGAGACTACTTCTTGGCAGCCGAGGTAGTCGGTCAACACCTAACTAATGATGAAATCGTGCTGCAATTGACTGATTCCTGCAATTTTAAATTATGAAATAACCCCAGGATCCTCTTCTCGTCTTCTGGTACTCTACGTGATTTACGATACCATCTATTTTGGAAACTAAGGCAATAATCGTAAACTGATTTTACCCACGACTCAGAAGCAGAAGGTAATAAATTATCTTAAGACCAAATTGTAGTAATTTTCCAAATTCAACAAAAATTTTAAGCAATTTTCATACCCTCATTACCGTTAATACTTTTTCCCCCTCTCTCTCGGAATCATCAAATCAGCGTATGTCTGGGTCGTCCTTTTCGGATATAAGAGAAATGCACTTAAAACTCTAAAAATATCCTTTTAATGACCATTTAAGTCAGATTTCACCCTCCCAGCGTGTAAAATCCATAAATAATGTAAATCCTGACACCAAAAACTGTCATTTAACACAGCTCAACTGCGCCATCGAACAAGATCAATACTGGAAAAATGTCGGCTGCTTACTAAATGAGGATTCCGACAAGAAGGATATAAGGGGTGGATCCTGGATTCTATTCAAATTGAACTGTCAAATGTCGCGTGCCACTTTGGCCCCAGATGAACTTTTTGGTTCTGGATTTAAACAGCAACAAAAACAACAACAAAAAAACTTTTCATTTTTCCTTTCGTTTTTGGGGTAAAAATAAAAATTTTTCTTGTTTAGATTTATTCACCCCCGCACAAAACTGATGCGGCTTTGCTGTTGTTATAATACCACAAACTGGGAAATATATCGATGTTCTTGGCTATAAATAGTGATTTTCGGGTGCATTCGAAGACGCAGCCCGAGAAGTGCGCCAACAGGGAATGCTGGAGGTGAGAGCGCATCTATAGCAGTTTTGACTGCAAGTGCCAGATGCAGAGCTCCGATCTCTTCCTACTATTTTAATGGCCTTTCGCCGTGGAATTGTTTTTATATCAGAAAAATGTCAATCAAAATATTTTTACAGCTCTTGCTCGACATCTAGGAGCACTCAGGGCACGAACTTAGGGACCATCTTCAATCTCTATGGCCCATTAATTCCGGCGATGGATCGGATTTCACGTCCCACGAGCCGACAACAAACTCTCGTGTTGCGGATTTATCTCGAGAGCGTTGCATGCCTTCCGTATTAGCCGCTGCCATTTAGTTCGTCTGTATTATTTTTCAGTTCTGCAAGAACGTGGACGTAAACGGCATCCAGCATCCGGCATTACCTACCAAAAATTCGCCCCCTTTCCGCATTGACCTTTTGTGTTCATTTGTGACCCTTTTGTGACACTTTTGGTATTGTCAAATTATTGATCACAGGCGATGCTTGACCCCAATCGAGCTGGACAACTCAATTCTATCATTAAATCCTGGACCAGACCGGGCTACTTCAGCCGGAATCCAATAAACGTCGTCAAATTTATTGCTAGTCGCTATTGTTGGGATATTTTCAAAAAGACACAACAACAACAACGAAAATTGTCACAAATCATTGAAAGGATACTGGACAATGGCGGGGCACGGTGGCTTATATGACGAGTGGTCAAAAATCCTCAATACAGATGAGTGTCGACGGTGGCTACATGCCAGATGCTCATCGCAATTAAAATTCTTTTAATGGTCATTTGATACGGGATGAAAATCCTTGAAAGTGTGCCTATTATTGGCCTCGTTTCAATCTGGATTAGGGTCAACCATTCTCTGTTGTTTTTTTTGGTGGGTGAAATCGGTTTAAAGGTGTTTGTTTTTTCGGTTTTAGGTAAAACCTTTATTGTTGAAAGTTGTGGCGAATTTGAATTGATTTGTTGAAGACGTAAAATAATTCAGTAATAATCCTTCACGATAGTAAGTAGTTGTTTCTTACACTATGATGCTATGTGTACTTTTTGCCTCGATTTCTTGGGTGAAGTAATTGTTTTAACCCTAATTTGACACTCGTGGTCAAAACGACCCCACGCTTACTTCGAATCGATTCACGAGTCACGTAGTGGCCCTACAAATTTTCCGGAAATTGCACATCCCAAACTTGTGCGGCCTTTCCGCCCAGGCACACCAAGATTTTTTTTTATGGTCTAACTAACTAACATTTAAAAAACGTTTCATCCTGCGAGTCGATAGGACACGTGTTTTGCAGCCAGCTCTGGTACGCAGGAACAGTATCAATCACGAGTAAAAATGAAACTCGCCCGTAGCTAGCTGGCAGACATTAGCCCGCACGGCGCCCGCAACTAGCATGCACATCTTAAGGTCCCCATACACGGTCAAATGGGATATACATCGAAGTGTGGATGTACAACCAAAACTATCGACTGTGAGCCGGTCGGCCGATCAAAACTCGTTGCGCTTGTGGGTTTGATGAAAATCTTGATGTAAAAATAAGACGCCCGCAGCTTGCAAAGGTCTTTTTCTAAACTCAAATTTAAAACGGAAGAAAAATATATATTCGTGGAATAAAGCACCTAACGCTTCTTAAAACTGATAGCCACAGGCATGCACTCTCCCGCTACAGACATGCACGAAATCACCTGTATGGCTTTAAAGAATTGTATAGGACGATGAAAGTGGATAAATATCGTGGGTACCATACAAGGTGCCAACAGCATATTCAGTAGAACAGTTTTCGACCGATTGCGTAAGTCAAGCAGCATTGGACGTGATTAGTGCTTAGCAGGGGGACTGCTTGATAAAACAACTCTCGGGGTTGAAATAATCTATGTCCATGCGGGCGCATTTATAAATTTTCATGTCTGAACTTTTACTTTTGTGGCTTTACGTGCGTGCCAGTAATAAAATTAACCAATAAATTATTTTTAATCGAGTGATTCTAAGATGACGCCACCTTAGTTAACTAGAATCTTAGAAGAAGTTAGCTAGAACCAAGAGTCCTCTGCTGCTGAGCTTATGAAATAAGAATGGACTAACATCACAACCAGCAATTTGTTCAAGTAGGAGGTAGTACTAAAAAGAAAATATCATATTCGTAGTTGCCGCCGCCTCCTGGAGAAAAGTGTTAAGACCAACACCGACAACCAGGAAGTGATTTTAATATCGGGTTTCCACCAAACCGGCAGTTTAGAAAAACTATTTTGCTAGTTTTGAAGTACCCACTCCAAATGGGACGGTGAGCTTTAAGCCTTTAAAATTCCCACGAGGAGTTGGCATCTTTGCAATTCTGTTTCCATCATGGGTTGGAATGATTTCTTCCCTTGATTATATCGATTGATTACCCAGTGGTGGAAGGACTGCTGGATAAATTTCAATTCAAAGATGGGCCTAGTACCAGACCAAATCCTTTGGACTAATCAGCCTAACTTTTTTTTACTTCTAAAATCGATAGAGAATATAATTTACTCTCACGTTGGAATTGAAGTTTTAATTAGAATGCCACCAAGATCTGTACCAAATATTGAGCTAATTACTGAGATATGCATTTTATTTCAAATAGCTTTAATGGAATGGTGGCTCTCCAAATTTCCACAATAAGTGTTCGCTGTGTGTTAAGTACCTCGCTCAAAAGGAATCACAGACTGTTATAAACGAAACTCCCATACAAATTGTCATCCTGTATTGGGGTTGAATTTCCAAACAAACACTTCTTACCGGAAGTTAACGTAGTATTATATACCAACCTTCCAAATTTTAACTTTATAGGCTCTGTAGCTCTCAAGTTTTGTGATGAGTCAGTAAGTGGTATTTCACTTTTATAAATTATGGAAATAACGATTTCATGTAGTAAGAACTTTCTAATTTCTGCACATAAAAACTAAATTATAGATAAAAGTGCTCCTCGCGTTGGCAAATAGGTTACTTCATGTTCAGTGCCTCATTGCATAATGCATGTCCCGGCAGACGTGACCTTCGAAACTGTATATTCACATAATCCATGCGAATTACCATTCTCTATTCTTCCGCAATAATTTAATTCTCGATTATTTTATTTTCCCGATTTTGAATAAAAAATCACAAATTCAAGCTGAAGCCAAAACGAAAATGTATTCAGAGCCCCGCAGTAGTGGCGTGGCACATAAGCCCAGCCCGGCTTCAACACTGCTGGCGAACTTCTGTTATGGATTTCGAATTTCAATTTTGTTCGAAATTTTACTTTCAAAATGAATTCAGAAAAAAAAGACACAGAAAAAATCATCAATTTTCGTTCATTGTATTTCTCAGAATTTGTCGGTAGTATGCGCATTAATTTGACTACAAGAAGACAAGATCAGTCGCGGGAACGTAATTGCGGAGCGGTGCCGTATCGTAAAATAATTGATGTCATCAATATCGAGACAGACTTTATGGTTACATAATTGATGCCCAGATCTAGTTGCATGCACAAGGGGTGTCCCAGTACATTTTAAAAATAGGACGAAAAAAAGAGGCAAGATAATTCCCCCCCGAGAATGGAAGTTACCAAAAGGGAACGCGATCACTACTTGGTCTTGGAAGAACAAAAGAAATTTTCTATTCTTCTCCCCAAAAAAAAAAAACAGGAAAAGAACTACTATCAACACTCACTCCACGAGGTCGTAAATATTGTTTGATAAGAACTCGCTGCAGTTAATAGTCCCTTATGGCTCGTCGCTGGGAGGGAAAATATTTTGATTGGACCACCTATAAATTAAATTAATTTTATAGTGCGCCATCAAGCCGTTTTATGGCTTTTCCAGAAAGTGATTGGTCGTCCTCTAATAATTTTTTGGGGGCGAATTGTGGATCCATGGATGATTTCTACTTCTGTTTTGCTGTAAGTCAGCAGCTACTTGAGAGGTGCATTCCACACCTTCCTGGAGTAGCCCCAGGGCCGTAAATTAGTGGTCGATCGTATAAATTTAACGGGCTTTCTTAATTCTTGTTCTTATTTTTCTTAGAAGAATCGAAATTATCCAATTTGGATTGTAAACTTTTCATTAAACACAAATTTTTTAAAACTGTTTTTATGTTTGAAAATTTTTGTTTTTCTGGTAGTAATGAAACCAAGAACCGGGAGAAATGTGTCCTAAAGAATGGCGACTTTAATTTCAAACGAATTATTCTTGAAAATTTAACAACCTTAAAGCCTAGTTTACATTACAAAGTCAAGGCGGAAGTGTACTTTGAATCTCTGTTATGGCACAGAAATTCGTATGCTTTTTTCTCTGTTGCACGAAAGTTCTGAAACTATGTGAACTTGGTATGCGCCCTCGCTCCAGCAGAGATTCGCTCTACCTCACTGTGCTATCATTGAAATCTGCGAGGTGAAATCTAACCACAAAAGATTTTCCGAGCCCTCTTCACTCAGCTAGATGTTCCCCCTACAGGATCCTTAAAAAGCACAAAAGCCTCGGACACATATGTGAACAATATTAAGATCCTCGATGTATGGGGGATGGGGCAGCAGTTTACATGGCATAATAAGATGATTATATTTGAAGAGCCTTAGCTGACCAAAATTGTGTTTGTTGTCCTTTTACAGCCGTCCACGTATACTTCTGCTTCCACACTCTTGCCGCTGCTATTATTCACCTAAAGAAGTTAAAGAATTGTAATACTGCAAAATCACTCAGCTTGATTGTGGTACAAATGCCGGATCAGACGGCGGACCTTCAGCGCAGGTTGTTTCCATATACTGGCTGGAGCAATAAAAACTTTACATTCAAAATTACTTTTTACTTTTTAGTTAATTTTAAAATAACAGCGTATTTTTTAGGTTTTTTAAACTATATTATTTCTTTTGTGGTATAAGAAATAAAGCAGCACCCGTCCAGCCGGGGATTCAAGGGGGGGTCACGGGGGTCATGACCCCCCCCCCCAAATGCTCGAACTATGCAATAATAGTTGAGATGGGAGAAACCAAAAGCTGCTGATACGTTTCTACTACTTGTCGAACATCTTGAATGTCTCAACTGATCAACGTCTCGGTTAAACATGTCTGGAGAAAACATTTCATTAAATTCGGTAACAATGTTGTCCAATAAAGGAATGAAGATTCTTCTTCTGGAGTTTGATTTTTTGACGATAAACAACCCGTGCTTCTTTGAATTCCTCATCCAATTGTGCAGCGAGGTGTTGAGCTTCAGTAAATAACCGTCGAAAACCAGAATCTTCATCACATCTTTTGGTCAGCAAGGGTATCTTTGATCAAATCCGTTGCTTTTTTAAATTCTTTTATTTAACTTACACTACGTGTCGTCAAATCTTGTAAGTTAAATTTGACCGACTTCCCGGTTTCGGATAGAGCTGAAATTTTGCATACACGTTTAGTTTAGATGACAATGCAATCTGACCATTTTGTAAAAATATCCAGATGGCGGATCCAAAATGGCGGCCGATTTTTGAAATTGTGCTCCGCGGCCCTCTGACATGGGTATCAAATGAAAGGATATGACAGGTAGAACACAATTATCTATGTGGCGTCATTCCAAATTCAAAATGGCGGCCAACACAAAATTGCGGAAAGCTTATAATAGACTAAAAAGTAGAAAATAAAACCGATCAACTTCCAATTTTGCACACACTCGTAGTTCGCGTGATAATTAATATGTATATATGTATGATGAGATGAATATAGTTGAGTTAAGGGTGAATTGAAAATAAAGAAGCAGTACACGTTACAAAAAATCACAAACAAAACACAGAGATGCTGCTGTCAACTAAATTCAACTACTCAACTACTCATGTCCGTATGCATAATTTCAACTCAACCCAGGTAGCAGAGCTGAGTCGAGTTCAGTCGACCTTAACTCAACTCGACTCCCGTTTACATGTAGTTAGACTTGGGCTCAACCTATGTTCAACTCATCATGTACTAAATGCAATCTGACCATTTTTTTAAAAAATCAGGAAGACGGTTCCAAGATGAAACATGAAAGAGTACGGCAGGTAGAATATTGTAAGCTGTGTGTGACGTAATTTTAAATCTAATAGAACCGCCATCATAAAATGGCGGAATACATATAATAAACTAAAAAGTAGAAAATAAAATAAATGGTTAAAAAAAATTTTTTTAAAATAATTCTTTTGATTAACTATAAAATGTACTGAAAAGTAAAAAATAAAAAATATGTAAAACAAAGCGTGAAATTTCAATTTTAATGAAAAAGTTAATTAAAAGAATGGCGCATTTTTCATCAAAAAATTTTGTTAGAATTTTCTTCAAAGTGAATTGAGCAAAACAACAAGTTGAAATTATTTTTTTTACTTCTTTCTTTGTGCCCCTTTAATCCCTCATGGGACATAGGGCGTTTTTTTTACTACGCCTTATAAATTAATACATAAAATCTTAAATATATTGAAAAACAAACAAAATTAAAAATGATGATTTTATAAAAAAAAAAATTTAAATTTCTTAATATAAAAATAATGAAATTAATAAAGCAAAAATTGAGGGTTATTGTAAATCTCAAGCGATTTACAGTTATATTTTCAATTTTTGATGAAAAATGCGCCATTCTTTTAATTAACTTTTTCATTAAAATTGAAATTTCATGCTTTGTTTTACATTTTTTTTATTTTTTACTTTTCAGTACCTACATTTAGAATTATTTAAAAAAAATTTTTTTAACCATTTATTTTTTAAATCTAATGAAGACGTTTGGAGTATTCGGCTCAAAGGTAAAGTTGTACCGGATACGTACGCAAAGTAAAGTTTATTATGTTATTAATGACTATGATAAAAAAATCAAATAGTACGAATATTATACACGCCTAGAACGTCATTTAACCAAGCAGATGAAATCGGAAAATCTAGGCTGAAAAGTACAAGACGAAGATTTACCGCAGGAGATGCAGTTTTCGCGTCCTCCCACATCGAAATCTCATTAAGTGCGTCACACTTTTTTATTAATTGTTCACCCTCAAACTGAATGTGCCCAACGTGATTTTCTACCCAACTAGTAAAGTTGGTTTCTACCAGTCTAGCAAAGTCCTTAAGTGATTTGCCACCAAGATGTTTTTTAAAAACGTTTGCAAAACTGTTAGCCAAAGCCATAACTGCTCTCATTGTTCCTGAAGCATTGCGACAATTTGAAACTTAGGAAGATTTTAATAAAGAATTGTTAACAAATGATTACTGCAAGAACAACGTCTTGCGTGAATGGCTACTTTCGTTAAGTCCTGACATACCCCTTTCAAATCAGACGCCATTAGCGAGCAACTATCTGTTCTAATTCCAACCAAATATTTTAGGTCCAAGTCGAATTTCTCACACAGATCGATGACGAATTGCTTGCTATGCATCGCAAAATGCGATGAAATTCTCTGGTTTTACTGATATACACTCCGCGACAAAAGTTTGACCTCAGGTAGAAAAATAGGAAGCAGGTAAGGTGGGGTGTACTGACCGCAATGTAATTATTTTTATAGAATTCCGGGTTGATTTTATGAGATACTAATAATTTGGTGACCTTTTTTTATTAATTTTTCTAAGAAATAATGAAAATTTTGTAAAAAATGGGATAAAAACGCCGCGACAAAAGTTTGACCTCACCTTCAATTTTGGGAACTATTTTGAAAATTAAGCAAGGGAAGATAAGAAAAATAAAAGAAAGAATAATTTTAACTTTAAATTCCATTTATTAATATTTGGTATGGCCTCCACGGTTTAATATTACTTGATAAATTCTATTTCCTATACTACTGTACAAGTTTTGTAATAAATCTAGTGGAATTTCATCCCACGTTGTCCTTATTGCAGTCTTCAGTTCTGTGATAGTCCCATATTGTTGTCCAGAGCGGTAGACTCTCCTCGTGAGCCAGCCCCATAGGTTTCCTATAATGTTTAGGTCTGGAGACACCGATGGCCAATCCAGTTCCACCACGTTATTGGCCCTAAACCACTCCCGAACCACCCTAGCGGTGTGAACTGCTGCATGGTCTTGTTGGAAAATCCATGGTTGACCTTCCATTATTTCTTCTACCAACGGCTTAACCTCTTCTAACATGTCCCGGTAACGTACTCCTGTCTGAGTTCCCTCGATGAATTTGAGCTCCACTGGTCCTCTAACTGAAATGGCTCCCCATATCATTATTCCTCCTTCCCGGCGGTGATGTCGAGTCAAAAACCTCTCTTACTTCCGTAAATCATGGAAATAATATGCGTATCCGTCCGGTCCATCAAGACAGAACCGTTTTTCGTCTGAAAAGATAACTTGGTTCCACTCGTCTTTCCAGGCCATGTGAGCGCGAGCGAATTCCAAGCGTTGTTCCTTGTGTCTAGGTAATAATAGCGGCTTTTTCTTGAGTCGGCGACGTTGTAGAACTGGTGAGCGCTTCAAAATCCTCTGCACAGTGCATAAACTTGCATTTACTCTGACTTCAGCTCCAATTTCCCTGGCAGTCGTGGATGAATTTGACGTTGTTCGCAGGATCCTACTCCTTTCTCTCTCTGTTGTGGCCCTTGGTCTCCCTGGTATCGGCTTCCTACCGTAATTTTCGATGTCCTTAAGCAAGTTATTGATGACTGGGGGGCTTCTACCCAATCTAAGGGCGATTTGTCTGTTAGAGTACCCTTCTTCTTTCAACGTTTTGATTCGCTCGATTTCTTCACGTGATAATCGCTTTCCACTGCCCATATTTGTACCGATTTATTTAAAAAAATTACTAAAAAAGTTTAATTTACAACTTCACTAACAACCACTCGCTCTTAGTCTTAACAGAAGTGTTTTAAAACTGGTGAGGTCAAACTTTTGTCGCGGCGTTTTTATCCCATTTTTTACAAAATTTTCATTATTTCTTAGAACAATTAATAAAAAAAGGTCACCAAATTATGAGTATCTCATAAAATCAACCCGGAATTCTATAAAAATAATTACATATCGGTCAGTACACCCCACCTTACCTGCTTCCTATTTTTCTACCTGAGGTCAAACTTTTGTCGAGTGTATGTCGCGATTGAACCTGCGGTTTCCAAATGATGCTGAAGAGTAAAGTCACCAAATTCAACGAAGAGTGCCCTGAAGTTCCTATCATTTGCCACCAGAATATCTACTTTTCCGTCAGTGTCACGATTATAGAGAAGTTCATTATCCCTACATAATATCTAACATCGATCTCGGCTTTCTTTTACTTGTGAGTCTCGTTGTACACACAGATGCTGGGTTATGAAAAGTCTGAAGGAAACTTTTTCAGCTTCTACCACCCTCTGATGATATTGGTTGCGTTGGTGAAATGAAAGCGTTCCATTTTGTCCAAGTAAATCGTCAAATGCTTTTAGTGTTTCGCTTTCTTGGTTTACTTTTAATTCCGTGACCCCCCCCCCCACCCCCCCCCCCCCACCCAAAACAAAATTCTAGATCCGCGCCTGCACCCGTCGACCTATGGTATTTGGTTATATGATAATAAAATTCGGTATCTAGACTATTAGCACGATTGCTGCCTAATCAACAGCTTGGATTACTGAATTAGGTTACATGTAAAGAAATAAACCTCTTATGGAAAGGACATGTATGGTGTTGATTATTGCTTCGCGAAGGTGTATGAATTTCTAATCATTTTTACAACATCTCATATAAACATTATGTTGTTCTTTCGCATACCACATAATCATGCAAATTGAACATCCTTGCATAATCCCCACTCACACCCATAAACTGGCAGCAGTAAAACCCCAAAACCTCATATCAGTGTATAGATTTGCGTGACACTTTCACATTAAAATTATAATAATTCACACCTAATCCATAATTTTGGGCTGTTGGCACTGTGAAAATGTTGGTTTCCTTTCTGTTTTATGACACGGTTACCAAGTCATGAAAATTCACCCTGTTTATTCCCCAAAGACGAATTTCACTGAGGAATTTATGTCATTGCTGGCAGCCAACCCCTTTCGAGGACAGCCGGAAAAGGGGTGCGGTTGGCGTTTTTGTTTTTTTAGTTTCAAAAATTTCTTTCAGCAGCAATATGAATGAAGTCGTCGTAATAAATTCAAATGAAGGTTTTGTGTTAATGCTCAGTAGATTACACGTGTTGATGCATGTTCCGAGTGTTTGGTTAAAAAACATAGTGGTAATAAGGGAAGCACCTGCCCTTGGTGTGTGTGACTTAGTTTTAAGGCTTATTAGGGCTGTTTTTGACTTTCTATTAATCAAAGTTTATTTTTTGTGTGAATTTTTTAGCTGACATTTAATTCCCGTAATAACATTTGATCGCGCAATACAATCAGATTTTCAGTTGCGGATTGATTGATGATGATTTTTTCGTTGGAATTTTTTTTTGTCAATCATAGCAACAAAACGCCTTGCACTTCCCCGGTAGTCCTGCCTCAGTGCTTCCGGATCAATGACACGCAAACGCAACGATTAATCATTACGCTGTGAAGCAAGTTGATGCGGAGAATGAAGACCTGAAAAGGATTAACTTTTGGGAAGAATCAAAGTGTTTCAGGATTTGTAATTTGTTAATTTCGCTATTCACTGGGTACGCGCCGGCACGAGGGTATGGGAACATATGTAAATGCTCCGGTGTGTGTTTCGTCAACCCATTTGCGAATATCACAGCATTCGGAATCATTAATTTCCCCACACAGAGTGTCTAGGGTGGATGGCTTTTGTGAGCGATCCAAAATGAAAAATGAATTTTGATTCAAGCCACCGGAAAGGTTTCTCCTTATGACATTAATCCTTACGGCAAACCTGCATCCAGCCCTATTCAGATGCCGCTAATGCGATTTCCTTCCTACCAAAACTTTTTTACTCTTTCCTTCCTTCTCTCGCTGCTTTTTATTTGTTAATTTTTTCCCGTGTTGTTTCTGGCGAAATTGGTGCTATGGAAATTTGTTTAAAATTGAATTAAAATAATTAAAAGGCAGCAGCGGATCGTATATCAAACCCCATTCACACCTGGAGGCACGAAATTCAAATTAAGTGATCGCGCCACTCGGAAACAATTGCTCATTTACTGCCTGCCGCCGCGGGGCTGGTGTGGGGCGCTCCGGTGATTGCGGCGGGATTCAAGCGGGCTGCGCAATTAATTTCCTTTTGAGCACGCTTTGATGGGTATGGAGGCATCTAGGCTACAACAACAGCAACAACAGAAGAAATTCTTCTTTTTTAATCGTAACACGAGTTTTTACTTAACATGGCATTTAGTTTCTTGCTATGATTACACGTTTTGTAATAATTAGACTCCGAGTTGAAAAAAATGGCGTTAAAATAGCCCAACAGGAAATGATGGTGGAGACAATGGACAATCTGCGGAGAGAAAGAAAATTAACTTCATTATTTTATGAATAGATTTTCACTCGGTCGTCTTAATAGCGCAAATCCATTCTTTCCTCTGACCCGGGGTTGAATAAACTCGAATTTCGCAGTTCCACAAAAAAAAATATTTAAGTGGATTCAGTTTTTGTTATGCTAAGTGATTTGTGAGAAGTGCGAATTCACCTCTAACATTGCTTTATGTGGTTTTGAATTGTAATTCTAGGCGAATTTCGCTGTGCCAATCCACAGATTTTCACGCATTTGCAATGAATTAAAAAACGAGGTTAACATTTTTGTTGATGTAAAAAGAAAGATCACGCGAAGAACTTGAAAACTACCAAATTTTAACCTAGAGTAGACCCTGAGTAATCCAATGCGAGCTTGCCCTTTCAACCACGTGAGAGAGGTAGTTTAGGGACAGACGACCAGCTTCAGGATGATATACATAAGTGGCCATCTTTAGGTTTGCCTAGGAGGTTTCTTTACGCAAAGGTGGGCCGACAACATTGGACAGGTACAAATAGTGGAGAGGAGGAAAAGACTCTCTTTAAAATTCAGCCACGGCCATCGATACTACATACTACTTCGAGCACATAAAGGATACCTATACAAGAGTTGGATTTTTTTTAAGGATTGAGGGGGCAACCCACATGGTGAACACTGGGGCCAAGTTAGGCCTCTTCTGTATGTAGGTATGTACTCTACTAGCAGAACAGACTATCAGCTTTCCGGATGAAGACAAAAAGGTCTTTAGTTGAAGAAGACGGGACTTGAGCGGTTCTCATAAGCTCTCTAATAAACTTTCTCCTTCTAAGCCAGATCACAGCAAGACATTCACAGAGAATATGTGTAGAAGTCTCATCGTCTTCCATGCGAAGCTTGAGACAGCCCTAGGATGTGGGGGTGATAGCGCGCAGTCCTACACGGCCAGTCAGATAGCCCAACAACAGCCTTCGGTCCGGTCTGTTTAAAGTAATAATGCCCCTTAAGGCAAAATGTCTTATGAGATCTTTAGACTGTCTAAGTCCTGGGTCTGATTCACAATAGGGTAGGCTAACTCCCTTAATCTACTCCTCTATCAGGGAAGTGGACTATTTCCCTCGATACCCCAGTGTCCGGGGACCCAGCAGAGCGAGTCCTCATTTCTACTGGTCAGGCTCTGGAGTGCGTCAAAACACGCTGCAATTGGGAAGAATACTTCCACGTTGAGAACGCCTTTACGGCAGCTTGGCTGTTAGAAAAGATTTTAATGTTGACACTATTGAGACCTTTCTCAAGGTTGAGCTTAGCGCAGGTCGCAATGCATTTCAATCTGGAAAACAGAGGGCCATTGCAATCGAGATCTTACGACCGCAGCCCCTATACAATTTTTGATCTTTGACCTTTCGGTAAATCAGTGGAGACGTTTTAAGTCCCCAGGAAGAATAAGCTCCTCCCACTCAGAAAGATCCGGGATAATAGCCTCAATTTTCTTTGGAACCGCAGTTCACCAACCATATGGTCGGATAGGCGGCGAATGGAAATGTTTGGGATTGGAGTTCGAGACCCAGCTGCACCGTCCGCAGCGTATCCGTTGCGGGGACTACCAGCTTGAACCGCCAGCTAACGGATCAAAGAAGAAGAAGAAGAAACTTCAATAAGACATCTAGCGCACCTTTTTAGGTGCTGTTCATGGCACCACTATTGCACAGCTCAGCTGTTCTTTGGACGTAGTTTTCTGTAATGCGATCCACCATACCGATATCCCAGGCATAAGTATGGGTTTGATTACGGCTGTATACAGCCAGTGAACAACGCGGGGTTTAAGGCCTCATTTGACTTCAGTCGTTTTTGGCATAGGAAGAGAGCTATTTTGGCCTTA
The DNA here is from genome assembly GCA_949987705.1 of Thereva unica. Lineage (NCBI taxonomy): Eukaryota > Metazoa > Arthropoda > Insecta > Diptera > Therevidae > Thereva > Thereva unica. The sequence goes on from OX465285.1 coordinate 76,183,629, forward strand.
TTAGCTCTCTCTAAAATATTCGGCCTCCATGTTAGGTTCCTATTCAGAAAGAGACCCAGAGATTTCGCATCCTCCTGAAGTTGCAATCTTTAATTACAGAGTCTTACAGAGGGAAAATTGCGAAGTCTATGCTTCCTTGAAAAGATTACTACTTTAGTTTTAGTTGGGTTAACGCCTAGACCTTTTGTAGTAGCCCAGTGAATAAGAATAGGCAGCGATCGTTGCATTATATCTTCTATTGTTGAGATGCACTTACGGGTCACAACCACCAACTATCAGCATAGGCCACCGCAAGACTCCATCAGGATTATCAACAATGCATTGACTGTCATATTCCAAATAACTTCATTGACTATCATATTTCGATATGTTCAAGATCTGCAGCGTTCTAAGAGTAGATGAGAACATCATCGGAAAGTGATCTTTCCACCACTTGTCTATATATTGCCCAATATGTGCTTCGGATGCTTCTGTGGCTAGGGGCCTTTTACACCTCTGCGCACATATTAACATTAAAAAGAATGACTCTGTGGTCAGAAAAGGGGTGTTCACTGAATATTCTTCCGCGTTCTACACAATTCAGCTAGTCCGGGGAAACAAGAGTACCTAATGCCGAAGACTTCTTGTCTCACCCTTGTAACGAAGGTAGGTTCATTTTCCCTGTTACACAGCAAGAAATTTTGTTTGAGTGAAAGGTCATAAAAGCCACTCACCTTTTACATTAGTGTCTAAGCTGCCCCAAGCGGAGTTGTGAGCCTTGCCGCCCTTTCTGCTGCAACCCTGTTAGCAGCATATTTGGACAACATAAAAGCATTCTTGAGATGCAGTAACCTATATTTCGGAGCCCTGATTCCGGACAATCCGAGGCTTCTGTACTAGGCGTAAGCAGAGGCCTGCGGATGCAGCCTAGCTATGATGGAGATTAATCTGGGATACTCTCAACATCGTGATCAATCTCGATTACCGCTAGATAAAACTCGTCCTCCTCCGGAGTGAGAGTAATATCATCATCTCCCACCAAAAGAAGCTGGGCCGAGTCCCCCAATTCGCCCTACGTCGTTGACGGCGAGTGAACGCCGAAGATTGTTATATCCTCTTTGGATAAGAAGAGAGGCCTCTCCGCTAGTTCGCCAATGGTTACAATGAGGTTTGTTCCACCAGGGCTCGTAGGACCTCCTCGTTAACCACCTCCAAACTTCTTACAGAAAGAGGCTGTAGTTTACGGTTCGGAAATTATTGAACCACCACCTGGCTTGCGGTTATTTTTTCTTCTCCATAACTGCATTAACATTTAGAAATAATAATAACCAAACAATAAACGCGGTTGATACCAATAGTTGGGCCAGAGTTCAACTACATCAGTCACCAGGCATTTCTATCATAATGCTCCAGAAGATAGTCTATCAGCGGGTTTAGACGATGCGCTTCAGCGCATGTCCCTCACAAATGTTTATGGAGGAAGAATGAAGTGGGGATGATGAGAGGTACTACCCCACATCTCTCTTTATCCACAAAGTTCCTGAAGCATGTGTGCTGGAGTGCATCGTCTAAACCTGCTCTATAAAAACTTCATACACTTCAGATACATGCCCCTCCACTGCAGGAGGATGAAAATGGTCAAAGGACCCCAAAAAGCATAATAAACCTTCACTTCGATATCCCCATAAAAGAGGTCGCTATGTCTTCCTCTCAGCAGGCGTATTCCAATCTATAGGTCGCGCACAGCAGAAGTGGACTATCTATTGACCCTGACCCTGAGGCTACTGGAAGGGCGCTGATGGTGGGAAAGGTTTATGCACAAGCAATGCGCTCTCTCAATTCTGGAAATCGTAGAAGGGCTATCAGACTACAAGAGGTCTAAACTTAACTTCAACGCAGGTTTCAACGTTCAAACTTTGTTTGGAAGTTAGTTTACCTAAATAAGACAGTTTGCATCTAAAGCCACTTCAAGCAGTTTGCCATATCCTCTGTCCTTGGACGAGGCTGCCGACTGCATAACTACCTACCGCAAGTAAAGCTGCAAAATAACGTTAAAAAACAGTTCCTTACTTTTTCAATAAAACTTCACCTTCAGCTCCACAATCAATAAGGAAACTTAAAAACGAAAAAAGCAGAATAAGTCGAGCCCACATCATGTTCCCACATTAATTTTAAATTAAATTCAATTTTATAGCCTCAGGTGGGGGTGGAGCACAGCAGATGGGTCACAGTTCCCCACAGGCCGATAATAAATTAACATTTTTACCTTAAACGCGAGTAGTCAAAAGGCTTCCAGAGGCAATTTTCGAATAATAAAAACACGAAAAGCGTCCATTTCCCAAGCGCTCGCGTATCGCTCCCGTTTCAATTCGCTTTTGTGTCTCAAATAAAAAATATCTCGCGAACGTGACTGGAATTGGAAATGCGCTGTTTTTTATATTATATGAGTATAATTACCTCAAGCAGAAGAAGAATGCGGCGAAGTCGCAGGCGATGGTATCAGCAGCCCCCAGGCCAGCATTTAGCCCAATTCTGGTAGCCGGCGAATGTCAACAATAGACCAAATTCTAATCAATCCCCGGGTCTGGCCAGTGTCCGGTATGGGCACGCACTGCGCTCCCATCCGTCATAGGTGACGTCGGCGATTGTTGATGGCCGTCATGTCCGACTATGCAGCCCTTGACCGGTGGTCAGTTCCTTCTTGGCGTTTGTAGTTGACAACAATGGATTTGGACAATTGTTCAAATTTGTTGACGCCTACGATTTCGGCGTTCAATGCGGTATGTGCGGAACAAATCTCGAGAATTTAAGGATTAAGGAAAGGTGCAGGACATGGAGGCTGGGGCTGAGGCTGAGGCTATTGAATTAACGCGTGTTTTTCTGGAATTACTGCACGATAATTGGTGCTATTGTTGGAGGACTGGAGGCTGTTTGTGTGTGATTCTGGCATTATTTGAAGGGAATTAAATTGGTTTTAAGTGATTGATGTTCCTAGTAGTGATTGGCCTCGAAAATGGGCAGTTAAACCTCAATGATGAGAAGATCAAGGACAAAAAAGTGAGGGTGGAAAAAAATTTAATTTGAGAAAAAGGTTGTAGAACTAAATTATAAGCAAAACCTGACATAGCCCGGGGAAATTATCATTTAAAGGAAACAAAACTCCAAAATGGCTGAAAATTGGTCCACAGCTTCCTTAGAACTTTTTAAGAAAAGGAATTCGGAATCACAAAAAAACATGGCCGCCGCAGATATCGCGGTTCCTATATATCGGTACCTCCATGTATCTCGTTTAATATAGGTCATTCAAGTGCCCAAAATCTTGACAATGAAATTCTCTACAACTTCAGTGCATACAAAAATGTTGGCCCCATTAACCCTTTTGAAATTATTCAAGGTCAAAGTTATCAATATAAAGGTGATAATAGATAGCATATTCAAGGCTGAGTTACTAACATTTCTATTCGCTCCAAATTCTTCTTTACCCGATATTGTTGGTGTGGCACCCTCGCTCCCAATGGTTTGACATACTTAATAGGCAGAGTCTTCTTCAGAACTTACGAGGGTTTAAGCCTGTCAATTAGCAAGCAAATTAATGCTAAATTGAGCTTTTAAGAACTTAACCTAAAAACTGGACCCGACAATATACACCCTATGTCCTAAAGAAATGCTCACACCTTCAGCTAAACCTCTGTGCAAACTCTTTACCCTACTTATCAAGAAGGAGCTTTTCGGTAGAATTCTGTCAAAATTATGATGTACCTATGGGCACTTATGCAGCCAGTGAATTGAATTGCCAATTACGCTGAAGTGACCTTTCTCACAAAGAAAGCTGAGACGGAAAGTTGCTGATTGGTCTACCTCACTGTTGGGGCCAGGCCCTTACGGCTTGTGCCGGTCTGGACCCAAGCGTAATGAAAAAGGTTTGGAGAGTTTAGTCACAACAAATCAAACAATACCGCCTAAGTACGGCCCGCCGACGGAGTCTCCCGTTTTTGGCATGGACCTTACAGATGGTCCAGCATAAATCTACTGCCTGGACTGATGAAAGATTCTCAACACTCCCTCGTAAAAAAACATCACATCAGCGAGTCAGGCAATACTTATACCACCCACCGAGAGCAGTACAAGGACTTATACAGTGGAATCTGGTAAGCGGCCAAAAGCGGAAATGTCTCAATATGGACGTGTAGAAACCGAGCCATCGAGGAGACAATGAGGAATCCGGAAGATGGATTCACTCGGGCAAGAAAAGGAGGTCTATATGTCTGCAGCTGCTACGCGGCGGGAAGAAAAACAGAAAAGGGGCAAGCAGAATCAAGCCATAAACACGGGAAAATTGTCCGACAGCTTTGAGGTGAGTTGAAAAGTACGACAAGGATGACTGCCTTTGCCATTACTATTTCTTATGGTGATAAACGACATCCTTGTCAGCGCTCTAGATACTAGAACAAGCAGCATGCAATGGGGTTTGCTAGACCGCCTTAAGTATCTCGACTACTAGGATGATATTTGTTTGCTGGCCCACAGACATCAGGACATCAAAAACATGTTAAACAACGGCCCCTGTGCTGAATTTCGAGTCGTGATTTGTGACAAGTTTTTTGAGTTGAAGAAAGTGACGTTTCAGACGAACTGCGACTTTCAGCATAGGGGGCTAAACTCGCACTTAGCACTTCCACTCTAGTCCACTATGCTGAAAATCGTAATTCGATTAAAACGTCACTTTCTTCAACTCAAAAAACTTGTCACAAATCACGACTCGACATTCAGCACAGGGGCCAACTTTGTAACGAATCACGATTCGTTACCAGGCAGGCTCTCCTTTGAAAGCTTCAATTCGAAGCATTAAATTTCTTACGCCGGCCGACGAGCTTTCTAGCTATAAAATGAAACCCTTTACCAGGCCAAAATTAGTCTTTCGTAAGGCTGGTTCCAGAGAGGTCACTTTCTCAGTAAAAACACATATCGAACACCCTATGGGATGTTATCCAAGCCTTGCCGAGGTGTACGATTCGACAGTGCTCCTGGCACCATTTTCTGGGCTAGTGTCAAGGTATAACCCGACGAAACACAGACAATATACCGAACACCTAATTGTACACATATCCCTTAGACCGCAACTAGCAAGAACACACATGCAGACAAAACTAATAAGTAGGTAGCTGCTTACCGATACCAACATGTATCCAGAGATAACAGTAGGTAGTTACTTAGCCATACTAGTAGAAGAATGTATCCAAAAAGAATAAGTAGTTATTTAGATCTAAGGCATTTAAATTGTTACCATATAAGGATTTTTGGATAAAAGACATATCATATTATTTTTGTACGTAGATGTTTGTTCTTACAAAACCCTAGACTACTCCAAAGATCCCGGCTCCCGGAGGTTTAGAGACGAAACACCATTATAGTTTGGCAACAGAAAGAAGTCCATTTTTTATCCACAAAAGACAGCTATTCAGTTACAAAAGACATATGTATATACAATTTTAATTTCATGATAATAATTTCGGAATTATTCAGAAATTGTCAATTTGGGACGAATTAGACCCTAGAGCCAGATGAAAGTAGGCTGTATATATTCGGCAAAAACTACGTTCAACCTTAGATGGATTTGCACAACTTCTGCAGTAAATCGCTGTTGTGACACAACATGGTGTTACTCTATTGATGAACGAAATTTGATGTAAAAATATTTTTTATCAGGCTTAACTCAATTTCAATGAATTTAAAATCGTTTACCTCATCTCTCTCTCTAAAAAAAATTTAATTTATCCCCATTAAAACAAGAACCGAAAAAAAAATTGTAAAAACACAATTTTTGCTTACAAAATGAAATTAATTAATCTTTATTTAACTCGGACAGAAAATAAAGGCATAAATCACACTCGATTGTATTGATTTAACCATAAACAAAAACCTCAATACGGAAAATATTTTTCGAAAAAGGCCAAATCGCATTTAAAAGCACTCTTCACCCCCACCCCCGTCCCCAAATCGACGGCGATTTATTATTAATTAAACACTGAAACCGCTACCAATCACGGGGATTATGACTGATTAATTTCGCATAATTCCGTTTGTTTGTGTCCGTGTCCGGCAGCGTATTCTTCCACCCCAGCCCCAATTCTGGCCCCCAATGGAACCAGAAAAAATTTTAATTTTCGATCAGATTCCGCGTTTATCTGTGGAAAATGGTGGATCCGTGGACTGCCCTGGCCCCAATCCATCCCTCCGATCTGCCCGAGGCCTGAACGGAACGAATCCCGGCCATCGCTCAAAATTCCAATTGTTTTCGGGGGAAATGTAATGAAAATCGAGGAAACAAGACAAATTTTTAAAAACCCCAAAAACAATAAAAAATTTATGATTAAGCAGGAGCGTTCAGAAAGTGTTAAAATCCGGCAAATGGATGCACGTCGTTCCAGCGCTTCCCAACTGCTTCCCATGTTTATATTCTGGATAAATTTTTTTTTAAATCCGATAAAAATCCATTTTTGTGGCGTTTCCCGGTATTATTTTTCCGCCGAAGGGCCCCAGGGCGGGAGGCGGAAGGAGGCGCATTCGAACTGACCAAGCTGGATTTAATTTGTACTTGGCTCGGGGATAGGGATTCGCCCTGTGGGAGAAATGGCCATCGGCGGCGATCCATGGTTTATTGGATTTTTATTGATCTTATACGGCAGCAGCATCCTTGGTTTCTGGAAGTGACTGTGCAACTGGGTGGCGGCCAGATGATACTGTGGCTTACTACTTTCTTAGAAATGATCGTTAATGAGCAGCCGTAAAAAGTTTAGACGAGTTTCGAACGATGCATTTCGTGATTAGATCGATTGATATCAAATGCTATAAATTTATTTTGGAAGAGCATTTCGAAAGTACAAATTTTATTTAAATTTATATAAGTAATTAATGCAAGCTGTCTGCTGGAAGAATTTTTCAAAAAAATAAGAAGTTTTGAACCTAATTTACTCACATTAAACCAATACCAGTTTGTAAGCTCCTGCAAAGGAACATTTCATTTCCCGATTAAAAATAATTTCATGGTAAATTTCCTTACTAGCACGCACGCGCCCGCAGCTAGCACGCATAGCGAACAAACAGGCACGCCACAAAAGTACGTACTCTCCCGCCACAGGCACGCACGCTCCCGCCACAGGGATACACGCTCCCGCCACTGGCACGAAAATCTAAAAATTTGTTCGCTAGAGGGATGCACTCTCCCGCCACAGGTATCCACTCTCCCGCCACACGCACGAAAATCTCAAAATGTGCCTGATGACGACTTTACATACATATATAATACTCTTCTCCATCTTTTTTAAGAGGCGTAGAATTTTTATTCTACGAAAAAAAAAATTTTTTCTTTCATTTTAAATTTGAGTTTCGTGCGTACCAGCTGCATGCTAGCTGCGGGCTAGTGTTATTTTCACTCAGGCGTGCATGCTAGCTGCGGGCGCCGTGCGGGCTAGTGCATGCCAGCTGCGTGCTAACTGCGGGCGAATTTCATTTTTAATCGGGTTGATAGAGGAAATTATCGCTTAGGTTTAGATTGAGGACTACCCGATTAAAAGTGAAATTCGCCCGCAGCTAGCACGCAGCTGGCATGCACTAGCCCGCACGGCGCCCGCAGCTAGCATGCACGCCTGAGTGAAAATAACACTAGCCCGCAGCTAGCATGCAGCTGGTACGCACGAAACTCAAATTTAAAATGAAAGAAAAAAATTTTTTTTTCCTAGAATAAAAATTCTACGCCTCTTAAAAAAGATGGAGAAGAGTATTATATATGTATGTAAAGTCGTCATCAGGCACATTTTGAGATTTTCGTGCGTGTGGCGGGAGAGTGGATACCTGTGGCGGGAGAGTGCATCCCTCTAGCGAACAAATTTTTAGATTTTCGTGCCAGTGGCGGGAGCGTGTATCCCTGTGGCGGGAGCGTGCGTGCCTGTGGCGGGAGAGTACGTACTTTTGTGGCGTGCCTGTTTGTTCGCTATGCGTGCTAGCTGCGGGCGCGTGCGTGCTAGTAAGGAAATTAACCATGAAATTATTTTTAATCGGGTATGAACGCTTATGCATATGCAGACAAAAAAATAAACAGATTTGGTAGTATTCTAATTTAATTAAATCATTGCATTATCCGCAAAACAGGCATTACCGGTCTCAGTGGGCTAGAGGTTAAGGCGCTCAACTATCATCATGACTCATCCACGGAGCGGTATTGTCCAACGAAAATAACCTTTCTTCTTTCTTGTCTTCCTTCTTTACAGAAATATCCTGCAGTCTTTTCTTCCTGTAACTATAATAATCAATGAAGCCATCACCTGTTCGATCGTCGAAGACAGGGATCTGTCGTAGTAGTATTAAGCTCTGCTCGCTGATGTGGTAGCCGACCTTTTTTACGAGGAAGCCATCATTCCCGGAAGTCCGTACTCAGAGAGACAGACAGACAGGTAATGCTACGGTAGAGTCCCCAACGACACGAGCCATAAAGGCACGAGCAATAAAGGGTGCTGAGTAGAACCGGAACAGTGGGGCAGACGGATCCCTCTCTACCCAATGCACTGGCTTCATAAGTGCCCCTTGGTGCGTCGAAAGCTGGGCATCATTCTGCCTATCAGCTATCTAGGTGCGATCTCCCCTGGCATTTCTTTGCTTTTCTCTGGCCTCTGGGAATCTCGCATTGCTAAGTTTCTGGTGGATTACCTCCATGACCTCCAAAAAGGGCTTTAAAATTTAGGCTTCGGTCAATCATCACTGTCGCGTACTTCAGTGCGGGCTGTGATTGAGTGATTTATTTCCCTACCTTGGTCCCTACGGATACTAGCACAGAAGTGATTTTGCACTACGGCGAATCGTGCCATGTCTACCATTGCATGAGTCGTTGGCCTTTCCTTTCTAAACCCTTGTCCAACAGGCCTGCTTCCCTTTTGGCGATAGGGAGTATTCTGTTACAGATCACCCGCTCGAAAAACTTACCTATGCAACTAAGAAGGGAGGTCTCTAGGAAGCTGAGTCCCCTAAAGGTCCACATTGCAGTCTTTCTATTGGACGACAGTTTGGTCGGTTTGGACTTGTAGCGCCCACACTTCAGTATCATTCTTCCTTCTTACCATGATGCAAGTGGTATTTTATCCTTTCTTTATCATATAAACTTCTTTGTAGAAACGCCTAGTATCGGAATTTATGTAGATTGGTTTGTTTGCGCCTGTTCCATTTCTGAAGCAGTCTCTCTTTTCTTCCTTAATAATTTTTTCATGCCCCTTCAGGTTGCTATATAGGTACTTTTTATGATTTTCACTTGTTCTTGTTAAATTCACTTCACATTCATAGCTTGTCTAATTCGCTACGACGAAAAGCATCTTAACCACGAAAACCAACGACGCAAATTTTATAAATAAAGGTCGATAAATGATACCAAAAGTTAGATTTTAGGCATTTTTACCGTGTCATACAAACCAGCTAATTTCAATTTTAATTTTGTTTGAAAATTAATAAAAATTAGTTGTTTTTAGATTAGTCGATTAGACAGCCTAATCGATTTTTTTATCTTCGTTCACTACTCTTCCACTCATTAAAACTGTCAAAACATAATGACGAATTTTATAGATAACGACGAATTTTACCGTTTCCAACCCCTCAAAATGGCATTTGTCGTAACGACGTCGTCGTTTGTCGAGGGTATGTATATTGATAGCAAAACTATTGCCTTCTTCTTTCATTGGTTTTTGTGCCTAATACGTTGTAATTTGTTTCTGTATTTTTCTACGTCTGATTCAAATCAGTTTCCATTTCCTGATTCATTGACCTTATCCAACTTTTCTTTTTAATTGGTGTGCTAGATTTCATGCTTTTGTTGGAAGGAGTATGTATGAACTTTCTTTCACACTATTTGCTTGGTATCAATTTTTTTATATTTTTCTTGGTGTCACTATCTATCTCATTGTTTTTCTTCTATGCTTTGTCGCTAGTTTTTGCGCCTTTATCGTCGCAGCAACCAGGTAGTGGTCGGTAGCTTCTTATATCATTTATACTACTAACTAGAACACGAGAATAATACGGCGTCTGCTTTGACCTTTAAATGTTAATCTTAAAAATCCACAAGTTATTAATAAAATTATTTATTTCAAACTTAAAAGCGCCAATGTTTTTAAGTTCTTCCGAATTGAAAAAAACAAAACAATTTTTAGCAAGAACTTGGTTATAGTCAAAACAACAACTTAAAAAAACGCTGAAAAAAATTAAATCTCAAAAATTATTCCCACAATAAAAGTTTATGAATATTAAATACCGGCCATAGAAAAATTAAAATATGGCAAGCGAAACAAGAGAAATTCAAAACCAGTCAAGAGCGCACAAATTTTTTCTGCACCAAGAGTCTCAACCCCAAAAATAAAGCCAATGCCCCAGGTAATTGCTGTCATATATCAAATATGTCAACTAAAATTTCTGATTCATAAGAAGTCACGGATTTTTTTATTATTTCTCATTTCTGTTCGAAAAAAGTTCCTCGTTTATTTTTCGAACGAAAAAAATATTTCACATCAAAAATCCCACGGTGCCGCTAATAAATTAAATTTAATTTGAACATTTTTCAAGCCCAGAAATGTTCATTGTTCGAATATCACCGCCACTTGGAATAGTTGTCATCGAAAACGGCGATGGATTTCTCCTCTCGAATCAGTATTTTTTTTTTGTTCTGGAATGGAGGCGGTTTTTTTACCTGTTTTTGGTTCGGTTTGAGTAAATATTCACTTATTTATTTATTTTGTTTATGAGGAAAATGAGACAAAAATGATTGTGTGTGACAAAAGAGTTAAGGAAACAAAACTGTGTGGACAAAAACCACAAAAAAATCGTTTGACATTATTTAAATCTTGATAATTTCTGGCTGATGACAACGGCACGACAAAACGGCCACAAGCTGAAGATGTGTCCAGGGGCCAGAAGAATGGCCATAATATCCACCTATATCAAAGACACTGAAGAGGATACTTAGGGCGAGAGGGAGGGAGACCGAATGGTCGAAAAAAACGTCAACCGCTGGCCAAAAGATCTGAGAGATCGGATCCTCCTGGATCGTCGATGGACGAACGAAATAAATGTACAGATCTCGTCCATGTCCGAAGATATAAAGAACAGGATTTATGCCGGCCGCAACTCAAAAAGTTGGAATCATTATAATAAATGCCTCATTGTCACACGTTGCCTTAGCAGGAAGGCACATCAGGAATAAGGCCAGATACCCCCAGCCCAGGCCCAGGTATCCCCGGAGCACACACTATACCAAGGTATCATCGGCTATGGAATCTCCGGTGCAATCGATTGATCGCGTCATCATACTTTTCATGTTTCGAATCTCGGTAGACAAGAGGAGGAAAGATCGTCGACGCTCTTGTCGTCGTCGTCGCAGTCGTCCTCTTCGTCTCGTTAAAATTGGATATGAGTGTAACGAATACGAAGCCCGGTATGAATTTATGCTATAAGCCAGGTAAAAAGCGAACACACCTGTACCAAAACAACGTGCAAAGTAAACCGTATTCAGTTTAGCTACTGAAAAAAGCATAGGCCCCATATTTCTCAGCTCTTTGGAGATTTCGTCTTTTGAGTCTTGTGCTTCTGATGACATCCTGGTGTTTATCTGCTCGAATTCCTGTTGAGATTTATTGCTACCAAACATGAATGGGTCAGTAAAAATTGAACACTGCTTCTCTTTTTTCCTCCAAAGGTGCTTTTCGTTTTGTTTATTTGCTTCTTTTATGATTTTGGCTTCTCCTGGTTAGCACAATGCGTTTATAATAGTTCTGAGAGGAGATCTGGTGGAGAAAAAAGTGGCTAATGAGTTTTAATTCCACAGTTTTTTGTTTGTTTAGAGTTATGAAGTTTCCAAGAGATTTAGGATGATGTTTCTGGTTTAGTCATGACATTTGCCATGATTCTAACAAAAATTAAAATAATTTGCTGTTGACTAGAGCAAATCGTTGAACAGAAAAAAAAATCCAGCTTAAATTCATACTATGCAAACAATGAATCCCAAATAATGTTATGAATACATACAATTAAAACATCCCAAACGCACTTACAAAATGTGTTTCAAAATCAATCAATAGCACCAACAAAGCTCCAATCAAAAATTTACAATGCATTAGTAAATAATATCCAAGACTGCGTAAGGTGAGCATAGCCTTATATATAAATTGAAAATAGTAGCGGTCCAAGGATAGAACTTTGTGGTACCTCACTGAAAACATAAACCTAATCAAAGTTGGACTATTTTGAGATAAACATGTGGTGTTGATTAATGTTGTGACAGCAGCCCCGCTACCTCATATTAGTATATTACGAAATACAGCGGCTCGCTATCGCGTACAGTAATGGAGAACGTGAAAAATAAACTCGTTTTTCTGGAAGAAGAGCCTGCTAGGCTAAATCGTTATATTCGGTGACTAAGCCGCTTACTGTCCTGACATCCTTTCTGCTAAGCCTCATGAGTTTTCTGCCAGTTGGGCCAAGAATAAAATGCTTTGGACCTCTAGGCAGGGCCGGTGTCTGGTTTTAGCTTTTTCAAAAAAAAAAGCTTATACAGAGGTTAAAAAAGTACTCAAATTCATCAAGAATCGAACCCTGGTCCTTCGCACCCCGATCTAGCGCCTTCCCATTACTCCAAACACTAACTTGTAGGAATGTGGCAATAAACATATTTATTCATGCTTACGTAAAAAGGTACATTCCAATGCTAGATATGTATTAAGTTTCGAAGAAAGTAAACAACTGAATTATGACAACAGATTTTCTATTATTTATGAAATGTATTTTGTATATTTTATGGAAATTGATAATCATAGGTAAAACGAAGAGTAATGTAATATTGCCATAGATGGTGTTCACTATTCTTTGTCATAGATGGGGTGCAATTAAAATGTATCAATTCTTTCAAATTCTTGGCGGGTAATTATTGGTGTTGGTCTCATTACGAGGTGGGGGTACTTGTGTGCGTGCACGTGCATATATGCTATGGATAAACAGGTGCCTGTGTTTTTCAGTAGATGTTCTACATTTAAAGAAAAGTGAAGTGCGTGCGTGATTTTTTCTTTAAAAATAAAAAAAAAGTTAAATTGAAGTGTAAATTAATACAAAAGGTGCGGTAAGCCGAATTTTTAACAATAATACATGTATGTTTAAGTAAAATAATACACCTAATTCTGTTGTGCAAAGTGCATCACATTAGATTTGCCTCCAATCCAAAGAAAAATGTTTAGATTCGTTTTATATAGTGTTTACATGTGTGATGTGCTTTTTTTTCAATTTGACACATTCGAATTATTGGCCTCGATTCCCAGATCCGGCGGGTTGGAAGTGAGTGCGGATCAATCTTCACTTAATATATTGTCATCCAGTCTGAAGTGTTATTCAACAGAAAGAATACCATGAAAAAGCGTAATTAGTGGCTAGTCTCTAGGCACAACATCCCACTAGTTTTTTTGTGCCCGGTGCAGGAAGCCATATTGCGCCCCCATCATTTCTGTTTATTTTTTAATTGCAGTGAAGGACAATGGAAAAAGACACAAACCCTCTACTGAGTTCTTTTATTATATGAAAATGAAGGCACGAGAAAACTTTTTCTGAAATTGCGCCCGGTGAAGATACACCAACTGCACCTATGAAAGCGCCACCCCTGCCTTTGTCCGGACACGATTTGCTTTTCGATTTTGCTTTTGTGCTGAGTTTGCTCGCGCTTTAACTTCAAAAAAGTCTCCCGATAATGCTGTGTAATACTCCATAATGTTTTTCGGTGTTAGCTGCACTTCCCTAACCTACTTCCAGCTCAATCTTGGTCTTTGAAACAGCTTCAGAACAGAGACGATCTACGTATTTCTCGCTGAATTGGGGATCAATAATAGTGCGACTAGTCCGAATTGCTACAAATCAAGAATTATGGTACCACGCCAGCCAAGACAGGGTATACGACGAAATCAGGGGAACGAAATAGAATTGGATTCGCCACATCTGGCAAAAGGCGATGTGAAGGAGGGAACACTTTTCAATTTCTTTTTTTCGTAGTTTTAGGTTTTAAATCTTAATTTCTGAAATTGCGCCCGGTGCAAATGCACTACTTTCACCTAAGAAAGAGCCGCCCCATGCCTCTATTGGTGAGTATATTGCATCTTAAAATCTGCTTTGCTTTTTAAAAAGCTTTAAAAAAATACCCCCTTAAGCTTTAGTACCTACTTAATATACCAGACTTCAAGCAGCATTGGACGTTATTTGTACTCAGTTGGGGGACCGCATTGGTCAAACGACACTAGCTTGTAAAAATAAAAAATCTCAGAGGGCATCGGGCCATGAGGGATCTATCTATAGACCATCAACATTTCATTGTCCTGGCACCTTCAGATGATTGATTGCTATCTTTCAAGCACTTAAGCACTGCCGATCTTAAACGTTTGCCAGCCAATGACCCTCGAACCTACACAAGGTAGAAGCGTTACAATTTCCATGAATAACCAAGCCTATATAAGAACTCGTGGGGCGGAGCGAAAATATAAGGGACTCCTGTCTAGATTGCCGGATATATTAACATAGATAGCCAAAGATGGAGCGCACTGGAAACTTGCATTATCACCTACTTGCAACAAGGAAGAACAATGTGTCTTTTAAACAGACCTCGAAAAGTTATTCCCAGAATTACGCCAAATATCACCGGGCATTGGCCACTTTTGGAGACAACGCTACCATGAGGGGTATTCCATACAACATTTGTTGTCTTAGCAGCGTCAAGACGAGCAAGAGAGATATCTACTCGTTCACTTGCGGTGTGAATGCCGGGCTTGCAGTGAAGCCAAGTAAAGCACACTTGGCAGTAAAGTTCTGTAAGACTTAAAGGAGATCTCCAGACTAAGGGGTGTGCACCAATAGGCTTCTTAGACTCTACAGAATGGCCTTAAACGTTCAACACAGTCGATCGAACAATCCCCAAAAATGAGTTATGGTATCAAAGCAGTACTCCAAAGCGTTAATTGAGCCTCAAATAGCACTCGAGGTTGCCCTATACCCTCATATCCTATGCTCCTCACATAAAACTATATCACTGCCTATACATACATGGAATGTTTCTAAATTTTAATTCCTTATTAGCCAACGCTTAAATTGACATGACTTACTTGACTATAGTACAGGAAAAATAGTAAAAATAGCGGAAATGATTGGGTACAGGCTGAAAATTGGCACGGAGCTTCCTTTTAGGGTTCTTAATAAGGGGTTATAAAGTCTACCGATTTTCTACCCCGGGAACCTTTCTTTCTAGGGGGTTTTAGGGTCAAAATATATGTTTTTTTGCAAATGCATCTGAAACCGTAAGTCCTATCATAAAAAAATGTTCACAAAGTTTGTAGCTCATACGATTTTCTACAAAATATTTTATTATACATTTTCCCGTACGTATTGCCATTCATGAGATATCACCGTTTTAAAGATTTAAAATATTCATATGAACTCATTCACGACTTGTATAGGTTTTCCTACGTTCAAGTTGGACTACTTTTCTAATTTTTTCAGGAGTCATTCCTGGATGTATTTGGAGGAAAAATGTGTTCTAGATAGGGGGCTAACCACTAAGATACAGGGTGTTCGCGAAAAAACAATGTCTTTTTTTGTCATTTATTTAGAGTTGAATAACTCCTAGACCAATTATCGTAAACCAATATACTCGACTCATCTTTTAGGTCAAAGTGTATTCTTTTATTTGATATAAAGATCAGGAACTTGAGTTGCTCCGTTTAGAAGATATGTAGGTTCAAAGCATGAGCGAAATGTTTAAAAGCCTAATGATATTTTTTATTCAATTTAAAGTATATTTTCTGTTTTTTTTTACCAAATGGTCCAAATTGGAACAATAATACAAAATTACATCTAAATTATGTCAGATAAACGTCCTTAAATTCAAACAATGTTTGCTGTGACTATTAAGGTCGATTGTACTTTAAATTGAATAAAAAATATCATTAGGCTTTTAAACATTTCGCTCATGCTTTGAACCTACATATCTTCTAAACGGAGCAACTCAAGTTCCTGATCTTTATATCAAATAAAAGAATACACTTTGACCTAAAAGATGAGTCGAGTATATTGGTTTACGATAATTGGTCTAGGAGTTATTCAACTCTAAATAAATGACAAAAAAAGACATTGTTTTTTCGTGAACACCCTGTATCTTAGTGGTAGAAAATCGGTAGACTTTATAACTCCTTATTAAGAACCCTAAAAGGAAGCTCTGTGCCAATTTTCAGCCTGTACCCGACCATTTCCGCTATTTCGCCTTTTTCGGCTTAATTTGACTGTACTACTAAGGGAATGTATGATTGGCCCAAAAGATTGGTCATGCTTTTTAAATTGTTTGATCTGATCTGACGGATGTGAGAGAATCATTTGCATCGTGTACAAAATTATTCTCAGAACCATTGCAGAACTCGTCACAGGTGTCTTAAACAATATATAGGCGAAGAAAGTGATCTCGAGTCAAATGTCACATGGGCCGAGTTTTCCCTTAGATCAATTGATCGTGCCAAACACAGAAGTTTCCTTTGACAAAATTTTGACATGGCACCCCCAAATTGACTCAATGATTCCTTAATTCGAAGTCATTTTTTCTTGTAATAAATCGCAATATTTTAAATTAAGATGTCCTTGAATATGAACGCGTATAAAATATAAACCAATCACTAGACCACCTGTGAAGCAGCTCTCAAATATTGGACAGAGATCACTTTATGATGTCAACCAAAGCTGAAATATCATAAAGAAGCCAAAACTCCCATTCAGTATGATGGATTCCCCATGCATGGTCACATTAAGGCCTTAAATAAAACCGAACAGAAATCAATTCCGATCACGTATGTCACCTGAGCTAGTTTTTATCGTCAAGCTGACGGCGATCTTAGTAGAATCATGAATTAGGGGAAATTTTTGACTAAGATGACTTTGGCCACCACAATTCCCCGAGTGCAAATCATAATTGAGTTTTAATGAATTCATTATGGGGGACAGATGGCGCCCACCGGGAGGAACAGACAAGCTCCGCGACAGACATTCCTGTTGGCATTCCATACATCCGGGCGCCAGGGGAATTGCGCGAATTATACCTGCTCTGGGCCTGAAAGGAGCTTCTATGTCGAATCGGTTGATGAGAAGAATTAGTCGCGAGATTTTTTCCCAGCAAAATGAATGAATTTTTAATAAAATCGGATTCATTCGAAAGGAATTTTTGCAAAATAATAAAACCGTCGTCGAATAAAACGTTTACAGCAGTCCCAGACACGCGAGGAGAAACCACCGGACAAATAAAAACTCGTTAAAAATGAGGATATGGTAATAAGGAGCGCGAATTCATAACTCGTTAATGCCGGTGCGGCAAATGTATCACTTCTTGATAATCTGGACTTGTTGGGCAACTTTTTATGAGCGCGGTCCGAGCGGCCCCGATATCTCGAATCTGTCATATGCATGTAAAATTGCGGCCATAGCCTGAGCAAATTTTTGCATGTCCTAAGCAACTTTCCAGATCCACCATTCCAGATATAATTCAAATCAGGAATATGATATTTCCGTTCACATAAATCCACATCACATTTGAATAAAATATATGGCCTCTCCTCCGCGGGCCCCTATAGCATCGGTCGCACCGACGACTGCCTTGGCGCGACGACGGACGGTCACCACATAGCGATGGGCAACTTGCGCGGACTGCTCCTCGTCACATAGCGCATGGCCCTCAAGGAGTCCCCGGATCAGTTCCAGACCAGGTAAACCTAAAGTGATATGCAAAACTCGGCTGCAGCGAGCGGCACCAACCGGCGAGTCACACACACAGAAAGTGCCTCGCCAAACGAGGAGGAATCAGAAAAACATAATTTTCTACTTTTATGCAAAAACATGATGTATGTTGGCTAATCTCTCTAGGATCCCCGTCGACGGCTCAGCGCCTTCGTCTTCGGCTGCGAAGGGAATGGATTATGCCATCGTGGCTGGGGCGCAGGGGGTGCAGAACACCTCCATTGGGGCTGTGCTGGTTGGGGCACTTGGTGCAATTCCGCACACTTCTTGCGTGGGCCGCGGACATGGTTTGTTATTGCACGAATCAAAAATGGTCGCCGGAGATGCAAATTATCCATGGATCTGTGTGCGCGGCCTTCTGGGTCGTCCGCGCCGCCGCCGATCTGCAATTTGAGCGAAAATGTTATGAAACGAGGCGATTTCAATGTTTTATTGGTGCTTGCCTTTGTCTAGTTGATATGCATGGATTTTGTGATCATGTAGGGAAAAGTTTGTTGTTGACAGGTTTTTTCGGGGAGGGGGATTTAGATGTAGATATCAACTCTTGGGGATCATGACTACTTTTGGCCTGATTTTAGGGATTACGATAAATTATGAATTTCTTAAAGATCGACAAGATCATAACCCACAGTGAATCATACGTTGATTAATTTTTCTGATCTTTGAGTCTTTTCCGTTTTAGAGATAGACACCGGCAAAGAAAGAACGCCTTGTAGTTGTGACAAATCACTTTGGCAACTGCATTGTAACAATAAATGAAATCATTCACTAAACGATATATGTATATAACTTTTGGAGATCCAGAACAGTTTTTTTTAAATATAGAAGAATGAGAACGACCACCTAGCTAAGCAGGCCGTTTCTCTTCGGGCTTCGGAAATCGAATTGGTCGGCAGCCTAATTAGGCTGGAACAAAAACACCATTGATGACTACCACGTGCTGCTAGTCAGTTAAAAGTGGAAGGCACTGAGGACCTGGGGCCAGTTCACACCATTCGACGACCATTGAAAACGACACGGAGCGCGTTCCAAAACTTGAATGACAACAATATGTGCAACCTACACAAGGATGTAATATTGGAATTTTCATAGACAGCCAAGCCTCTATGAAAGCTCTGGATTCAGTAATGATACGCTCGAATCTAGTGGAGCTATGAAGAGCTGATTTAGAAGGCCTAGGTAGAAAGCACAACATGACTCTCGTCTGGGTTCTCGGTCGTAGGGACATAGATAGGGACGAGAAAGCTAACTAGCAAAGCAGGGAGTCTCTCTCCGGGGCTCGGAGGCAAGGACGGTCGGTAGATCAATAGACGGTCAAAAACGCTATTATTGACTACTACCTGCTGCTATCCAGGCAAAATTGTAGGCACTATATCTAGGGTGTCTTGCCCTACTTACAACAAAGAAAAACTAGTTGGGATGTGGGTTTGACCCCTTCGGTCACACGATTAACTTCCCAGTATGATGGACGAAGATGGAATAAACTGACTTCTTACAAAATAGTTATACGTTTAGCACTGGTGGAAAATTGGCTAGTATCAGAACTGATGACAAAGCAATCCCGAGAGAAGCTAGTTCAAATAACTATAATAGTTGGAAATCCACAAGATTTTTCTAGAGAATTTGTTTTTACTGAACGTTAGCAAACAAACATTTCCTCCGTATTTCGTTCGCTGCACTAAAACGGGTGTACAAATTCGTATTGAGCGTGCTGAAGCGCCGTTGACAAACTGAGAAGCGAATGACTTCATTTGGAAATTCCAAAGCTTTCCGGAGATATTAGCAAAACTGTAACAAATTTGGCGGTAATTACCGGAAATCCCGGGATGAACCGCAATTTCCTGAAACTGTATCACGCGTAAAAAACAATTCCCCTTCAAAAAGTGCTAATCCAAGGTTTGAAAAATTCGCGCTGTTTGTAAAGGGTAACGAAATTTTTGCATGATTTTGAAATGTTGTCGGATTTTGACAAGTGATGTTTTGTTCGAAGGCTATCGTTGTGCAGAACCCAAAAAAGATCACTTCGTTCAGAACGGGCCTCATTCCATCGAGTTTATTGGGAAGTTAAAAACAATGGGCCTCCTAAACCGACCCCGAAAAGATATTGCCAGAATCACGACAATCATGCCCCGTAGGAGACCACGCTGCCAAATTGGGTATCCTGGAGAAAGACTGTTACCGTAGCGGCGGGTGCACGGACTAGAAGGAAATATTTGTTTACTTTCTGTGTACAAGTTCAGCTTAAAAGCAGTCGCCAAACAGGTCAGATCACTGACAAGCTTCCTAAACTCTACACACAGTCGACCGCACAACATTGAATATTTGAATATTAAGGTGGGTCTGGATACAGGTCTACATCTAGCCTAACTTATTCGGGGTGGGTATTTGCATCAATTTAAAACAAGACACTAAAATGGTTTTTGGCAATTTGGAATGTGTTCCATAGCACGGACGGATGGACGGATAAACAGACAGACGGACGCACTGACAGACAGAAAAATGCAAACGCCTTAGGTCACAACAAAGAAGACCACTGGCTCACTGCCCCAATTTTAAAACGTTTCATATTTTAATTTTTTTGAAATTTCTTTATTTTTATAAACCACTACATCCATATATCACTATATTTACAATACTGGCAACACACGTAATAAAAACAAAAAAGTTTTGACGCCATTTTATCTGTCATTTGAAGACATAAAACGTGTAATTATTGAAGGTTATGATGTCGCACAATAAACCGTAAGTTTTTATCAATTTATTTATTAGTAGATCTATGTAAAGTGGTTTATTTTGTTGTTTTATTTATGTTCAATGAGTTTTCCATCATAAATCAATTAGATTTTATGAAGCATAGATTCATCGAGCCATTATTTGTAACGCCCCATTATTGGGGCGTTGAGCGCGAGCTCCCACGTAAATTTCAAACTTCATGTATTTGGCATTATCGATTTATTTACAGTATTTACAACTGTTATGTTTACTTATTGTATTGACATGTTATATTTATAATATATGTTTGGTTTTTTAGATTGTCGTTAGCTCAGATAATTGATGTATTGGAGACTGAAGATAATATAATCGAAGCTACTGTCTACACATGCCCTCCTAGTAACCATATGTTGAGTGATGCTGATAGTGATGATGAAGATGCGCTTGTGGGAGATTTGGATCGTCTAACAGGCAACCAACTTCGTTCTGAGGCGCAACTTCAATGCGTACGGAGGTCAGGAACAGGGTTACAGTCGGAAATAATGGGACAAGAAGATTCCAGCGAAGATGACGTGCCTCTCGGATATTGCATCGACTTCCACAACGCATAAGCAAATAAGAAAAAAGAGGGTTACAGTAAAAAGAAAATGGAAGCAAGTAGACTTACGGGAACATAAAAGAAGAGAATGGAATCGGCCTGAGTTTTTAGAAACTAATATGTCGCCTGTGGCATGGTTTGAATTATTCTACGACCAAGAAATTATTGATTTGTTTGTTGAAAATTCGAAAAAGTATGCTATTTTTGAAGGAAAACAGTTTGACGTTACAGAAGAAGAGATCTGCCTTGTACTTGCAATATTTTTGCTGAGTGGTTATAACGTTCAGGCTAGAAATCGTATGTACTGGGATACCGGAGCTGATACTTACCATCCTGGCGTAGCTAATGCCATATCACGATCAAGATTTGAACAAATACTTCGATTTATGCATGTATGTGATAACGCAGCATTAGACGCCCACGACAAGTTTACTAAAGTGCGACCGTTATGGGATAAACTGAACCAAAAATGGATGAAGTATTGGCCTCAGTACAATGAAGTTAGCATCGACGAATCAATGATTCCGTATTATGGCCATCATAGTACAAAACAGCATATTCACGGCAAACCGATACGTTTTGGATTCAAATGTTGGTGTATGAGTACACGCCTGGGATATCTCATGCAAGCCATACCTTATCAAGGGGCTAGCACGGGCAATACCAATCCTGATCTAGGTGTAGGAGGATCTGTTGTTACAAACTTGGTTACCACATTGCCTGCAGGTTTTAAAGTGCACGTTTACATAGATAATTTTTTTACGTCTTTTAGATTGCTTACAGCTTTGAAAGAATCTGGCCATCAAGGGACAGGTACAATACGAGCCAATCGTGTAGAAAATGCGCCGTTGAAGGCAGTGCCAATAATGAAAAAAGAAACACGCGGTTCCTTCCATCAAATGACAGATGAAAAATCAGGCGTGACTCTGATTCGCTACAATGATAACAGTGTAGTTACCGTGGCATCTATTTGTGAAGGTGTTGCGCCCTTAGGGTCTGCTCAGCGTTGGTCAAGTAGCGAAAAGAAGAAAGTGTCTGTTCAACAGCCTTTCTGTGTACAGATGTACAATAAATACATGGGCGGAGTGGATCGCCTTGATCAGAATATAGGCTGCTATCGTATCAGCATCAATAAAAAAAAATGGTACTGGCAAATGCTGATGTGGCCTTTGAATGCCTCGATGAACAACGCATTTCAGTTGTACAGACTTTCACCGACTGGGCAACAGAAGGGTCATCTTGAATTTTTATCTTTCATCAGGACTGCAGTCACGACGTATCTGGCAAAGTATGCTTCGGCCCGCTCCATAGGCCGCCCACTAAAGCCAGCTACACGCAAAAGGAGGATTCCAGATGATGTTCGTCTGGATGGGGTTGGTCACATTATTATTTCCAGTGATACTCAGATACGTTGTGGTCAATGCCATAAAAATACAACCAAAAAATGTCGAAAATGTAATGTCGGTTGCCATTCGAACTGTTTCGAGACTTTTCATTTGTAATGTTTTATGTTGTCAAATATATATAAAATAAATAAATATTGAATATGATTCTATAAATTAGTAAAATAATTTACCTAACCCTCTAGTATAACCAAAACAGAACAATCTCTGAAAAAATATTTCGCGTGGCTTACCGTGCTCAGCGCCCCAAAAATGGGGCGGTCAATATTTCCAAAATCCTGCAATAATCATCAAAAATTTTTAAAAATCATGTTTCTTAGGTATGTTTTGGCCTATAATAATATAAAAGAGTTGCTGGCTTGCAAAAAAAAAAAAAAAGTTGAGCATAGGTTAAGCAGATGGGGCTTGAAACCAATTTTGGTACATTAGCTCTATTCAACAAGTAGCCCTAATAATTCATCTCGTCGGTCGGTTAATAATAGGGTATCCAAATCACACTCAGTTCGGACATTCTCGTAGCGCACAGTAAACTCGCTTGGTAGTCTGGTACTAGCGACATCTCAGCGTCTTTCGTTAGTTAGCGGAATCCACCTGTTTCAGGACGCATAACACTCCGACGAGGCTGTCTCCGATTAACTCCGATAGTGGCGTCTGTGGCCCAGTCAGCTGCTTTTGTGGATATCGACTATGCGAAATCGAAGAAATTTTTATTCAATTTTTTTAAACATACGTGGGTTTCTTGAAAATGTCTTCTTTTTGGTGCGAACTCCTACAACATCCAGGAATTTAAACGCTAGGTCATTGTCCTCCTTCTTCAGCACCTTCCAGACACTTATTAACATACCCTGTCCTCTATTCCTTCCTTGGCACTAGTCTTTTTTTTAATTATTGGGTCCTCGTTAACTGAAGCTTAAGGCACCCAACAAACAACCACCAGCTTAGGTGCGCGGTTCGATTCCTTGCAGCGACATGGTCCTTCGCCTTGCTACTTCTCCCACTTGGATGTCAGCCAACGCTCTTTGTCGATGATATTTGATGGGAGCTGGTGGATTAGTAGAGTAGTAGTTCTTTCATTATTTTCTCCACTACCTTTTCGATTAAGGTTTTCTGCTCGACATTTGCAACATAAATAGAACGAACGCTAGTAGAAAGGGAGTTTGCATATGAGCTCTAATCTTTCCCACAAAAGAAAGCATCTAGCCTGGTTGCTTACAGTCGCGACGAACCTAATTACCTTCAATGGCTGAAATATTTTGCTAATAAAATTCAAACAGACATTAGCACCTAAAAGTAATTAAAGAGCGGCACTTTTTGCATTGAAACGAAAATAAAATTTCAGTTTTCTGCTTCCATGGAAAAACAGCAGCGCGCTGGAAAAAATTAAAATGGATAAAAGAAAGTTAATATCTTTCCCCGTACAATTAAAATTTTTCCAGAACGTGAATGGAGCCATTCTGGGGCTCCGCGTCCTCTGTTTGTTTTGTTGATGCCGCAGTAATTACTGCTCCGCCACCGGTCTAATGGCCGCGGGAAGATCCGGGGTGGAAAGCCACGACAGAAAAGTGGAAAATGGTTTTTTCTCACTGGCGTCCCTCGATCTGTTTTTGAAAACGGATAAAAATAGACGCTTTTCGACAATCAAATCGAAATTTATTAGTTGACTAAATCGTCTTGGCTAATTGAGTTTTCTGTTCAATTTCTCCGAGTGAATGCGTGCCGCATTCCAGTCGCGCATCCCGTGCGGTCGTAAAAGAATTTCCGTGAAAATTGTTTTGTCACCTGTTTAAGTCATTTTTTATCCGGTCCGCTTGGGAGAGAGGTGTTAACCCATCTTCAGTTGAGTGCCCCCGGCAAAGGGAGGGAGAAAGTCTTTAACGGAATACCACCGGTGTGGCATTGAACAAAAGAGGGGAAGATAAAGAGTTACGGCATCGACATGTGTGTACGCCGTTCCGACGGCGGCGCTGGTTCCGCTTACCACGGGGCCACTCAGCGTTCTAGTCTAGGGCCGGGTGTGGGTACAGTACAAACGTGTGTTTTGTTTTCTTTTCCGGGGAATGATATCCCGGCCTGGTATGATAAATGGCTTCATCAAAGGGGCAAACAGACGTATGACAGGTCCTCATGTTGTGAGTGGCTTAAGTAGCTTCTTCGGTGATGATCGGTGGGTGTCATAAGGAATTAACTCCTGGACGGGGCCTTTGATACTTTCCTTCAACGCGGAAAGACTTTTAGTTTGATTGATGCACTCATAATGGGTGATGGTTATTAATTTTAAGTGGGTTAAAGGTAGGCATAATTAGGGGACTTTAGAGAAAGTGTTTATCTTTACGGTGACATTTGCGTCAATAGAATAATTAATGATGGTTTGAGGAGTGATGAGTTTTTAGGGATGAGTTGGGTATCTTCATCTGGTATGTAAATGAGGAAGGATTGGGGCAAACATTTTGAAATATGAGGATCGTTCAGTAATCCTTAGAAAAAGAAAGGGATGACGCTTCTAATATCGAAAAAGTAAGGTCAATAGATTAGTAAGGTCACTACACTAGTTTTAGTAGTATGTATGTATATTAGGGTGGAGTGAAAAAACTGTTTTTTTTACAACGGCTAGGGCATACCTGCAGAAAGTTGTCATTTTAGCTTACAAATGAAGACAAAAAATATTATTCACCTCATTGCATGTTAAGAGGTGCCCCAGATGGTATAAAGATTTAAAAAAAATTACAAAATCAGCCTTTTGCCCACCTCGAAGATTGGTTTTTTTTATTTATGTTGTAGTCAAAATAAACATTACAATTCTTAATTTTGGCTCTTTTTAAACACAAACAAAACTATAACGCAAGTTTTAGAACAAAACTTATCATGCAAACTACAAACAAGATATTTTTTACCATTTTT
Source organism: Thereva unica (assembly GCA_949987705.1). NCBI lineage: Eukaryota > Metazoa > Arthropoda > Insecta > Diptera > Therevidae > Thereva > Thereva unica. The sequence goes on from OX465285.1 coordinate 76,209,045, forward strand.
ACAAATTTTAAGAAAACCTCATATTTATGTATAAATGGGGCACTATATGTTTATAACTTTCATATTTGACCCTAAGATTTTAGATAATTTAGATTCCCGCACTCCCGCATTTCCGCATTCCCTCATTCCCGCATTCCCGCACTCCCGCATTCCCGCATTCCCGCACTCCCGCATTCCCGCATTCCCGCACTCCCGCACTCCCGCATTCCCGCACTCCCGCATTCCCGCACTCCCGCACTCCCGCATTCCCGCACTCCCGCATTCCCGCACTCCCGCATTCCCGCACTCCCGCATTCCCGCACTCCCGCATTCCCGCACTCCCGCATTCCCGCACTCCCGCATTCCCGCACTCCCGCATTCCCGCACTCCCGCATTCCCGCACTCCCGCACTCCCGCATTCCCGCACTCCCACATTCCCGCACTCCCGCATTCCCGCACTCCCGCATTCCCGCACTCCCGCATTCTCGCATTCCCGCACTCCCGCATTCCCGCACTCCCGCATTCCCGCACTCCCGCATTCCCGCACTCCCGCACTCCCGCATTCCCGCATTCCCGCACTCCCGCATTCCCGCACTCCCGCATTCCCGCACTCCCGCATTCCCGCACTCCCGCATTCCCGCACTCCCGCATTCCCGCACTCCCGCATTCCCGTACTCCCGCATTCCCGCATTCCCGCACTCCCGCATTCCCGCATTCCCGCATTCCCGCACTCCCGCATTCCCGCACTCCCGCACTCCCGCATTCCCGCACTCCCGCATTCCCGCACTCCCGCATTCCCGCACTCCCGCACTCCCGCATTCCCGCATTCCCGCACTCCCGCATTCCCGCATTCCCGCACTCCCGCATTCCCGCATTCCCGCACTCCCGCATTCCCGCACTCCCGCATTCCCGCATTCCCGCATTCCCGCACTCCCGCACTCCCGCATTCCCGCATTCCCGCACTCCCGCATTCCCGCATTCCCGCACTCCCGCACTCCCGCATTCCCGCACTCCCGCATTCCCGCACTCCCGCACTCCCGCATTCCCGCACTCCCGCATTCCCGCACTCCCGCATTCCCGCACTCCCGCATTCCCGCACTCCCGCATTCCCGCACTCCCGCATTCCCGCACTCCCGCATTCCCGCACTCCCGCATTCCCGCACTCCCGCACTCCCGCACTCCCGCACTCCCGCATTCCCGCACTCCCACATTCCCGCACTCCCGCATTCCCGCACTCCCGCATTCCCGCACTCCCGCATTCCCGCATTCCCGCACTCCCGCATTCCCGCACTCCCGCATTCCCGCACTCCCGCATTCCCGCACTCCCGCACTCCCGCATTCCCGCATTCCCGCACTCCCGCATTCCCGCACTCCCGCATTCCCGCACTCCCGCATTCCCGCACTCCCGCATTCCCGCACTCCCGCATTCCCGCACTCCCGCATTCCCGTACTCCCGCATTCCCGCATTCCCGCACTCCCGCATTCCCGCATTCCCGCACTCCCGCATTCCCGCACTCCCGCACTCCCGCATTCCCGCACTCCCGCATTCCCGCACTCCCGCATTCCCGCACTCCCGCACTCCCGCATTCCCGCATTCCCGCACTCCCGCATTCCCGCATTCCCGCACTCCCGCATTCCCGCATTCCCGCACTCCCGCATTCCCGCACTCCCGCATTCCCGCATTCCCGCATTCCCGCACTCCCGCATTCCCGCACTCCCGCATTCCCGCACTCCCGCATTCCCGTACTCCCGCATTCCCGCATTCCCGCACTCCCGCATTCCCGCACTCCCGCATTCCCGCACTCCCGCATTCCCGCACTCCCGCATTCCCGCATTCCCGCACTCCCGCATTCCCGCACTCCCGCACTCCCGCATTCCCGCATTCCCGCACTCCCGCACTCCCGCACTCCCGCATTCCCGCACTCCCGCATTCCCGCACTCCCGCATTCCCGCACTCCCGCATTCCCGCATTCCCGCACTCCCGCATTCCCGCACTCCCGCATTCCCGCACTCCCGCATTCCCGCACTCCCGCACTCCCGCATTCCCGCATTCCCGCACTCCCGCATTCCCGCATTCCCGCACTCCCGCATTCCCGCATTCCCGCACTCCCGCATTCCCGCACTCCCGCATTCCCGCACTCCCGCATTCCCGTACTCCCGCATTCCCGCACTCCCGCATTCCCGCACTCCCGCATTCCCGCATTCCCGCACTCCCGCACTCCCGCATTCCCGCATTCCCGCACTCCCGCATTCCCGCACTCCCGCATTCCCGCACTCCCGCATTCCCGCATTCCCGCATTCCCGCACTCCCGCATTCCCGCACTCCCGCATTCCCGCACTCCCGCATTCCCGTACTCCCGCATTCCCGCATTCCCGCACTCCCGCATTCCCGCACTCCCGCATTCCCGCACTCCCGCATTCCCGCACTCCCGCATTCCCGCATTCCCGCATTCCCGCACTCCCGCATTCCCGCACTCCCGCACTCCCGCATTCCCGCATTCCCGCACTCCCGCACTCCCGCATTCCCGCACTCCCGCATTCCCGCACTCCCGCATTCCCGCACTCCCGCACTCCCGCATTCCCGCACTCCCGCATTCCCGCATTCCCGCACTCCCGCATTCCCGCACTCCCGCACTCCCGCATTCCCGCATTCCCGCACTCCCGCATTCCCGCACTCCCGCATTCCCGCATTCCCGCACTCCCGCATTCCCGCATTCCCGCACTCCCGCATTCCCGCACTCCCGCATTCCCGCACTCCCGCATTCCCGCATTCCCGCATTCCCGCATTCCCGCACTCCCGCATTCCCGCACTCTCGCATTCCCGCACTCCCGCATTCCCGTACTCCCGCATTCCCGCATTCCCGCACTCCCGCATTCCCGCACTCCCGCATTCCCGCACTCCCGCATTCCCGCACTCCCGCATTCCCGCATTCCCGCATTCCCGCACTCCCGCATTCCCGCACTCCCGCACTCCCGCATTCCCGCATTCCCGCACTCCCGCACTTCCGCACTCCCGCATTCCCGCACTCCCGCATTCCCGCACTCCCGCACTCCCGCATTCCCGCATTCCCGCATTCCCGCACTCCCGCACTCCCGCACTCCCGCATTCCCGCACTCCCGCATTCCCGCACTCCCGCATTCCCGCACTCCCGCATTATATACATATATTTATATATATATATATATATATATATATATATATATATATATATATATATATCGTCGCTTATCCAGAATAGTGTCGCAACTCAAAAACAATGAATTTTACAGGGGAGCCATTTGAAAGTTTTTAGTTTCATACAAGCCCATGTTATGATCTTGGATTCCAGCGGGTTTCCAGCGGTCATTTTTAGAAGTATTAATATGGATTTTTGCTACATAAAAATATGCATATTTAGCTATACATTCTTAAAATAAACTCGAAATTGGAAATTTTTGAGTTGTACCACTATTCTGGATAAGCGACGATATATATATATATATATATATATATATATATATATATATAGTGCCCCATTTATACATAAATATGAGGTTTTCTTAAAATTTGTAAAAATGGTAAAAAATATCTTGTTTGTAGTTTGCATGATAAGTTTTGTTCTAAAACTTGCGTTATAGTTTTGTTTGTGTTTAAAAAGAGCCAAAATTAAGAATTGTAATGTTTATTTTGACTACAACATAAATAAAAAAACCAATCTTCGAGGTGGGCAAAAGGCTGATTTTGTAATTTTTTTTAAATCTTTATACCATCTGGGGCACCTCTTAACATGCAATGAGGTGAATAATATTTTTTGTCTTCATTTGTAAGCTAAAATGACAACTTTCTGCAGGTATGCCCTAGCCGTTGTAAAAAAAACAGTTTTTTCACTCCACCCTAGTATATATCCATCACGTGATTTCATTGGCATAGTTGATTGATCCAACAAAATTTGGTTTGTTTAAAGAAATGGAAATAACAGAATATCGTGTGGAAAGAGATTAAATTCGAATTGAAACGGAGTGCGCCCAGTTCTTTACGATGCCAAACTGTCTGGCATCGGCTCACAATCGGAATCAGTGGGCTGTTGCTGGACTAGATCCCAAGTGAAAAATCGGGAGGATTTTGCAAAAAAAATCGTTGTATGCCTCTTCTACGTCTTGTTGCATATCAGAGGAGCTCAGAGGATTCCTTTTACTACTTCGGAAAGTTAGAGGCTATTCAGCAAGGTCTAGCAACAACTCAAAGAACGAATTCAGAAATAATCGATGATCACACACTGTCCCACATGCTTCCTATGGCCCTACAGTTTTCTTCTTCTTCTTCTTCCTTAAACTCCTTTAATCCCTCATGGGACATAGGTCGGAAACAGTTGCCCTCCAGCGGACTCTGTTTTGCGCGACAGCTCTTAGCTCCGACCAGGATCTCCCAGTTGTTGCGGCTTCTTCTAGTAGGGTTCTCCTCCACGTTGTTCTAGGTCTTCCTACTCGACGGGATCCTTGCGGATTCCAGTCAAGGGCCTGTTTGGCTTGATTTTCGTTTTCGCGTCGCAAGGTGTGGCCAACCCAATTCCATTTCCTTCGCCTGATTTGGTCGTCTATCCTTTCTTGGCCGGCACGGCTCCATAGTTCTTCGTTTGAAATTCTATCTTGCCAGCGGATTTTTAGGATACTACGCAGGCATCTGTTGATGAAGACTTGCAGGCACCTTGTGATGAATTGGGTGACTTCCCATGTTTTGCAACCATACAAAATTACTGCCTTAACGTTGGAGTTGAACAGCCGCAATTTGGTGTTAGTTGAGATATCCGTTGATTTCCATATTCGGAACAGGCATGCATACAGTTTTGGCCTCCTCTAAAGATTTCCTCCAGTTTGTATGATTTCTAGCTGCTTGTTTCCAGTTAGGGGTCCTCCATTAATTACATGAGGTGATTTTTGGAGTTTTTCCTCTTTTGCGTTTTTGCAATTGGTCTTCTTTTCATTACCTCTCTCGGTAATGATCTCTCGTATGGCCACGTGACCAGTGGTCTATTCTTGTCATCCCGCACATAAACGTGTACCGTTGTTTGGAGATTCTTCGGAACGAATGGTTATCTGCTATCGTGATTGGAAGTTAATGATGCTTTTACCGCGTCGAAGTATAACTTGCGCTGCGTCACAAATTCGTTTTCCTCTAGGCTAATCTAAAAAAACTCTCCTAGTAGACGAATTTCTTGGCTATAGACCATCTCTGCTATGGATGCCTTAAGGTCCCCTTTGAACGCTGCTCTAATGCAGAGGAGTATTTCGATAATAATCCACTCTCTCTCATTTAGTCCACTAAAAGTAGCTTTTAAAGTCCTGGAAAACCTTCTATTATGCCGTTGCTTTGGGAATGAATGAATACGTTTAGAACCTAATAATCTCGTCAACTCTATAAAAAGGCTGGTTTCAAATTGTCTTCCCTGGTCTGTTGATATCCTTAGTGGAACTTCAAATCGGCTTGTCCACCCAGAATAAATTAATGGCTTCTTTTTCCTTCTGATGGTGGAAAGGGTCGTATATGGCGGTGCTGAACTGGGCTAAAGTATTTCTTGTATGCCACATATAACGTCCGGTAATTAGTTTCCTTGGTGCATTAATTCGTATGGGAAACGTCTCTCAAATTGTTCTCCTGAACTTCTCTGATACGTAGGGTCGTACTGATTTTTCACTCAAGTCGCAATACAATTCACATTTACTATTGGAAGCAAGGCATCATTTCAATTTGAATGTTCTAGTTCGATCGTTTCACTTAGCGAGGTCTGCTGACTCTCTTGCACCTTAGCCATTCGTTTGAAATCATCAATGACGGAACTGATATTGTATTTATATGTGACTAACATTCTGCGACAGAGTTGCTCTTAATTAGTTCCCTCTAAGAAATGTCGGAATTATTTTATCCCTGCACTTATCGCCAGTATTACCCTATGGTACGCGCTATATCATTTCTCAGTGTTTGAAAGCTTTCGCAAAAAAACTTTGAGAACCCATTAAAACCTAATGGTTGCCAGTCTCCGTTAACCGACTGTTGTAACGCGGCACCTAATGCTGTATCTGACGCGTCGGTAACTATCGAGATTGGGGCGCTATGCGCAGACTTCTTAACATTTTTTTAACCGCTTCATTCGCGTCAGCGTCCCATCTGATCTTAGTTCTATCATTCTTCTTTGAACGGCCGAGGAGCTTCTGTAGAGCAAACTGATTTTCTGCTGCGTGTGGAATGTAACACCGATAGAAATTCTACATTTACATTCCTAGGAAATTTCTTAGCTTGCGTACTTCTACTGGCCTGGAATTCAGGTCATACAATAGATAGAGCACTGATTGCAAGGGTTAGATTGTCTCCAATTCTGGAAGAAACTACCCGGGCCCTGTGCCGCCCGAAGAGTCCATAACCCGAACCTTGTTCAACCCGTGTGGGCCTTTAGACCCGATGCGAAAAGATACGCCGGTAAAAAAAACTGTGTACACCTTCATCTAAATGCAACAAATGAACTGATTGTGATCCTTGAGATTCGTCGGTTTGGTTTTGCGTGGGTGAAGGTGCGAGTATACCACTCATACCAAGAGTAGTAGGGCATTTCTGAAATGGAACATTTAAAAAAATGAAACCTCAGTACAATTTACCGTTGTGTAAAGTACAAATGTACTGCCTCAGCCCTACCGTCACATATAATCTCTTTCTTCCAGTCATCTGGTATAACTTCTTCCTCCCAGATGATGAATATGAGTTCGTGTAAGGTTCGTAATAGTTAGGGTCGTCCTTCCTTTAGCAGGTCAGCTGCTATTCGATCGGCGTCTGGCGATTTGTTGCCGTTTTGCCTTATTACAGCTTCCCGTACCTCATCCAGTGTTGATGGTTCTATTGAGATGTTATCTTGGGGAATTACAAATGCCTCTGTCTGTGCAATCTCGTTTAGGATGGGTATAGGATTCAATAGGTTCTGAAAACACTCTCTCTACCTATCCTTTACCGTATCAGGATCTGCCAACTATTTATCTATCTATTTTAATCTATCTATTACTAATAACTTTTGGATGAGTGAGGAAAAACACTATAAATTAAGGTTGGAAAAAATAAGAAAACGAAACGAATAGTTTTCTAGCTGATGCTAGTCTTTTCTTTATTTTTATTAATATGTATAATATAGACATATCCTTTTACTCTAATCTAGTTGGAAGGAAAACTGAAAGTATAACTTTATAATCAACTGCTTCCAATGCTACTCTAGTAAATACATAACACTGCACACAAAAGACCGCCATATAACATGAAAATGAAAATTCCGTTTTTGCTCCCCGAACTGTCACCATAATTTTATCAACATGGCGCGATGATATCTACTCCCGAGTTGGGCTAATAACTCAGCCTCAGCCTACAATTTCCACGTCCATTCATTTTCCCTCTAACGAACTGCGAAATAAACAAAGCGGAATAGAACCCCCCGGCGCCCCGCCCGCAGCCCCAATAGCAGAGGCTTCTCGCCTTGCAGCACCATTTTCGGAGCACGGAGCCACCGTCACCACCGTCATCACGCAGCATCCACGTCGTCATCATGTACATATAACAATAAGAGCTCATACTTCCTTCAATGATTAATGAATCCGAGCCCGGCTGACATAAATCCCACCCACCACTGGAAATATGGCTGTGTGAACACGCTGTAAAATTGGATCCATCCGCTCCCCGTGCGCTGGCTCTGCCTTTGACGCTGGACACCACCATTGCACTTTATCAGATTGAGCTCCATGTTCGCGTCGGCCTCCACTTTATAATTTAATATGCGAGCGGACATCATGGTCAGCTCCGGGAGCGGGCGACCCGAGGTGGAACGGACACAAGGTACTAAATTAACGTTGCGCAGCAACAACAACCATGGTCAAGATCCGCCTGACTGATCACATGGCTCTTGTTGGGTACTTAGCGGCGGGGCAGAGCCCCAATAGAAGTTTGATAAAGTTTTGAAGTATTCCTTTTTCTCGAGGGGGGCTCACAAAAAAATGGGACCAATTTCAAATATGGTGGCCGCATTCTTTCATATTTTTGATGCTGAGCCGAGTGGACCAAAGGTGGAAATTTGTTGAAGTGAGGATGCTGATGCTGGAGAATCTTCTTCTGATTCTCCTAGGGCCTTTTCCAGAAATGAAGTAAGTAACTGTTGGTGGAGGAAGAAAATTGTTTTCTTCGTATGCATTGAATTTTTTTGATTATTAGGTACATATTCAATTTTTTATTATGGCTCGAACAATATTACAAATTCCAAAGAAAATCGAGCTGCAATTGAAGCTAGATTACTCTTGCCGTCTAAGTTGTCATCAGGAGCTTCACAGCCTATTGTTGAAATTGGGATTAGTGATGAGCAGATTGCACTATTGATGAGCAATACCAAAGCAAGACCAAGACATGCCAGGACAAAACAAGACTGCAAGACATGGGCAAAGAGTCTTTAAAAAAAGTCTTGCTAAAAGTCTTGAAAAACCCTTGCAGTCTTGTCTTGACCAATGAAAGGAGCCGCCGTTCTTGGAATTGATTGACTGGTCCAGAGAGTATCCATTCAAACGTGATGGTTTTAGCTAAAGTTGTACGTTCTAGAATCTTCCTAGGCCCTTTTTGACATTGTCCCACCAGCATAGGCGTCTTTTCTAGACTAGACGAATTAAATGTAAAACCCACCTCAATCTGTTACATCTTGTATAAGTCTATTTCAGATGGAACTCGGTTCCTCGGTTCCTACACGCTACTGACTGGGATTTGTGTTTCTGTAGTACGAACGCTGAATATGTCTCTCTCTGTTTCACTAGATTTATACAGCGGGGAATTCACGGTAGAAACGTCGCAGTTCTAACTAAATTTTACTACTACTAGCATAGCGACTGTCCAGCTGAAAATCACGCCCCCTGCCTGAATGGCAATATTTTTATCGTAATAGAAGACTATTCCACTCGGCTCACTCTCACTCCCTGTAGGCCACTTTTTCTCGGACAATACGGTCTAAAATTTCGTTTATAAATAAAACAGTCCACAGTCAGTATTCATAAGCCAGTCAGTATTCGTACAACATCATAGAGATCTGAGTCGTAGTTGGCACTTCGGTAGGTTCGTACCGCCATCAGCTCCGAAAGGTCATGACAGCCTATCGACAGATGGTATATATGGTGCCCATTTTTTGTGTTTGTAAATTCTAGCAATCTCTAGCGAGGACAGAGGATTTGCTGGTATCATTCGAGTTTTGAATGAAATTCATCTTAAAGCGTTGAAATATATGACGAGAAAAATGAATAACATATCCATAACAAAAATCTCAGAATCGTCCAATGTTATTCAGTTCTTATCACAATCGATCAAATCGATCCTCAAAACAACCATAAACAAAATGATACACAAAAGCTACGTCAACACTTTTCCCGCCTGTAAATGGCGTCGCTCGGCACTTTTAAATTTGACTTTTGATTTCTGTAAACAAATCCTTCTTACCATTTCCTCGATATCTCTTCTACGAAATCAGCTCATTAAAGCAGATTTGACTCGTTTTTACCAGAGCACGCAGCCTACCCAAAACCGGACCAAGCTCGACTACGACGACGCGACGGGGCGAAATCCTCCAGGGAGTGAATGTCAAATTGACAATGTCAAAAATATGGCCAGCCCCAACACTATCGGGAGCATAAGTTATAAATCTCATATCAGATCTGACTGCGCATACGCGTGTGTCTCGTGGGCCCTGATGCGCGATGCCCTGACAAAAGTTGCACTGCCAGAGACGCGGACACAAAAGCACACGGAAAGGGCCGTCCTCTTGGTCGCGCATAAATGAATACAAACAGCGAGATATCATCACACATTTCATGTTACTCGGTGTTCTATTGATCACCGATCAGGGGGATCACTCCCTGAGTGCATTTCAGATGATCCTCAAAAGGCGAAAACGCACGGAATTTCATATTTCATTGAATTTATTCATGTATTCCGCCGTGCCAGGGCTTATTATCTACAGAAATATCATCGCGCGCTCGCATAGAGTATACGGATAGCTGCTGCCCTCTCCCGGCCCACGGCAGGAACAATAATTTTAGTAGCCTGGGGCCCAAAGTGTGATCCTTGTGGCACTCGCGTTTTGTCCTCTTTTTCACTCGCGCGATCATCGATCGGTCGTTTACGACACGAAATTTATGATCCGCTGAGTTTTTCGTTATTTATGTGTTCGGGCCGCATATACAAAAATCTTCGGCGAAATTCCGGCCCAACAAAGAGCATTCCTGTTCAGGGCATAAAGAAACGAATCGATGATAAAATTTTTGAATTTTTAAAGCGCGAAAAATGTCACTTGGGTCCCGATTGTCTTTGGTAGTTGCGAGTTGCGGGAATATTTTTGGTGCGAAAATATGGTTAAAAATAAATTAAAAAAAAAGGAAAAAGGAAACAGCCTTCATGTTTTTCTCACCAGCTATATGCTCGAACTCGGTCGGGTGTTTATGGTGTGAGTTTTGGCTACATAAACTGCTTTTGGTCAACTCTTTTCTTTTGTATAAATATAGGATGTCTGTGAATTCCATTAAGGTCTTTGTTTCAGATTTGGGAACATTTTGGCAAGGTGAGAATTTTCAAGTATTTGTCGCGATCATGTTTTTGTTGAGATTTTTAGCTGTGTTAACACCTGGCGGAGGTAATTTGAAAATGATGTTTCATATATGTCTGAAGTGTTGTCATTATATATATAGATGGTAACTGGTCAAGCAAGATCTGTTTTGCAAAAAGATTCACAGACTTTTTTATTCAGAGGTTCGTTCAGAAGAAAATGTTACCACAATTGGTGAAACCTATAGTTAAAGAATTTGATGAACTATTCTGTTGTTTTCATTTAACCTTCCAAAAGAAAAAAAACTGTCCAGGTTAAATAATTTCCTTTGTTTTATTAAAATAAACTTAAAAAATGCAGAGCACCACGTGAAGTCGTCTTAGAGAAACCAGAGAAGGTTGGAATAGATCTGCAAGCTTTTTGGTCACGCCGTTATGACAATGCCATAATATCTGGATTTGTCTGGAAGTCGTGTTGATTGCCGTGTTCGTAAATTGCGGCAACCATTCACTGAATTTGGTTGGAGTAGACGCGGCCAAACAAGATGTAACGATCGTCACGTTTTTCGGACCAATTCAGAATATGTGTCAGCTTTAAAAGCTTCTTGGTTAGACTTTAAAAGCTTTTATTTAAGTTTTAAAAGGTTTTGTTTAAGCTTGATGCTTCGGTGGAAAAGATTTGCCACTCCTGAATCCAGATCAACTGAGTTCTTTGGAAAATCGAAAACCTCTAAACAGGGTCTTAGCCGTTAAATGCTTTTTTACAAGTTTTAAAAGCTTTTATTTAAGCTCAAAAGCTTAATTTGAGCTTTGGAAGCTTTTGTTTAGTCTTTAAAAGCTTTAATTTAAAGATTAAAAGCTTTTGCTTAACCTTTAAAAACTCTTGCTCAAGCTTTAAGATCTTTTGTTCAACCCTTAAAAGCTTTGAAAGCTTTAATTATTTATGCTTCAAACGCTTTTACTTAAGCTTTAAAAGCTTTTGCTCGATATTTAAAAACTTTTGTTTAACTTTTAAAAGCTTTCATTTAAAACAAATTTAGTGTAAAAATAATTTAAATAAGGGTGCCGTTTCAGTTTTTAATAGGCTACTGAGCTACTTTGGCTAGGTGACCTAATCGGTGCAAACAGTCTGGTGTACAGATATGTATGTGGTGGTGGGGCTACTTATAGTGCATTTTGGTGCGCACTACAAAACAAAGGGTTTCAAAAACGCCGTTTTAAGAGTTACGGCAAGACCAATTCTACGTCGCCCCTCCTAATATTTGCCTTCACCGCCCCCTTCTATATTTTCTTCAGCTCAGGTTTTATTGTTTGATGTACCGCAAGCCTTAAGAAACCAATGCATATTTGAGAATTACATTGTAACAATATTAAAGATGACAGTATGTAGCATGGAAACAGAAAAACGAGTCAAGTCTGTTAAGGCTCTTAAAATCCAAGCATCCAACCATAACCTCTAAACTTTAACTTTATAATACGATGGTCTAACCGGTACTCAAAAATGCATCTGAAAGGGGGGGCTTAGCAAAAAGCTCTCTAACTTTTTAGCAGTGTACGAGCGGAACATACTTCGGAGGATTGTTATCCCCTTTTGTAAGGAAGGGCGTTTCCGGAGACTCTATAATGACGAAATCTACGAGAGCTATCGCGACATAGATGTTGTGAAGAAAATAAATCTAATTGTTTATTCGGTATGTTTTCGGTTTATGGTCGGGTTATACAACATTGTCGGATCATTGACCTCGGCAATGTTTATGCAACATCCCAGTGGTATTCAGTATGTCGTTGGTCTTTGATCGGGTCATACACCTCGACACCGTTAGGACCGGAGGAAATTACTTCTTCGGAACGAGTCCGAGAAAATACTGAATTTGGCCTGGGAGATCGGTTTCTTTTATAGCTGGAAAGTTCTGCTGGGTAGGAAACAAAGCTTCGGAGTCAAGCCCCAAAAGAGAAAACCCCTATTGAATCTGGTGCTTTGATGTTTGTTTTCTAAAGTTATTGGAGCGGAATTCGAGTAACAAATCGTGTTTCGCTATAAGCTTAACAAAAACACTAAACTACGAGGGGATGGAGAAAAGCTCCAAAACAGATCGCATGAGCAAGGCCAAGCATTATCAAAGTCCCCTCACTCCCTCAAAATCCCCCACCAGAAAGCTTCTATCGTAGAGAAGACACGAATCTTATCAAAATTTCCCCTTACAGAAAGCTTTCATCTCAACGCAGACACGAATCTTGTCAAAATCTCCCTACAACAAGCTTTCGTTTCAGAACAGACACGAACCTTATCAAAATTTCTCTTACAATAATCTTCCATCCTAGCGCGACATGAACCTTATTCTTAAAAGGCCATTTTGCCAAAGTTTTCCAAGAGTGATGGTATCTGAGGGAGCGGGCGAGAAAGTTCAACACGAGGGGGAGCTGGAACTCCTTTTGCGATACAGCTTTTCCATGGGTAGTGAGAGTTCAAGTCCGGAAAAGTAAAAAACAGACTTTGAAAAAAGCTCTTTGTAGAAGATTAGACTTAACATGTATATCAAAGTCAGGGATTATAGCTTGTGAGGAGGTCGTCAATAGATAGCAGATAGGTCGTCAATATAGATAATAGATATGTCGTCAAAAGCTCGAATTCGACCTGCCTTCTTGCGGTATTCGGAAATCTTCTTTAGAGTCTGCAACAAAATTGTTTCATCGCCGCGTCTCATCATTCACACGGGTGCACCTGCTGGTGGTCAATAATCAGCTGTTTTCTGATCATTTTGTAAGACCAAGTCTTCTTCAGTAGTAAAATTAAGTATGAGTCATCGGGCACTTGACAGTGATTTGCTGCATCAACAAAGGATTTTCTGTCGCATGACTTTTGCGTAAGAGAGAAAACACGTGTCGAGATAGATATAAGTATTATCCTGGCCAATCAGAGAATATTGAAAGCTTTTGCCGGGCGCGGCATGCAGGTCATGGGAACGCTCTCTTACTGCTTGATACTTTTTGGAATTTGTACATCAAATTAATTTTACCAAGATATTGTCATAAAAGTTTCTCACTCATAAAAATACGGCTTGTTGTTGTTGGTCATCATCATCAACGAAAGAATTTATTTTATTAATTATTTTTATTAAATAATTCTTAATTTTATGTGCTCTCTAAAGACCCACGAAGTAATGAATTTTTTATTATTTATTTGACTTAACAAATCGTAAAATTGCGTATATTCATTCTTAATTATTTACCTGCGGCCATTCATAAACAATTACCTGAGAATTTACAACCATTTTAAACTCCTATAATCGCCCATTGCGAGCCGGTCAACAATTATTCTAGAATTTTTAATTTATCGCTTTGTAAACATTAATACGGCATTATTTAATTATCGCGGGAGATAAATTTCATTCTGATTATTTTGCATGCGTGGTACATGATACTTTTTGGCTACCTTAAGAAAATAACCATTGGTGGGCCACCTGCTGGGGAGATGTCCCAAAATAATAAGCGAGATCCCGAAAGGAAAGAAAAGAACCCCGAGATCACACTCCCCGAAGAAGTGGACTCTCAGTGGCAGCACACCTCGCGGGCACCTACTAGGGTGCACCCCGCGGCGATGATCGCTCGATCAAAACCCATCGCGGCTAATCGCTTATTACGATCAATGTTCTGGCGAATTAGCGTCCGTACTGCCACATAAATTGCGGCTTGTCCGACTCACCGGCAGTGGCCAGATGAGATGTTTTGGAAACCGCGATATTTGCTTTTCCCCAGTGCGCTAATGGGGTGTGCTTAACTGCCTTATGCGCTTAATATAGGTATTATCTTGGTGTCCGCTTGGTGGAGGATTATTTTTTTTGTGTTTGGTCAGCGATCGTAAATTTTTTTTCTTTTTCAGAAAAAGTGAGAAATTTCATGGGCTGTCACCTTGATGCGGGAGAGTAGTGAGTGGACTGCGCATGAGCGACGGAATTAAGAAATTTTTCTTGTTTTTATGATAATGAACCGCGGGCGGGGGGTCCTGTGAAATGCGAATTATCACTCAGTCTTCGGGGTCTAATGGTTTGTTTTTGATGTCGGGCTGCTTTTATTGAAGTCTTAGGGGGTCTAGCTGTTTCGAAACTGACCTGAATTAAGATATTTTGAGGTGGTTTCGTTTTTCATGCACCAGATGGCATCATTGATAGTGGATCGTGTGGAATTGAAGACTGTAAAGGATTTATTTATGGATTATGGTAATTGAATTGGCTCTGAGGTGTTTAATATAATGTTCGTGGTTTTAACTGTGTGTTATGTAAACTCACGATCCTTTTTATAACTGATCATGTTGAGGAAAGTTAGTGCAACGCTACTACCAGTACGGTTTAAAAACTTTCTTATTAATAATTAACTAATTTTCTTTTCTTGTAGATCAATTAAATTAAAAGCAACTTAATTGAAACTTTCTACGTTTTTATTGATGCCCTATTTCTAAGCGATCTCTATTCTCTCTCTATTAAAAAAATGTACTGGAACTAGAATAAATAAAATTTATGGATGGAATTTTAATTTAGGCGTTTTTTTTATTTTAATTTTGTTGTAGAAGTCTAAAAATCGACCTACTTCATCCCATCGGCTATATCGGATCATACGATTATAGGACCTTTCACACGTGTGATGAGCACGTTTCCGCTACACGCTTGAACATTTATAAATGCATCCACATCGGTATAGACCATGCCAAACGCGAGTTTGTTTTATCAAGCAGTCCCCCAACTAAGCACTAACCACGTCCAATGCTGCTTGACCTACGCAATCGAACGATAACCGGTCTACTGAGTATGCGATTGGCAACCTTTATGGACACCAAGCTAATTGCTCGTTTTCTTTGTCCTGTACAATTTTCTAAAGCCCCAATTTTACTCCCTTCAGTAGATATACTTGGGTGTCATAAAGGCAACTTTTGAATTTAGAAGCTGTTGCCTGAAATAGCAGAATGAATAAGAATGAATGAATAAAAGCTATATATGTATGAGCGTAAGGGCAGAAGAATAAAAACGACATTGTGAATAGAGTTTGCGTAAAAAGAGTGGTGTTATCGAAAGCTTTGGGGAAGTCTAGCAATAGTAAACAACATACCTTGTTTGCATCTAAAGAATTCCGTACGTTTGTCGTGATTTTTAATAGCGCAGTGCCACAGCTATGGTATTTCCGAAAGCCAGATGGGCATGGATTTACAAATTTACAAGCATACGCTGCTTACAATAAGCAATCATTTGCATTGCATTTAATATCTCAAGATCTTTAGCCAGAAATGGCAGGATGCTAAATGGATGAAAATCCGAGGGGCTACTGGGATTAGGACACTTGGCAGTAGGAATAACACCGTTCTACAAATCTTGACTTTAAAAAAATCCATTCTTATTCGTTTGCACTTTTTTGAGCTCCGTTTTTTTCTGATTTTAATGGTTTTTTTCGTTTTTTCGTGGCACCCTCAGTTTTTTTGTTATTAACAAAAAATGGTTTTTACCTTTATTTGATATAATCGAATATTTTTCGAATATTCGATTATCTATATCTATAAAAATCTCGTGTCACAGTGTTTGTTACCGAACTCCTCCGAAACGGGTTGACCAATTTTTATGAAATTTTGTGTGTACATTTGGTAGGTCTGAGAATAGGTTGTAGGCTATTTTTCATACCTTTAACCACTAAAAACAGCTGAAAAATCAAAAAACTTGGTAATTTTGGGAATTTTCACTTCATTTTAGTTTCAATAGCTTCATGGCCTACCTATTGTTTGACAGCTTCGTAAATGTAAAATTGTCATTAAATTGAATCATTCTATTTAATGAAAATTTCAAATTTACGCAGCTGTCAAACATTAGGTAAGCCATGACGCTATTGAAACTAAACTGAAATACAATAATCAATATAGTATTTTCAATATATGTACGTTAGATCCATGGCGGCCGTCTGAAGAGGGCGGATTACCACTTTCTCGACAACCCCCTCGACATGGGTATCAAATGAAAGAGTATGATCAGTAGAATACAATAAACAATAAAGTACACTCAATATACCGTTACATGGGATGAAAGAGTACTATACTCAATATACCGTTAGATCCATGGCGGCCGTTTTAAGAAAGCAGATTACCACTTTCTTCACAACCACTCGACATGGGTATCAAATGAAAGGGTATAATACATGGGTATCAAATGAAAGGGTACTAAACTCAATATTCCGTTAGATCCATGGCGGCCGTCTCAAGACCCATGTATCCGTTCTTTGAGGTACTTCATCGGTGTAAAATTCATATCTCGAAAAGTACCAAGTCAATGGATGGTTTTTATTGGCTACTGTTGGTGTAGCGAGGAGTATCGGGTCTCAGCTAGTATCAAATAAAAGTAAAAACCTTTTTTGTTAATAACAAAAAAACTGAGGGTGCCACGAAAAAACGAAAAAAACCATTAAAATCAGAAAAAATCGGAGCTCAAAAAAGTGCAAACGAATAAGAATGGATTTATTCACTGTAGTACGGTGTAATCAGAGCATGTTTCCAAGTAGCAGGGAATTTCGACACAGTAAGACAAGTATTGCAAATATGAACATAACAGGCAGTAATAAGGGAAGAGGCATTTTTGAAGTGAAAACTTCTTTAGCCGCGTTGGGCACTTTTTGATAGGGGAAAATGTTATGGGTTCGCGTCACCGACATGCTCATGACTGGCGCACGCGCTCAATCGATTATAATCAAAAACTTTTTGATTTTGAATAAAAAAATAAATCTGACCGCCTACTATTATTCAATTAAGTATCGAAAATGAAAATATAAAACCAGTCATTTTGACTGATGTGTTAAATATCTGTTTTCCAAATTTGTTTGGATCCTTGATCCTGAAGATGTCTTCAGACGATAACAAAAGAAATAAAAAATGATGCTATCGTAAAAAAGTCAAATGTTCTGCTTTTGTCAGAAACTCGTATGAAAAACGAAGAACCACTTGATGTTCCGAATTTCAACTTTGTTGTAAGTTATAAAAGACCCGAAGTTCCAGCAGCAGGAGTAGCTATTTATCACAATACTCAAGATACGTCACACTTCATTACTTCATATATGGACATACATACTAAATTCACTAGAAGCATTGGTGTTAATGTTTCTGATATAGGCGAAATATGCGTTGCTCGTTGCAGTTCCGAGAATGGGCAATACATATTAATGGTTGCCGTTTATATTTCGCCTGGAAAATCTATGAGACAGATACAACAATTTTTATTCGAAAATTTGATGATTTATACAAAAGAAGGTTCTGAAATTCTCGAAAAAAGATTCGGCGAAAAATATGATAATGTACCGATGATTTTAAGTGCAGACTTCAATATTAACTTTGCAGATGATAAAAATCTACCATTAATTGAATTTTTAAATGCAACACTTAATTTAAATATGTCCAATGATCGGAAACTTAGTACTACCAAATATACCAAATACGACGATCGATGCGGTTTTTACGCGATACTTAGATAAATTTGAATCAAACATTTTCATTTCTTACTTTAGTTACCATAACCCGATTGTATCTTTTTTACAATAAGTGCTAATGAAATAGGATGGTCAAAATTGCTACAATTATTACATAATTTAAAAAATAATTCTGAGATATCGGTTGAAGATGCAGCAGCATTAAATTTTATAGAAAAAAGTACACTTATTAATGAAGACGCAGTTACTTGTGCTACATATTTTAATAAGTTGGTTAATGTCCTAATGAAAATACTGCAATCAAAAAGATTTAGTCCTTTCAAGAAATATAGAATTTTGTATTACTTCAAAAGAATCGAATTTCAACATCTAAGTTCTAAGTTTTCACTTCTATCGGCAGTCCCTATAACTGCCAATTTTTTTTTTTTAAATTAAGGTGAAATATTATCAGTTCCACTCGCTTTGGACTTGATGCAGTTAATGGCTGAATTAACTTCAATGACGTCTACACAGTGAAAGCTAAATTTATCAATTGCTGAATCTGGCATTTGAGGTGGAGTATCTATACTGCAAAAATAGAAATGATTATTCAGAGTATCAGGGTCCCAGTTGGCGTATACATTAAAATCTTCTTTATTGCAGTAGACGCTCAAGTTACGCAGCTTATTCCAGAAAGTTCGAGTTGGAGGTGACGGATTAAGCTCACGAGCATAAAAATTACTTTAAGCTTTTCTGATTTTTGTAAAGACTAGATTACGAAAACGATTAATATATGATTTTCTAGAATTCTCATTTTTGGATGTCAAGAAACGATGATTTAGACTCTCCCTTCCGGCGATAAGTGACTTGATTTCAGTACAGAATCACGGTTTAGATTTTTCATGCAGGCATTTAGTATGCAGGGGAGCAAAGTCATCATTCAACTGCACGGTAAACTCCTCAAAGCTAGTATGATAAAAATCATCTATGACTTCTGCAGCAAAAATGTTATCCCGTGGAGGTAATAGACAGCGGTCCAGGAGACGCTCGTAGTTAATATTTTTAAAATCAAGAGACACTATAATTTTCCTGGTAGTTGCGTCAACGCAAAAATTGTAACTAACAAATAGGATGTGTGATCCAAATAACTTCGAGGGGAGATTTGATTTTCAAAAAGAATCATACTAGGTTCTACATCCAGTAGCGATGGATTCGTCGCATTAAAGTAATTTGGCGAGGTATTCAGTAGACCAAGACCTAAGGTCTGCATTGTATGGTTGAAGAATTTTCCTTGACTGGAAGATTTTAATAAGTTTACATTAAAATCCCCGCCAACAACTATATGTGCATACGTGTCATAAGGATGCTCTAGTGTCTCCTCCAGTTTCGCGAAATTATCATGTTTAAATAGACCTGGGGAGAGAGCGTGACTATCGAAACCAAAGAAGCCACCCAAAGCCGTCTGATTGAATCAAGCCCCCTACGTACACATTATAGATATTCCCGATTAAACCATTTATTCGGCGATGGCTTTATAGACTTTCATAAATAAACAATGGCCAAATCATGCAAGCATATACAGCTCTGCTTACACAAATAGCGACGAGTCGTTGTTCTTACGGAGTAAACACAAATCCCAGTCACTCTATATGATTCTGTATGATCTATTGTCTTGACTGCTGTTTTATTTCTGGGGTATAGTGATATATGTAAGTTATATCATTGCAAAATCCCTAATAAATTTCAAAAACCTAAACATTTTCGGCAATATTTCGCAAGTGAGCTCGATTTTACTCTGAAGCGATTAAATATGAAATCAATTCTGCACAAAGCGCAAAGACTACAGTCGGGTTACAACAAACCATAATCCTTTACGGCATTACAACTGATGTTGTTGCTGTAAAATGTAGTTCATGCTAGATAGACATCTATTTACTCACCCTTAGAAAAACTCATCCTCTTCGCTCACTAACGAAGGTATACAGTCCAAAAGTACCCCGTGGCTACTCACCTGGCCTGTTATACCAAATCCTATACCTCATATTTATAGGTCAGACCCACGGTATACAGAAACAAGGTAATGTCAAAGACTGTATATCGTAAACGATATTTTAGTGCTGACGTCACGTGGGTCTCGCTTTCCATATAAAATCGAAACTGTTGTTGTTGTTTCTGCTTTAGGCCTGACGTCTCTAGGTGCCCACTTTTACATTACCTTATGTTTCTGTATACCGTGGGTCAGACCCTTTTGAAAATCATCAGCAGTCGGCATAGACTTGACTTGTTCGAAGGGCAGACGTATGCTCTTCCAGACAAAGCCTGCTGGTACGGTCCTTCACTCTTACTATACCTAAATGCTAATTCAGGGGGCAGTGTCCGGCAATAACCCATTATAAAAAAATGTGTTTTACTGCCAATATCACTAGAAGCAAACATTTCAGTTATCTTCAGTAATAACAATAACAATTTAAATTATTATTCACAAAATCGGCATTTTAAATAAACGTTTTTAAATGTTTCAATATTACCCAAAAAACAAAACGGAATCACCAAAGATAAATTCAATAATTTCATTTTATAACCAATAAAGGCGTGCATTAAGTGCATTTATCTTATCTAAATTTCAAAATGCCCATAATGCATTACCAATAATAATATGAAAACCCACAATCCACAGCATTTCTGCCTGCAATAAATAAATATATGAAAATAAAAAAAGAATAACAAGAAAGCCCCACCTCACAGGTACTCATATTTCGTAATTTTAACGACCTTTATCTCCCAACCCAAAGAGTATTTTATTACAATTTACACTTCAATTACAGTCGGTTGGTAGGTTCGTAGATATATAGGCATACTGTTCGCATTCAGTTAGCAGTGCACCTTAAGTATCTGTATTCTTGCTAATTAAACATATGCTCTGGGGAAAAAATAAATAAATAAAAAATAAAATAAAAATAAAAATTATTATCGACAATGTTTTGCCACGAAATGTGTATTTTCCAGAATGCATCCACCACTAATGTTCATAAATCTCCTTCATTATGCAAAAAAGAAAAGGTATCCTGGGTGAATTCTTAAAATATTCCGAACCTGTCAAAGTGAAATTTATTTTATCAATTAAAATCTCTACCTTCTCTACCTTTGCAGTTTTTTCCTAATTGGCACGTTTTAATAATTCCAACAACAGCAAACAAACAGCACAAAATCGCATGAGCCGAATTGCAAAAGGTAAAAAATAATTTTAATAAACGAAAAAAAAAAGATGGCAGCGAAATATTAATAACAGCACGTTCTCACCTCACGATGCATGCGACCATTGAGCAGATAATGCGAGTAGGGGCCGTCCAATAAATTGCAATTTTCAATGCAAAAATTCTATCAAAAGTGCATAAATTATGCATTAATGAGCGCGGATTGAGCGTACGCTTTGTGCCCGGGCCCCCGTCTGCCACACGGCCTGCGCCTGGATATCATTTCTATGTCACAACTCTCGCATAGCGTCCCTGGTCCAGAGGGGATCGTCTAGCTGCAGCACCCAGCAGCAGCTGCTTGCTGCTGTGCAATTTCCAGGTCTACTCCGATTCTGATGTGGTCGCATTTGCATCTTATGAGAAACGACCGGGATCCGCAGAAACGGCCGCAAAATCCGAAAATAAAACACCGATTCTTACCTCAAAAGGTGAGTAAGACACAAGTCGCCCGCAGACCCCGCCGCCGGCCAGGGGACCAGCAGCGACAAGATAACGAGCTATTGACCGATGCCAAATAATTCATCTCTCTCTGGATGCCTGCACTTGAGCGCGGGCATCCAGACAGAGGATGAGCTTGGCGAGGTCTGCCTCCACCTCCGCCAGCATCTTCTAAGCCAGGTATCCAAGGTGCTGTTGGCCGGCCGGGACTCGTTTTTCAGCATTTCTGAAAAATGCCCAGAGCCCACCGCGGACAAAAACCGATAAAACGAATTTTATAATGAAATGCCTCATTATTGGGTTTTTAGGTCTTTTCGCGGGCAGCGCTCTGGTGGGAATGAATTGACACTCGTTGAATGGTTAATGGGTTTCGGTGTTCCAGTCAATGGATTGCTGATGTCGATGTAAATTAAGAGGTGCTTGCTCTGCTGTTCTCGGTTTCCTGTCTGGAAGTCCGCTTTATTAAAAACTGTCGGCAATGTGACAGCCACTTATGATTTTCTGTAATATATTTCATAGAGGATGTTAATCTCTGCATGGATCCTATATATACGAAGGTTAATCTTCAGAGATTTTCAGGGCTCGGATTCTGGTTAGCCCAACTTGCTGCTGCTATGAATTCCAGGATATAGGCTATCATCTTCAGAGGTTGTAAGTCCATCGTCAGCATTTACTCTAATACCACCATTTCCAATCATAGCACAACAAACAACAATTAAGTTGTTTATGACTTTAAGAATGCAATTTTTAATACATACTTGGATTTAAGGCGACAGACTACTATCCAAGAGTTCCTTGATTCGAATCCACTTCGGCGAATGGTCCATCGTCTTTGCTCCTCTCGTGTCTTCCCTCTTATAGTAATTCCCTGCCTTCTCTAGTACCATTGTCTGTAAGTATAATAAGCGACAAAGCCAACTCTTGCTCGACCATCGAAGTCAGAATTCAGTCGCGGTCGTGTTGGACGAAAGCCAGTGGAATAAAACCACAAGTTAGAATCGTCAGTTTCTACACTCTTCTATTTCCGACTAGATCTTGCAGACAATTAGTACGTGTACATGATGAGTTGACTTAGGGTCGACTGAACTCGACTCAGCTCTGCTACCTGGGTTGAGTTGAAATTTAAATAGTTCAGTGGTTGAGTAGTTGAATTTAGTTGTCAGCATCATCTCTGTGTTTCGTTTGCGATTTGTGACTCGAGTCGAAAATTCAACTCAACCTCAACTCAACTATGTAAATATCGAATTATTGACAGGACCCTGAGTGCAAAAAAGACCTGCAAACTTATCGGTGACGACGCCGTTTGCTCCACCATCAAATCCACTAAGGCAAACGAACATTTGATCGTGGGCAAAATGACCTCCCAAAGAAAGTGCACATCGTAGGTATGAACATCTGAAACATCATCGGTAGTCATTTGCCCATGAGCCGTTTTGCGTTGGTGGAATAGCACCTTAAGAATGTAATAAAACTTTTTTACTTATACCGATTGTTTTAACAAGATAAACGCTCCCTTGTTTCAACAATCTTATACCCACAAACCAAGTTAGCCCGCTCCACTCTGGCTTTTTCGCGTACGATAGCAAAACGAAACTAGTTGGGATGTGGGTTCGAACCTTTCGGTCCACACGATCAACTTCGCAGTATGATGGATGTTGAATATTATGATTGGGAAATTGACTAGTACCAGAGCTGATGCCAAAGTTACCCTGAGGGAAGGAAGCTCTTTGAAATAACGATAAGAATGGTAAATCCGCAAGGCTTTTCTAAAGAACTTTTTTTTTGTTGAACAGTAGCAAACAAATATGTATGTCCCTGGCACTTCGTTCGCTACACTATAAAGCGAAATCATTTTGAGCGTGTTGACGCGCTGATGATAAACTGCAATGGTAAAAACTTCATTTTCAATTCGAACGATTTCAGGAGATAGTACCAAAATTAACAATGTAACGGATTTGTCAAACTTTGTCCGAAAAGGCCAAACTGTAATCACTGGAAATCCCGCGATGAACTCAATTCCCAAAACTGTAGGACATGGAAAGCAATCCGCCGTTCAAACAGTTCTGAACGTATTTGTTGAATGGTTTTTAAAGAAAACTCGGATTTTGACGAGTGATGACTCTTTGGGAAGCTATTGCTCGGCTGAATCCATAAAAGTGAACTTCATTTTGAACGGGTGTCATTCCAACCCTTCGATCGGCACCTCAATGAAGTCAATATCATTTTTGGTTCGCTCGATATCGTGCAGGAAAAAATGACCACATCCGTACGCACATACACACACATATACTTCCTCCCAATTTTTTGCTTAAAATGCTCCTGGGACTTTGAAAGATGAAAATACGTTGAAATTTTCGATTTCGATTTTCGGACCGATTACAATAACTTCCTATACTGGGAAGTTAATAAGTTCATAATTAGACCAAATTGACTGTGGAAGGAGCTTTCAAACTCAGTATTTCCGAACTATTACAACATCATCGCCATTTCCATCAACATCCTCCTGACACCTCATAACCGCCATCCTTTTGTATTTTTCGTAATAAGCTTACTACTACGCTTACTACGTGACAACTACATGCCGGTAGTACAAAGGGCTATTCCTGAGCTTAGATTTGCCACACAAAAAAGATGATTCGGAAACCACGTTTTTTTGTGTAAGGTACTGCGGTCATTCATTTGGCCTATTGTACTACACCCCTATACCTCATATTTGTAGGCCAGACTCCTTGAACAAAGAAATCCTGCTCATCGCTATTGCGGAGCACTCATAGAGAACGTGGAGGGCAGACTTATCCTTCTCCAAGCAAAGCCTGCAAATGGAGTCCTCCGCCCGCCCTATCCTCCATAAGTGGTAATTTAGGGCACAAAGTCCGGTTATCAAGCTAAAAAGTGCCCTGACATCATTCCTACTGTGCCCTAATAATTTCTTGGGCGTGTCAGGAGACGTCACAGGAAGAAACTGCTTAGAGTTGGACAGTCCGGGCGGGGACCTTCAGCGCTCAGTATGTTTCATCAAACTGCGATTGGCCAGGGCCCTTTGCAGCAAGCTGGTGGGTGCCCCAATAACCGGCTCAGGACCAATGAACGGAATGTCAGAGCCCTATCTAGCCAGGGCATGCGCTTGTCATTGCCTTTTGAGCCCCTGGACCCAGAAAGGGTTACTTGATTGGCTATCGCAAACTAATTTCGACTTGGTCCTATGTTGTGGTAGGCCCCAGGCCCTTCTTAAATTTTAATGAGTGCACGCCAATATAGCGTACACCTCGCTTGAAAGACTGTAGCTAGGGTTCCTAGGCTTACTAAGTCGTTGGCTCCGGCGCACCAGCTAGAAACCAGATGTAGTGCCTGCTGCAGACGCCTTGACATGGCCTCTTTCAGTTTCACCTGTAACTACGATGAAGACATCATCAGCCTAACCTTGGGCGAAAAAGCTGCGGTCGTTGAGGAGTTCATCTACAACAGTGATTCCCAAAGTGGGTTCCGCGGAATCTTACGGTTCCACGAAAAAATTTTAGGGTTCCGTGTCACCAGCGCCGAAGAGCAAATACATTCGCAGACTCAGTGGCGCTGCGCCGGCCTTTTAACGCGTTCTTGCTAATCAGAAAGTGCGAGTGGCCCTTCTTCCTTGAAATTTGGTCTACGTCACGCCGCGTAACATTTTGGCCTCCATTCCATATTTCCATGTCGAGGGGGTTGTGAAGAAAATGGTAATCCGCCCTGTTGAGATGGCTGCCATGGGCCAAACGATAGGGTATAGGCCTGCTTCAAGTTCCACCACAATCAGTAATCAGAGATCAGTGATGGAAATTAACCCAAATCATTGATGGACAATTGTTCGAATCTGACAAAAAATGATGGAATATAGGACATAGGTGATGTTGACAAATGGAGTGATTGCAATAATTGACGAAACTTGAAACACACCCTATACTATATTGCTTATGGCGTTCTACTTATCATACCCTTTCTTTTGATACCCATGTCGAAGGGGTTGTGAAGAATATTTCAATCCGCCCTCTTGAGACTGCCGCCATGGATCTAAAGGCATATTGAGTATACCATATTGTATTGTCATCGGAGCTGAAGTTGTGTGCAAAATTTCAGGGTGATCGGGTAACCGGAAGTTTTCAATCGATTGCAAGATATGTACCGGACAAACAGATAGACAAGAAAGCTAGCTAATAAAAACGTTTTAAAATATCATATATTATTTTATTTTTTCATCGTTGGGTTCCGCCAAATTTTATGCATTGCAGAAAGGTTCCGTACGAAATAAAGTTTGGGAACTACTACTACAACAAGGCACCAGAGAAGTGGAGATAAAACTCCTTCCTGTGGACAACCTTTTGCTAGAGTGCCCTCCAGAGACTCCTCAACAAGAGAGACCATTAGTTTGGGAGTTCTCAGCATAGAGTCGGTCCAGTTGCAGGAAGTGCTACTAACCCTAGCTATAGGATCAAAGGATGTATTGTCGCTTGCAGCCTCGATATCGAGGAAGGCCGTTAGCGCAACTGCTTTGTTTAGTGTTGCGCATTCCACTCCCATTGGACCTGCAGTGCTGTCCCATTGGACCTGCCACCTGGTATTTTGACGTTCCTCCAGACAGATGGGACATAACTATTTGCGAAGGAAGCTCTGAATATTTTCCATAATATGGGTATGCTTAGGTCGCAGCCCTCCTGTATCAGAATGAGATAGATCCCGCCTGCTCCAGGAGAATTGAAGGATTTGAACGAGCCTTCCCAATAGTTTCGTGATTAAACACCGTGTTTGCTTCTGTCCCGGCAGCTTTGGTCACTTTAGAAAGTTAGTTAGCTGCCCAGCAGATGTTGGTTCCCATTTGAATAAATGGTTGTGCCTGGAAGTGTGCTTGGAGCAATATTATCAAGGTTTCCTCCCCGGACTGTGTGAGAGAGCCATCAGCTCTTTTAATTGATCCGATATATCCCGAGATATATGCTGATAAAGCTTTGTGGGTTTTTTCTGAGTCCCGAATGTCTTTTATATCCTTGCAGAAATTCCTCCAGCTGTTTCTTTTTGCTCGTCTGAAGGCTCTAATATAAGCGGATTGACCTGTCCCAGTTGCCACTCTTCTTGGCAGCATTGAAATCGACTCATTTCTGAAACGTCTCAACGAAAACGTTTCACAACGTTTCATAAAATGGGTCAAGTACGAAATTCTAAAGCTTGTGGACAAGAAGTGTGATGAGCCGTCACAAGCGTTTGCGTAGCCAGTATTATCATAAAAAAAGTTGGGTGTTGGGAATCCTCCACTATGAGGCATAGCCCTAGCCATAAAAGAAGAGAAATTTAGCGATTGAGAATATAAATTAGCCGGTAATGTTCCGTTGCTTTCTTGTAGGAACTTGAGACTCTCACTGCGCATGGAAATAGCGATTTTGAGATTCCATTGTTTTATGGCGCGGGCTTTACTTCCAGTTAGTTACGCTATTGATTCTCAACACAACTGCGGATAACTAGACAACTTGAGATATTACCCCAGGAAATTAAACAAAAACCCCCGGATTTTCAACCTGAAAGCATAGGAGGTGTTCACCGCTGACTGTACCCGAAAAATGGCGAAATATTATCGATAATAATGGAGCATATTTGGTTTAAAAGTATTCATTTTCACACTATGAGAAAATCAGTAAAATTTTACTAAAACACATCACGAATTCCCAAACCTAATTATAACTATCGGTATGTATTAAGATAGAAGATGGAATGAGATGTTTCTGAAACGAAAAATGACTGTGGATTGAGTAGAACACCCGACTAAATGTTATTTTGCACTCTATGAAATTATATAAAAAAATCCAAACTACAGAAACAATCAATAAACACACCAACGACCGATGACTGAGCACTGAGCGTGAACAAAATCGCCGTTTATTAAGTTCTATCCTACCTTCACCTTATAAGTAAATTATCCAGTTCCCATAATTTACCTGTCAGATACTCTGTAAATGAGGATTGTCTTAAGTTGATTGTAATTTTCATGTTCGTTCGGACAGACGAACTTCACGACTCCGCCGACTCTGGATATGTCGGAGTCATCCAGATGGAATGTTCGAGGCATAATTGGCGAAAATAATAGTTTTAAGTTCAGCCAGGCCAGATGATTACCGGAAATATGCATCCACCAATAACTTTTGCAACGATCCAACAACATCTGTGAGAACTACCCAGGGCGAACCATACGAACGAAATCGAGTGAACGCATTTCAGGGAGGTCTGAGTGAATAAAAATTCTGTGGCCACCACCTGCAGGAGAAATATAATTTAAAATTCCAGTCAGAAACAAATCTTTGTCCCCTTATTTAATTAAGGACATCGTTTGAACTAATCCGAAAAATATCACATGACCACGAAGGGACTTTGAATGTCCCAGCATTGAAGGATGCAGAAAAACATGCACGGCCAGAAGAGACTTTCATAATTTATTGAAATTCCTGTCGAAGAAATCAAAACCCCAGCCGAAGTCCCCCGAAAAACATTCTCAAACGACGCCGCATCGTCTGGCCGGGAACGTCTTTCTCGAGCCACGCCAGAGGAGAGCCCTTTCCTTCAGGTGTAGGCCCATACCTGGTGGTGTCGTGGTGGATGGCTTCTTTGTTTTAGGGCCCTGTCAGCGGCCCTTGAAAATAAAGATAAATCAACCAAAGAATGGCCTGTCGATGCCTACCATATCCTCCTGGGGCCAGGGACTGAGGAGGACGTAGTCCAGGCCTCAAAACTGTCTATGTTCGCGCACGGGCGACATTATCGTAAATTTTCATTCTAGTTTTGAATTTTCGAAAAAATCACTTTCATACTTTCTGGGCCTCCTCTGTGATGTTCACCGGGACATTAATAATCGGGGGCCCAGCACCGGGCCCGGGTGTTTTAATTAACCCGGGATATATGGGGTAATAAGGGGCAGTTATGAGAATCAGTGACACTAGCATAATGTAATTAATTTCGGCCTTGTTCGGGGATCGTTGGTCGGCCATTTCTCTCGCAGGGCCGTCTTGGGCCGCATCAAAGGAGGAACACTTCGTTCCATATTTTATCGCCGGATGGCTCTGCTCTTGCTGCTTTAAATGGACGACGGTGAGTAGTGTTTTAATAATCTCGGGCGAGATGAGACTCATTAATTTCGGTTTTTTAAATGTCTTCCTATAATAGCAGTCGGATTAATGGTGGCCTTATAATAGGGTTTCGGGGAAATGTTTCAGTACTTTATTGCTGTTGGATATGTTGCGATAAATTAATGAAATTGACTTTTTTCTTTCGGTCAGAATGTGATAATATAAATTATAGAAATAAATTTATTGGAATATTTCGGTTTTTTTGGAGGTAGACTAAAAGGGACATTTTTAACATAAACCTACCGTGAGTGATTGTTAGAAATAATCTTGGGGTTTGGTTGTCCTTTCTTGAAAAATTGTGGTTGTGTAACATTTTCAGATAATACTCACACCATAAATAATTATATAAATTTTTAAGGATGTGTGTTTTAACTTGGAAAATCCAAGCTTGGCAATAGCCCTTTGTACTTTGAGTCTGTCATGTCGGTGAAATGTCTGGTAGTAAGCTTAGTTTAGCAGCGGATAGAAGGGTATAAGGTTGCTCTGCAGGTGACGAACCTCACGTTTGAATCTATGCTAGTTCTTGTACGATCTCAGAAATACTGACTATGGAGGATTTTACCACAATCAAGTTGTTCCATTTACAAATGAACCGTAGTATGCGGAGAAAAAAGGAATGCACGGCACGAGTAAGCCAAATGGGCCAAAATTTTATTGCGGAAAAATATTGCTATGCAAGCAGGAGGGCGTTAATTTCAGTAGGACAATTACTATGTTAGTAGTAAGGCTATGCGACTACTGGACCAGTAACGTCATCGATTGTTATCTTGATTGTGGATGTGGTCTTGGATGTCAGTGAGTGCCACCTGCGTGTGAGATTAGGTGAACATCGACGTGCCGCTATGAGCTTGGGAATTAGGTTGAACTTCTAGGTGCCTCGGATGAGCTTTTGAAATTTGCTGCCCTGAGCTTGAGTAGAACTTCGCTATGCCTCGTATGAGCTTTTGCGATGAGTGATCGAATCTGCAGTTCGGTGCAAGGTGCAAAGGGTGCAGGGTGCACAGGGTGAGGTTTCCAAAAAAATCGCCGGAAAATGCCAAGAAAGGTCTATCTATATGGAATATTAGTAGAACATCATATGTTTATCAGAATAGGAATAAATGGCATCGCTTAATGATTTCAATGTAACATAAGGGAGCTAGTACCATTACATCACCAAAAAAATACAGATCAGCGAGGATTTCTTTCACATATCAATTATTTAATTGTATCACTCATCTGTAGGCACTTAGGTGATACGCGATCAAGCCTTAATTAGATTGATTTCGACCAATGGTTGCACCGTAGATGACACGGCTTAAATGTATGCTTATCTGGCGATGTGGAATATATATCGGATATCTCGCAGATCCTCCTGCCTGAATTAAAGTTAGGCCTAGAATGTTATTAGACAAGCCGGGATTTGGTCTAAAGTCGCTATTCTGGCAGCCGAATATGCGGATGGTATCCCATAAGGTTTATATTGAATAGCGTGTAAACCATTCCGGAAATAATGGAAGTTAATACTAATAGGTGATATAAGAGATATAGTATTACTGTCACTTTTTTGGTAACGGGCTGAACGTAAGTTAATTTCCAAGGCTTAGCTTTTTATATGTGACAGCCTAAACTCAGGTGCCCTCCTTTGTGCAAGCAGTATGTGATGAGGATTGAACACTAGCTTGAAGATTGGTCGATTTTTCATATGCATGCTTGAACAAATCTCGCTTGAAAACAAAAGTGTGAGTGAGAGCGAGCGCGTCGTCACTTTCCGAGCACGACATTATTTAAAGATAAACTGCGACTATTTAAGCATTATTGTGTGGTGAGGAGGTTACAAAGAAGCTTTGGAAGCATGACTAAAAAGATTTAACATGCGTGCTTGTCAAGCATGCAGTTACGTACGTGGTGTAGCCGCCTTTACTTGTCACAAGCTTATAGTTGAGATAGTCTCTTTAACTCTTGGATTTTGTATGAAATTAGAAATACGGATTCAGTTGGTATGTTATACAGTCGAGTTCTGTTTATAAACAAATTCCTAGACCGTAGTTTACGCGAAAAGAAGACCTGCAAATTGTGCTAGTGAGCCGTTGTGGGAAAGACATAATTGTAGAGGCAGAAGTTTGTACATCTTGGTGGATACCTTCAGTTTTCCAAAGCTAACTTTCCTATGGTGGTTAAATCAGTATAAGGGGCCATTACGATTGAGTTGGAGACGGTTACAACTTCGGGAAAGCTAGTTAAGGACGATAATATCTATTTGATTCGTTCCCTCTTCTTTGCAGTTGGGACATAAGCTGGTGACATATACATTATACAAGCGTACATGCATTGCATTCAGCGGTTCCATGATATGCGCTGAATTTCCTCTGACACATAATTGCATGGTTGTTTACCGTCCCGGCTTTCACACATAACCCGAAAATCTAAGTAACGAGTGCATGATAGGTGCATGTGTTTGTTGTGTATGCTTGTGTGTGCTATGTCGAATGCGGCAATGCAGAAACAGTTGAAAGTAGCCCGACCGTTGCATGGCATGCATTCCATTCACGGAATATTCCGTCAGGTCTTATTTGAATACATACACTACTATATTATCTGTCAGCGAATGCAACGCATGTACGCTTGGATATGTCACCAGCTATACGCTTTGCTCTCACATGAGACGCATATATAGAAAGGTCCTTGCTAACTTACTCAGGGCAAATTCGGAATTGTACATGGAATATTGCCATCAGTTCAAGGAGGGTATTACATTCTGTATTTAGACCCTCTTGCTGAATAGAATTAATGAGATTAGTTTTAATTATACCATTAATGCAGATCGAATCCGGCTTGTTGTGCAAGCCAGGAAACCAGTCAGGAAAAGACAAGCTTCATCAAAAATCCTCCTTTCTCTGAGTTATTAGTAGACATAATGCTATTTTTTATCATCGGGGATTGTAACGGATTAAAGAAAGGCGACTTGCATTTTACCGAAGAATCTGACCACATTGGTTATGCCTAGGGATGAGCAAAAATGGTCTTGTACTTGCAGTCTTGTCTTGTTCTTGCACATTTAGCAAGACCAAGAACAAGAACAAGACTTAGTTATGCTTGCAAGAAGAAGAACAAGAACAAGATTAATTGTGCAAGAACAAGACAAGAAGAAGGGCGCTTTCAGTAATGCAGGATGCGTGCGCAAATGACTTATTCAGCAATTGAAAGTGTAAGCTTTCAATGACTGAATAAGTCAATTGCGCACGCATCCTGCATTACTGAAAGCGCCCGAAGTCTAGAATAGTCTTGTCTTGTTCTTGCGTTTACTTATCACTAGTTGTGGCAGGCATGATTGAGGTGGATTTGCATCGCAAATATTAGGGTAGCAACGACCGCCAACAATAATGTAGTAGAAATTTACTGCCATGAGGTTACTTATCCCGCTAACTTACTAAAATTCGCCATCACTAACATTCTACATCGGTAATACCTACTATCCGAATCTTAACAAAAAGTTATCGAAAGCTGCTTCGAAATGATTGACTGCACCAAAAGGTCCAGAGTCGACCATTTTATTAATCATTTTATTAATATGTATTAATTTTAAAAAATTTATAAATGGTGCGATTAATAAAAAAACAAAATTACTTAAACTTTTGGGCTTTTTTTAATTTAGGGAGCTGAAGTTGCATCATCCTGTACGTACTGGCATCTTCAGTGGGTTTGACTCCAATGTTCCAAGTTCTATAAAATATGTCATTCTTTGAATTCGGTCTGGTTTGGGTGAATAAAACACAATCTTCTCGATTGTTTCTTAAATGTAAACGTATGACAGGGCATTTAGAAAATTGTTCGAAATAATAATACCAAACCAAAAAAGGTGTTTTCGAACCCTACCTTCACAACTTAAAGTTACAATTACAAATTACATCAAAGACTATCAAACTCCTGTAAAATACACAATGCTACTATAGAAAGTAAGGTTCAAACAGCTCAAAGCAAAACATGAATTATCTCATCTAACAGTCGTTAATACAAAAATCCCCCGCGATTACATTGAACAGTAATTTAATTCCCACACTCTCCGCCATCAACAACAATATTCCGCCGTAGTTTAGGTCTTCTTAGCGAAGACATCCCCTAGATATGCATGAATGGCTGAAACCCCTTACAACAAGAAACAATCAACTTTGCACCTGAGGCACTGTGCTGCTGCTGCATTTGAGACATCGTCACCACCAGCGAAAAATTTATCTACGCCTCCCTTTTTTGGAAGTCTATGGAATGGACGCAGTAAGGACAAAATTAAAAACAAATAAATGGGGATGAAAGTGGGTGACAAGTGCCTGTTAAATTTGGTTAAATGCCACTTTTTTGTTTGGCATGGTGAAGATGACAACATCTGTTAAGGGCTGTTAAGTGTGAAATTTTGATCGTAGTCAAGCTGATAGCCTCGGGCTGAGTTAGATTGTGAAACTTATGTGTGTTTGGAAGTGTTTTTTGGTTAATAAAATAATTTTTTTTTCTACCTTAAAATGTATATAAATAAATCAATGGAAAAAGAGTAGTCTTTGTTTCCAATCTTAACGAAAAGAAAGCTACAAAAATAAACGTGACTGCTTCTTCTCGTCGAGTCGACAAAAGGCCGGAGGAGGAATAAAAATAACAATCTTACTAATTGGCTGATTTTAACATAAACAAATGTATCTGGTCTCACAGAAAGCAGAGCTCCAAAAGGTGGAGGAACTAAGAAGAAAAGGTATGGACAAAAAGAGTCCCCCCAGACTAGTCCTTGGCGTATGCAAATGATATTCTTTTCATATAAATATGTATGTATATGCATATATAGGTATGTATAAAGAGAGACGACTTCCAAGACAATCGTGGGTATTGAAAGCACCCAGACAGCACCACCAGAACGGACGTCTGGCAGATATCCCTCGTGTGGTTATCGGGGGTCTGGACTTAAGCCGTCTTTAACTTTCAAGAAAATATTCCCAAGCGTTTTTTGTGTTATTTTTTTTGGTTATTTCGCGGTTTTTTTTTTTCATTATATCCGGATAAAAGTTTTGATAAATTATACAAATTTAACTAAAGTAATTTATTTACGTTGAAATTCGTGCCCATTGCCCGAACGGATGAATGAGAGAAGATGGCAAAGACGCCCCCGAACAGATCGAGGCGCTCTCCAAAAACAGGTGGAAGCCATTGTGCGAGTTGAAGCAAGAAACAATTTGTTTAAATTAATTGCATTCTGTTACCTTATCTCCTGCCTGCCCAGTAAAGAAGTGAAGAGATAGCACACAAACAGCCCTCAGGGGGACAGACATGAAAGTTTGTTGATTTTTGTTTTATTCAAAAAAAAAAAAAATTCTTATCGAAATTTTTAGCATATTTTCGCTGTTCATGTTGATACCAAAAGTCGTGCACTTTAACAATGCTATAATTAAACTTGAAGAAAAACATTTCCAAACGTGCGCTATTCCATATTAATGCAACAGAAGCAAGAAAACTGTCAAACAGGTTACAATATAATAAATGTTATGAATATCAACAAAGTATCGACCAACAAAAAACCTAAGAGGATTCACATACAAGGCGACAGAAAAGAATGATCGGCCTTAGAACGGTAGCGTTCTGATCTCAGCAGGAGCTCAACCAATTTCGGTAAATCTTCTACAGAATCAGCAGGTAAGAGACTGCGCGCATCTGAGGAGTAGTGTATAGTAGTGGACCCACACACTCACACAGATACGATCCCCCCCTCAGGTCGCATTAAATGCTGCTGCGCAGAAAAGAAACCACTGTGGACTGGCTGCAACAGTCTCATAATAATCCGATCGCACTGCGCGATTCATACCTGGCAAGAATTCAAAGGTATACGATCGTGGCAGCCAACCGATAATTCAATAAATAAGAATAATGACGAGCGCTTTCCTTGGCGATAAAACAGAAGGATTCAGGGCATGCGTGCGCAGCTTGAGCTGCACAAAACAAAAGCACAAAAACAGATCACAGGCAATCGCGCATGTGCCTAAAGACATTTCCCTTAAGAAACAGACGCAGACTCTGCGCCATTTCAGAAAGCGATCACGATCATGATCAGTCATAAAGAGAGAAAGAACAATGCTCATTTGGCGATCGCGCGTTATTAATTTATGTCAGTTGATAAAACGTTTCAAGAGACTTTTCTTATAATTGCCCCGCAACGCATCGATCTCCCCCAATGGCCTGCACAATGCGCCTGCCGGCCGGCCGGCCCGGCCGGTCTGCTGCTGCCGCTGCTGTTGCTGCTATCTATCGGGCGAAATTGATTGCGATCATTGAAATTAAGACCGGAGATAAAAGATTGCCAAGCGTCGTGTCTGTATACGATCTTAACGAAATGCATAACAAATCAATATCGGAGCGCATATATCTCGCTGTAAATTGCCCGAAAGGATATCTGCGGCTGCATTCAATGATTTTTACGATCGTTTCTTAACTGTTTTGAGCCGTTTTAATTTTCATTTTTTGAGTATTAATTGTGCACTTATATAGGCTTAATGGGGGCCCAACAGTGGTTAGATCGGTGCATATGTATATATGTACGTGGGGCAACCAGTTGCAGCTTGCGCAAACCTGCAGCAAGAGTGATCATGATTGATGCGAAAGGCTGATGTATTGCATTGATGCCCATTCTATGTGCGGCTGATTTGTGCGCCTGTAATCTGATCTCCGGCGAAATGCACTTTGTTCATAATTAAATCGGCAGCGATCGATGCCCGCTTTATGAGCAATTATTGATATTTTTGTTTTACGTTTAAGATACATGCAATACTGTTATGGGCGAGGAAGATGTTTTCTTTCTTTTATTTACTTGACTCTTTTAGTTTAGTGCTCCTGACCATTATTTTTGATGGACAACCACATTAGGAGGGATTTTGTCTTTTTTCATTCCAAAATTAAACAATTTGTGTCCATCGTACAGTTCAAGGTTAAATGAAAAGGAAATGTTGAGTTAACTTATAAATGAAGCTGGTTTTGAGGTCTCTGTCACTTTGTGCTAATGCGATACAGTTTGACCACATCGAGGATGTATTGATCAAATATTCTCACTCCGTCAACTTCTTCTTCTTCGATGGCTCTACAGACCAATTCGAGCCTTGGCCTCCATCAGCTTCTTCCTCCAGACGTCTCTCTGCTCCGCAGCTTGTCTCCAGTTTCTTGTGTTGAGCAGTTTTGCTGCATCGGCCTTAACATTATCTTCCCACCTTAACCGTGGTTTGCCAACTGGTCTTTTGCCATCTGGTAGTAGATACAGGGCTTTTTTGGTATCCTTGAGTCATCGATTCTTTGGACATGGCCGGCCCAACCTAAACGTAGTAGTTGTGGGTCGAAAGTTTACATTCTTTGTATAAGTCGTACAATTCGTGATTGTAGCGTATTCTCCATGCACTGTCTTCATTGATTGGGCCGTATATCCTTCGGAGAACCTTCCTCTCAAATATGTGGTATTGTGGTTTCTTCTTCTTCTTTCCACCCTTGACTGAATTAGAATCTTACTCTTCTCTGCGTTTATTTGCAGCCCTATATGTTTTGCTCCATCTTCTAATTCTGTAAATATTTCTCTAAGATATGACAGTGATCTTGCAAGGTAGTTTATATCGTCGGCATATCCTGCCAACTGTTTGGATTTGTTAAGCAGGGTTGCGTTCGCATCAATGTTAACCTTGCGAATTACTCCTTCTAGGCAGAGATTAAATAGCATGGGTGCCAGCCCATCGCCCTGCTTTAAGCCTTGCTTGACTGGGAAGGATTGGGAAGGATTCACTCCGTCAACTAACGAAAGAAAAAATTCGTTGCCGCAAACGAACTGTCGTCGTTTTCATCGATTTCAAATCGGCTTTCGATTGTGTCGATTTGAACAAATTGTGGAGAGCATTGGAACACGTGCCATTGAAAATAATCCAACTTCTTCAAGCCTCGTACGATGGCTCAACCAGCAGCGTTCGTATTCGAAGCGACTTATCCGAGGAGTTCCCGTTTCAAACGGGTGTCCGACGTCGCTGCGCCACTTCTCTTCAACGTTGTGCTCAGCGCGATTATCCGTGAAGCATTCGATGGACGACTCGGAGTAGTTCGATACAACGACAACAACTTCGTAACCGACTTGATGTGATGGCGACGATGGTGCTGTTTTCGCCAACACCGGTGCCGAAGCAATGGACATCTTATCCTAGACAAAAAACTCAATTTCAACCTGCACTGCACGAATAATATCACTGCTAGAGCCAACAAACTTCTTGGTTTCATCAAGAGGAGAGCCAAAGAACTCGTTAACGTGAGGGTCACAAAAACACTCTTCCGTTCTTTAGTTCACCCTACCCTGGAATGTGCGTGTCCTATCTGGGATCCTATATTGCAAGCAAGCAGCAGCGGGATGGGGGCGAACGGCTAACAAAGACCTCGGAAAGTGGTGGCACCCGATTTGTCACTTCTGTCAAGACCCGAGAAAAGTCACTGCAGACGAACACCTAGCAGACCTGTTAGCAAGCCCTAATCCCACCTCCCCGCGGTGCCCCCTGGGGTACTTCTTCGGAAGGAGCTAACGGGAGACGGGCGAATGGCGAGCTCTCTGCGCCACAAAACAGAGTTTTAAGTCGGTTGGGCTGAGGGTTAGCAACCCGCTCCCATAAAAAACACCATTGCTACGAATCGGCAAACAATGCGTCGGAACCGGATGGTCAACACGACGACGACCTTTGCTTTTCGAACAAGTACACGAATCGGATCATGGAATGTGAGAACACTGCTTGCTGAGGGACGGCTGGATGAAGTCCTCAACGAGATGAATCGATATAAAATCAAAATCATGGGACTTAGCGAGACGATGGCCCGATGCGGGGGAACATATCTGTCCAAACGGTGAGTCCTTCTTATATTCTGGTAGAAACGAAACTGAAAGCCGTAGGAGTGGCGTTGGCGTAATACTCACCAAAGAAGCCAGGTCCAGCCTCATTAGCTGGTCACCAGTTTCTGAGAGGATTATTACCGTGCGCCTGCGTACCAGACTAAGAAGTACTACGGTAGTCCAATGCTATGCTCCAACTGAAGACGCAGAAGATGACATCAAGGACGAGTTCTATATGCGACTGAATGAGGTTTTTCGCTCTATTCCAAGGGGAGACATCATTGTTTTAATGGGTGACTTAAACGCACAGATCGGCCGTGACAACACCGGCCTTGAACATACAATTGGAAACCAAGGCCTAAGCCAAGTTACCAATAACAATGGTGAGCTTTTCGTTGACTTTTGTAGTTCCCACCAACTCATGGTAGGTGGAGCTTACTTTTGTCACAAGAAGATACACAAAGAGACCTGGGTATCGCCCGATGGTAGAACGAGAAATCAGATAGATCACGTGGCCGTCAGCCGCAGATGGAGAACTATTCTTGAGGATGTCAGGAGTTTCAGGGGAGCGGATACTGGAAGCGACCACCATTTGGTTGTAGCAACTATTTGCCTTAAAATCGCCGCAATCAGAAACGTGCAACAAACTGCTAGAACCCGTAGACGGGTTAAAGTAGACCTCCTGCGGGAGAGCGTTAAAAAGCGGGAATTTGCTGGAAACCTACAAGACTTATTAAACCTGCAAATCGTTTCTGACGACACAAATATTGAAGAATTGTGGAGTAAGACGAAGGGCGCGATATTGACGGCTGCGGAATCGAGCATCGGTTATGTCCAAAGAAACCAGCAACACTGGATCTCGGACACAACCTGGCAGAAAATAGAACGCAGAAGGGCCCTCAAAAATAACGTAAACTCTACAAACGACCCCGAAAGACGTCACCAATTAGAACGGGAATACTCCCAATTACATCGGGAGGTTAAGAGAAGTGTCCGGCGTGATAAAAGGCAGCAGATAAATGAGCTCGCAGAAAAAGCGGAAAACGCGGCAAACACTGGCAACAGTAAGGTGCTGTACCAAATCACTAAAGAGCTCTCGGGAAAGCACTCTACTAAAAAGCATGCCGTTAAGAGTGCGGATGGAAGGCTGCTGTGCAGCGTCGAGGAGCAACTCCAAAGATGGAGAGATTACTTCTTCGCCGCCCTGAATGGTACACTTACACAGGAACCTCAGGAAAACAACAACAATGCACAGCCAATAAGAATCGCCACTCGGGCCCCATCCAAGACGGAAATAGTAACCGCAATTCATGCGATGGCCAATGGTAAAGCAGCAGGAAAAGATGGCATCCCGCCAGAATTGTTGAAAGCCGACTCAAGCCTCATAGCAGATGCGCTTCAGCCAATCCTAGAAATAGCATGGAACACCTGTACCTTTCCGGAGGATTGGACGGAAGGTATCATAGTCAAAATACCAAAAAAGGGGGACCTAACAATATGCGACAACTTGAGAGGCATCTGCTTACTATCTACAGGGGGCAAAATTTTGTCCCATATATTACTATCTAGGATAAGTGAGGCAGTTGATCGAACGCTTAGGAGGCAGCAGGCCGGATTCAGGAAGGGCCGCTCCTGTATTGATCATATTAACACCTTGAGAATAATAGTGGAGCAGTCTACTGAATTCCGATCCCAGCTTTACCTGGCTTTCGTTGATTATGAGAAAGCATTCGACTCGGTTAATAGGAGCTTCATTTGGAAGGCACTACGGCGACGTGGACTGCCTGATAAAATAATAGAATTGATAAAAGCCCTATATAACAATTCCAAATGCAGAGTTCTCCATAATGGAAAATTATCCGACAGCTTCGAGGTGAGCTCAGGAGTACGACAAGGATGCCTACTTTCGCCTTTACTATTTCTTATAGTAATAAATGACATCCTTGTCGGCGCTCTAGATAATAGAACAGGCGGCATACAATGGGGTTTGGTAGACCGCCTTAAGGATCTCGACTACGCCGATGATATCTGTTTGCTGGCCCACAGACACCAGGACCTCAAAAACATGTTAAACAATTTGGCAACAGAAAGTAGTCCAGCAGGCTTAAGGCTAAATCCGGCTAAAACTAAAGAAATGCGGATAAATGCAAACACCACTGAACGGACAGCGCCGAATAACCGTGACGTGGAACTGGTAAATAAATTCTGCTACCTCAGTAGCATTATTACCGAAAATGGTGGGGCAGAAGAAGACGTAAGTTCCAGAATAAATAAAGCACGAGGCGCATATGCATGCCTGTCCCACATATGGAGATCAACGGTGATTTCCACTAACACCAAATTGCGGCTGTTCAACTCCAACGTTAAGACAGTTCTTTTGTATGGTTGCGAAACATGGAAAGTCACCCAATTCATAACAGGGCGCCTACAAGTCTTCATCAACAGATGCCTTCGTCGTATCCTAAAAATCCGCTGGCAAGACAGAATTTCAAACGAAGAACTATGGCGCCGTGCCGGCGAAGAAAGGATAGACGACCAAATCAGGCGAAGGAAATGGAATTGGGTTGGCCACACCTTGCGACGCGAAAACGAAAATCTAGCCAAACAGGCCCTCGACTGGAGTCCGCAAGGATCCCGTCGAGTCGGAAGACCTAGAACAACGTGGAGGAGAACCCTACTAGAAGAAGCCGCAACAACTGGGAGATCCTGGTCGGAGCTAAGAGCTGTCGCGCAAAACAGAGTCCGCTGGAGTACAACTGTTTCCGCCCTATGTCCCATGAGGGATTAAAGGAGTTTAAAGAAGAAGAAGAAGCAGCGGGATTGAATCAGTTCAGAAGAGATGTCTCGTTTTGCCACGAGAAACCTATTCGACCCGCATGATTAGCAAACACTATCGCACTACTTGGACAGGCTCAAAGCACTTGATCTCATGCTATTATCAAAAATTACTCAGGAAGATACGACAC
The DNA here is from genome assembly GCA_949987705.1 of Thereva unica. Classification (NCBI taxonomy): domain Eukaryota; kingdom Metazoa; phylum Arthropoda; class Insecta; order Diptera; family Therevidae; genus Thereva; species Thereva unica. Next base: position 76,249,673 of record OX465285.1, read on the forward strand.
TGTAATCCTTTCTGTGCGAAGAAAAAGGAAAGTAAAAATCTATGATCAACTTCTCTATTCATATACGCGCTCCGGAATGGCGAGAGGGCGGAGCAACGGCAAACTACACAAACACATGCAGAGCAGGAAGTACACGAAAATGGTACATGAATTCACACAAGCAAAATAAAAGTCCAGACGGCACAAAAAATTGCGGAGAAGAGAAATCAGTGCGTCTCTTTCGCACTTCGTGAAATAACATTTCTTTATTTACCCTTTCTTTCTTCGATTTTTGTTTTGTTTTTAAATTGAATTTTATCTCGCTTGCACCTTGTCGATTGATATATTCACTCGCAAGGGAGCTTATGGGAAATTTTGAGAGTGTCGTATCTTTGTGGGTAATCTTTGCTATTATCTAGCAGAAGAAAACTGCTCATATCTTGCGAACCCGAGTAATAATAAAACTCGCTTGCCCCTAGCATGCACACTCCCGCCACAGGCATCTACACTCCCGCCACAAGTATGCACACTTCAGCCACAGGCATGAACTTTTCCTAGACTAAAGGCGGCAAAATTTTGGCTTTAAAAATTCAGTACTACGAAGAATATGGACAATTGGCTTAGTGACTATAAAGGGTGCCAATAGCAAACTCAGTAGAACGCTCTCGTTCGAGTGCGTAGGTCAGGCAGTTTTGGACGTGGTTACTGCTTAAGTAGGGGTCTGCCTTGTAAAACAACCCTCGTGCTTGGAATGGTAATTGCCGATGCGGATAAATGAGTAAGCTACTACCATTGTCATTGGCAGCGTGGCGTAGGCTAAACTATACTCCTAGGAAGTCCTGCTCCATTTATATTTCCAAGCACCATTTTAATCTCGTTTGACGGATTTCACCTAATGACGTTAGTTAAGTCATCTGCTTTGCCTTCTGTTTTGCTGCGATGTGTGCATGCTCTATTCCTTACTAGTTTGAAGTTTAGAATCAGTGATTTCATTTTCTTTCCTTTACTGAATCCACTGGAGAGTATCGTGTGGGTTATGAGATTCATTACGCCACTGTGAGTCCATTTGGAAAGCTGTGATTGCTATGCTATGTCGTCGTGCTAATAAAAGCGAGCGTGGAGCATTGGATATTGAGATGGTTAGCAGCCAAATAGGCAGGATCAAAAACGATATTTTTGACTACCACCTGCTACAAACCAAACCAGACAAACGAGGAGACCTGGATTATTACTCTTAAGTCTTGACTTGATCTATTTACAACAACGGAAGAATAATGGGCCTCCAAACCCCATACAGATATTACTAGAATTATGGCCATCATCTCTGGACATATGGTCATGAGAAACTATGTACGCACGCAACGGTATGCCTCGTCGACGTCGGTTGCTGTATATGCTTGGAGATCAACGAGAGAGAGAAACACTCGTTCACTTCCAGTGTAAATTTCTGTTTCTAGCCAAAGTCAAGAAATGCTCACTAAGCATTTAAGAAATTTGCAGACTATGGGTTTGTGCATTGATAAGTTTCCAAAGCTCCACACAATGGCTTCTGATATCGACCACACTCGGTCAAACAACCACCTAGCCTAAAGTATACCAGGTTTTTGTCATGAAAACGTCTCGTCGAAGCCCTAATTTAACTTCGGTCGAACTGGAGGCAGCTATACACGTTACCTTATCTTAGTAGGTTCAATGCCTATACCCCCGAGACCACGTAGATCATAAACCATAAAACCGATGCAGAAAATTGCAAATAAGGGCAACCTCTCAAGAATTCAAATGACGATTTTAATTTATTCAGTGCAACTGTTCAATTCATGAGTTCTCATTAAACTCCGTTAACGGAAGTTCCTAATTTCACAAACTGATGAAAACAAACAAAAAAAAATGACACAGGTAGGTACCATGCCGATATCACATCGTACCACATATAGTAAACGTCTCTTCCAAGAAGGTTGATAATTTGCAATCTGAACACGCCGGCGATGGCCAGGCACCAGAATACAGCAATCTAACGACAACATTACAAGCAGCAATCGCAACATCACGAGAAGCCTACTGACCGACATTATGCAAAAATAAAATGATATTCGCGATAAATAATAAAATGTGCTGTGCTTGATGTGCGCATATAGGCTACCTGACATCACCTGAATTATCAATCAACTGTTCGGTTTTGCCTCCTCCTAGCTGCTGTGGCCGGCCACTGTGTTTGTCCAGTGATATATGAAGACCATGTCAGCACCGGCTCGGCTACTTACTACTATATGTATGGACGTGATCATCGCGATGACACACTATCTCTTGGGCCAGCCGGCTCGTCACCTTGTCCAGGAATTTTTCAAATTTTTCCCACAGACCAAGGGGCCACTTCGCTGCGACATATTATTGCTGTCAGCGCCGCATTAGCCCCATCTGCCGCCGCCATCGTGAATATTGTTCATAATTTTTCGCCAGAGTCGTGCAGTTTCTGATTCGCATGTTATTCACTTGAACGGTAAATTATGCTGCCGTGATTGGAATTTGCTTATCAGCATTACTGTCACCTGGCGCAGCGTATTGAGACGATACCATGGCGAACTTGAGGGCTTCAATGGCAATGGACAATGTTGCGATTCTATTTTAGTTTTACGTTTCCTGATCAGTTTCTTCTAAATATGACTGCGTAAAGTTGTGGTTTTTTTTTCTAAAAATAGGTGCCACTTTGATGGTGATGGCTATATTCTTTTGCCTTTCTGAATTAATCATGGGAGTTTCGATGTTTGCTTTATTTTTCACAAAGAAAAGTTTCTTGGAAATTGGAATGCACCACAGAATAGAGAAAAACATCAGAAGAAAAGTGGAATATTTGGTAAAGATTCGACTATTTTTAACGAGCTTAGGTGGTAGACAGGCATGCCACAATTGACACCCTTTGGACCCTACTCGTGAAACCGTAACTATGTATATTGAGGTCTTTGGATTGACCTAAGATCCACCCTGTCATATTAAGGTAAAACTGTCATTGTAAACAATTAAAAAAGAACTGGGATTTGTTAAACGAATTTAAATACCTTTCAACAAAACAGAAGTGTTTCTCAACATTTGGTCAGTAAATCATGTCCGTATGTTAAGATTGTGACTGAAACTGTTCACTTTGGTCTGTGTTGAGACAATATTATTCCAGATTGCACTAATGTAAATTTTTACCAGTGAACATACTGAAATCGTGACTGCACCTTTTTGCTATTATGTATATTTGCATAGCCAAATAGTAAATTTGTCTACTAGGAATGCATAGTTCTGATACAACCGATTTGAAATTCTTGTAAATTGTTCCATAATTGATAAGACATGATGAAAAGCAAAACAAATCTAAACAAGTATGTGAATTCCGGTAGATATTAAGGAGCTTGTGGGAGCTTTACAATTGCTATTAAAGCAAAGAAACTCTTGCTATGCTGTAACGATAACGTAAGGCATGCCTTGTGGGATAGTATAGAATATTGTTTCATATTGCTGCGTATGCTGTTACTTACAATTGATGGAGCGTGCTGTTCCGGCTGCTAATGCTTCAATAGGCCATTCATACATGAGGGACCATGGTTCCGTAGCAAAAGCTTATTTGAGCAAGGGGCGTGTGGAGATGTAATAAGTGGAGACTTTCCTGCTTCGGTGGAGACTTTTGTGCTTCTGCTTTTGACCTGCGAATACGGGAAGCACGCGCTCACACAAATAAGGAATTAATACGTTGCCGCATGGGGTTAAATAACCCAGTAGGAATTCTAGGAAGGCCTTACCGATTGAGCACTGAAATAAGTTCTCATCTGGTAAGGGGTACCCCTTATTTTCTTGGTGCTAGATGAGCCCTTACAAACCCCATTACAAGAGAAGGCAGATGGTAAGGTGTAGTCCAGAATTATACCCAAACAAGTGAGAGTCTGCCCGATGACTCAAGGTAGCTTTCCTGGAGCTTTCATAAATTTTATAGAAAAAAAGAAAACGGGCAATTATATTCGTCGACATAAAATGCGACATTAGCATACTCAATAGCCCGGCTCTCATTCGATACGGAGGACAAGCAGCTTTGGAGAAGTGGAGAATTTAGTTGGGGGACTGCTTAGGTAAAGCCACTCTCGGGCTTGGAAAAAAAGGCATTTGTAAAAGATGAAAAAAATAAAAGCGTTTCGAGACCGGATCACATATCCATAGGCGCCCATGAATATCTCTTTTTGCAATGTTCCATTTGCTACCTTACTATACCCCTTACAGATGAGCAGTTCTATAAGTACTCTAAGGTAAGTACTAAAGTAAGGCCTTACCTCCTATGACATCGTGTGTAAAAGTAAGCACTTCTGTAAAAGGATGTGGTAAGGCCTACCCCTTACCAGTAAGTGCTGATTTCAGTACTTCTGTAAGCTTACCGGTCCTACTGGGAATAAACTTTCGAACTTACAAAATTATAAATAAATAAGCGCCCAACCAGAGTAAAAATATTTGACATTTCACTAATACAAACAATCATTTCGTAGCAACACAAAAGCTGCTTCCTTTGGTATTGCTTATTTTCAGGAAACTTGCAGCAAAGCTTTTGGTTGCAGAACCATGATCCCTCGTGTATGAATGGCCACCCAGTGAGAAAAAGGAGTGCTCCAAGAGCCATCTTGGAGCGCACCAAAAGGAGCATAGAGTGCTCCCGTTGCCATACCCGTTCTATATTCTTTTTAACCGACTTCAAAAAAGAGGAGGTTATCAATTCGAATGTATGTTTTTTTTTTTTTCTCTCTCGATTACTCCGCCAATTATGAATCGATTTTGATGATTCTTTTTTTGTTTGGTACGTTATACCTCAGAGGTGGTCCCATATAAATTTTGTAAAAAAATGGCGGTCGGTTCCAAGATGGCGGCCGAATTTTGCAATTTTGTTTCCCGACCCCCTTCATGGATATCAAATGAAAGGGTATGACGAGTAGAATACAATTTTGTAAACAAACTTAAACTAAAAAGTAAAAAATAAAAAATTTAAAAAAAAAAAAAACCGACTTCAAAACTACATATACCTATGCATGCATATGTACAAACTTAAACTAAAAAGTAAAAAATAATATTTTAATTACCTCAAAGCAAGAGCCTTAAAGGACAGTTAAAAAAATTATTGATATTTATATATGTATGTATCTATTTAATATTTTTAAAAAGTTCATTTTGGAGTCGGTGCCAGCCAAAGGTATGTATTAACGTAAGTTTTCTTTTGCACCCAAGCTTTCAGGGTATGTATAAACGTAATTGTTCTTTGGCTGGCACCGACTCCAAAATGAACTTTTTAAAAATATTAAATAGATACATACATATATAAATATCAATAATTTTTTTAACTGTCCTTTAAGGCTCTTGCTTTGAGGTAATTAAAATATTATTTTTTACTTTTTAGTTTAAGTTTGTACATATGCATGCATAGGTATATGTAGTTTTGAAGTCGGTTTTTTTTTTTTTTTAAATTTTTTATTAACATTGCATGTCATTGCGAGGGAGCATACGTTTTTATGCTTCCAAAAAGGCGTCGTTGGAGCATTATAAAAAAGCTTTTTAAAAAAGAAATATTCATGGGCGCCTGTGGGTATGTGATTCGGTATCGAAAAGCTTTTATTTTGTTTATCTTTTGCAATTGCCTTTTTCTTTCCAAGCCCGAGAGTGGCTTTACCAAAGCAGTCCCCCAACTATACTCTATCAACTTCCAAAGCTGCTTGTCCTCCGTATCGAACGAGAGCCGGGCTATTGAGTTTGCTAATGTCACATTTTATGGGCATAAAGATAATTGCCCGTTTTCTTTTTTTATATAAAATTTATGAAAACTCCAAGAAAGCTCCCTTGAGAGTGCTCCAAGTACGCTCCCCTGTGAATCGCTCCCAATTTTTCCCACTAGGCATAAACATACAAGAGAAGTTTCCACCCCTCTAAACAAAAATACCATTTTTCTAAATAAAGTTGGACCATGAAAAAAAGCTGACGGAAACTAAGTCTTTCACAGGCTTTGAAGAGGAAAGTTTTGAAAAACTGTAAAGAAACAGAAAGCTTTTCACAGCAAAGTATTTTGAAGCCGAAGCATTTGCAGCCGGGCCAGTATGCTCCTGACATACTGCTCCTCTAAGACATTTCTCCAAATTTGACGTTATTAGCCAGTAGTATTCGTCTGGTAATTTCTTCTTTTTTATTTCATCTTCTTCTAGTTATATTTCTTGCCATTCTCAATCTTCCTGTCCCCGATTGTTACATCAGCTTCGTCTTTTCTTCGTTTATCGTCAGGCCTATGTCTTTTGCGGCCTCTTTTAGTTCGACATTAGCTTCGGTTGCTACCAAAAAGGACCATCCCACGATGTTCACTGATGCCCTCCTCTGGACTTCTTTTCGTTATCACCCATTCTAGGGCGAGGCTGAAGAGCATTGGGGCCAGCCGAGCCCCTTGTCTAAGTCCTTGTCGAACATCGAACTCTTCTGTTACAGGCTTTTGGATCCTTATCTTCACCAGTGATCCATTTGTTGCGCCTTTTATCAGTTGCACCAGCCTTGAGGGGACTCCTAATTCCAATAGGATCTCGTAAAGCCTCTCTCTGTTTATTGAGTCATATACGTGTTGAAAATCGACTTTCTTTCAGTCATCTGGTATAACTTCTTCCTCCCAGATGCTGCATATAAGTTCGTGTTAGGTTCGTAATAGTTGTGGTCCTCCTTCCTTTAGCGGCTCAGCTGGTATTCCATTGGCGCCTAGCGATTTGTTAGTGGTTTTTACAACTTCACGTACCTACCTCATTCAATGTTGGTGGTTTTATTGAGGTGTTATCTTGATGAATTACAAATACCTCTGTACCTGCATTGAAGTCTTCCTGTATCTGTCTGCTTGTCTGAGATTTTTCGTTTTTGCTTAAAGACTTCCACCCTAGCTCTTGTTGGCCTTGCGATGTACTATGGCTCTGGTTTCTTTCTTCTCGTTTAAAAAATAAACTACAACTTACGCTTTTACTTTAAAATGAACTTTAAAAATTAAAAAATAATTATTATTGTAAAGTTTTATTTCTCCAGCGAGTATATGGGAACAAGCTACATATGGAAATGTATGCGATTTTATCAACAAACGGGGGGTCTGACGAAAAAAAAGGGCTGACATCCATTTCAGAAGAATTGGTGATATTGCAACAGCACCTAAGCTTGAATAAGACCTATGCATCCAAGCGAGAACAGGAGTTGAAGAATGGCGATAAGAGGCTACCAAAGGTTAATGGATATCACCCAACCACTAACATCATCGCAGCGAGTTGGAATATCCCAGAAAATCTTCAGCATTTCTTAAGCCCCAAGCAATCGACCTGCTACTAGGAGCAAAATTATATTTGCAGCTATCAACCCCAGGCCAAATCAAACTTCAAGATTATCTTCCTTCAAAATACCAAACTAGGGTGGATATTCACAGAATAGGTAACAATCAGAAGCTCCTCATTCATACGTGCAACATAGCCACACAACTTCCATCACTAATTTAGGTCGCCAGGTGAGAGAGTTCGGGGAGATAGAACAGTGCGATGGCTCCTGTAATCGCACCAAAGAAGAATATGATTTCGAAAAACATTTTCAATATTCATTCCAACGTGCTTCTGATGGCTGGTTCATCGTCAACCTATACTTTCGATCATCATCTACTGATCGCGGAGATTCTCAAACTATGGTCACGAAAGGTATCCTGGCCTTGCAAAGAAAGCTGCCGAGTAATCCTGACTGGAAGAAGCATTCCATCGATTTTATTCACAAATATGCGACACTAGGACAACCGCTCAAGAAGAAATCCCACCCACACACTATTTCCTACCATATCATGTGGTTATGAAGCCTGACAGGTCAACGACTAAGCTGAGAGTAGTTTTTGATGCCTCAGCTAAGACGACGTCAGAAAATTCATTGATAGTCGGACCAACCGTGCAGACGGACTTATTCAAAATATTCTTAGGATTTCGTATGCACAGATACGATGAAGGGTGTCATTTATCATGCTTAATAGGCCGGTTCTCGTTAGATTACTGAGGTCAAGCGCCATTGGAGGGGTTTGCTACTCAGTTGGGGAACCGTTTGGAAAAATGACACTCGCATTTAAAAATAAAAAGGTTTTGACACCGCCGCAGTTATTATTCACGTATCCACGCTGAGATTCTCAAAAGGCTCAGCATCTTTTTTTCACTAAGGATCAGGTAGTTATCTTGTTTCCTCATGAGGGTTACATGGGGCATTCCTTATGAGGCGCAAATGAGGCAAGGTGTTAGATGCCCTTTGTGCGCCTTTAAAGAGCATTCCACATGGGATCCACATTAGGCGGTGGCCTCACAGAGGCTCTATCTGCACCCCCCACAATTCTAGTCGGGTGATAGTGTCGGAGTCCCTTGGTACACTTCACTGCGGGATTCACTTGCTTCAGGAAGCATAACACTCCGACGGCTGCTTCTCAAGCTCAGTCGACTGCTGTTGCGGATATCGACATTGCGATAACCCCTTTACAAAATTTGGGTGCTTTAATTTTTGTTACATCGGTAGACCTAGTCCAATATTCTCTTTGGTGTGAACTCCTACTATACATCCACGAGCTCAAACGCAGGCTCCATCGCCTCTTCCTTCAGCACGCTAAAGACTCATTAAACTACTCAGTTCAATTGAAATGTGCAAAGGTGCAGATCGTCTTTCGAATCATTCCCTACTAAGAATTCGATTTAAGGGCTTCCTCGTCTTATAATATTTATCCTTATGTGACATTGAGGTTGTTATTTATCTGCTGTTGAAATTTGAACAAGAAATAAATTGAATAAAATTGTAACAATTAAGATAATACGTGAGCTGCTTGCTGGTTTTCTTAATAAACGTGTTAAAATGTTTTAATTCTGTACCAAATGACAGCGCGCTAATATCCCAGAACAAGCACCTTTAAATCGCGATAAAAACGCGATATTTAATAATTTCATCAGCCCCTGAAAACATTTAGCATTTTTCTTGTATAAAACTGCACACTTTTAAGGGCCCCATGTGATGAGCGCATATCTCATTGTAAAACACGATTAAAATCCATGTCCTCCATGATATCTCATTGTTTTCATCTCCTGAACTGAATCCATAATCTGCGCGCTCATACCGCGATGGTGCATCAGCAAACGGTGACAATTGTCCAATTGTGTTGAACAACCTAAAGAGATGTCCTCATTGTTTGTTATTGTTTCCAATTCACGCCAAATAAATAATATACACACGCCAGGAGGGATTACAGAAGTCACCGGAGAGTGTGTCCGCAATTTTTTGTTGTTTTTTAATACCCCGAATGTAAAGCAGCCGAACTGTGCACCATCTTCAGGGGAAAGAGTAGTTGCACAGCCATAGAGGCAACACCTATCATCTTGTGTTGGTCCAGGTGAATCTGAATGTCGATGATGCTGTATAGTACATCCTTGGATGGGGCTTCTCTAGTGCAAGACACTTGGTCGGGCTCTTCTTGTCGAGGCAAATAAGGAAATAAAATTCATTCAAAGTTCTATCAGAAGTGGAATAAGCACACGATATGCACAGGTAAACGGCATCGGATGATGGCGGATTTTGAATTGTTGTAGCTTGACACACCTGCGGCGTGCTGTTGCTGGGATAATTCTAAAAAAGGGAAATTGTCCTTTGTAAATTTTATGCTTTTCGGTAGTAGACAACGTGTGCTTGTGATCATGCATACGGAATTTATTGAATTTTGTAGATTAAAAGACAATTTTCTGTTGGAAAATGTTGTTTTGGTGGCTGGAGAATGAAAAGTGTTAAAACTTTAAATGAAATTTGTGGGAAGAAATTTTGATTTAAAGAATTCAAAATTCGATAATTCTTTAATTGATTTAAGGGAATAAAACAAAACACAAAAACTATACTAGCTTAGTAGGTTTCAGGAATGTTTTTGCGATCAGTGAAATCATTGAACAGAAGCGTTAGCAGCAGCTCAACTGCGAAAGTGAAAACTTCACTTTCAGCTTCTTCTTTTTTGATCCGTTAGCTGGCGGTCCGAGCGGGACGACCCGTAACGGATACGCTGTTGTCGGTGCCGCTGGGTCTCGAAATCCATTCACGATTCGTTTCCATTTTTAACGATTTTAAGCGACGTCTTTATCTTCAATAACTGATAGTCGTTGACTCATTATGCCGCCCTCGATATTCTTTAGCCAGGTTTTCTTCGGTGCTGATCGTTGAATTCTCCAGTCTGCGGGACGGTGTCGCCAGAGAAGTATACATGGCAAGCGATGATCATCCATTTGGCAAACATGTCCAAGCCACCGTAGTCGACGTGTTTGTATTTCATCTTCGATTAGTGTCTGTTGATCGCATCTTTGTCTAACGCTCATTTCGACAGTGATCGTGGAGTGAGAGACCATGAATCTTCCTCAGAGAATAATCGGAAGGATCAACGTTCGGTGAAGGCGTACTTTCGTTTTGATTGTAATATTTGCTCGTTTCGATATCCACCACTTGAGCTGGCCGGATGTTGCTGTTGCCTGGCCGATGCGGCTGTGAACGTCAGTCGTCGATGCCACTTTCCTTCTTTCAACCAATGGTCCCAAGCATTTGAACATCGGAACCTGTTCGATTTGGGTTCTATCGAAGTGAACACTGGTTTTCGATCAGTCCGTTGGTCGTTTCCGCACTGATTTTCGACCCGTATAACCGGTCGATGGCGGAAATTTTGTATAAGGTGTCCTTTGCCTCGGCATCCGTCTCGAAGAATACGGTGCTATCGTTGGCGAGCATCAAGTCAGTCACGAAGTTGTAGTCGTATCGAACTCCGCGTCGTCCATCGAATGCTTCACGCATAATCGCATCAATTACAACGTAGAAGAGGAGTAGCGTCACGATGGCTTCCTGTCGGACATCCATTTGCATGGAGAATTCCTCGGATAAGTCGCTTCGAATACGCATGCTGCTGGTTTACCCATCGTTCGCTAGGAGAAGTTGGATGATGTTCAATGGCTTGTATGCGGTTTCCAAGGCTCTCCACAAGCTGTTCCAATCGGTGCAGTCGACAACGGCCGTAAAATTATTCCAGTACGCTTCCGTTCCATAATTTCATTTTCTGTCGAACTTCTTTGTTCAATCTTCGGTATTTCTCAAAATCGACGTGTTTCATTCGTTTTCGTTGATCGACGAGGTCCACACAGCTGTCTGAGATCTATGGCTGCGTCCGTTTACAGATAGGTGGACAGAACTCCGTTCCACAGCCGCAATATACTCCGACAATTGCTTTTCTTTTACATCGATATCATCCTGCATTGGGAGCGCGGCAAACCTGTTGGATAATGCTATTTGAAACTCTCGCCCGATGATCTGGTTCCGTAGGCGCGCCCAATCCTTCTTGGCTGGTGGTGGCGCCGTTTTCTTTGCTCTTTATAATCGTATCTGTAATTTCGCTCGAACAGGATAATGGGCTGAACCGAGGGGACACGCATTGCACATACATACATCTTTGAGCGTCGACCAGAATCTTGCGTTGATCAAAACGTAGTCTCACATCGCCGAGTTGTTACCAGATGGACTTCGCCAGGTGAGTTGGTGTTTAAGTGGATGGCGGAAGATGCTGTTGCCAACGATCAAATTGTTTGACGCTGCGTATGAAAGGAGACGTAAGGCGTTGCCGTTATTTACTCCGCGACCAAATTTGAACGTCGTTCCTTCCCAGCCGGTTCGATCTGCACCTGAATGTGCATTAAAGTCCCCCGCGAGTATGATTAATTCGGTTCGAGGCATCATATCCAGCGGCTGTTGAAGCTGCTCGTAAAATTCGTCCTTGTTCACGTCCGTGCTGTCCTTGGTTGGCGCATAAACGGATACGATATGGGTCTTGAACGTTCCACCAATGGTTATAACGGCCAAACGCTCGGATATCAGTTGGAATATGATATCGCTGCAGGCAGCCCGTCGATAGACCATAAACCCGACGTCGGCGGGACGATCGTCAATTTCATTCCACACGGCGAATTGTATTATCTTTTTCGGTGTGACTAATTTGAGGTAGCATTATTTCGGCCAGGTACCCACTTCACACCACCATCCCTGGTCCCCAGGCCTGCTGCATCGGCTGCCCCGGCTACAGTAGTATTATTTCGTAAATAGTTAGTTCATGTATCCATGCGGTTTCCTGCCTAGTTTCTTCGGTTCCCTGATTCTGGTCAATTCGGCAGGTGGACCACTCTCCTCCTTTCACACCCTGGGCTTGGGACCAGACGTCGGCGAAGTTCCAGGAGTGGGCCACGTACGTACCTGTAGTGTAAGCAATACTTGTAGATTAAGACAAACCATGTGTAAATAATAGCATGCGCCTTTTGGAGCATAATTGGCATTATGTTGTCCATGCCTGGAGACTTGTACATCGACAATAGGAACAACCAAGTCAATGAATACACAGGAGCTAGTTTATTCGGTTTCAAATTGATAAGTTGGCGTAAAACAAAGTGTCAATCCCTTACTGCCATATATGCCATTCTATTTTCTCGTTCTAGTAAGTACCCAGTGGGAAAAATTGGAAGTGCTACTCAGAGGAGCTTATTTTGAGTGCTATTAAATATGCTCCCAAGAGAGCATTACTGGAGCTTTCACAAATTTTATAAAACAAAGAAAGAAAACGTGTCGTTTGATATGGAGGACAAGCAGCTTTGGAAGTGGTTAGAATATAGTTGGGGGACTGCTTTGATAAAGCCACACTCGGGTTTGGACAGCAAAAGGTAATTGCAAAAGATGAACAAAATAAAAGCTTTTCGATACCAGATAATATATCGACAGGCCCCATGAATATTTCTTTTTTGAAAAGCTTTTTTATAATGCTCCTAGACCGCTTTTGACCAAACGACCAAACATGGCTATAGGAGCACTCCATTTCCCGCTGGGCCATTTCTTGCTGAAGTTTTGCTTACTGACAAAGAAAGCTTTGATGGCCCTCGTGCCTATCTTTGATCATGAACTTCCAATACAGCTTGTACATAAACTGAAATCGGGAATATTTGTCTATTGATAAAACATATCAGTTCAGTCTGCTCCGGTTGGACCACTCGCTAACCTTTCTGAGAGCCATCTTCATACTCTCGCAGATTTTAGAGAGAAACGTTAAGGCACCTGCCTTCATCCTGTAGTTCTCTAGTGTTTTTTTAGAATCTTATATAAAGTCATAAGCCATATCAGCAGCGAACAGGAGACATTAAAGAATCAGATTGCAATCTTTTCCAACAATAAAACCTGAACAATGGCTAAAGGAAGCTCAATGGCTTATATTTTATTTATGTTTATTTTCAAAATGAAGAGAAAAGAATAAAGCAATATTTTACATAGTTATCAAAAATCTCCATCAAACAGCAACAATTTTGCACTTTCTAACCCTGCAATTAGCCCAGCAGACCCTAACCAATAAATAAGGTTTTATTCCCCCCAGGCAACTACTGTTATTATACTAACACAAAAAAATGAAATTCAAAATGGCTGCCGTTTTGATGTTCATATGAAAGCGGTACAAATTCAATAAATAAAATTAGCATAAGCCCCTCAACAGTCGAAGAGGCGTAGTTTTTCCTGGTGCTTAGCCATTACACTCGCCACAGACTCGACTCTAGCCCCAACACAAGGCCTCGGTACTTTAGCTGCCATAAAGTTACCGACCTGTAACCGAAAAAGAAATCCTCCTTGAGGCACTGGCTGCCCACGGTGGCCGAGAGTAGGGTGAATTTTGATTCCATGTCCAATTATCATGCAGTAAATAAACTCACCTATGCACACCTTACATTGTACTTCCCCTACAGCCGCCGCGGAATATCGTCCGCAATCATACCGACCAGCGCGGCACCTTCATCTTATCTCTTCAACAAAAGGCAAATTTATTTTTCAAAATATTTTAAACCAAAAAACGAAACACAAATGAGGTTAGAGTATTCAAGAAAATGACGGGCTGAAAGGGGGGAGTTTTGAGCTGAGTACCGCGGCGGTGGCTCCCTCGGCGCTCGGATGTCCGCCTTCTTCTTCGAGGGAAAAATGGAAGTTCCGCACCGTTGACTGCGGCTTTTTCCACAATAATTCAGGCTGCACGAGGCCTCCATGACAGAAATTGTTCATTCATAGACGGGAAAAAATTACACAAAAAAGCCCCGGGCATGTAATTTGTAAATAGACAAATGAAGAACTGAGTGAGTTTAACAAGGTTTTGTAATTATGGAAATTGCGGATACGCGCAGGAATGAGGTTATTGCACCTCAGCTACATTAACTACCTTTCAAACAGCATATGCTATATAGGTAGTTTTTGTTTGGAGGAGCAAAGCTTCAAATGTTGGGTTGAGTTGGGTTGGAGAGAGTTTGAAAATGCACACATCCATTCCACTATTTGAGTTTGGATTTCAAATTGGTTCTATGGAGAAATAAAAAAGCCTTTTGTTTTGACTTATGAAAGATGGTGCAAGGGTATACTTTCAAAAGTAGCAAAAGCAAATCTTATACTCAGGGAAGCCAGTATTAATTGGTGAGAGGTATTGGTAATTATATGTAGGACCAGAACTATGATTCTCCGAATTTGAAGTGCTCAGTGCAGAACATTCAGGTGCGCATTTTATGCAAAAATATTACCACCTTCTTATTTCTGCCGGAGCTGTAAGGAGATCTTCAGAGCCTGCCTAGAAATACAGATAAACTCAATTTGACAGGTTCTGCCTAGGCTTTGACCTGTCAAAATGAGTTATTTTTCTTCCACCCCGTGCCTGGTGGGTCTAGACAAAACTTGAATATCAAACAATATTTTATACCAGAACATGGTATAAAACTAATATGGTATAATATTATTAAACTTACGGGCACAATACCAAGAATGCAAGAGCAAGATCATTTTTATCATCACTAAATAAAAACCTGAATGTGGTAACCCTTAAGATCAATCCACACATATCCGTGACGTGACGGCGACTTCAGTGAAGAACCGGGGACATCAGTGAAAAAAGAAATTATCGGTACAATGTAATCCCATGCAAATAAATTAAGAAAAAGCGGTATGTTCCCAGACATCCGATGCAGTGGAGCACCGATGATCTCAGTACCCATCACGCGTCCGTGAAAAACTGAAAATTGTTTTTTATTTAACAAACATTTTTTTAAATTCAACGGAAAATTTTATAAAAATTTAAGAGAAATTTAAGTAAAGTTTATTTGGAATACACTCAAACCTGTTTCGGTGCTACCACTTCCAGAAGAGTCCACCTGAGTCGAACCCACGCTCTTCACGCAAAATTCCATGATGTACTTGAGTTCACTCTCTCATTGAATATTGATCACCGATACGGAAAAAGATGGTGCTGTATGAATTTCAGTGGAAAATTTATCACGGATGCCACTGACATGAATAACGTGCCGTAACGTTACGCATATTTGTGTATCCACCTTTATCCGTATTCGACGCACGATTTAGCCCTTTTTCATTTTGGTCGCTTGCTTGCTACGTATGCAATGAACGCTGGCCAGGCACGGCTCTCCTGCTAAAGATGACACAAATAAGTTTTGATTTGTGATCTTTGATTCTTGAGTATAAGTAACAGCGACTCTTTACACCAGATTAAGATTCCTTGTTGGTGGTGCTTCTTCTTTACCAAGCCAGGCTCGAACTCGTTTGCGGAGATTCACAGAAATGTGTCGCCTGGTTTTCTTTTCGGTTAGATCGGGGCGTATCAGTGCCATGCCCAAGTTTTTCAAAAATCTTCTCTTGGAAGATCTTCCAGATCTTTCTGAAATCCAAAGAACATAGTGTTGATCTTCCAAGGTATTTTGACATTCTGAGGGATGCAAATCTTCAAAGACAGCAGTCAATTTGTGATTGTCCAATTGATGTTGTAGTGTAGGATAGCTAGTTAACCAATTATCCACAGTGAAATATCGCCCAGTTTTAGATATAGGTTGCAGACATTGCACCTTGACGTAAATGGCATGTCGGACTAGCTATATAGAGGGTGACACCTAAGCTCAGTCTCTTTCATATAAAAAATCGCAAGGAACCCGTCGAGTTGGAAGACCTTGAGAAACATGGAGGGGAGCCACGGTATTCAGAAACAATGTAATGTAAAAGAGAACTGCCATTTTAGTGCTGAAGTCACTTGGTGACCCCTTTCCATATAAAATCGAAGCTGATGTGGCTGTTTCTGCATTGATGATAACACCACTAGGGGACCGTTTCTACCGAATTCGAAGCTGTCAATATCTTTTACATTATCTTTATACCGTGGAGGACAACCCAGTTAGCAGAGCCCGTAACAAATGGGAGACCCTGGACGGAGCTGAGAGCTGTCACACAAAACAGAGAGCAACTGTTTATTGTTCGAAGACGGATTGAAGGAGCAGAAGAAGAACGAGAAGTCACATGAATTGGCCACATACTAGGAGCCAATTTTGAAGACAGTAGATAATGTACAGAATTTTGTTCGTGTGTGATAAAGAGAGAAATCACCATGCTTCAATGAAGCAGGCTAGAAAAATTTGGTCTAGCCACAGCAAGCAGCAATTAGAGTCTGTACTAAAAAGGGGATATCTCAATAGTCGCATTTTCTATGTAGAGTGAGAATGACAACAGATTTTGAAGAGGAATTTTGAAAATGCATAATTGCCTGTCTTATACAGATGTGCGCAATGTTTATTTGTGTGTAATTTTCATTTCCCCTCTTGGGCGAAGATACCTCATCTCTTTTGGTACCGACTTTACCCGATCTCCTAAAGTTGTCGATGAACGACATCAACAGAATTGTGTCTCGAGTTTTTACTGGGCACAGGATACCTGCTACCATACCTGTGAGAAGGAGTAAGCCAAAGAGATAACCGTACATTCCATTTTCAGCTGTCGGCTCTCGATTAAGATCAGACACCGTCCATTTTGAATCCTGTTTTTACAGGGCTTAGGAGAGGTTTTGAAGGTTAAAATAGAAGATGTACTTCAATACGACGTTTAACCAATATTCAACAACGGAGGTCCGTTTCGTTTGTTTAAATTAAAATAATGGCTTTGCTGTACATTCATGTACCGCCATCTATTGATTGGATACGTATCCACTAAAGTCCGCGTTGTTAACTGCGAATTGCTCGCCAAACTGAGATGTGCAATCCAAAATCGCTGTCGTCATCTTATAGATCTCCTCTATGAAATACGCGTCTTTACACCACTGGCGAAAGAAAGAGAAGATTTTAGATATAACCTGGTTGCGTTACTTTTTCCTTGACTAGGCCAAAGTCGGCAAAATATATGAATGGAAGCCGCTTTTCTCATTTGGAACAACTTTCTGTCACTGGACTTGGTCTCCAACATAAGGCTCCACAGTCCTTGTAGCAGGCCACAATTATCGTTGCACTTTGTTTGAGAACAAATGAAGATCTTGCTGCATAGTCCTCCTTAAAGTCGTTCCACTCACGTTGAACTCCTGAGATCGGCGGCGATACGATACATTTGGATTATCGGCAATACTTTCTCGGGACGGGACGGGACGCTGGCGAGTGGCTACAGATCCTTACTTAAAGAAACTCTTCACCAAACTAGGAACTGTGCTCTCTGAAGGCGCCGAATTTCTCCCATTAATCCAGAGCTTTTACAATTGAACGATTGTTTTCAATGTAAACCGCTACAATTTCAGCGGGTTTTTTTTTATGTGAGTAGACTCATACCTAAAATGGTAACTGAATAACGTTTCAGAATCGTGTATATTTGTCAAAATCAACCAAAAAATGTCCGAGTTATTCAATTTTGAAATACCGAAAATCTAGATGACGCACCTCATCTAGTATGCAAATTTACTTATTTTATAAGGGGCCCCAAGGGTATCTTTTTGTAACAGGGGGCCGCAGTATCATAAAGTTTGGAAACCACTGCCTAGCTGGAAAGATAGTAGACTAATGGAAGAACTAATGGAAGTAGTAGACTAATGGAAGAACTATCAGCCTCAACGCGCTGTTTTATTCCATGATCTCCCATCCAATACCGCGAGAGAACACTGATTTGAATGATCCAGCAGGAGATGGCATTTCCCTTACCTTACTTACCTATAGGTGATGGCAAACGAGAGCAGGAGAGCAGAAGACAAGGAGTTATCTATGGGAGAAAATCGAAAGCAACGGACCATGCTTGATATCACGGTATTTTGAGATGGTAACTGGACGCCTTAATTCTTTGGATACCGAGGCCGGTAAATATATTTCCTATATATTCAAAATTGTTTGGAAGCCTGTACAACACGGATCACGGAGTATCTTATTTTCAAGGAATTCTAGCCGTTCTTTCTTCAGCTCTTTTCATGGTCCGTATTTCAAAGCTATTAAAATCTGAAAGTTCTAAGAAACTAGAAATATTCTAAAAGTAGTAGATACTGGAAGTGGTAGTGATAGATTAGGATTAATATAAAAAATTGAGAATACATTTTAAATGCACAAAAGAAATTTTTTTCCGACATCGAATAGTTTGATTTTATTAAATCTTTTTTTAAGTATTGAAAAAAATCTCAAAAAAAATGTTCTATTCACTAAGAACTACTCTTTAAATATCCAAATTAGTTTCTTTCGAAGCTCTAATCCTCAGCTTTAATTTACAAACTGAAACAAAAAACGCTTTTTATCAATTTACAAATTTAATTTCAAGAAGGGAAAAAATATTTTCTTTTTTATTTCAAATAAAAAAGAGTCAAATTCAAAAGCACTAAAGACAAAAGTTTCCCGAACAGAGAGAAAATCCAAAGAAGCAGAGGATGAAAAAAAAAATATTTCAAAAGTTCTCACCAAAGTTAAAAGAAGTCTCACAAAGGAAAACACCAAAGTCTGGACTGAACAAGATCTTATCAGACAGTCAGTCGCCTTCGTTAGTTGTTGTCTACTGACAGTAGTTTGTTGTGTCTGTCTCCAAGAAGTTGACCACTGCCATAAGTCAAAACCTGTCGATTGCCAGGGCAGAGACGAGCTCGTGCTTCATTCAATCCAGCTTCAATATTTCTTCTTTTTTATTTTTATTGTTTTCCTAAAACCCCCAAATCCAATCCGAAGTGCATCAGTGCAGCACTGATATAAATTTTATCTCAAGCTGCAGTTTGTTTGTTGGACCATTTCATGGGCATAGGCGACGCGTATTCAAATTTCCTTTAATGAGCCCCAAAAAATCCTTGGCCAAGGATTTCAGCTTGTTCCTCTAATTTTTTTTTTGGAAATAAAATCCATGTTTGCAATCATTTTCTAAAAATCTGTCAGGTGGTGATTTAGAATTTTCGATTTTTATTTAAATTGGAAAGAGAACAGGGCCCAGAATCGAACCTTGAGGTACTCGAACCGTGTAGACCGTGTCGCTGGCGTCGTGCTCGTTTTGTGCCAATGCAGAGCAGAGGAGGACCTTCATTAAAATTGAGTTTTCAACTAATAAATAAATTTTGAAAGTCCACCTATGCCTTCATTGGGCTGCAGCTCGATCCGTGGCTGTTGTTTGTTTTTTTTGTTTTTGTGTGTGTGAGCACGTTGAAAATGAAGGGATTATAATGGAGCAAAAAAAATATTATTTAGAAGGAGACATCAATTTGTGAGCTCTGGTCAAAATTCTGTGAACGTCCAATCAATTGGGGACGACGATTGGGCGCGATTGTTTGAATTATGACCACCAGCCACTGTGCCGGGCGAATTGGCATCGAAAAACGTGTGTGGTCGACATCCACCCGAATGGTATCAGCCATTTCAGCAAAAGGAAGAGATTTCCCATGACGAAATTGATTGCGCCCCGTAGACGTATGTAAATCAGGTGAACACAATTCTCAGAAACATAAATGCACTACAGTGCCAACAACAAAAACAGTCCTGGTGGACCCTTCGATGGATCTGGTGGCAATAAATAAGGACTTCCACAGGAGATAAGATCGTTTTCTTCATATTAATAACTGAAGCGACTCTTAAAAACTCTCGACGTGTGTTATCGGGACGGCCAATGAGTGCGATAAAGTGCGCTCACCATCCACGACATAATTTCTGCATATTTTCTTGTTGAAGGAGAAGAACACTTTGTTCAAGCCGCTAAGGTGTATGCTGATCTATATACCATATACATGGATATAGGTTGGCGGTACCTGCGATATACACATATATGCAGGCGAACCATGTATATTGGAACTTATCATATTCGCCTCCAAGATGAATGCCTTGCGCGCGCAGGTTTACACTTGGTGTGCGCACAATCTGTTGGTACCCGCTACACAGGTTTTTATACTGCAGCTCCCTGTCCTGTCTCTGTCCACTGTCTTGTGGCTCTGCTGATACCGAGAGCGCTCTGCTTTCTGTTACCTGTTACCTTTTGCTTGATGGCGGTATTACTATAAAAATTTACTTATAAGGGCAGCGCACAGAGGTATCACAAAATTCATAAATCAAGCGACTAATTAATGGCAGCTAACTGCGGACAAAAAACAAAACGGCAAATGAAACGAAGCGTGTGATCCTCTGCATCAAAAATATTCTGAGATACTCTCTGACCACATATATGTAGCAGCAGTATGTGGCAGGCCAGGGCTGGGGATATTGGGGAGAATAAAACTGGATTTTTACTACAAAGACGCCCTTGAATGTGTCTCCGTTGTTGTCTTGCATTTTATTCTTCTCTTTTTTTAGAATTTCTAGATTTTATGCATATGCTATGCTAATGGACTTCTATGGAGGATCGCCTTATTTCCGCGTGGGATCGACTTCGTTAAATTTGCAATCAGCTTAGATCAGGCATTTCTTATGAAGATTTTAGAGGAGATTGTTAGCTGAATGAATACTGAAGACAGTCGATGATTGTTGAAATATTTAAATTTTCTTCGAATCAGAGTCGTTTAATAAACATCTTTGATGCCACATGCAGTCTATCGCTTTATATGCGAAAAAATGTCGGAGGTTTGTTACCATGCAGAAAATTTACGAAGATACATTGAATGAGTTTAAATTATGACGTACATTATACGAGTATTCCCACGAACTTAAGTAAATTTGCTATAATATTTACAATCTCTATGGCAACTAGATTAAATTGTCACACAACGAGTGTTTTCACGGATAGTAAACGAGAGGCCTTATCGATAGCCCACCAAGGCGGCAGACGGTGAAGTCTTTGGAAAGAAGGACCGGCGAGATTGTATTCCTTGGAGAGAAACCCCTACTTCGTCTATACAGCTCTGGCTTGTGGATACTTTGTAATTTAGTATTCACTCTGTAAGAGTCAAGGGGTTCCAACTACCATCCGAGGACTTGGGTTCTATCCCCTCGCACTGATATAGTTATTCACCCTTCCAATTGTTTTGCTTTGCTATCGTTTTCTTTTCACTTGCGTCTCCTGTTCGATCTCTGAATTCAACGATCTTAATAGAGTTCTTGCCAAAAAATAAGGAAAACTCAAAATCGCTCTCTCCATGCGCAGTGAGAGTCTCCAGTGGCGAATTTTGACTGCGAAATTACAATGCGCTTGTATGTTATCCCTACACGCAATGTAAGTGTGTGTAGAATTGTCATTTTGTAGCCTGCGTGTTAATTTTCCTAATTTTATGGCGACAGCTTTAGTATCATAATCCAATTAGACTTTCTTTTATACTCCTAATCACTCTCTTTGCTTCCTGTCTGTCGTTGCACACATGCCCAGGTAGAAAATTACTATCGGGAAGACGTTGGCACGTTCGGTGGTACTAGAATCATCGATCGTACAGTTCCTTTTGTAGAGGTAGTAAGAAAGCGGGCCCTGTGCTGAGAGTCGAGTCGTCACGACACGACAAGTCGTTTGAGTTGAAGCAAGTGACGTTCAGTCGTATAACAACTTTCAGTACACGGGCCTTAACTCAGCTTAGCATTTAGGCCCCTGTACTGATAGTCATAATTCGACTGAAATGACACTTTCTTCAACTCAAGCGACTTGTCACGAAGCACGACTCGAAATTCAGCACGGGAGCCAGTATCTTATTTGCTACTCTCCATATGCGGCCACAAGTTGCTATGGCTTAGTCTGGTTTGCTTGAAAGAAAAGATATAGCGTACGTTTCAAATACTTTTAACTTCACAATGCAATAGTTTTTGTTGTTCCATTGTCTGTGCAAATATAGAGATTGTCTTATTTGACGATTTTAGAACACGCGACATAATTGAGGAGTGGGCGAACAAAACGGCACATGTCCAGTTTTGCAAATTGTTCAGAAATCGCAAAAAACTGTTTCTGCCTCTGAACTGATCACATTAACTATTTATGAGTATGGTAGGTTGTGCTACTATTTGAACTCATTCAGACGAAAAAAATTTTTTTTAAATATGTTTAATACTTTAAGAGAAAAAATTAAAACAAAAATGGACATGTGCCCTTTTGCGGGGACAGAACTGGACATGTACCGTTTTGTCAAACCCTTGAATGGACATGTGCCCTTTTGCAGGAACCCAACTGGACATGTTTTTTTGTTTTTAGCCTTTTAGGGAGCTCCCTGGCCCCCTTAGAGGCAAGGGGAGATTTTTCTGGTATTTTTTCCTAATAGTAGGGTCTGTTACGCAAATTTTAAGGGGTCATAGTGCCCCACGGCTTGTTTTGGGCCGTGGGAGGCAAAAGTGAGGTAAATTTTAGTGCATTTTTAGTGCAGTTTATGATGCACATACAAATCGATGTAATTACAGCCCCAGGTGAGGTGCAATGAACTTCCATTGTTGATTAAAAACTTTTTTGTATGAAATACGTGCCCTTTTGAAAATCCACATTAACGAATGGTTAAAAAATATGAATATTCGTAGGACATGTGCCTTTCTGCAGGGAAACCGTTACTTTGCTAACAAAAAAATATTACATGAAAGTGATTTTTGAAGTGTCTGAAATTGAAATTAGTTGCAGTTTAGTGTAATGAACACGATTCCATCAAAAAACTCAAAACGGCCAACCATGGACATGTGCCGTTTTGTTCGCCCACTCCTCAATTGTCGAAGTAAGAAGCAATTCGCATCTAGATCTAAAGCCATGATTCTAAAGATTGGCTCTGAGCTTTGTTGATGTTGATTGCAAACGCCATAGGAATTAAGATTTGCAATCGAACTCCAATTGAATTGAAATGTCATATCCATTGGAATCGTAGGAATGAAGACGTGTTCACTTTCCCATGTTCCTGTAAAAATTGTAGCTTCTACGACGTTGCTAATTCATTTTTTTACTTTAGGCCGCTTGCTGTTCCAAAGATTTGGCTGTTTGATATTTCCTAACATGTTAATAGGCACGACGATTTTCATTGCAATACATGCAGTAGCATCCCTGGCAGATCGACTGAATTCTAAAATGCTATGGGATAACCGTTTCTTTTGTTTCCACAACAATGTCGCCGGATTGAATATGACTGTCCTGCTTCGATTTTTACAATGAAAAAAAAAAAAAAAAGTTAAGTTGGCAGACTTATTTGTTCTTGGCAGCAAGAATGTGTAACGGTAGCCTGTGATTAAAACTATTATTTTGAATCAATCAAATTGGACCAAATCAGCGAAGTTATCAAGAAGAACAACATTTACTGTGGAGTAAAACTAAGATTCGTGCTATTGCCGCTATAGGGTTTATCGTACACTTGGAGGCCAGCATCTGCTTTCAGAATGATATACATTATACCTAGATGTTAATGTTAGATTGAATAATTTTTTTTTAATAGCCTGCATTTGTAATGAATAACGTTTTCTTATCTGGCAATAAGAGAACTTGTAGTTTTGAGACTTAAGAATGGTTATCAGGTGGCGGTTCCTCTTTGGAAGCAAAGGAAGCACTGCTTCCCTTGACCAAATAGGCAACTTCATAAAAATAAATTTATATAAATAATAATAAATTTAACTTTATATCAAGATTAATCACAAAAATCTTAACATATTTCCTCCTCTGGAAACACTAAAGCTGGAGATATTACAGCTTCCCATTGCTGTATTAGACCTCGAACATGATATGAGCGGCGAGCGGCAGAGTGACAATACTAAAGTGCCTCTCTCCGCTTATTCAAATTTTCCTGGCGCCACTCTTATCGTGGCCGAGACCATACACAACATGGGGAAGCTGTAATATATCCAGCTTCTTTGCCACAGAAAATCAATGTGAGAACTCCAACACATCCAAATGAATTGAACTCACACTCACGCAAAGGTTTGCGTTAATACAGTACCCTCAGAAGCTGAGCTAAACGCAGCTTCTTCGGAACCGAACAGCGAGAATTGAGAAGTCGAAGATAGAGACGGGTAATCTGTTCTGGCTTCGAGCAATATTAAATTTTCTCTTAAAATTTTGCTTCGTATTTTTGTTTTTGACTTTTCGTCTTTTTGAGTTTTCGTTTGTAGATTTAGTCAAGAAAAAAGAGATCGAGTATAGGTGAGGTTTCTCTTCATCTATTATTTATTCTAGTGAGGTGGCAGGCGGTGTTTATTGAATATAAGCTGATAACTTTGTAGCTTCCATTATATTTTTATGATTCTCTTTTATGATGATTTAAAGGATAGAGAATATTTTTATGAAATGCATTTTTGAATACGGGTTGCCTGAAGTGTTTATTATAGTTTAACAGCTTTTCTTTGGGCGCTTTAATTTTCAACAGAATTTGAAAAAAGGCGCAAAACGCCCGCTAGCAGTGAAACTATTTCGACAAAATTCGAATTCGATTTTTTCACTTTTTTTAAGTTTAAAAAATTTTCTTGTCCACCATCATAAAAGAAACTGCATATTAAAAAAAGGAAAAACCTCATGCGATGTACAAAAATTAAAGGGCAATTAATTTTCAAATTTGAAGTCAATTTTTGGGACTTGAATAAGATATTTTGACCTGAAATTGTAACCATAAGTTGATATAAAAAAGTTAAGATAAGTTGACTGAAAAAATCCGAAGAAGCTAAAATTTAGCAGATTTTTAAGTTTTTTTTTGACGTTAGGTGTACAGATAAAAATTTAATATTGTAACCGCTGATAGCCAAAATCATAACGAACAGCCTTTATTTTTTTACATTTTGCGGACCTACACATTCCGAGATATCTATATTTAGAAAGAACGACCAAAATGATGAAATTTTCACAAAATGGCCGATAACTTACATAGCGGCGGTTGCTAGAGGTAAAAAATGTCCATTTTGTATAGTATTCGATGTAACTAACATGTTCCAAACATTTTTTTAGATTGGAAACAATTTCATATGTTTGTTTATCTGACTCCACTATGTTATTTTTCAGTTTTTTTAGTTAATAAAGCCTTCGATACTTTTACTTTTATCGTTCGCTTTGGGCATTGCTTCCCTTATCCTGAACCTTACGAACCGCCACTGTGGTTATGTGTTGAGTTGCACGTGCATTTAAATACTCTAATTTTGGTTTTCAGGACAATATATTTTTGAAGTGAAGTTGTTTAGGTACGACTGGCACTTTTTTTGTTAAAGTTCTACTGCAGTAAGTGTGTTATTGTGTTATATTGTTGAGGGGCATAATTGAGCCGTTTATTTTGAAAGTGGGGCAAGTCCACCTTTTGTTGTTTCGAGATATTTAAGCATTTGCATTTCAAAAAAATTAAAAATATTGGTAGCCCCTAATAAACAACTTTTTTGCCTTTTGTGTTCTTAGACAATATAAGTTTATTATCCAATAGTGCTTATAGTGCTGGCTACAAGAAAATAAAGTTTTTTTCATACCCAAATGGACTTGCCTCACTTTCAAAATTAATGGATTAATAGAATCGTTAATTTAAGTGGATAATATTTCAGTTGTATCAGCCTTTTTATACGCTTTACATTATTTTCACCTGAATGTACATATGTACATATGTATGAATGTTTGGATTATGTATGTATTAGCTTTATATAGCTTTCCCTGTATATATGTATGTTTGTACGTTTATATGTTTGTTTGTTCTTTGTAAACAAATCTTGCAACTTGATTTGAACCCATTCCATATAACCGATCAACTTCTAATTTTGCCCATATGCATAGTTTGCGTGACAATGCAATCTGACCAATTTGTAAAAAATCAAGATGGCGGTTCCAAGATGGCGGCTGAATTTTACAATTGTGTACCGATTCTATCTACTGGGGGGTTTTTATGAGCACAAATGACGAATGTGTGGTCAAAATTTGAAAATTCAAAATGTCGGCGGTCAACAGAAAATGGCTGACTGCTTTTTTTTACAGTCCACTCAATATGAGTATCAAATGAAACCTTATGTCAAGTAAACTACGATTAGCTTTCCCAATTCAAAATGGCGGCCAATACAAAACGAGGGATAACTTTTTTTACAGGTATTTGGGTCAAATGAAAAAATATGACAATTAGAATACTATTAGCGGTGTCATTCAACTGCGTCACTGCAAATTCAGAATTTCGGCCAACACAAAATTACAGTTTTCCCTTTTCCTTACAACGTCCTCGGTATGGGTATCAAATGAAAGTATGTATATGACAGTAAGCTGTGTGACGTCATTTTAAATCTAATATTATTACACGATAAACCGACTGCTCTGCATTTTTTTCGTGTAACGATTCTATTGTCTATGTAGCTGTGCACAAAACAGCAAAAATTCTCATGATTTTCACAGATCCCTAGATCGAAGTTATGTTTGTATTAATGTGGTGCTTCCGATTTATTGGAATTATTGGAATTGTTTATGGAAGGAGTGATGGGCCGTGTAATTTGGCTAGTTCAGTTGTTCATATTGATTCCACGATTACTAAAATTTCCTGGTGTTGGCGTTATTATCGAAACACAATATTGAGATATCTCTTTTATTATTTATGAAATATTGTACAATTGGCGACTACCAATATCAAAGATAAATAGATAAAAACACCCTACATTTCAGACTAATGTTAAACCTTTAGGTTTGCTTTACCATACAGCAACCGGAGCTAAATTTTGCTGTATGGTTAAAAATATTTTCAATCTAAGATGGACCACTTTCAAAATAAACATACTTACAACACTGTTAAGAGCTAAAACTTCCATCTCCTTTATTACTAGGATTCTGAATTTTTTTGACCATAACGTGTTTACACATAAAAAAAATTTGTTGTCTGTAAAGAGGGTTTACCGACGATAGTTTAACGTGACAACGTCATGAGACCGTGGTAGCTGGCTAAAATCTCCGCATAATATCACGTGGATGTCTCCGAATGGTTTGTCATAAAAGCCGGTAATCTGCTGCAGTCGGTAGTTGATTTTTTGAAGAATGGCTGAACTTAACATGCTGATCTCGTCGACGAAAACAGCTTTGACGCCAACGAACATGTTTCTGTAGGCTTGCGAATTTTCTGTGGATAAGAGTTTTGTCACGCGAGAAGTTGTGAGACGAAACGCTGAATGCACTGTAGTGCCACCAAGAGGTATAGCGGCTTTACCTGTGCTTGCACAGGCAATTTAGGTGTTGTTCATCGAGTTGTGCTCCTGGGTGTATCGGTTGTACGTTTCCATAAGGCACTTTAATGTGTAAGTTTTTCCACAGCCCGCCGGACCGGTGAAGAAAATTTGTAGCGCTTCCAAAATGCCATCTCCACAACCATGTAATCGGTGAATGACTTCAAGGATGATCTCCCGTTGTTCCGGATTGGTGGTTCGAAGAAACTCGCAATACTGCTGCTTTGACATCACAGTGCTGCGCTTTTTCACATTCGAGAATCCACAACAAATATTATTGTTGACAATTTTTAACAATTTTAATCAAATTTTTAAGATTACTACAATCAAATTTTTATTAAAATTACTACGGGACTTACGGGACTAACGGGACTAACGGGACTAACGGGACTAACGGGACATAACGGGACAATGAGTCATCATTTTTCGTGCATGCAGCCGGCTTTCATCGTTTTAATAGACGTTGTCACGTCAAAAGATCATACTAAGTTTTATCTAGAACTACCGTTATCTTAATTTTTTTCAAAAATGGACTTACCCCACTTTCAAAATAAACGGCTCAATTGTGTGATTCGTGTACAAAAGCGTCACTGAAGTAGAAACAGAAATATATTGGGTAACATAAGGGGTCGTCCATTAATTACGTGAGGCGTTTAGGGGGGGGAGGGGGTCGAGCCGAATCTCACCCAATCTCACCTGGGGGAGAGGGGGGGTCTCGGCAAATCTCACGTATTTTTTTTTAAAACACAGTGTAAAATTGCGCGAAAATTGGGTTAAATTAAGTAAAACGTGTTTCTCCACTAAAGACCACCACTCAGTCTAACTGAGGGATGAGTCTGACAGGCCGTGGCATGTAGGTAAAGTCCTGATTCCCTACACACACAGGCGAAAACGACTGCTTAGTATAGCAGATTATTAATTCAAGTGCAAAAATGCTCATGGCCCCAACGAAAGCTTCAAGCCTCACGCCGTGAACACAAAAGAGCAGAAAAGCGCAAACGCGATGGTGGATGGTTTTCACGACTAGCTCGCGCCTTGCTTTCCGTTCCGAGTACATACGGTGTGAATTCTTAGTGAATAGAAGTTCAGATCTTCAGACCCGGACTGACGATAAATGCGAGTTTCGTCAGCTTTCTTGAACTGCAGGCCCCATACTAGTGATGAGCAAGACTAGTCTTGCACATTTAGCAAGACCAAGAAATACCAAGACAAGACAAGGATAAGTCAAGACTGCAAGATCAGGATAGCAAGGCTTTTTGCTCATCACTAAGGGGCAAAAGTTTTCCAGTAATGAGCAAAACGTCTTGTCTTTCAGGACAAAGACAATTCAGCAGGACAAAGACAAGACTGCAAGACTTTTTGCAAGACTTTTAGCAAGACTTTTTCGAAGGCTTCTTGCTCACCACTGCAAGATTTTAGGCATTTAGTGATGAGCAATTATTTTGTCCTGTCTTGTCTTGTTCCTGCTTTGGTCTTGCTTAATCTATATAAATATAATTGGAGTGTCTGTCTGTAATTTCAAAATAATTATGTTTTTTTAAGTTTTTTTGGTTATTTACATGTAATTAAAATCCACTATTTTTAAAATTTTTGTCTGTCTGTATGTCTGTATGTCTGTCTGTTTGGCCGCGGTAATCTCGGAAACGGCTGGGCCGATCGGGATGGGACTTTCACTGGAAGATTCAGTATTTTTGCGAGCATGTTTTAGGCTATTTATATACACCGTATATTAGCTCTATCTGTATGTATGTATGGATGTATGTATGTAGACAAAACTTAAAACTTGATTTTGACCCACTTCCATATAACCGTTCAACTTCAAATTTTGCACATATATTTAGTTCGGGTGACAATGTAATCTGACCACTTTGTAAAAAAATCAAGATGGCGGTTCCAAGATGGCGGGTGAATTTCGCAATTGGGCTCGCCGATCCCCGACATGGGTATCAAATGAAAGGGGATGATAATTAGACTACAATTACCTATTTTTTGTCATTATAAATTCAAAATGGCGACCAACTATGCCGGACTCACCTTTTCTTTACAACCCACTCGATATGGGTACCAAACAAAAGGATATGACAAGTAGAATACTATTACCTGAGCGGCGTCATTCAAATCTATCTATCTATATAAATGTAAATGGCGTGTCTGTCTGTGATTTAAAAATATAGTTCATATGGTTATCGATCTTCTATCTATCTATCTATCTATCTATATAATTATAATTGGAGTGTCTGTCTGTGTTCAGAATTAGCACTTTAATTTCTGACTCAATAAAAAAGGTGCCGGAAGGGTGCGATTCAATAAAAAGATAACCTTTTCCACTAATCAAAATTACTATTTATTCACAATTAATTCTTAAATTTTCTCAACTATAAATTCAAGAAATTCAACAAATTGCCAAAATACAAAATAATTCAATTCAATCTTTAATTCGTTATTTATTACTTTAAATTTCGTATTTGTTTTGTAAATAAAAATTACCAAAATATTGCTTGCTCTGGCAACTTAAATGAATGACGCCACCTGTCAGCGTGATGATTGATGTTTTGACTGATGTGTTCTGCAATTAGAACAGCCAGGAATAACCTTTGTGTTGCTGCACTCTGGTTTCGTTTCTTGAGAATCGCTTGGGATATGCTTGCTGTTTGCTGCCTGGTTGCTGCTTGATGGACTACCTTGCCTTGTGAAGTCGTCCCTCTGTGGTTCGATAATTGCTGCAAATCAATTTTTGCGTATTAAGTTGATGCTGTATTAAAGACTTCAAGACTGTCTTTAATTCAGGCTTTGCTACGAAAAGACTTCAATTCTGTCTTTTCAGACTGTCAAGTTCAGTACTTGAGCAGATTCGTGAAATTGTTTGAAAAAGACCTCAATTCTGTCCCTTCCAATTGCCAAGTTCGATACTTGGGCTGATTTTTTCGCTTGCTTAATTTCTAGTTCAAGACTCTAGAAATGTGAAGCAACTTCTGATCTTTCTCGAGACTGTGCTTCGGTATTTATTTTATCTACGAATAATGGTTGTGATTGCGTGTGGTGGGGCTTCGCCTTTTGAAGTACATAATTTTGGGTTTATGTACTAGATGTCCGATCAGCTGTTCTTGTTTCACTCGTAGACGTCAAATGGAGTTGTTTGTTTTGGTAAGTAATATCTGCTAATTTTAGTTTATTTACTAATTTTATTCTATATTTTCAGGTTTCTAGTGGGGAATGAGGAGAGGAGGAGCCGGCGATCATTCCATTGGGGTTGACAGGTGAGTGTTTTTTGTGGAACCTGTTTGTAATTTTCACTAATCTTTTTTTTGTTTACAGAATGTCGATTTGCCGACGGCATTTGGATACATTCATGAAATGGATTTTCTGGTGGGTTTCTTGTTGCTAATTTGGAGAATTTTCCAGGTAAGTGCTTGTATATTTAGTATTTGTATTTTAATAACTTTTTCTATTTTCAGGTACGAATTTGTTGTGTTTTTTTTTTTCGTAGTGTAGTGTTGTGTGTTGTTGTACTTGAACTTGTGTGTTTTTGTTGTATTTTTTCTGTAGATTCGTGTAGTTTGTTTCGTTGATTTAAATAAAAATAGAAAAAATAGTTAAATTTGTGTTTTTATTTATATATTCCCTTCTTCCTTGGTTTTTATTTACAGTGGTTTGTTGTAGCTATGTTTTGGCTTTTTTCAGGTGTGATTTTATTTCAGTGTCGCCGGAACATTCTCCCCGCCTTGAAGCGTTAAGCTTCAAAAAAGTGTTTCGAGGAAGCTGATGAAGAAGGTTTTGTTTTCCGGCGGAAACGCCAACGTAATATTTTTTCTTTAGGGTTCGTTGCTGATTGGTGAAAACACTGCATACATTTTCGATTATGATGTCTTTCTGCGTTTCGTTCGTTTATTAATATCCACCACTTTAGGGCTGCTTGTGTTTCTAAGGGCCCTAGGTATCTGGTTTGGGTATGGCAGGATTTTGATTTCGATGCCTTTAGCCAGTGTCGATAATATGTTGTTACTCGTTGCAATTTCGTCAATGAAGAGTATCTGTTGATCTGGTCGTTGTTAGAGGAATCTATTTCGACATGAATATTGCTGATGATTTTTCGTAATCCTGTCGTGGTATCTTTGATTCCTTTCCGTTTGGGCCAGTTTTCCCTTGTTTGTTGGAGCCAATGAGGCCCTGTCCACCATAACTTATGTGGTTTCAATTCACTCGGTGATAGTCCTCTTGTGGCGCAGTCGGCAGCGTTGTCTTCTGTTTTAACATGATTCCAGCTACTTTGGTCTAGCAGTTGATGTATTTGTGAGACCCTGTTTGCCACAAATGTTTCCCATGATGATGGGTGTTTTCTCAGCCATGCGAGTACAATTGTAGAGTCAGTCCACGCGTGTATTGTTACTTGCTCGAACTTCATGTCGTCTTTTACTTGCGCCAGTAATTTGGCCAACAAGTGTGCTCCGCATAGTTCCAGCTTTGGTAGCGAGATGGTCTTGATGGGTGCCACTTTGCTTTTGGCAGCGAGTAAATGGCAATGGCAATTGTTGTCTTCGTCCTGTGTCCGGATGTATACGGCTGCTGCATAAGCTTTTATAGATGCGTCGCAAAATCCATGGATTTCGATATTCTGGACTTTGTTGTGAGCTTCAATCCACCGTGGGATTTGAATGGTTTGGATGACTTGGAGGTCCGCTCGGAATTCTCGCCATTGTTGATCGATGTTGATCGGGACCGTGTCATCCCAGTCGAGTTTTGTCAGCCAAAGACTCTGTATTAGTATTTTGGCATTAATTGTTACTGGAGTTAGCCAGCCGATGGGGTCGAATAGTTTCGCTATTTCGGACAATATTTTTCGTTTTGTATATGTTTCTGGTGCTGACTCCATGCTGACCTTGTATGACAATGCATCGCTGGCAGGATTCCATAATAAGCCGAGAGCCTTGACTTCCTCTGCGTTGACTGCGAGAGGAAATGAGACCTCTCGATCGGCTGCCGGAACTTCTTCCAAGATGGCGTTGTGGTTTGCGGCCCATTTTCGAAGTTCTAGTCCTCCAGCTCGAAGAAGTTGAATTAGTTGCCTTTGTTTCTGTCTTGCTTCTTCTATGTCATCTGCGCCAGTCATCAAATCGTCCACGTAAAAGTCGTTGAGCACGGTGTTGGAACCGATTTGGAATGATTCTGCTTCATCCTTTGCCAATTGGTGCATGGTTCGGATGGCAAGGAAAGGAGCACTCTTTGTTCCGAACGTCACGGTTAACAGTTTATAATCTTGTATGGGTTGATCTGGTGATTCCCTCCAAACTATCCGTTGATACTCCGCGTCGTCTGGATGAACTCGTATCTGCCGGTACATCTTCTCGATGTCAGCCATGTAAGCAATTCGATACTTCCTCCATCGCATGAGAGTGGACATTAACGAGTCTTGTATTACTGGTCCATTCAATAATATACTGTTCAATGAATTTCCATTAGCAGTTGGACGAGATGCGTCGAACACTACTCTCAATTTGGTGGTCGTGCTACTTGGTTTGATGACAGCATGATGAGGCAGGTAACAGCATTGATATGTTGCTGTGTCGTTAGGCGATTGGTTTTGAAGTGCTGACTCTGGAGTGTTGGTAGGCACCATGTGTCCTAACGTCAAATATTCTTGTATGCATTTGACGTAGTCTGCTTTTAAGTCAGGATTTTGCTGGAATCGCTTCTCCATCTGCATCAATGTTCGAATAGCGATGTGTCTTGATGCGCCGAGTTGTACCTTGTCAGCTACAAATGGAAGTCGGACTTGGTAACGTCCGTTGCTACATCTAGTGACGTTGTTGTTGAAGTGGTCTTCACAGCGAGTTTCTTCGTTTGTCCACTTGGGCCTTGAGGGAAGTTCTTCTAGTTCCCAAAATTTCTTGAGTTCGTCGTTAGGAGTCACCTCGGTGAAGAATGTTTTCGTATGTGCACTTGCTTGTGCAGCTGGAGTGGTCTTCCCAGAGATGATCCACCCAAACACCGTGTTTTGTCCCACTAGGGTTCCTTTGTTGTCCTTTTTTAGGCCGGCTAAGATGATCATGGGGAAGATGTCGGCTCCCAAAAGGATGTCGATGTGACCTGGCTTGTGGAACGTTGGATCTGCTAATTCAAGATCCTTTAAGTGAGCCCAATCTTTGCTAGAGCATTCGCTATTTGGTAATGGATTGGTTATTTTGTTAATTACCATTGCTTGGATTTGGATGTTCTTCGCCTGTTGGTTTCGTGTCTTTAGTTGTAACGAAGCCCATTTGGTGATTTTTCCGGCTGGCATGTTGCCGATCGCGGTTAATGCTGTTTGTATTGGCTCCCTTTTGAGTTGTAGACCTTGAACCACAGCTTCACGTACGAACGAGGATTGAGACCCGGGATCAATGAGTGCTCTGCAGACTTGCTCTCGTCCAGTTGGAGATACTACGGTGACCAGGGCTGTAGCTAGTAGTACTTGTCGGCAGTCGTAAGATGCTGACTGAGAGAAGTACGTTTGTGTTTGGTTGGAAGGCAATTCATCGTTTGAACTGGCGGGCGATGAAATGCCGCTGTTAGTTTGCCTTGCTAGCTGGTTTCTGTGTAACGTTGTATGGTGAGTCTTTCCGCATTGGAAACATCTACCTTTACTGGGACATTGGGATGAGCGATGGCCTGTTCTCAGGCAATTGATGCATAAGTCCTTTGATTTGACTGTTTTGTATCTCTCATCGATGCTGAGCTGTACATACTTGGGGCATTTCCCTAGGGCATGTGTGCCTTTGCACAGGATGCATACGTTTTGATTTGCGACGTGGAAGGCTTGAGTTCTTCTTCTTGGATGTTCCCTGGATTTGCTTTCGTAATGTTCATTCTTGTTGCTTGATGCCTTGCCAACAGCTTCTAAGGTCCTGAACCTGGTTTCCATGAATTCGCGGAGTTCCGCCCAAGTTGGAATCGATTGCCTCGATTTGGTGCTCTGCGACTGTTCCCAAAGCTCGTGAGTTTCGTTTGGGAGTTTCTGGACCAGCAAATGGATGAGAATAGGATCCCAATTCTGTGTTGAGATTTTCAGATTCTCAATCGCGGTGAGACATTCGTGGGTCCTCGTTTTCAGTTCCTTAATGCCTTGTGCCGATTCTCGATTTAACTTCGGTTGGCTGAGTAGAATGTCGAGTTGCGTCTTTAATAATGCTCGTTTATTGTTGTAAGTATCAACGAGTAGGTTCCATGCAGGCTCATAATTGGCGTCGCTTACTAATGTGTTGCTGAGAAGTATCAATGCTTCCCCAGATAAATGAGCCTTTAGATATTGTAGTTTCTGAGCCCCTGATAATGATGTTTTATTGTGTATGAGGCTGGTGAATAGATCCAAAAACGATGGCCATGATGCGTAGTCGCCTGCGAATGTGGGTATTGAGATTCGTGGAAGTTTTACCTCGTTGTTATGGTGAGCAATTTGACTATTATTTAGCTCTGCTGATGACTGCTCGGCTCTTGGGTCTGCGGTTGGACGGATTTTGAGGTATTCTTCGTTGATTGCGGAATAGGTGTTTATGTAAGTTTCTTCCACTTCTGCGTACCAATCGTCCTTGAAGTATGGATGCTTGTGTTCGGCTTCACTCAGCGTTTTGCTCATTATTTCCTTTTCGTTATTGCGAAACGTTTTCCAGTCGTCATCGAGACCGTCGAGTTTCTTTTGGAAGTATGTTTCCGTTTTCCTACTTGGGCCATCCTTGGAAAAGTTGCGATATGCCTTCTCGATGCGTTCTCGAAGTCGTCTTTGATGATCGAGTAATTCTTCCATGTTTCTGAATTGCGGCTTGAGTTATCTTATTGAATCACGATCCGGCTCGAAGGACCAATGTTCAGAATTAGCACTTTAATTTCTGACTCAATAAAAAAGGTGCCGGAAGGGTGCGATTCAATAAAAAGATAACCTTTTCCACTAATCAAAATTACTATTTATTCACAATTAATTCTTAAATTTTCTCAACTATAAATTCAAGAAATTCAACAAATTGCCAAAATACAAAATAATTCAATTCAATCTTTAATTCGTTATTTATTACTTTAAATTTCGTATTTGTTTTGTAAATAAAAATTACCAAAATATTGCTTGCTCTGGCAACTTAAATGAATGACGCCACCTGTCAGCGTGATGATTGATGTTTTGACTGATGTGTTCTGCAATTAGAACAGCCAGGAATAACCTTTGTGTTGCTGCACTCTGGTTTCGTTTCTTGAGAATCGCTTGGGATATGCTTGCTGTTTGCTGCCTGGTTGCTGCTTGATGGACTACCTTGCCTTGTGAAGTCGTCCCTCTGTGGTTCGATAATTGCTGCAAATCAATTTTTGCGTATTAAGTTGATGCTGTATTAAAGACTTCAAGACTGTCTTTAATTCAGGCTTTGCTACGAAAAGACTTCAATTCTGTCTTTTCAGACTGTCAAGTTCAGTACTTGAGCAGATTCGTGAAATTGTTTGAAAAAGACCTCAATTCTGTCCCTTCCAATTGCCAAGTTCGATACTTGGGCTGATTTTTTCGCTTGCTTAATTTCTAGTTCAAGACTCTAGAAATGTGAAGCAACTTCTGATCTTTCTCGAGACTGTGCTTCGGTATTTATTTTATCTACGAATAATGGTTGTGATTGCGTGTGGTGGGGCTTCGCCTTTTGAAGTACATAATTTTGGGTTTATGTACTAGATGTCCGATCAGCTGTTCTTGTTTCACTCGTAGACGTCAAATGGAGTTGTTTGTTTTGGTAAGTAATATCTGCTAATTTTAGTTTATTTACTAATTTTATTCTATATTTTCAGGTTTCTAGTGGGGAATGAGGAGAGGAGGAGCCGGCGATCATTCCATTGGGGTTGACAGGTGAGTGTTTTTTGTGGAACCTGTTTGTAATTTTCACTAATCTTTTTTTTGTTTACAGAATGTCGATTTGCCGACGGCATTTGGATACATTCATGAAATGGATTTTCTGGTGGGTTTCTTGTTGCTAATTTGGAGAATTTTCCAGGTAAGTGCTTGTATATTTAGTATTTGTATTTTAATAACTTTTTCTATTTTCAGGTACGAATTTGTTGTGTTTTTTTTTTTCGTAGTGTAGTGTTGTGTGTTGTTGTACTTGAACTTGTGTGTTTTTGTTGTATTTTTTCTGTAGATTCGTGTAGTTTGTTTCGTTGATTTAAATAAAAATAGAAAAAATAGTTAAATTTGTGTTTTTATTTATATATTCCCTTCTTCCTTGGTTTTTATTTACAGTGGTTTGTTGTAGCTATGTTTTGGCTTTTTTCAGGTGTGATTTTATTTCAGTGTCGCCGGAACAGTCTGTGATTTCAAAACCCATTTTTAAAATTGTTGGCTGTATGTATTGCAATGGGAATTTCACAAAAAGATTTAATACTTTTGCGGCCATATTTTAGGCGAATACGACTATCAGATACGATTATCGGTACCGACTATCGTGTCCGACTACCGGGTTACTTCTTAGTCTAACCTATAGGAGAAGGAAAGCAAGTGATCATTCGAATTGTATACTTGACAGACCTGTATCTAAATATCTAGATATTCCAAAAAATATCCTGATCGTTTTATAGGAAACATTCACGGAACAATCGATATTTAAATAGGCTCTTTCAGGTCTACAATTGCAATGATAAAAAGTTTGTACTCTATCAGGGATATATTTTTCCCGATTATCGCCTTCGGTTTTTCAGTCTGATCCGACAGTAGAATAAGGTTTCGAAAGGCAGCCATCGATATTTATTATCGGCCTTGAAAATACTACTCCTTCTGAAACTTCGACTCTTTTAAAAATGACTTCCACTTTTTGACTTTCCTCGCTATGAAGGATTTTTATTGATTGTAATAATAGGTACGCATTCTTTCTGATTCTGGCTTCTTTTTCACTCGAAAAAAAAATTATTTTGTTGATATACATATACTAGCGAGCCGTAATTGGGATTCCATTTTATAGAAATAAAGAAGTATGCATAGCAAAGGGAACTTCCAAAACCTCAATTTCAGTAGACAATTTACAATATTAAAAAAGGAAACCGCAAACAATGTAAATACAAAAGTCGCATGCCATATTATCCTACAAGAGAAATTAGGTAAACAGGTGAATGTTCAGGTATTGTTTTGGGTCGAAAATTCGGCCTTCCAGGAATGGCAATAAAAAAACGAGTACCTGTTTTTTATGATGGGTTAAAAAGAAGTCTATGAATAGGATATTTAAAACAAGGTTTTGCCAATTATTGTAACGGTACACTTCAAAGGAAGCTAGAGTATTTCATTCAACACTTTAGTCTTGAAGAAGGCTTTGAATGATCGAGTTTTGTTTCGTAACGAAGTGATTTTGTGACGAAGCAGTTTAACCTTGGTTATAGAAAAAAAATTGTTTTAATTGATTTGGTGATTTAGCGTGAATTTATTGAGATAATTTTGAATTTTATTTTTTTTTCCCAATCTGTGATTTTTTAAATTAAAGTGGAAATTAATAAGTGTAAATAAGAGATATCTGTGAAAATTCGAGTAGGCGTTGCAAGGCACGCGGGTTTTTGCTAGTGTACAATAAAAGGTAGAATTGCAAGAAAAGTCTTGCTCATCACTACCCCATACAGTTGGCGGCCAGTGAGTGTTTAGGGATACTTGGCCTCAAGGCAAAAACTTTCAGGCCACGGCCTGCTGGCGACCTGTGTGTAAATTGGGACCTTAAGATAGGGGTAAATTCTACACAAAAATTGGTTGTCGATTGTCAAACGTGTGTCTCGTCAAATGGTGCAGAGTACGGGCCAAGTAACACTGACCCGCAAAAAGGCCCTTAGAATTTAGAACTACTTGTGTGTCCACTACAAACGGAAAAGTGAGTGGAATAGAGGAGGGCAAGGCGTCCAAATTATTAGTTATCTCAAATAAAATCTTGCTCCCAACACCCCCCTTCCGCTCAGATGAACTTTTTACACGCCTTTCACTCCGAATTTTAATCGGATTTCACTACGGTTACGAACAAGGATTTTAAATTCGAGGGCCTTTCCTGCAGTTCTATATTCTAAGAAAAGGCCCACTTTGCTGTGGTTACGACCGTAAATACGTATTTTTAGTGTAAATACTAGATTTTTTTAAAATTTGAAAAATCTCACGTGAGATTAGGGGGGGAGGGAGGGGGTCGAGCCAAATCTCACGAAATCTCACCAAGGGGGGAGGGGGGGGTCGAAAAATCCCAAAAATCACCTCACGTAATTTATGGATGACCCCTAATAGGTTTTCTTTCCTTAGAATGCAAAGTAATTCTTGAGTATGTTGTTATAGCACATTTATGAAAGAAATATAAAGAATCGTTCGTTGAATTTTAGTTTTTATAGTGGTAAGAGATTTGCGGGTATTGTTTACTAGAGTTTTTTTTTCAGAAGGATAGGCTAAGGTCCCATGATGCCTTGGCGGCGGGCGATGCTTCTCGCTCCGGAATATGTTCACAGGTACTCGACTCCATTCAAATAAGTACCCGGCGTCCGCCCTATATGGAGACGCCTCGTTCAGGTGTGTGGTGGTGCAATGGTTCTGGCGATATCACCGAAGCCTTACTACCCCTAGAACCCCTCCCCCCTCTTTTCGGTCAGTCGGCCCTACTAGTGAGGCCCGGGGTACTGCCTTAATTGTTTCTGGTGGATTGGTTTTGAATTTTTTTTTCTAAATTTTTTTGGGCTTCGTGTGGGAAACGTTGGTTGGCTTCTTCGGACAACCAACCCAAGGTCCTCAGCACATATATCTCGTTCTTTCAGCCAATCGTGATTCTTATAATTGTTTTGAATATTGGGAAGTATACTTTTTTACTATTCTTCTTTTAACGCGACTAAATTTCAAAAGCTATGAGACAATGAAATTCGTCCTGAGGTCAGATCATTCTGGACCTTTCCATCTTCAATTCCCAAGGGGGCTTCGGTAGTCTAGGGGTAAGGCGCCTGACTACTATCCCAGAGATCCCGGGTTCGAACCCCGGCCAGCCCCACGGTCTTTCGCCTTTTCCAATTTCCCACTCATATAACTTTCCTTCTTTCTTCTCCCTCTTTACATTTCTGATTCCTCCTGTCATAGCCTTCGCTAGTCCTTTCCGGCTCCACCAAGCGCACGTCATAGGTTGATTGATGAGATTCAACTGGTTTAAGGAGGCATAACACTCCAGCGAGTGGTTTCTCGATGCCCCGATGCCAGAGTCGCGAAATGGTTGGGAGTAGGTGGAATAAAATATCGCGGCTAGGTTCTGGCAGCTCCTTCCTACTTCTCCCTATCTTCCGACTAGAGCTGCTGTTCGACATTGCACTCTATACGAAAAAAAAATAGATTGTCGAACAGTTCAAAGGGGCTTTCCCTAAGCCTCGAGTCTATCACATAAAAAAAACATCTTCCAGACTCCTCATTGCCTCAAACCTGTTCGATTTCATGAACTAACCTAACTAATAGACATTGAATCATGACCTTCCTTACGACATAATGTATTTGAACTGCAAAGGACGATTTTTGGGCTTAGAATTGTGAAAAGAATAATTGTATGCAGAAGAAGGAATCTGGCTCTTTGCAAGATCTTATAACGGCAATAGAAGCAGAATCATTTCAAACAACAAATGGCAACTTCACTTCACTTTAAAACAACAAGTGGCAGCTTCTAAAGTGTTAAGTCAACCTATGGCTATTGCTAACATAGATATGTGCGTTGATCATGATTTTTATCTACAAGATCATTCTACGGGTTGGTTGTCAGTAAACGTACTCTGCTCGTTAATTTGCTTATGCTCAATCAATCACTCTGCATAGCACTTCATAGCATTTTCACTGGGTAACTATGACCTCCTCAGCATTCTTTCTTTCTATTTGCGAACAACGGGCCCACACAGAAAGTCGCTACATGCTTAATAGATTAGACAAGATCAGAAAAACGGATTTCTAGACTTGAGCAAACAGAGCTTGGTAGACCGGATCGCGTATTCATGTCTTTACTATCTCGTGCGAATTCAGAGTCATTCTTGAATCTTTTAAAATCAAAGGGATGGAAAATGGAGCTGCAATAAGAATGTGGAAGGAAAAAGAGATTCCAACTACATGCTAGTGAAGCCTTCCGTCTTGCAATAATCAGAGCTACAATGAAGCGTTTCAAATGTCCGTTCTTTTTGTAAAGTATAAATTTCGCCTACCCTTCAAATACAATTGTAGTAACTCCTATTAGCTCCAATCTCTAGTTGTAATCTAGTATCTGGAGATAATTAGCCAGCAGTCCTTAACGACATGCGAATCGGGCGTATATGTACATATGTCCGATTAGTTTTTCATTTGCGAAACAGAATTTCATTTGAGACAGCCTTAAGCCGTTATGTCCCGAGTGTTTTTACACTACAAACCCAATTCCCGAAGGTCGTTACAAAGTAGCCAGAAAAATAAAGCAGTCCACACTAGTGAAAGTCCGAAAAGCACTCGCTCCTATACTTGAATGCATGTTCAACAAACAACAGAGCGCCATATGTCGAGCGAATTAACAAAAACGTATTTAAGCCGGCGCAATATATTTAAAGTAATTGACATTTAGCAATAAAAACTCCTGCATAAATTCCTCTTAGAATTCAATTACTCCAAGCTGTCCCTTATTATCACATAACACACACCTGACTTAATCCATTCCTTGATACAAAGTTTCGCCACAACTTCCAAGAAGGCAAACGGCGAATTAAACAATTTTTCACCAATTATTCACTTGCGCACCCGAATCTTGAATTGTTCGAGTGCGCGAGTGGCGGCCGGGTGTGAATGGGGCCTACAAACATCTGCAAAAAAAGCGCACCCTCGGCACAACTTACCTGTGCGCACGGCGTGTGTTTTTTTCTCCTAGATGGGTTCGATTGCAAAGTGTACAGCAGTTGTGCATCGGTTTAACTTCTCCCTGTACAGAAGGTTTTTTTTGTGATCCCGGTATCCCGTGAGGTGAAACGAAGTGAAAAGTGAACGATAAAAGGTGCCAAAGACACCACAAACGGGGGAGGATAGGATCATCGCAGAGACAAGACACACAGACGGACAGTGAAGTATGAAGTGAGTCAAGGTAGAGTTATCGCACATATGTCTGCGATTGCATTTTTCACGCGCGTCACATAAATAATTCATTAGAAGGCGTGAAAAAGCAAACAAACCAAAGAGTAGCCGGATGCAGGCCATTCAAAGAGAGAAGAGACGCGAACAACTGATAAGGCCGATGGATGGATGGACGAGCGGCGCACACACAGGCACCCCTCCACCAGACCCCCATTACATACAAGGTATTCCCCAATTATTTATGTCCAACATATGATAAATTACCTGAACAGGTGATAATTGTCCAGCCTTAACATAATTCCTTTGCCGATAATCAAGATGTTCGCGGGATTAAGAATTTTTGTTTGGGGTGTCAGGGTCTTGCTGAGGTCCATTTATTACCTGTAAAATGGATAATTGCCGGCCATGCTCAGATGCTATGTCATGTTTCTAGTCAACAAAGAATTATCACATTTTTATGCGGTGTCCAGAGGGGCTTCTTGATAATGAATGAAATTAATATTGATTTATCGCGGACGAGTGGAAGGCGTTTAACTTTCGAGTGGTTTTGTTGCGAGTCGTTTAGAGGAAATTCCCGTGAAAGATTAAAGATTGGACGAACACTTGCAGCCGCTTTGTAGCGTGGAAATTGTCCGCGAGCGGAGGTTGAAGTTGAATTATTGCGGGAATTTTATCTTCTGCTCAATAATTTCACGGCAGTGGCTTGAAAAATGCTCGCTTTCACTTGTACCAATTGGTTGCGAGTTGGTAATATATTTCACTTTTGTGGCAGATGCTTCAAGTTTCGTTAAGGAAGATTGAAAACTGAGACTTGCCTTTTACTTGTTTACACATGGCAGTTATTGTATAAGGTCAGAAGTCACACATTTCAATACCAATCCGTCAGTGCTCACATTATGGTGCTAGTTAGCCTAGTTCAAGGGATAAAAAGGGAATTGGTCATGGAGAAGCCATGGAAGTAGTAATATGTGTCCACGATACTAATGCGGACAGGCTGATCTACTCCAGCGAGAGTAGAAGAAAGGATTAACCTGCTTTCCTCTTTCGCAGTTCGTCTTGTGGTGGCGCAAGTAGTGGTGCCTGGAGACTCTTCATAGCCTCAAGTCTACATTCCGCCCCCACCGCCATCAGTTGTCAAAAGACCTGTGGAGGACTACGCTAGGAGGAACATTCAGCTAATCACGTGTGAAACACAAACATAGCCGGCGGATAATGTGGGTATGGTAGTGCCAAAAGTCTTACAGTGATGAGCAAAAAGTCTTGCAAAAAGTCTTGCAGTCTTATCTTGGTCTTTTTTTTTTTTTTGTTTTTTTTTTTATGTGAAAGGCTAGAGTCACAGGAAAGGCCCTTTATGCTGTTGACAATCTGTTTTCTTCTTATAGCGTGCAATGTCGAACAAGCAGCTCTAGTCGGGGAGGAAGGAACTGTCACAACCTTCCCGCGATATTTTTAGTCCACCTACTCTCAACCATTACTATCGCGACTTTGACATCGGGGCATCGAGAAACAACTCGCTGGAGAGTTATGCCTCCTGAAACGAGTGGAATCTCATAAACCAACCGATGACATGCGCTTTTTGGTGGAGTGGGGAAGGGCTAAGGAGGGCTATGACAGAAGGAATCAGGAATGTAAAGAGGGAAGAAGAAAGAAGGAAAGTTATGTAGGCGGGAAATTGGGAAAGGCTAGGACCGTGGCACCACCGGGAATCGAACCCGGGACCTCTGGGTATAGTAGTCAGGCGCCTTACCCCTAGACTACCGAGGCCCTCTTGCTTAATGTGCAAGACAAAATTTTTTCCTCATCACTAAAGGACTTTTGGCAGTTAGTTGTGAGCAGAAAGTTTTGCTATCTTGATCCTGCAATCTTACCTTGCCCTTGTCCTGTTCTGTCTTGCTCTTCCTTTGGTCTTGCTAAATGTGCAAGACCAGTCTAGCTCATCACTAGTTCCAGCCCATATTCGCCGAATCCTACACAATAAAAGAAGACGTGCTCTGAGCTATCCTGGATACCTAGTCATACCAATCACAGCCCTGAACCATCGTGCTCAAAAAGAATGGAGGTATTTTCTGTATCCTCCTTTTGCACTCAAGAACTGCGTAGCTCACTTCCACACACTTCCTCGTAACTCCTATATCCACGTATGGGATAAGTCTGGACTCAGTACAAACTCGTCTCACTTACCTTGCAATTACGTTACAGAACCGCAGTGCGTCATCTGCCGCCATCGGATTGAATTTGTCTGCGCTCTAACAAATTCTGGATCATAGAGATGCATGCCTACTTTCGCGTTTATCTCTATGGGTATAATTCCCGCTCTCACGCACGCTGCATCGTTGGATATGGTCCT
This sequence comes from Thereva unica, assembly GCA_949987705.1. NCBI lineage: Eukaryota > Metazoa > Arthropoda > Insecta > Diptera > Therevidae > Thereva > Thereva unica. The sequence continues at coordinate 76,293,450 of OX465285.1, forward strand.
GTAGGCGCAGCACCCTCGTAGGACACTTAAGCTGAAGACAGATATATGCGTACGCTGGTATGTGCGGTGATTGATGTAATAGAAGTGACATATAGTTACGAACACGGAACGCACGCAAAGCAAAAGTGGGTCTACTTCCAACTTTTCCGCATTGCCGCATTCGCCATAGTCTCAAATAACCAAACACCAGCAGAGACAACAGACACACTCGTCGCTTAGATTTTTTGGTTATGTGTAAAAGACTAGACGGAACTCAAGCACTCAACTGTCTGTTAGCGAAAATTCGTCGCAAACACCGCACCCGCTCTACGCACGCACGTATATTTGTTTCGATCTTTAGTCTGTAAGCGGTCCTTCATTTTCTGCTGTTAGCCCCCTTGTTCAAAGCTAGACTGCGTAAAGCTAGACTGTGCTAACCACCAGCCCTCCCAGTGTGTTTTAAAATTATTAAAATTATGTTTCTGGTCGATAATCACTCCCAGGTACTTTAAGGCGGGCTGTGAGTGAATGATCTGATCCCATACCTTGATTCTTACTGATACTTGTTTTTCCAGGTCAGTACAGTTACAGTTTTGTGTTCAGCAAACGGCAGACGAGCGCTTTCAGGCCAGGCTTTAATATCTCCGAAAGCTTTTTTCTCGCATAATTCGATCTGATCGAGGAATAGCTTTAACAAGTCGTTATACATTGTGATCCACCAGAAAGGTCCCAGGACACCTCATGTTGTTCTGTACACCGCCGCACACTGGGGCAGAAAGCACTTTTTTGGTTCAAAAGTTTCTAGAGACCACAATTTTTAACCGATTTAGATAATTTTTTTTTTATTTTGAAGGTAAGATGATTTGTAAGATATCTGTGGAAGCCGAATTTTGATTGTCCTTTCCAAATAAGTTGCACCTAACCTCAAATGTCAAAAATAATTAATTTGTGCTAGATAACACTTTACTATCAATAATAAGCTTTGATCTATGTGAGAAAATAGGCAGAAATGACAGCCTAATGTATTTCGAGGTTACTTCTGCTGGATACAACATTATAATTGATAAATTCAAAATGGCGGATTCAATATGGCCGACCAAAAATTGAAAAATGCCCAGATCTCTAGAAAAAACTCTACTTGGGGGTTTTCGGGGTCGCTGATTACGAAGTCATCGTCCAAATTTGCAAATTCAAAATGGCGGATTCAATATGGCCGCCCAAAATTTTAAAAATGCCCAAATCTCTAGGAAAACCTTTACTCGGGGGTTTTTGGGGTCGCTGATTACGAATTCATCATCCACATTTGCAAATTCAAAATAGCAAATCTAATATGCTGAATATTATAATATTTTATTGCATATTCTACCAATTTTTCTGTTGTTCTCTCACAATTTGCAAGTGGATAAAGCACTTGACATAGTTCACTATATGTAATACGTATGGAGTTCATGATTCAGAAATTGCAATTATGTATGGCTAAAGAACTAATAATTTACTAATGTTTACAAAAAAATTCTTATGTAAAAAAATTCCTTGTTTCATAAATTTCTTTCATTTCTTGTCCTTTTCAGAGAAACAACTGTAAACAGGAAAATTCGTAAAAGTAAAATAAAATTTTTCTTTTACGTCGCGGTATTGTCGATTTCTACATAGAATAGCATTTTTCACGTGAAAATTATTTTTGTCTGGTTTACAAAATTCCTTTTATCTCACCTTATATACAAAAATGAACTCACTTTCATAAATCTCAGATTGAATATAGTATATTACCACAACTTTCCAGTATATTACCACAACTAACCAATATATTACGACAACAAATCAGTATATTACCACAACTAACCAGTATATTACTGCAATAACGACTAATATCAAATGTCTCGAGGTGTCCCGAACGTACGCAAACGTTGAAACAGAGTGATATTTTTTCGTCGCGCTTTAAAATTTCTTTTACAATTATAATTTGTAGAAAAATATTAATGTAGGTTATACAATAATAAAGAATCTTTCAAGTTGCAACTTCTCTGTTTCTATGTAACGCAAACAGAAATAAATGTAACGCAAACAAAAATATTGGAAATAAGTCTGTAGTAGATCTTCTAACATAAATACATAAATAATAACGTATGAAAATTACAGTTTCTATTAATTTTTTAGTACCACGCACGAATATAATTACTTATAACTGCTACAAGCCTATCCATATTATCCTTCTAGTCTGCCATATTAGATTTGCTATTTTGAATTTGCAAATGTGGATGATGAATTCGTAATCAGCGACCCCAAAAACCCCCGAGTAGAGGTTTTCCTAGAGATTTGGGCATTTTTAAAATTTTGGGCGGCCATATTGAATCCGCCATTTTGAATTTGCAAATTTGGACAATGAATTCGTAATCCAGCGACCCCGAAAACCCCCGAGTAGAGTTTTTTCTAGAGATCTGGGCATTTTTCAAATTTTGGTCGGCCATATTGAATCCGCCATTTTGAATTCATCAATAAATTCATCAATATCCAGCAGAAGTAACCTCGAAATACATTAGGCTGTCATTTCTGCCTCATTTTATCGCATAGATCAAAGCTTATTATTGATAGTAAAGTGTTATCTAGCACAAATTAATTATTTTTGACATTTGAGGTTAAGTGCAACTTATTTGGAAAGGAAAATCAAAATTCGGCTTCCACAGATATCTTACAAATCATCTTACCTTCAAAATAAAAAAAAAATTATCTAAATCGGTTAAAAATTGTGGTCTCTAGAAACTTTTGAACCAAAAAAGTGCTTTCTGCCCCAGTGTGCGCCGTCGCGTCGGCCAATCTTTCCTTTCACAATGAAGTGTCCTACGTACTTTCTTTTTTCGGAAAGGTTGTTGCCAAATAACAGTATCGGAGGAGGGGATGTGTTCGTCTGACTACCCACCTGGGTCCAACACGAACCGTTGCCACTGAGCACAAATACTAATTCTATGGGCGAATACCTTCTTGACTTCATAATTACTTACAATTTACATGTTATGAATAGGAGACACAAACCTTAAGGAACCAAGAGTTTATTGACTTGTGTCGTGCCAGCGCTGGAGGTCCGCGCCTGGACTGGTCAACTCTAAGCGGTTCCTTCCTACGTCGTCCCCTAAGACGGCCAAGAATTTGTTAGGGCGCAGTAGGAATGATGTCAGGACACTTGTTGGCTTGATTTCCGGACACTGTGCCCTAAATTACCACTTATGGAGGATAGGAATGGTGGAGGACCCCACATATAGGCTTTGCCAGGAAGAGGATGAGTCTGCCCTCCGCGTTCTCTGTGAGTGCCCCGCAATAGTGAGGAGCAGGGTTTCTTTGTTCGAAGAGTCCCTGCTCGAACCCTCAAGTCTAAGCGACAAGCCACTAGGCAGACTGCTGAACTTGTTCAAGCGGTCTGGCCTACAAATATGACGTATAGGGCATTCATACACGAGGCATCATAATTCCGGAGCAAAAGCTTTTTTTGGGCAAGGGAGGCGTGCGGAGATGAAATAAGTGGAGAGTTTCGTGCTTCGGTGGAGACATTTGTGCTCCTGTTTTCGACCTGCGAACACGGAAAACACGCACTCACACAAATAAGAATAAAAACGTAAAGACGTATAGGGGTTGTAGTACAAAAGGACAAATGAATGGCCGCAGTACTTTTGGACCCAATAAATTGCACAGGAAAAGAAAGGTCACTGCGACCTCTACAAGAAAATCTTTTCGGATTACAACAAAAATATTTGAAAAGATCCAAGCGAAAGTCACGGAACGCCTTCTGTGAAGTGATAGACAAGCTGCCAGTCTCCTTGAGGTTATACAAAGTCACTATTGCCTCTCTCTCTCTTCTTGAAGGAGAACACCAAGGATACCATGGAGGACTGGCTTGAAGATCTAATATCGTATCGGAGATAGTTATTGCTCATCGGTCTTTTCAAAACTACTTCAAAAGATCGGCTCTAAAAATCCTACCACTCCTGATGCCATTACTCCGGGGTAGCTTTGCTTTGACCCATATTCCGGTGGTTTTTGACCAAAAGAGACCTTGTGATCACTTATCGAATCTCAAGGATCTAAACCGGGAGCTAGGGACGGTCCCTAAATCGATAATGGGATACTACACAACTATTTTGTCAAGCTGAGGTATTCGCCATCCAGTTATGTGCTCATACTTGTATTAATAGAGCTCCAAACATCTCATCACTTGCCCTGCTGGCCGTTAAATCCGACAGGGTCATCAAAGACTGTCCTGGATTGTCTCCTATTTCTGTAATCCCCCAGCATGAATACCAATGTTACACTGATGTGAATTCCGGGCAACGAAGGTAAAATTGGCCTGCTCCGAAGAAATTTTGGGCTATGAATCCCAAATCAATTTTTAGCTATATCAATAATCTTAACCTAAAAGGCTCCCCAAGCTCGGTTTTTGGACCTTGGCCTGGGCTAACGCCTGCACCCACCTACCTCTTTAATATGACATCCCACTGACACTGATATCTTACACTTACTTAAACAAAATAAATCTCCATCCACAATATTACGATTTTGATGACACAACAACTGCATTAAGTCTGCACAATCCTGAAGGACCTATATCTCTCCACTAGCACATTTCCTGCTAATTCCTCAAGGATTCAAGGAGCAGATACAACTAATTCCGTCATATCAATATGCCCAAGGAAGATTTTCCCGAAACAAATCGACATTTGATTGAGTTTTCATTGTTCGATGAACGAACGTCCATAGAAGACAAAGATGCGCTCTCCTATGGGGGCATGTTGGCCTTCCATCACGTAATCTCCCCCCTGGGGCAGCGCCATAAAATCATTTCAGTTATTAGCAGGAACCCCACGTCTCCTTACAGAATTTTGCTATTATCTGCAATGTCCAGTCCTTAATTTTTTTTCCTTGCAAAGGGACGTAACTAACAGAAATTGGACTATCATGTTTGATGTATTGAACTAATTTCTATTGACAAGGACGTGGAGTGGGAGTTAATCATCTTGTTTTGTGTGTGGATGTGATTTCTGGTGAAAGCTTTATCGAGTTTCTATATTAAAAGTTTTGTCTTGGGTGAAAATTTCGTGGTATTAAATGGATATGGTTTGTGGGAAGTGGTTTCTTAATTTCGCTTTAATATACCAACTACGTTTTTAAATTAAGAGTGCCAATAATCTGAAATAAGCAAGCAGTCACCTTTAGTTCATCGGAAAACCTTTATATTTTCCTGTAATTGGCTGTAAAGTTGCATTACATAAGCCGTGTTCCTTTTCTGCTTTTTTTTCCTTGTATTTACTCCCAACTACACCTGCCCTTACAGAGGTGTAGATAACTAGAGTAAATACGCATCTAACATAGGGGAATATCGCCATTTGCAGTCTATTGTGAATTATTTTTCACTTACTAAAAAGCCGATAGATGGATTTTCATTGAATTGTGACGAACTGACAGTTTTCGGTGTTATAAAAAGAATCAAGAATTTTAATGTGCGGTTTTTTAATTTTTATTTTTGTAATGGTAAGTATTAAGTACCCATATTATATTTACAATAATTGAACGCGCTTTTATTTAAAGGAAAGTTCAAAACGTTACCCAAAACAAAAAAAAAAATTGTGTTCCTTTTAAGTTTTACTCCGGAGTACTTAAGAGTAGAAAAGGAACACGGCTATAATAGCTTCAATTATAAGCTAAAAAGGCTATCAATGAAGCTCCAAGCGGACTTGCGTTTTTAACAACAGGAGTGCAGGAAGGACAATGTAATTACTGTTTAGGCGTTTTTCAGGCAATCTGAAATAATATACAGGGTGCGGGAAAAGGTCGGTAACGGTCCGATATTTACTGAAGGGTACGTTTTCGTGAAAAGAGTTTCGACCAAAAGTGGGTCCACTTGGAGGGTGGAATAGTTTGCGCACAAAACTCAACCCCACCAGTAAAATTTTAGGCCTATCTAACAAAAGGAAAACTTTATCTAAAAATTTAGACATTTTCAAGTGCTCTGTAAATCTTAATATATAAAAATTTCGTGTCAGAGTGTCACTCCTCCGAAACGTGCTGGCCGATTTTTATGAAATTTTTCTGTATATTTGGTAGGTCTGAGAATAGGCCGAAGGAAGTTTTTTATACCTTCAGCCAAAAGGAACAGATGAAAAATCTGAAAAATTTTGAGAATTCCACTTCAGTTTAGTTTCAATAGCTTCATGGCCTACCTATTGTTTGACAGCTTCGTAAATGTCAAATTGTCATTAAATTGAATCATTCCATTTAATGACAATTTCAAATTTATGCAGCTGTCAAACCATAGGCAGGCCATGACTCTATTGAAACTAAACTGAAATACAATAAGAAATATGGTATACTTAATATACCGTTAGATCCAAGGCGGCCGTCTCAAGAGGGCGGAATACTACTTTCTCCACAACCCTCTCGACATGGGTATCAAATGAAAGAGTATGATAAGTAGAATACAATAAGCAATGTAGTATATTCAATATACCGTTAGATCCATGGCGGCTGTCTCAAGACAAATGTACCCGTTTTTTAAGGCACTTCATCTGTGTAAAATTCATATCTCGAAAAATACCGAGTCAATGGACGGTTTTTGGGTACTATTGGCTTATGGATGCAGCGAGTCGTACCGGGTCCCTGCTAATAAGCATATAAAAATATTGTAAGGTTCAGATAAATCTGCGGTGTTAACGTTTTATGCCCCGGTTACACGTATGACAAAAAATTACAATTGTCATAATTCTTGTCATAATTATTGACATTGCTGTTTACACGACGCAAATAATGACAGGAGCTTTGTCATAAAATGTCATTAATTTATGACAAGTTGTCATTAATAATGACAAGAGTTGCATTTACACGAATGACAAATAATGACGTGCCGGATTAAGACAAAAGTTATGACAGGGTTGAATTTATTTGTGTTCTGGGTGCTGTTAAAATTTTTTTATCTCGCGGTTTTCCTCTAGTCGGTGCCAAGATCTCGGATTTGTAGTCTATTCAAAACGCGTGTTAGGGTGTCGAAATATAACAACGTTAGCAAAATGGAACCCTATATGTTTATTGGGTAGCTAATCTCGAAAATCGGGGTCCAGTGGTCCAAAAATATGTGCGTCAGCCTTAAACATGCAAAAAACGCCCCTTTTAAAGTGGTTTCGCGATGATTTAAAAAAAACCAAAAAGGTTGATTTTATACCAACCAAATTTTATTATAAGGGATAATACTAAAGGGTTAAAACTACCCCTACCTCGACTTAAAAATTAAAAATGTCTAAAAAATTGTTTTTCCAACTTTATGCTTTAAATTCGATTGAATGCGTATTATCAGCCAAAACTAAATTATTTTCAACCACTAAGGGTCTAACTAAACCTAGATAAAAGTTGAATTTGAAAAAATTTACGATTGTTTGTGTGGCAATTTCAATATGAACTTTTCATCGGAAGCGGCGTGTCCAAACTTACAAGGTAGCAGAACTGAGTCAAGTTCAGTTGACCCTAATTCACCCTAAATTTGGACTCGGGTTCAACCTGAGTTCAACTCATCATGTATACGTACTATATGTTCTTTTAGATTCTAGAGTCTACTGAAACATTCCACCCAACGATTTTGGTGTTGTCCTTGTTCACTAAAAATATTTCCCTGCTTGTCTCATCAAGGTGATGGCTGAAGTTTAATTCTTCTCTACCTGCTATTATTCTCAGGTATAGATTTGCCTTATTCTTCTTTATCAATGGTTCTAATTAGGTATTGCTATCCGGTAAATCTTTTTGAATCCTAGTAAAATCACTTTTTTGCTTTCTTTTTCTCACAACAAAAAAAACGGCTGTGGCAACTTTGATTGTTCAGATGGAGTTGAAGTTAATTCAATTCCATTGGCACCCTAACGAAGTCAATATCATTTATTATGCCCGAGATTTCAGAAAAGGAAATATTACTAAGTAGTGTAGGTACATTTATAGACATATACATATGCTCCTTCCAAAAATAGCTTGAAAATACTAAAGTTACACCATGACTTTGCAATATAAAATTATGTTGAACATTTTTGATTCACATTTCTTTGATTAATTTTTAAAAACAAAAAAAAATTCGGAGTCCTCTATCAAACAAGTATGAAACCCACCATCCTGCTCTCACACCATTAACCTAAATTCGAACAACCACTAAAGGTCTCCAATAAGATCAAGCCTAAAACTAACAAAAATTATTTGCACCTTCTTCTCTCCAATTCGACATCGAACCACCACCAGAGGCAATGCGATAAAATTTCACATTCGAAAACTCGAATCTAATCAGACACAACCGAAAAACTATCATGCGATAAACTTCCAAAAGGTAAAAATATCGCATGCGACTTTCTGCCTATACAAATTACTTGGGGGCGTGGTTATCATTTAGCGCACCTGAGTATTCCCCTCTTTTATTACAGTTTCGAATTCGAATTGAAGCTTTAATGTTGCCGTGTTTGAAATCTAATGGGATTTTCTCTCATTCAAACATTTTTCCCTTGTCGCCACTCTCTCTCTCTCGCTCTCTTTCTACAGGTTGGGGAAAAACGTTTTAATAAAATGCTTTGATGGCGCTTTTGTTGTTGTTGTTGTTGGTTTTTTTCGAGACCTCACCTTATGTACCTGGCCGGGTGCAGCTAGCTCCGTGCGAGTGAGGCTCTTAGATTTACACCGTTTTGACTTCCATCGCCAGAAGTACAAAAAAGTGGGCAGAGATTTGATTTGTTCAAATGCTTTGTGGTTGGCAAAGGTGAATAAGTAATAATTTGGGGTACCTTGATGCGTCGGACTTTTTTGGAAGTTCGGTTATCTGTGGAATATGGGAACCACAAAAGCTTCTAAGAAGTATAATTAGTACCTTTGTGCAGAATTAATATTGTTCATGATATGCACAAAGATTTTCTTGATAGTGTCCTTTTTATATGGAAAATCAACCCTTTGTACTGTCATATCGTGCAAGTTGTGTGGCGCACAGTGGTAAGCTTAATTCGAAAAATAGCTAGAGGATGCAATAGGCTTAGAGTAGTTTGGAAGCGCTGGGAGAAGGAAGCGATGAATCTCGTGTTTGAAATTTTGCTTGTCATACGAGTTCGGAAATTCTGACTGTGGAAGATTGCTCCACAATAAAGTTGTTCTATTTGTAAAAGAGCTTCTACATGGTAGTGTACGAAACCAAAAGGACTCAAGGTTACAGGAGGGAACAAGATGGTATAGTCCTTCACTATAAAAATATGACCGTGTAAGTAGGAGAACATTGGTTTAAGGGATATCGTGATAGCGATCGAGTTTTGTCAAGGCTGCAACATTCCTGAGGTCATTCAATGAAGACTCATAGCATACAGGGCCTTGGTAGCCTAAGGTTAAACGCCCGACTATAATCCCAGAGGTCCATGGTACGATTTCAAGTAAAGCGATGGTCTTGGGCTTTTACTTTTACACTTTTTTCTCTTCTTCTACCTTTCCTAGTAGGTTATCATTACACTCTGGATAGAATAGTCAGAACTACAAAGGGGCTTATAGAAAGGCGACCGTTGCAGTTCATATCTGGACTGGACCAACACAGGTCGTGCGTTGCCTTCAGTATTTTAAAACTCCTTTAAAAAAATTCCCTTCTGTGGATCACAATGTATGTTGAGGCTACACCTTCTAAAAGAGAAAACCAGTACCCGAAAGAACCAAGGTATGGAAGCAGATTATTCAATCACAGCCAACCTAACTATGACAGGCGATGCCTACAAAATAGATATTAGATAGATTTGGTCGCCGTGCTCGGTGACGTTGTCGTTATCGCAGTGACCTGCAGAATGTGCACCTTTATATAAAACCGAGCATTCTATTCGTTTTTGACAGTCGCTGTGTAAAGTAATTCATCCATCGCCTTTAGCATATTTACAGCAACAAGTGTCTTCTATTTGCGCAGTACTCCCAAGAATGCTGCCCAACTTGACCCTAGACCGAGTCATCGCCTCCTCAGGTTTACTCACCATACTCACATTATCCGCCGGCTATGTACAGTATAACTCGAAGCTTGACCACACAGATTCCGAAGCGTAGATCGGTCGATGTTAGGTGCCGTTTGCTTAAGCGGGTAAAAAACTGCATCAAGACCGTTTTCGGGAGAGTTGATTCCTCTGCCTGATGACTAGATTGAACCATATTATGTTGATACCTATGGTATACAGGCAGACTCACATAACAGACTTGATCAGCCACGGAAAGCTGATCCAGTGGTACCGACGAACCAATATACCGACAAAGGCCAGAGAGTTAATCCGGGAGTATACCGATGTAAATAAATAGACAATAGACCAAACGGGTTTCTCAGGAGCATTGATCCAGGGGTAACCCACTAACCCTTCATTACCTCCCCTGTTCTTTCCGTATAATATAAAATTTCTAGTCATAAAAAAACAAAAACGTAACAGGAGTTTTTATTTAAACCTTTGGCATCTCAGAGCTGACCCACCACTACCAGGGTTACAGTTTTCGAAGGAGTGCCGAATGTATGACTTTTCGGTTTTAACATAGATTACTTGCTGAAGGACGAACCAGCATCTCTTGAGAAATCTCATACTCTGGGATGCTTGTTTGGAGATTTGGTATACATTATCATGTCTTCGCTGGTTCTCGGTTTATGTTATAAGATATACTGTTAACTCACCTCATCCACTCAGACAGATAAAAAGGTTCGGTGCAGGTTTTACTAGAAAGTAAGCATATGGGGAAGCCACTGTCGTAGGCTTAGGGTAACTTGACATTTACTATATTTCTATTACTAAGTTTCCATAAGAGTTACATAGTTAAGAGTTTTCGTTAAAGATTTTCAATTCTGCTCAATTCAACGAAAATATGTAGGCTGCGTTGAACGGCCGAGACTATATTTAATAAATAATTTTGAAGAAAAATTTATAATAAAATTAACTGATGAAAGAAGACGGAAGGCAGAAATGGAAACGCATAGAGTTAAGTCGTTGAGTTGAAGTGTCATTTGAACTCAACCACAAATCAACTCGACTCTCAAGGAAACTCGGTATATGTACCGTGGTTGAGTATTCGTTGAGTTTACAGAAAGCCCTTCTCCTCAAGTTATTTCGATGCTGTTTCCATGACGGTTCTGGGATTTTGGGATTCAGTTGATATATTTTTTTATATGATTAAACCAAGCTTAGGTGTAACCCTTTATACTACCAGTCGGTCATGTCATTAAGGTCATAATGCAGTGTCTAGTAGCAGGAAAGGTTACCGAGGTCTGGGAGAGCTGAATGAGTGTCGATGACCTCACGAAACTTAACCCAACTCGCGTTTCCATGCGCAATTACTCTAAGTTAACCCATGGTAGACTCGTCATAGAAACTCAGTAATTGATCACGTTCGGATACACGTACATAAAAATTCTTAGACCATTTTGTGTTATTGGGGTATTTCTTAGCAGGCAGATATCTTCAGCTAAATCATTTAAATATTTTGCGGAGTACAAGCCCTGCACACATGGGTCGACTGATTTGCAATCCCAATTTCAAACTGGTTTCACAATAATCACGCGCACAACCAGTTTACAATCAAAATGAAACCTTTATCCACACACGAGCACAACTGATTGTGGATCAGTCACATAGCCATAGGCAACCATATACATATGTACATATATAGTTTTTACTTTCGAGATGTTGGCAAAATGTCAAGTAGCTCAGATGAAGTACAACCACGCAACTGAAATCGCTTCCGATCGTCAAGAACAGTCCACACAACCATTTCAAAGCTAGTTTCAAATTGATCTCGATTCTGTCGTCTCGTGTATGGATTCCCACGTCCGTACACGGGCAAGATCACGAAACAGTTGCGTGTGCAACATGAATTGTAAAACAGTCGTGTTCGGAAGGTCTAAATCAATTTTTATTGGTACTTTGCAATATTGTTAGTATTGCTCTATTAAGTCCCGGTTAACAGGCGATTATACTCCTCAAATTCCACGAATCCCACTGATCCCGCATGTCTAGTCCCGTGTTACTGATTCCGCTTTCGGGTTATTGGATTCCCTAGTCTTGAGAGAAAATCATTTATAAAGATTGGGAAAAGTACGGGTGATGAAATTGAACCCTTTGGGACACCGTAAGTTATAGTATGATGACGGTATACCTACACAATTTTTGGCGATAATACGTCGACTGGCTTGCGAGAAGGAGGGGGAGCGAAACTAGCAGTCTGTTGCCGTAATTACATGTGAAGTGTTGGAGGAGTTTTTTACTTTTGGTATATGTACATTTTGTTATTTATATTAGGGCTCCTGAAGAATATGACGTGATTTAGATTTGATTTGAAGAAGGTAAAATTTTGGTTTCTCTATTGCAAGTTAAAAGGCTTATCGAAGTAACTGACACATTTCGAATGATTAAATAAACCTTCGAATAAACTCTTAGCTATGAAACGATAAATGTAACAAAAATGCAGCAAGCCGGCACCCCTCAATACAAAAAAATGATATTACTCAGTGCACAACATCCTCCTGTGACCTAAACAATAAGTAAAAATCAATTTATTCCCAACTGAATACTTTAAACCACCCCCACCCCAAACTGTACTGGGAATTTAAAACCGAAAATAGGACCAAAAACGGCTTAAATTTTAAATCAATCTCAATCCTCACAACAAATCACCGCTTATTCAGTTCTATGACGTGCCATTTGAATATTTGAGAGCTCCTCTTACAAGGTATAGGTATGGTATGGCATATTGCAGTCGTTGACGATACCGAAGGGTGGATTAGCCTTTTTTTTCATCGTATTCACTTCCACCCTCAAAATAAACCCCCATATTTTCAATTGTCTTGAATTTTCCTGTAGGAATTTTCACGTCCTTTGAGAAAAGGCAGCTCCCAGAATGCTGCACAGAATATGGATTTCTTAGAATGTGAGCCCTCACCATGGTGACGGAGATTTTGCTTGTTGTATGTGGTAGAGGAGGGTGGGGGGAAACAAAAGGGCATTTTGCTAGGGCTGTTGATTTCGTTCGTTTGGTAAAGTGTTATTTCCAGAAACCATAAAAGCCTTCAATCACTGCTACTTTTGGGGAAGGTAACTCTACAAATTCACCTGTCAGTGGATTATGACACTTGCTAGCGGGGGTTGATTGGGGGTAGAAGTATATTTGGTCACAAAGGAAACTTGTAGATAAGTTAACATAAGGGTGTTTTAGAAGCAAAGGGGGAACGTGAACTTCGCACTTATTTCAGGGGTGTCGTCAGTAACATTTTACTAATAAAACTTACTCCACGAAACTAATTAATTAATTTAATTTACTGGTAGTAGTTAGCACATAAAATATTATATGTTTTGGTTTTGCGTCGTGTATGCAACAAGGAAATCTTACTCAGACACTTCTGTATTCAACCCTTTCTACTGTTTAAGAATTATACTATTAACTGTGAAATCTATTGTCTGTTACATTCAGTACTGAAGAAATTGTTTAAGAGTTCAAGACGAGGTGATATTGCGATACTGGTTCTTCTGGATTTCTCTAAGACCTTCGAATTAATGGTGCACTCTCTTCTGCTTTCCAATCTTGGCCAACTCTACCACCTTTCTTCTTCTGTTATTCGACTTTTCTACTCTCTTCTGTCTAATAGACTTCAATGTGTTCGCCATAACAATATTGAATCCTCATTGCTACTTGTGAATATGGGAGTTCCGCAAGGTTCTATACTTGGCCCTCTTTTCTTTTCGCTGTATGTTAAAGATCTTTCCGCTGTTATCCATCGCTCCTCCTTTCATCTGTATGCTGATGATCTCCAGCTGTATTCTTCATGCCTTCTAATCAGTTAGAACTCTGTATTTCTAAATTCAGTAGTACATTACCTATTTGCCCTGCAACAGGCAAGAAAATAGCTTCGAAGGAAGCAAAGTTCATCCAATATTTGGTCATTCAGTCTTGACCGAAAATTCTTACACAAAATTCCGGCTGTGGAAAAGGCATATGGAAGCCACGCGATCCACCGCTCTCAAATAGTAACATTTCTCTTTTTATCACTAAATTAAATTAGCTGCCTATGCGGACGGAATGACTGATTTGGCAAGCCCTCGCAATTTGCAATTGGGCCTCCTTTGATATGGATTCTAATTCAGTGCCGGGTGGGTCAGTTACCTCAGCGCTCTGATCTCGATCAGGATTTATAACTGCCGGTTTTTTTAGAAGATTATGCATAATCTTACGTATCGTAGCTTTTGAGGGTATTTCGAAAAGATCATCATCTTTCGGAGTACAAGGGTTGTGGAGTGTTTCAAGGTTCCAGAGAGTTCTGTGCAAACACGTTCATGTGTATTTTTTTTATGTGATAGACTAGAGGCTTAGGGAAAGCCCTTTTGTACTGTTCGACAATCAATTTTTTTTTTTCGTATAGAATGTCGAACAGCAGCTCTAGCCCGAAGATAGAGAGTAAAAAGAGAGAGAGAGATTAGTAGGAAGGCTGCCACAACCTAGCCGCAATATTTTATTCCATCTACTTCCAACCATTTCGCGACTCTGGCATCGGGGCATTTAAGAAACAACTCGCTGGAGTGTTATGCCTCCTGAAACGAGTTGAACCTCACCAGCCAACCGATGACATGTGCTTGGTGGAGCGGGGAAGGATTAGCGAAGACTATGACAGGAGGAATCAGGAAAAAAATCAACAGCTCTCCATCCTTGAAAGTGGATAAAGTTGAACTAACGGCCGATCCCTCCCTACACATCTTAGGCGTGACTTTAGCCAAAGACTTGCGATGGAATGACCACATATTCCAAATCGCCAAACAAGCATCCCAGTGCTTGGGATTTCTTAAGAGGTGCAAGTTCCTCCTCCAGCCATCGGCCCGCGCTGTTATTTATAAATCCTACATTCGGCCTCTTCTCGAATATAACTCCATCGTTTGGGGCGGCGCTCCAATAACCACCTTAGGATGGTTAGATAAGGTCCAAAAAAGGGCCCTTAAACTAATTGATGGCGACACCGTTTGCTCCACCATCGACCCCTTGAGCCACCGTAGGAATGTAGCAGCACTGACAAAATTTTATCGCTACTATCATAGTGACTGTTCCTCCGAGCTAAACGCTATCCTGCCTCCACGGCAATCCTATACCCGCAACACCAGATTAGCCCACTCGTCTCATTCCCTCCACCTGCAACTCTCCCTTTCACGCACTCAACAAGATATGAATTCGTTTGTAAATAGAACAACTCGACTGTGGAATAATCTCTCGCAGTCAGTTTTTCCGAGCTCCTACAACATCCAAGAGTTCAAACGCAGGGTTCATCACCACCTTCTTCAATATCCCCCCGTACCTTTATAATCCTTAACCTATTCCCCCACCCTACCTCCCCGTACTAAGCTTACTGCTAGACATTGCACCATGACATGACAAATGACATGACGGACTGGTAGTACAAAGGGTGACTCCTGAGCTTAGCACTGCCACATAAAAAAAAATGTAAAGAGGGGAGAAGAAAGAAGGAAAGTTATGTTGGTGGGAAAGTGGAAAAGACGAAGGACCGTGGGGCTGGCCAGGATTCGAAAACTGTTATGCTGATTTTGCGGTCAACAAATTAGAATCATTACGACACAATGGGTCGACCGTCAACCTGACAGGCTTCAAAGCTGAAATGAGATCGGTGATGTAGATGAAATCTTCTTCTGGCAAAAAGTACGTGGTTTGAAGGTCCATTAGACATTTTTGAACGGCAGTCTTAAGAAGACAAAGCGTTCCAACATCCTAAACAGACTATTCCACCTTGTTCTGCAGTCTAGACGAAGAGTCTGCTCTTTCCCTTGCTCTTCCCGAATGTACTGGTGATCGTTTAAACATACGAACAATATTCGGCACTTTATCGATGGTAGGAAATATATTGTTCGAGAGATCTACCTGACTTTCCTCTTCAAACACAGCAATTCCACTTTCACAGTCTTGTTGATGTTGACTAGTGGAATTCTCTTCATAATCATCATCTGATTCCCGTAAGTTTTCGGCTTCTGCTTCTAAGCAATCGCTGACCTCCTGATTTTCCTGCAGTTTTGGGGGCGTTCAAGTATTACGTAACGCAATTTTTAAAAATTTTTGACCCCCCTCCCCCCTGTAACGCGCCGTAACGTTTTTCTGTACCCCCCCCCCCCCCTCCCTAAAAGTTACGTAACACCCAACACTTTTACCTGAAAGTGACAATTATATGACGCAAAGTACCAGAAAGCCGCTGAAATAGCTTATTTATTGTTTTAATCGCGATTACCCGTAACACATAAACGAAAAGGGTTGCTAAGTTGGGAGATTTGAATGCCCTATTTTTTTATTTAAATAAAAAAACAATGTTACGTAACGCGTTGTTCGAACCCCCCCCCCCCGCCCCTGTAACGCATCGTAACGTTTTACAAACCCCCTCCCCCCCCCAAAATGCGTTACGTATTACTTGAACGCTCCCTTTCTCTTATATAAAACGACCAAAACTCCTAGCTGTATTCTATGAGCAAGTCAAAATTGTTGTTCCGCAGCAAGTATTTCGACACAAACTTCAGTTGGAGTCGATGCAGAAACACGTACAAGGCCCACATTACGAAATTTGGATTCATTTCCATGGATAAGGACTTTAGTAAATCGAACCCTTTCTCTTTTAATGCATCTCTTACATGGAAGTCATGAATATTGCAAAGGGAAGTCCATCTGGTGGCACTAGCCGGGAAACCGTAGCTGAAAGAGAATTCCCTTCTTTTATTTGAAAAAATCCGTTATTTTGCGTTTTTTGCTGGATCGGGCGTTAAAATGCTGTTGGATGCCATCATCAGTGTCATACTTCTTCCCTATTTTAATATTGTGTATTGCTTTCAGTTGTGTATGAAGTCCTTTTGTGGATCCGCCTGTGGTCTTTATTATTTTTAGGCATCGTTTATACTCAGGGCCTCAGGGCTTGGGTTTTTTGCGCCCGGTGCCCTATGCCATATTGCGCCCGGTGCCCTATGCCATATTGCGCCCGGTGCCCTATGCCATATTGCGCCCCATGAGCTGTTCATTTTTGAACGTAGTGAAAGACAATGGAAAAAGACATAAAACACTCACTGGATGGGAGAAATAATTGTCATAGTTTGCGTAAAATATAAGATTGCACCATAATAATGCGTATAACATAAAAAAGATTACATAGATAGGAAGCTTCACATGGATCAACATCCAACCAACCAAAATATTCTGAAAACATCGTTTGCGTACAAGAATGTAGGAGTCCTCTCCTCCTTTCCTCCGACCAGGTGGGCAGATTTTTTGTACTTCTGAAATCTTTCACTGAATTTTTGAATCAGCAACAGAAGTTGTTTTTTGTTTTCGAAAAGAAAAGGTATGACAGAAGGAAGGATTAAGATTAAAAACAACATCAACAACAAGCTAAACCATTCTAACGTATCGTTTGTTGGAAAAGTTGGCTCTTGATAAAACCCATGCGACTTTTTCATCGAATTTCAGAAGTGAACGGACGATTACAAACAACTGTTGGTTAACCCAAGTGAAACTGGCCATATTAATTTGTTAGACAGTAAGGGAACAAACAAAAAAGAGCACGCATTTAAAGAAGAATTCTCGCCACAAGGTTATCCTCATTTCGTCCATTTACCTCACTTAACAATTCTTGGAACAGAAGACAAAGGTCTCTCCTTTGCTTTTTGAGCAAAATCTTGAGTAACTTTAGCTTCTTGAGTAAAATTTTATGAAAATCTCGAATCTAAAATCTCTGGAAACTTCATGCACGAGAAGAAGTAAATTTCTCCGGATTTTCTTGTATATGACAAAGTATAAGAAAATATATTGGGTAAATTTGTGTTATTTCTTCTTCTTCTTTCATGAGAATACTTAATTTTTTTTTTTCATAGTTTAAATTTTTTTTAAAATCTTAATTACTGAAATTGCTCCCCCGACAAATTGTGCCCGGTGCAAGTGCACCATACGCACCTATGAAATTGCCCCGTGGGATACCGGGATGGCGTTCGCTAGCATTGTGTTTTTACCTCGATCACCATAAAGGCACCCTACAAGGTTGTCCTTTTTAACTTAAAAAACCATATTTTTGCTGTAATAAATAGATCAACATAAAATGGTCCAAGATTATCATTTCTTAAAAAATATTTCTTGAAACTAATCACGACATAAGACTTTCATAATACTTTGAATACGTGGAAAAGAATTTCCTCAATCAATTTAAAGTTTATACGGGTGTTTCTCTGTAAATTTTTGCAAGAAATCTGTCCCAGTAACTTTTTTACGTGAATATGAAAAAAAAATATACAATTAAATAGATATCTATCTGGTGGATAATAAACAGTAAGGGACCCAAATATATTTGTTTTATTTTAGGACTTATTGAGTAAATTTAAAAAATTCATATGTCAGAGGACTGTTGCATATGTCAGAGGACTGTATATATAAGTGAAATGAGCATTTATTAGTAGTATATATACTTTAAAAACATTCCTCATGACGCATATATATAAAAATAAAACAGTCTTCTTTGGTAGTTCCAAGTTCTCTGTGTAGTTCCAAGTAAACTTGTGAACTTTTATTTCTTCCTTAGACACTTTCTTCTTTCTCGCGCCATGATTAAAAGATGGTTATAGACCTAAAACAAAGGCAAAAGTACAATAACAGTGCCCTAATAAATGAAACAGTCTCCTGTTTCTGTATGTAGCGGGGGACTGTTGACGGGGACTGTTGGCAGGGGACTGTTTAATTTGTCTAATTCGTACGGTACCATAAAATTCCTTCATTATGACTTAATTTGTTATATAGAAACAATATAAGCCATCTTATTTAAAACTATGCACAATAGAGAAAACTGGAACACTTTAAAAAAAGAAAAATAACACTTAGCAGAGGACTGTCGAAAGTTGCGTACCGATACGCGCATGTGCCCCTCTAACTCTTGTAACACTAAACAAAATGAGGTATATCTACTTTTGGGGGTAACAAAGCTAATTTCATGTCGTTCACGTTTCGTTACGCCCATTAACAAGTCTGTCTTTACTGTAGATGGCCTGATGCATAACTCGAAACTTTGGCAGGGGACTGTTCATGAAATTCGGGGACCAACTTTAGGTTAAATTAAACTAATCAAAAAATAGTTTAAATAAATTGATATTAGAGTCTAATAGCATATCATTTCATATTGATTAGATTGTGTTATATAAGTTAATTGTTTTTAAAATATTAGTTCAATTAATGAACTCAATAGAAAATATTTTGGTTTGGGGACCGGCTAGGGGACTGTTTTTAGACCTAAAAAATACGTTATTGAAACCATATAGGTTTTTAAGTGAGATATTTTCTATATTGTATACTATAGTTTAGATAGTTATAAATTGAAATTTGCAGAAATATAAATATTTCTCACCATAGTTTACGTAATATTTGCCAAGGACAGCGATTTTACCACTTTGGTGAGAAACACCCATACATTAGAGCAGTGATTCTCAACCAATGTGCCGCGGCACTTTTGTGTGCCGCCAAATTCCTGAAGTGTGCCGCCAAATTTTAGAAATGCAAACAATACAAATTGTTTTTAGTATAAATTATTGGAACAAGAACGCGACGGAAAAAATATTTCTGCCGCAATCATTGCAGCGTGTCCTCGGCATTATTGTTATGCCGACTCAATTATTCTGCCGAGCCGAATCTAACATACCGCTATACCGGCGATAATTTTTCTTAGATTTACTACACCAAAAAGGGGACCAACTTGTTTGTTCCTACTACAGAGGAACTATGTTACTGAATGTAACATTTAAAATATTCTTGTATATCCTGTATATTCGTTTATGGCACTAACATGAAAAAGCAATTGGGAATAACCACTGCGGATTCAGGAAACAAAAGACCACAGCCGATCACATATTCGCATTGAGACAGGCAATTGAAAAGACGAAAGAGTATATAGACCCACCTCTTTTTCATTGAGTTTAAGACAGTGGGCGTGATTGTTGAATCCGGCGGATCGGAAGTGAGTGCGGATTTAATACTTTGCCGATTCTAAAAACCGCATTTGCGGATTGAATGCGAATTTGATTACAGAAAAAGTTATGGCCTGGATTCCCTCATAATTTTTTTCTGTAATCAAATTCGCATTCAATCCGCGAATGCGGATTTGAGAATCGGCAAAGTGTCAAATCCGCACTCACTTCTGATCCGCCGGATTCAACATTCAGGCCCAGTATATGATCTTCCACTACGTTCAAAAATCTACGAAGCAATGATGGAACTAAACTATCCAGACCAATTAATTAAAATCACTAAAACCTATTTAACATCTTATTAGCAAAAACGGTCCGGTAGCATATACAGATGATATAGTTGTCATGGGCAGGTCAATGACTACAACGAAGGAAGCATATGTAGCGTTAGAAAAAGCAGCCTAGC
Source organism: Thereva unica (assembly GCA_949987705.1). Lineage (NCBI taxonomy): Eukaryota > Metazoa > Arthropoda > Insecta > Diptera > Therevidae > Thereva > Thereva unica. The sequence goes on from OX465285.1 coordinate 76,313,856, forward strand.
CTGACCGCCCCATATATGGACCCCGAGTAGAATGCCCTATAAGGCCCACACCGAGTATCTTATCCCTTGCCTCATTCGCACCTCGTCATACGGAAATGCCTCATCATTTCTCCTCGATTCCGAGTGGAAAAGGGATTCCGAAAAGTTTGAGAAATTCGGCGTGGATATGCGAATAATAACTGCGGCTATGTCGAAAACTTTATATTTTTAAACGCAAGTATCGTTTTACCAATACGGTCTCCCAACTGAGTACTAATTACGTCCAATGCTACTTAACCCCTGTAATCGAACCAGAACCGGTCTATTGAGTATGCTAAATGATATCCTTCACGGTCACCAACATAATTTCCTAAAACATGAAGCAATACATTAACATACAGTAAAGCTTTGTATGAGTTAAACTAAAGCTTTATGACCCGGCTTCACCGACCTCAGTTCAATAATGTTCAGTTCAATCCACGTAAGTGCCTTCACCGGCTAAAGTCCAGTTTATATTCAATTCGCGCAAATTGTTGCTTTTTCGCCAGAAGTCAGAAATGCGAAAGCCCACTCGAATGGCATTCCACTATTCTAGTTGATTACTATCTTTTGAGCGAGCTTTTACATTCAACTTCAGTTCGGGACCCGTTGTCGGGACCGAGCTGAGGTTTGTTGTCCCTCAGTGGAATATGTTTAAACTATATGCGAACTGAACTGAGGTTAGAAGTTCAGTTCGGCAATTTGCTTGATCAGCCGGTGAAGCCGGGGTATTATTTTGAAGGTTTTCGAAACGTTTTTTGAATATGTAAGGCAGATATCGCCGCACTTAATTTGAAGTAAGGTTTGCCTACTAGGGCCATTATAAAAAACTGATAATGCATACCTCACTTCAGTATCGCTGGTCTTTCTTTGAGTGGTATTTTTGAAGAAACTCATTTGCTAGAGGGCTAGCGAAGTTTACTACATGATTTTGGAATGGAAACGGGCTCCCGAAAAGTGATGGCTTGAGCGTAAATGATGGCTAAAGGATGGAAACAAGGGTGTCATACTAAATCGAGAATTTAACCGATTTTCTTACACAAGCCCATCGAACGTGTGATCACATTCATCGTTACTATTCCTATAAAGATATTAGCGTGATAATATGGTCGAGATACGCCTCTTATTTCTGTTACGAAAAATACATTACGTTGTTACTTTATCCTCAGGAGCGGCACCTTAATTTAACTTTTTCCAACTCAACATCGTTCGGCTAGCATGAAAAAATGGGGCACCTAAATCTGTCACTAGCTGACGGTCTATAAGTAAAATCGTTTTAAACTTATTGTATTGTTAGTGTGCCGCCAAATTTTGAAATTGTTAAAAGTGTGCCGCAACAAAAAAAAAGGTTGAGAATCACTGCATTAGAGATTTACATATATTAAAAAATACCTAAGAATGAATTATTTAATGAAATCAACAATAAATTTCTACATAAAAATTTTGGTGTCAAAAGTCAAAATCTCCTGCATTAATTGTCTTCCAGAGGGCTCGTACCACTCAAAAAAAAACCACACAAACCTTGATTACTTTCAAATTGGATATATTAAACATTTCATTGAACCCAACAAAAAATTTACTATTTTATTCACTAAAATAAATTAAATGCACAAAGAAATACTTATAATTCAAAGAAAACATTTTAGTCGAATTTTTCTTTATTATTCTTAAACTTAGATTTAAAAAACACCGAAATTTATTTTGTTATCGCTCTTCATTACCTCTGGACTTTGTTATTTGTACATTTTATTGCTGATACAATGCCGTTCCTATTAATATTGTAATGCCATGCAATAGTTGCCATAGAATTACCAAAAATTCAATTCAATAATTAACTTATTCCGGTGAAAAAATCTCAACCCGTTAAGGCGTGAACTATTCATTATTCAACACATAACACCTTTGTTCATTATTCCAAAATGACTTTTGTATATTTTTTTTTTTTTTGTGTTACCATACATACTCTCCATGCATGCATGTGGCAAAAATTTCAAAAAGTTTCTACCCCGAAAACCGAAAAATTGTGTAAATGTGAAATTTAAATTTTAAACTCAATACCGAATGTGCGATCTACTTTTTATGATAAATTTTAATGAGAAAAAAACAACAGAAAATGAATAAAAGAAAAAACAACAAAAAAAACCCAAAAACAAACAACCGAAAGGTAAATTTCTAAAAAGAAAATCTATGACCGAAAAAATTGAAGGTGAAGTCATGAAGTAGCGCGAGCACGAAAAAATTGAATTAAATTTCGGACAAAAAGAAGTCCATAAAACCACGATAAAAATTGACCACAAACAACAGTGAAAAAGCGCACATCACGAAATTTAAAATTCTAAGCAATTCGAGTGTGCTTCGTGTGGCCAGCCAACAGCACACAGGAGCGCTCGTACGGGAGCAGAGTACTTGTTCCTCCAGGTAAAAACAAAACTGGGGATACTTAAGCCCAGTGGCAGCAGCCACTTCACAAATCATGGACGGAATTTGAAATTCAATAAAATCTGCTCCAAATAATATAATTCCCCGGCCTAAGTATTTCGCGTTTTTGTCGCACGAGGAATTCCTTGGGAAAATCATGGCCGAACAGCCTTCGTGAATGCTGATAGGGTGCTGCAGCGGCAGGATAAGGACGCGTCCTCGCCAGATTGGAGACTGTCTGGAGGCGAAAGGATTGCAAATTTATGGAAAGGGTGTAGCGACTGTGATCGAAAGCATGGCGAAGAATTTCGTTACCTGAAAATGCAAAGTGAAAATTTCTTAACCCAATCAGGTGCATGTTATCAGTGAGAACCGAAGATTTTAGGGTAACCATATTAAGAAGTGCGATGGATTGAGTTGCGTGCTGTTAGAAAATCAAAGAAAACTTAACTTGTTCCTAACAAAAAATGATTGGGTTCTTCTGATTTTAACCAGTTTAATCACAGCACCCCCTTCTTTGGTCTTCACCCACAATGCGATGAATGCATACGTGACCATGGGTCTTATGACCGTCTTAATAATAACCTCAGTTTGAAGCCCCAGGTTTTACCTACAAATTGACGACCGATATAGAGGAGGATTAGTAAATGGTACAATGATAGGTTTTTGTAGATTAATACCCAAACTCTTGTTTCAACACCAGCTATGCATGAGGTCTGAAATGGTGCCATCATGACCACCGCTAATCGTTATGATGATATCGTCTACATACATAAGCCTGTGCTTTAAAGGCTATTCAGGTCGTCAAGAAGTTCACCGATTACGATTGACCATAAGGGGATAGGACGCAAACTTGGCGAAACCTTTAGCAGCCATTACCGTAATCGATACCCTATTCTTCTCTGCAGTTATCAATCTGCTGCTGAAAAGCAGCAGTGTGGGGGCTCAATGTCTTTTTTACTGCCGCTTCGTTGATCTCGCCGAAGTTACCATTGTCAAACGCACCGTCAGTGTCTGCAAAGGCGCAAAGAGAGATTTCCTTGGCCCTTAGGGACCTCTAGATACATATCTTTCACTAGCGCATGAATTGTAGTCTCTGTAGGTCTGCCTGGCCTATAGGCAAATTGCAGGCAAGGTTCACTGTAAGACCCTCTCTAGTATGCCTGTCTAAAACCTCGATTTCAAATCCATGTTCGATTGCATCGATGGGTACAGCTTGTGGAGAGCCTTGAAACCGTACGGAGTCGTACTATGACTTAACCTGCAGCAGATTCAAATGGGCGTCCGACAGGAAAACATCCCTTCGTCACTTCTCTTCAACGTTATGATCGATGCGATTATGCGTGAAGCATTCGATGGACGATCCGGAGTTCGACACAACGACAACAACTTCGTGACCGACTTGCTGTTCGAAGACGATAGCGCTATCTTCGCCATCACGGATCACGGATGCCGAAGCAAGGGACATCTTATACGACATTTCCCACATCGCCCGGCCATACAGGTGGAAAAGACCAAAGTGCTCACAACGAACGAATCGAACGACAGTGTTCACCTCAATGGAACCCAAATCGAACAGGTTCCGATGTTCAAATATTTGGGATCATTGGTTGAGGAAACGAAAGTGGCATCAACGGCCGACGTTCATAGCAGAAGATTCCACCTTGAGGACAGCCCTTAATAGCCTTAACACTAATGGTGGAGACACCTAAGGTAGAAGAAATGTCACGAGCTACAAGCATGTCATTTCATTGAATTGTGTGTTCATCCAGGTTTCTGAGAGCCAATGCTCTACAAATAGAATCATAGCCAGTGCTATCGAAAGGACATTCAATGTCAAGGAACGCACATAGAACGGTTTCCTTAGCGAAGAAGGCTTTATTTCGATTTTGCTAACCAGGTGATGTAAAGCAACTTCTGTTGATTTACCCTTCGAATAAACGAACTGGGCGCTACGTAAAGGAAGGGAGGGCTCCAGCATGTCCCTAATATGAAGATCTAGCAAATTTCCATTGTTTTCAAAGCAAAAGAGATTAACCTGGTAGGCCTGTACGATTCAGGCAACTCCAGGGGTCTTTTACCCTGTTTGGGGATAAAAACCACTACGAATTTCCTCCAAATGGTTGGAATGTATGTATAGTTGAAGCTAGCTCTAAAGAAACAGACCAGACTGCCGAGAATCAGATCGTGGCACTTTTGAAGGAGTGTCGGAAAAATGCCATCAACTCCCGAAGATTTATAGGGTTGAAAAGATGCAACTGCCCATTTAACCTTGTCACGGTCAAAGATGTCCCCTGAAAGGCTCAGGAAATAACGTTCTCTATGACTACATCAAACTTCTCCGGATTTTATCCAAATCTTGGAAAATTCCGCATTTTTAATCCATATGCAGAAACTGGGTATAGAATTATTGGCTGACCCATCGCTTAATATTTTAAGCGTGACATTATCCAAAGACCTATGACCACATATTCCAAATCGCTAAAAAAGCATTCTTGAGGTTAGGATTTTTTAAGAGTTGCAATTTTCTCCATCTGCCCGGGCTATAATACACAAATTCTAAATACAGCTTCTTCTTGAATATTCTCTTCGCAAAGTACCAAAAGGATTCTTAAAGTATTCAATGATGACACTATTTTTTTCTAGAAATCAAACTTTTTGGAGCACCGTAATGCTATATATAATCGTTTACTCCGCGTTTGTCAAACAGCGTTGGACAAACGACAAACGGCTTACGTTGCATACACATTGCACGGCGTTTAGTCCGCACAGTAAAATGGACGAAGATACGTAATTGGCAGTGGCGACGTCTCTTGCTCTTAGGAAAAAGTAGGAAAAAGAAAGTTTGTGGTGCATTTCCAGATGAAAGCCGTCTTTGACTACAATTCCGCTGGTTAACGACGAACGACGATGCCTAGTTCTCATCCAAACTATCGTCGTATAGCGTAAACCGAACAACGTACGTAGCAAAATCAAACCGGATTTGATTTTTCTCGTGGCCAAAAACGTGGCGGCGTTGTCACCCACACTGCAAGTTTTTATCGTATTTTGTCGTAAGGACCACGCTGTATGACAGACGCGGAGTAAAACGACGATAGTGTGTAGCAGGAATGATCATGCAGAAACCCTAACAAAAAATTTCGCTACTACCATAACGAATGTTCCAACGAGTTAAATGCTCTCCTGCCTGGTTGGTCTATTATATTTACTCGTAACGCCAGATTAAAACGCTCGGTTCATTCTCTCTACCTGCAGTCCCCTTTTCGAGCACTGTACAAACTATCAACTCGTTTCTAACTAGAACAACTTTCTAACTAGAACATCTTTCGCAGTCAGGATTACTAAACTCGTACAATTATGAGCTCCTTTAAACTCTCCCGAACACTCATAAAACAAAACATATGCTATCTATACTGCAGCGCGTTAAAAAAAAACCTTACTATGGTTAACTTTAGTAAACTTGTATTATTCTCAAAAACCCACGTGGTTAACCATTGTATAGTTATACGTTAACCCTGCTCATACTGACACATACGAAATAACTGAACTAAGTATTGCAGACTTCATGAAAAATTGTAATCTTCTTCTTTCTTAACTCGTAGTTAACCACGGCGCGTACAAACTCTTACTTGGTTAAACATAAACTTCCGCGGTTTAGTGAAGGGCTGCAGAAAAACTACAGGTTATGTCGTAGATTACAATAGTAAGGTTTCTGAACAGGCTCCTGGTAGTACAAAGGATAACCTGAAAGACTCATGAGCTTAGAACTGCGAGTGCCACATAAAATAGCCGTGTAAGTTCGAGAGCGTTAATTCATTTTCACTAAACTTTTACGAGCTCAATTTCAAAATTCAGAAAGTGTTTTTGTCGGATTTTGTAAATTCGTGTCTGACATGCTATTTTCGGTATTGTACAATTTTGAACTGTGAAAACAAGCTATAACATAAATTCAAAAGGGTTTTGTTTTTGGTTTTTGACAAATAGTCAAAGGAGTACACTAACCAAACATATGCTGTTTTACATGGTGAGTGTGAAACGAATACTATAACAACTCTCCTAATTTTATTTATACATTTATTTTTCATTCAATGCGGAAAATAAACATGAATAATAAATAAATACAATAAGGGTTACATTTGTAAGTTTTTTTTTTGGAACGGCACAAAATAATCAATATTCTTTTACACAAAAAAAAATGACAATGGAAAACTTTTTTTGGACAAATCGATTTTGCTCCCAATAAACCCGGATAATCCTTCAGTCCAGTCATATACAATACACACAGGTATGGGCAATCCCTATACCCTTTCCCCGCCAATCCTTGCTATATTTTTTTTTTTTTTTTTGTGTAAAAGTTCAACCACCTTCTTAAAACCCCTCTACACCTACACAAACCTTACACTCATATCTTGTGAATCATCATCTCAGGAAGAACACAATCAAAATACAGAAAAAAAACCCTCGAAGCAGTTGAGTATCCAGCTCCACCCCAAAAAAGATAAATTGCGGTCAATAATTCATATGGGATACACGGTTAAGTCGCAACCCAAAGGATGCTCATAGTCCGTCCAATCCATGGATACTTGCAGCCATTTCTCTGATGTATCTATATCGAGTCTCTCCTATGCCCAACGTCCGATATACTCGGATACAACACCCAACATTATTTTATTGGTCCAGAGGAAAAATTTTTATCTGTCCATTGCGCAACCCTTTCACCCTTTTTATAGAGAAGAAAATGAACATCCAGCCAGAAAGTGTCGGTGTGGGATGAACTGTAAAAGATGACATCCGGGCAGAGAGTATAGCAGCTATAGAAAGGTTGTCTATACAATCCACCGCGCCATAGTGGGTGGCTGGTGGTGGATAAGGGAAGTTGTGGTTACTTACAAGGCTGACACAAAAAAAATCCATCCCCCGGTTGATGGATCCTTTGATTGAATGTGATTCTTATGAGAGCGAATTCTTCGCTTAGTTAAATATTCTTCCACCTCTTGACCCACAATTTCCTCTCCGCAAGGACTACACCTGCAATTGAACACGAACAGGTAAATACAGGAAGCGATTAATTCCACTTGAATTAACATACCAGAAGGCAATTAAATTCTGAAAATTACTTATTACACGCAAGACATGACTTTCAGTGATCTAACGAGCCCATCAACTACCCCTCCATATCTCCCCCAGCACCTTTTTGGTGGGGGTAGACTTTAAGGTGGTGCTTTAGGTTCTGAATTGATTCTTAAATGCAAGGAGCTCATCACAGGTAATTGATTAGGTAAGTGGGTTGCTCGAAGGGATGGAATGGGACACGGACACGGGGGTAAAGGGTGGGCTAAGAAGGACACAAATTCATCCTCCCCCCGACAATATTACGGACAGACACAACCGAAAACGAGGGCAGAGGGCCACGCGTGCCAACATTTAGGCGTAACAAATTATTGTGAGTGAGTAATTAGCGGCGCAAGACAACCACAGGCACGAACCCACATAGGCGAACATTGGGCTAAGGTTTGGTTAAGGGTTGACGGAAGTTGCATAGAACACAAACAAATGTATGGAAAGTTATTAACTATAATTGCGATTCATGATTGTGGGGTATAATTTCAACTTTCAGCGAGATTTTTTAACACGATTGCAAAAAGATAAGTTTTAATAGGGCTTAAATTACTTTTGCAACCCCTTCACGGCTGGAGAGCTGGCTGATGGCTGTGAGGCGCACTAGTGCAGTTCTTGTAACTACCCTGGCAAAGTAATAATAAAAAAACAGAAAGGGAATGTTTGCTTCTTGTCTATACATTTGTTACTGGCTTTCCACCTTAATTGCTTTTTACATTAATTTCATTTCGTGTTAAATGTGCTTAATGGCACTACTGATAGCATTTTTTGTGCCTTCCTCTTAAGGACTACAATTCATGGAATAACTTACGGGTATTTGCTGCAGAAAGATAATGGGGTTGGTATTGTTGGTAGCTGGTTTCGGTTGCAATAGTTGATTTTTAGGTAATTATTAAGTGGTAGGGAGAATGAGTTTGGCTTATTTTATTTTAAACGAAATTTGGCGTTTTTCAAGAACTATATTTGTTTGTGGTATGGCGGAGTGAATGACGACGGCCTCCAAGTATGCGTAATCGGTCCAGCTCGCGGGCTCGCTCTAGGTGCGCAACCTAATCACCCCTCCCAATTTCAAAACCTATTGACAAGGTGGTATTACAGAATTTCCGGGGCTAACGAGCTACCTAGAGTTGAGCCGGACTTACAAGAGGCACTTCATTTGTCCCGTACACGATAGTAAATTGTACTGAGGCCTCAACCTTTTAAATGTCCCGGTTCAAAAATAATGTACTACTGGGATATGAGCGTGTATCGTGCGTTTGTAAATTACGAAGTGGAGAGACATTTCTTACTTCTTTTGCAGCAGCAAAATATCCAATCTGAACTGCGCCGAGGTGAGATTGTAAACACGAACTGGAACATTTTCTTATTTCTTTTGCGACAATAAAATATCCAATTCGAATTGCGGCGAGGTGAGATTGTAAACACGAACTGCATACATAGATATTTTCTTACTGTTTTTGCCGCAGTCAAATATCCAATTTAAACCGAGCCGTGGTGAGATTGTAAATACGAACTGGAGAGAAATCTCTTACATTTTTGAAGGAGTGACATTAGTATAAAATGAGACAGAGAAGAGACAATTCCTACATTTTTTGAGGGAGTGAAGTTTTGTGCTCGATGCTCGTGGTATATTTCTTACATTTTTCGAGGCAGGTAACAATTCTTACATTTTTCGAGGGAGGTGAATTTTGTGCTGAAGAGACAATTCTTACATTTTTCGAGGGAGGCAAATTTTGTACTGAAGAGATAATTCTTACATTTTTCGAGGGAGGTAACAATTCTTACATTTTTCGAGGGAAGTGAATTTTGTACTGAAGAGACAATTCTTACATTTTTCGAGGGAGGCAAATTTTGTACTGAAGAGATAATTCTTACATTTTTCGAGGGAGGTAACAATTCTTACATTTTTCGAGGGAGGCAAATTTTGTACTAAGAGACAATTCTTACATTTTTTGAGGGAGTGAAGTTGGAGAGATATTTCTTACATTTTTCGAGGGAGGTAAAATTTTATTTTTATTTTTTAATCTCTATCTGTAACAACTAAAATATTTTCGTGTTATTTTCAATTTTAGGGAGTTTCATTTTAAATTTGTAAATACGTTTTTCTTTATAATGAATTTTAAAGAATGTTTTTGTAATCAACATTCATAGGCACGATAATTAATATTTCCATTCATGCATTCATCATTTATCGTATCTTCTCTTTCGCAAACGCAATAGATCTACCCGCATCGCAACATTTGAGCCATTCACTACGTGACGTGCTAGCAATACAATGGCACCTCGCCTCATTTGAAGTGAGACATTGTACTGGCTCAAAAGGAAAAAGAGGCTCCTCTTACAAACTCATTTTATTATCGTGTCCTACCCAACACTAGAGCTACCTACGATGCATGCACAAGGTCGGTTGTATGAAGTGCCTTCAGGGCTATGTCTGGTAACCCTTCATTGCGTGCGCAGCATGCAGGCGGCCAAAATAAAAAGCGGTTAATTCACCAGGAAAGTGCGTCGAATGCGGAAAAAGCCGATTCACACATATCCGTAACGGTCAGGGTTTGTCGGTTTTTGAAAACCGGTTGTGAAACTCGGGTTTTAAAAGAAAAGTATGAATTCCAAAACCGAGGTTTTCAGTTTAAAAACATCTGTTTTAAATTTATACATTACTATTGGCTCCGCCATCTAAACTTTCGGCATTTCAACATTGAACAACTGTGACATTTTTTAGCCGATTTCAACAAACTTATACGATTCTGAAACATTATTCAGTACCATTTTAGCTACGAGTCAATACACACCGAAAGAACGGTGAGAAATTTAAGCGCTTTACATTGAAAACAATCGTTCAATTGTATCAAAACTATGCGTAAAAATATGGGAGAAATTCGGCGCCTTCAGACAACACAATTCGTAGTTTGGGGAACAATTTCTTTGAGTACAGGTTTGTAGCGGCTCGTCAGTAACCCATTCAATATCAACCGCGTCCACGACGCTCCAAAGAAGTTGTTGAAGCGTTAAGAGTGAGTGTTGCCAATAATCCAAATATGTCGTATCACCGTCGATCTCAGTCATTAAACGGTAGTGGAACGACTCTAAGGAGGATTACGAAACAAGATCTTCAGCTCTTCCCTGACAAAGTGCAACTTACTCAAAGATGCTGCTTCGCTTGCAATATGGAAATGCCGACGCAAGAATGATCGATCCTGAGCCTGAATTTTGAAACAAAAATTTTGATGACGGGCTTTCTGGCGGAGCCAATAAACAAAACTGCCCAATTTAGGGAACATTACGTCATTTACGAAACTTCACTGCACCACGAGAAAGTTACTATCTGGGCCGCAGGGCCGGCATTTGGCTTTTTTGCGCCCGGTGCAATATGCCATATTGCGCCCCTTTCAGCTATTCATTTTTAGATCACGGTCAAGGACAATGGAAAAAAACACAAACACTCTATGGAGTTCCTTTAATGTATGAAAATAAAAGCGCGGGAACACTTCACTTTGCGGCCGATGCAGATGTAGAAATTGCACCCATGAAGGCGCTGCCCCGGCATTTATCCAATCAGGATTTGCTTCGCCATCTTGCTTTTGTGTTGAGTTTGCTCGCCCTTTAACTTCACAAAACTCTCCTGGTAATGCCGTTTAACGCCCCAGGATGTTTTTCGGTGTTAGCTGCACTTCCCTAACGATTTCCAGTACAATCCCGTACTCAGAAAATCTATAGTACTATGTACTTGAATCTCCATAATAGGGATCTCTATGCAGTTGTCCAAGCCATCATATTTCAAGGGATAATAAGTGATCACTGCGCGCTTGTATTAATTTCTACTGTAAAATCTTGCATAAAACAAAAAAACAGTGCACGTTAACAGCCTTCCTGAACATAGAAGGCGCTTTCAATAACTTCAGAGCAGAGGCGAACAAGGTGTTTCTCCCCGTATTAGCGATCCTGCTTGCGAAATACAATGGAAAATGGCAAAAACAGTCTGTGCAGTTCTTTTAATATATGACAATGAAGGCACGGGAACACTTTTTCAATTTTTTTTTTTTTTTTCGAAATCTTAATTTTTTAAAAATCGTATTTTCTAAAATTGCGCCCGGTGGAAGTGCACCATTTGCACCCATGAAAGCGCCGCCCCTGCTGGGCCGGAGTTTTCTTAAAAACCATAATCGGACCAGTATCCTTCAAAGTTGCGGAAACCTTCGATGGCGCACGCTATCGTTTTAGCCCTTTGTGTGTCCGAAAATGGGTGAAAAAGATCTGACGAGCCTCTATTGTGCTATCTAAAAGTGAGGAAGAAGAAAATCAAGACATTATGTATCACTTACATCACTTTAGTTAGAAGTTCAAAGAATGGCATATAGATGGCGCTTTAATATGTGTAAAAATTCAATGACATTCTTACTATTACTTTACAAGTCACAGTGGTTATAGGACGCTCCGCTACGTAATTTTCAAAGCTGAATCTGAATTTGGAGTGCTGATATTTGTTTTTTAATAGAAAAAATACTGTTCAAGCAAAGCAATGATTTGAAAGTTGTTATTCGGACTCTGCTCCATTGAGGCGTGATGTGCTGATATTTTGTATAAACCCTAGTAACCTCACTGCACCGATGCTTTCCGTGTCAGTAGCTTCCGTGATGAATTTTTCACTGACATTCATACAGCACTTCCTTTTTCCGTATCAGTGGTTAACGTTCAATGGCATTTGACATTTTATTTTTGTAATTTCGACAGTGCATCATGCAATTTAGCGTGGAGAGATTGGTTTCGACCCAGGGGGACTCTTGCGGAAGTGGTCGCGTATTCCAAATAAACTTTACCTAAATTTCTGTTGAATTCATATAAAAATTTTTGTTAAATTTTAAAAATATTTGTTTCACGTCCGGGATAAATAAAAAAATACTGTTGGCAACGCATTTTTTGTGTTTTTCACGCACGCCTGAAGAGTATTGAGATCGTCGGTATTCCACAGCATCGGATATCCGAGAATATGCGCCTTTCTCAATTTGTTTACACGAAATTAGTCATACCGATCATTCCTTTTCACTGATGCTCCTAGTACTGCACTGAAGTCGCCGTCACGTCACATATAGGTAGTGATCGACATTGAGGGGACAACGTTCGGTTTTTTATCTAGTGATGTTCAAAAATGGCCTTACTCATGCATTCTTGGTGTGTTTCTTGCGCAAGACAAAGGCCACCTATTCGTGTGCAACATCAAGCCAAGGCCCAGACGGAGGTGAAGAAAAGACGAGCGCCTTAAACAAAAACTAGTACTCGAAGGCAAATCTAATTTTGGGTAATATCGGTAGAGCATGAACGAGATACGTTAGATAAAGCGAAATACTGTGCGGTGGTGTGACTCTTTGAACAGCGCCTAATGAAGAAAGAAAGAAACTGGTCCTCATATGACTTCGGAACATGCGCTCAGAGTGCAAGGAAAGGTTAGCGAAGCACTTGAGTGAAATCGTTAAAAGTCGCTTAAACGTAGCTGTAGCTTAAAACGCTCGTATGATACCCATAAGAGGCGCAGAATACCACCACAAAATATTCAACAGAATAAATCTTTTTAGTTTTTTACAAAAAAACCTAAAATCTCTTGCACTTCCCTATCCAAATACGTAAAATTTCACAATTTAAAATTATCCTGTGGATTAATTAAGAAAGCAATTAAAAACGGAAGAAACTTTTCAAGAGCCCCAGCAGAACTTCGATTAAAGTAGTGTGAGCATGATGGTTTCTTTACCGCAGAATAACTTAAGCAAGCTGATGACACCGAAAGCCTCTTCAGTTACCCCAACGACACTTGTAATAAAACACCCAAAAGGTACACGAGTACTACAACAGTCTAATGCCTCGCTAGGAGCGGTTTGTCTTCTATCCACCCCAAGCCCCATCGTTCTGTGCACTAGAAAATATATCGCAGGAGATATACATCTTCAAAGTATCCCTTTTCCACTATACACACCATACACTGCATCGTCCTTCTTGAGAAAACTTTTGCTCCTTACTGTAGCAGTGTAGCAGCGCCTTGAAAATTTCAGGGATGATTTCTCAATTTTCTTAAGGCCGACAGCCAGAAAGTTTTTCATGGCACAAACATAAATAAACATTTCACCCTTCATCTCCTCCATCCCCCCCGTTCGCTGGGCGAAATGCCGCCCACACCGACGCCCATCCACCCCCGTGCTACTATTTTTGTTCTCATTTATTTATGGCGAATTATTTAGTAATACACAAGGAGCCATCAGACATCCTTAAGCAAGGGGTCAGGCGAAAAATTTATTTCGAATTAGTCTAGCGCCAAGAATGACTGAGAACGGAGAAACGATGGCGGTTTAGGGTGCATTTTTAATTATGAAGCTAGCGACTTTGTGGTGGGGCAGTTCTTGCTGTGGAACGTGCTGTTTCGGCTGATTTACTGCTTATAGTTTGGCATCCTTTGTTTTAATTCATTGTTCATTTAACATCTGTCTAATCTCTGCTGTATCTAAAAGTGACTGAGCGAAATGCATTGCCGGCTCTTGCTCGGGAAAATCCCAGAAGCAATTAACTGACCCCCTTAGGGTGTGTTCTGCTGACATTATGATTGGCAGATATTGTATCGAAACATAATTATGTAATTATGTCTTAGGCGGCCCTCTTTAGCTATGTTTGTATCTGATAAGGAGTAGGAATGGGTCATTAATAAATGTTAAGACAAAGCAAGTTGCTACGAAATAGAGTGCACTTCCCAAAACTAAACATATTATAGAATAGAGCGGTTATCATCCGATCGTCGAAGTCAAGCAGCATTGGGCATTGGTTAATAATTGGTTGGGAGACCATTTTTGTGGAAATGCTTCTATGTAGATGTATATTCAAAATAATCTTTTTAAATCACAATACATACAAACGTGTGTCGGTGTATGTGTATGGTGCACCATAGTTCCATGGCCAAGGACTATGTTTCAATCAAGTCGTTGTTCACTCATTGTAAGGCAATCTTTTATTTTTAGTCGGGCTATGTTGCTTGGGTGCGGAAAATAGGAGGAAAATTACTCTGCGTATCGGCTAAGTGCCCTACGACCATACTGTGCAGTCAGCAATTGTCTTTAGGGTGTAGGCCAGAAATACTCCCAGACCAAGAAAGGATATTGAATTTGTCTGGTTTGAATGAGTTCTAAATTCGAAACGGTGGTAATGTGCTACATGAAGGAATAATGGGAAGGAATATAGAGTTCAAATAGGATAAATTTGTCCACCCAACGGAATGAAAAAGACCAGTGAGTGCCAAAACTACTTATACAACCTTAAATCATAACAAGTGGCGAAAGTTTTTTGCTTGTAACATTGAAAAACTCTCTATTTCGTTCTCCTGACTCAGTGTCAAAGCTTCTACTACCCAGGGCGAATCCTAAATTTGCCACCCCCTTCTTTCGCAACTAAGCAAAAATATATCAAGTAATTGAGTCATATAGTTCCAAAAAGGAAAAATTGGTTTTCATATTTCCCTGTATAATAATAATAATATGTTATATGCTTTGAAAAGATCTTGAATTAGAGATGTCAAATACAATGGTTGTTTAAATATATCTTAGTTAAATTAATTAACTTTTAAATTTTAAAACTGGATAAGGCAACTTTTGGAACTATACCTAGGAGAAGACAAGTTTTGGAATAACCATTGTTGGATAAGACACAATTTGGAAAATACGAAAAACTTTAAAAACGCTTTGATTCATGAAAAATTTTATTCTATTTTTCAAACCATCAGAAAACACACTTTTTTAAATCAAAATTACAAAATAAAATAAAACAATGAAATAAATATAATTTATTAGGGTATTAAATTGATTATATCTTGCTCAGCTTCGCAATAATTTTCATCACGCTCTTCTTCATCCTGTTCCCTAACGTGAATTACGTTTTGAATAGAAACAACTGGAGTAGTAAGAACATCATTGTAATACGACAAGTCAGGATACTGTCTCCAAGCACTGCCAAAATGTTTTACTAAGAGTTCATTCACATCTGTTAATTTGGCTTGTTTAGGTTTGTAGGTACCTTTTGGAATAATTTCTGGTTCCATTTCGTGAAAGTTGTGCCCCCTCTTCACTACACTTTTGAAGTTGCCTATATCTGCTCTATAGTTATTTTCACCACGAATCATGATCTTATTCGAGTTTCTCTTTAGAAAAATCCTCTTATACATTGTTTAACCCTTAGCTGGCCCACCTCGTTTTTGTAACATAGCTGGCCTATGGGGTGTCCACACACCCCACGGAAAAAAACTATTTCCACGCAAAATATGCAATATTGACCGTTTAAAAAAATCAGTGGAGTTCTTTGACAACCCTTTTTTATGTTCCAATAGTTTAGAGACTTTTTTCTTACTACGACAGAAAAAAAATTAAGGTGCGATAAAACATGAAAAATCGACATTTTGCTTCAAAAAATCAAAACTCCTATGTTTTTTGAATGTAAGGACACCCGCAACGGCGTAAAAGCTCTGTACATAACACCATCTAACACAAATGAAACTTACAACCTTTAAGACACACTAGATGGTCCCACAAATATTGTTATTAGATTGATATCATGGAAAAATGGTTTCTTTTAGGCCTGGGGTGTCCCGACACCCCCAGGTCCAGCTAAGGGTTAAACTGAAAATGCCAGTTCCCGGGTAACTTTTGTACTTTTCCAACTTCGGACTTCCGGTCTAAAATTGGATGGTCTTCATCTCCAAATTTAATTACGGTACCATGGTCCTCAAAAATAGAATAGTACTCTTCTGGATTAATGATCTCTGTTTTTTTCCTTATTACTTTCTCGATTCTGGCAAAAACCCTATCTGCAGGTAGAAATGAATGACCGGTTACAGGAAAGTAAAGTACAAGCTCTTGAACATGTGGTGCAAAAGAAAATAACCACTTAGATGCCATCCCAACAACAATTGAATTTTTGTTCTGGCCTCCACAGCCATCCGCAAAAAGCCTTATTCTATTTATTTGGGGTCCAATTTCCATGGTCCTTCCTTAGTTGATAAAAAACGGCGCTGGCAATCTCATTGGAACCTTTGACATGATCACTTTCCAACCAAGTGTAAATAAAAACATTGTCTTTATTTAACTTTTTTTTTGATGAGCCCTTACAAATAGTAAAGTTGTAGCAGTATAACTGCCTGCTATAATATGCAGATTGATCAGGTACTTTAGGCAAAACCAGGTTTTTTTGGCAGTCATATGAAATGGTCAGGGTGTTAGCTTCTTCACTTCTTAAAGCGTTAAAAAACTCTTGAGCTCTGAGTTTGTGTATGCGTTTAGCAATCATAAATTTCTTCTTTTCTTCTTCAGTTTGAGCATTTTTAATTGAAATGTCTACACTAATACAGTAAGAGCAAGCATCAGTTGTAGCCGAACCCCAAACCCGATATTATACTTTGTATTTACAAAGTTTCTAAAAAAAGATATTTTCACCTTCAAATTTTCCGTATTTTGAGCATTATACATTCTCCATAATTTATTGAGAGAAAGCTGGGAAGGCAAATACGGTCTACAAGTTTTCCCACGACAATAGTGTTTCTCGAGTATTTTAAAACGTTCAATAAATACAGATATTGCCTCTTTTTTTAATAAATTTTTTTGAGCGAGTATCACCCCCTCTTTTTTCCACTAACGGGTCTCCCTTTAAATGAATTCTACAAATATGCTGCAGACGTGTTTTAGATATGCCGCCCAAAATTCCTATAAATGCCTTTTGGCAAACTCTTACTTTCGAGAGAGCACCTGGGTATTGGGTTGCTTTTTTAACATAGTATTTAATAGACAGACCTTTTCTTGAACTATTTTCCTTCTTGGCACGATCGGTTCTTTCTGGTCGCGTGGGGCTACAATATTTCACAATCACTTTATCCTGTTCAATCTTCTCCGACTTAGCGAAAATCAAATTATGAAAGTGATGAACATCCCTTCTTGTCAAGGTATCACACTGGTATAACTCAGTATTATGTCTGCAAACGGGCATCGTTGGTAATTTCTTTGGCCTGTTTCTAATACACAACACCATATTTTTTTGATTAAATAGGAAGTAAATAAGTAAGCGTAGCCCTACCTTTCGATTTTGTCCTTCGTCTTCTTCCACCGAAGTGGGTCCCTAAACTGCTTTCTCCCACGTTCAGTAACAGATACAGAGGCATTCATTTTAATTATAGTTTATTATACTTGATGATATTATAGCTAATTATTGTTATTGTATAATAATATCAAAGTTCAATCAACAATAAGACAAAACAAAACCCCTCGAGAAGGAACTGACTATGCGCACATAACTCATGTAAACTCTTTAAAAGGCTTCTGTTAACATTCAGGGTGGTGACTCACGTGTCTTAATAAACAGAAAAATTAGTATTACCACAATATACCAAGTAAATTTCCTTGAAACGACTTCTGTGCGACTTCACCCCAGATTTAAAACAAAAAAAAAACACTTTAATCAGTGTGCTTGGCTGCAGTTCAGTCAGTTCCACCACCCACTTGGGTTGGATAAGACCCGTTTTGGAAACATACGGAATAGGCACGGATTGGAACTAACTTTTGGTGGATAAGACACAGTTTGGAAAAATTACCAGTTTTGTTTTATTAAAATGGGCAGGAAAAGATTTTTTTTAAACCCCCTGATATATAAAAAAGTTGAGGAAGTGATCATAGATTGTAGCAGTGTACCTAACTCAATTTTTGTTTTTTTGGAGAAGACACGATTTGGAACTATAGGACTCAATTATTCTAATTAGTCTTTTTGAATTCCATTTTGATGTATGTATATGTAGGATTATATTGAAAAAGTGGCAGTCTGTTGCTCGAGCAGTGAAACGGAAACAAATTTTGGCGATAGAAAAAATTGTAAAGATGAAATGTATGAGAAATTGGAAAACGCTTTTAAGCACGTCTGGAAAGGTGTTCTGGCTTCAGGTGTCTTAGGCACGGAATTGAATGGTGAAAGAAAAAGGAAGATACGAAAGCAGTAACGGGCCAGATCACGCTAAATCCAATTCAGAGTGTGCTGGGTGGCATAAAATTTAGTAATCCATTCCATCAATAATATCTCAACTCCCAAGAAAGTGTCACAGAGGACTGACGTAGTTGGAGGATTGTTCTGACATTTTTGAGTATTAATTAGGCAACCAAAAATATTTTAATAAATTTGTTTTCCTGTGTTAGCATGATTAATTGTTATATTGTTTCAAATATATTTTTTCATAGTACTGATTTTATGTTATTTCGTTCTTGTTCACTTATTTAAACTAGGGGCGAGTTTCGAAATGCATCACTACGGTGTTACTGCGGTATTCAGCTACAGACTTCAATTGGAAGTCTGTAGCTGAATATTGCAGTGATACCGCAGTGATGCATATCGAAACTTAAGGTAACTCTGATTGTTGTTTAATGGCCGAGTGTGGCCAAATTTTAGTGGTTTGAACCAATGAATACAATGAGAGAAAAATGGATACAATTTTTAGTTATATTACAAATAAATTTTTAAGAGATTGTCAAGGTTGTTCAAAATCGACACGTACTGGTACCAGGACGGGTTTTTTGTTATCCCTCACTTAATAATCTTAAGCTGAATAAATATTAACGTTGAGATTGATTTTTTATGATGTACAATAAACAAAATTTTGCTTTGGTGCAATAAAAAGTCACAAAACAATATATTTCACGTTGAATTTTTGTGGTGAAAGTATTGTGGATTATTTAATGTTTGTTTTTGCGGATGACAGACTAGAAACAATAGGATGGGTCATCTTCCGAATAACCTTCACTCCCAGTAATTTTCGGTTTTCGGTCTCCTCTTTCCTCCCTAAGATACTCCGCGTCCGCCCTGATGCAAATGATTCCGCACTTTCATTTCACTTCCAATACTGTCTGTAAAGTGGCCCCTAGACCCCCAATCATATTGTGCAATAATAAGGATTGCCAGAGGCCCAAGAAACAGATAAACGAAAATGATTACATCTAGACTAACAAATTTCCTGGGTCCATTCATGTATTCAAGCTTTCGTCTGTTGCTGTTAGAGTCCGCAGCATAAAGAAAAGAAACGGGGTGATTTTGTTTCCATGCGCCATGATAGTCTGAAGTACCCATAATCGGCCAATATCAATCCCTTCTCTTTTTTAGGTGCGGGCTCTATCTTCTCTCACCTGTGTCCTGACAATAAAGTTCCTGTGAAGTTTTTTCCGTTGTGTAACTTTTAGCTTTTTCGAGACGTCTATATTTTAACGTTTCTAGGGGTTTGTTTTTTTCCGTTGATTTAGCTCCTCTAGCAAGGCAGGACCTATTTTTTTACGTTCGTGCAGAACAGAATTGATGATTTATTGATCAGTCCTGCTTTTACTTTTTCCAATGTAATGTTTACACTTACTCTAATCAGTTTTTGTGCCTGACCTAAAAATTTTTGTCTATCTATATAAAGTAGATGCAGAAACATTCTCTTTTTTATGTAGTTGCCAGTTAAAAAAGTCATATGTTTTCAACAAAGCCACAAATGCCGCCTGTTTTTCATTTTTCATATTCTTTATGCGTTTTTCTACGATTACCATATTGTTCATCACCGCAAAAGTTATCATCTTTTTTGGTATGGGCTCAAAGAAAGAAGAAAATAAATACTAATGAAGAGCTCTTTTACGGGTTTGATTCTGATATGTTTTAAACGTCCTCAGAGGTAAGTCAGAAACCTATGCTCCGCAAAGTATATTTACATTTTACAATCTCACTTCACCTAATATAAAGTTGGAAATTTTGCTAAAACAAAAAACCCTTGTTTCTTCACTACTTATTTACAATCACACCTCGCCTCAATTATCTCGATACACCAGTAAGACATTATTTTTGAAGCGAGACATTTCAAAATAGTGGTCAGAACAATTTACCATATTGTAAAGGATAAATGTACTGCCTCGTGTAAGTCCGGCTCAGCTCAATAAAAATTACAAGTCACAAAAAGGTGTCAATTAACTACTACGGTCCGCGGATAAAACTTCTGGCCCATGTTATAAAGAAGCTACCCACTCTTAGTCTATACTATAGCATCAAGCCCAATTTACTAGTCGTATAATTTATTTTCTTACAATGAATGCTGTCTAATAAGTATGAATTATAGAATATGTTAGAGTTGTAGAAAAAGTTGTACGTCTTTTCCTCTAGCATCCCCTTTCCAATCCGCCACACCTCTTGCACTGTTGTCAGATTCCTTTTATAGTTATGTAATTCGTCTAGGAGAACGTTTAGACTACCAGGTTAATTAAGTCTAAAAAAATCATAGTTCTTGATAAAATAAACAGGTCTTCGTAGTGTGGTCTTATATAAGACCTTATTGCAATGTCGTAATGCCAGGATGAGTTGCTAGCTCGTCGCCAATATGCGAGAATGTGACTGGACCATTAATAATATAAAAATTTGGCAATTCACCCTTTTTAATCAACTTAAATGTACTGTTGATTTTTTCACTGATAACAATTGCTTAGAAATACTGTAGGTTTCAAATACTTATAAGATCAACTTCCCATAACCCTGTTATTCTTAAATAAGAACATTTTCATAAAAATTCGTTATATTTAAAGAAATTTTTGCTATATCGTACAGCAGTTCCGAAAATAATAACTATACAAATGTCCTGCTTTTTATTTGCATACCAAAAATTTATAAATAATGCAAAATAAAAATTTCCCAAAAATTCAATTTTATTTTAATCATCAACCTTTTTCAATTACTAAAACAAAAAACCCCCGAAATAAAATTTTCACCTCGCAAACCCCCAATATTTAACTTAATTCCATCTTACAATTTTCCCTTCGATTCTTCCCTATACATATAACACCCCCATCCACACCCGGTGACAATGCAAACCTTGAAATAAAGAAAACGAAGAGAAAAAAAGACATTAGAGCAATACTTCCATGAAATGGCATCCAATTCTCATAACGATTCCTTCAAGAATTAATGTAACTGGCAATGATACCAGGTCTTGATGACCTAAGCAAAATTTTATCCAACCCACTCCGCCCCCGCGCCATCACCCCCGCTTGGCCACCACCGGCCGTTCGTTCTCTGTCCATCCTATTTTATCCACCTATATCTGCCTTTTTGGATAGTTGCGAATAGTATCGAGCAGAAATGGGGATGAAATACAGAAAACATTTCACTATAGCGGACGTGACTGGATCAGATCTGAACGTGAAAGAAAAATCGAAAAGAAGAAAAACTGTTTATTATAAAAGTTATCCACCTCCACTTATCTGACCTCCACCAGTCCACTCCCCCGGCCCGCACCCCCGCATGAGTATGCCTCCTCCAGAATAAGCCACCTTAGTCGAAAAGAACGGACGTACCATAACGGATGGTGACTAGCTGAACAATCCATACTTCTCTCATGCCAGGATCACGTATTCTTTTTTCCTGGTTTGTCTATGTATGTGTATTGGGAGCAGCCACCTTTGTGCGCCCACACCCTCCGCTTGACCACTGGGGCACCCACTATAACTACAGTGTCCGGAGCAATACTTTTGTATTTTTTCCATATTGCGTCTATGTATCCAGAGGGGGCGACCCCACCGGACAAGGGTAGTTCATATCAGACTTCGGACTGTTCTTTAGATACATACATCTTCCCTCCTCCGCTGCGCACGGCCCCGCTGGTTCTCCTCGCTGTCATATAAGCACACCTAGGTTCTCAGCTCGAAACTTATAACGTACATAGGTATGGTTTATCTCTTAGGGGTTGTTGTTGGTGGTGTTATTGTTTGGGTTAGAATAGCATTTTCCAAAACTCTCGCCGGCCTTCAGAGCGGGCTTCGGCACTAACACTCCATTTCAGGCATTTTTTTTTTTTGGTGAATACTGGGAAATGCTACCCCCGGCACCACCCAACCACCCAGCCACCCCCAGCCACCCACTCGACCCAGCCCCGTGACACTGCGAAGGGAAATACCCTTACATCCATTCCGTGACTGAAATATCTATAAAACCCCTTTTGCTTCAGAATTTTTTCTACTTTACAGCCTTACGGTGGTGCGGGGTGGGGGTGGTGTGTGCTACGTTTACAATGCCGGCAAAAAGAGACGGAGACAATCTAATTTAGGTTGGCCAGAGGGAGAGAGGCTGGCAGCGCTGCAGAAGACAAAAAATGGATAAAAGGCAAGAAAAATTGGAAAAACTTTAGCAGCCAACGGGAACAACAACAGCGCAGCACCACGGAATATAGCATAAGCATAAAGTTTTCCAGTCATATATCTGTGCCGTTGTGCGCTGTAGCTACGTAGCCAACTGTGCCGGGAATAAACAATGGCAAAAATACTATATTTTACTTTTGAAGGATAAATCCGCCCAGCAACCCCTTCGCCCCCCAGACCGCTGGTCGTTCACGACGGGTGCCGCAGCTCTCCCAACTGGAGAGTTGCCCTTACAATTGTTGTTGTTATTGTTGTTGTTGTTGTTGTTGTTGTTGTTGCTGGGGGCTGCTGTTAAGCATTTTATCCTGCCGAGTCCTGGGGAGTCCTGGAGTTCTGGTTCGAATGTGTTTTATCGTTTCCATTTTTCTAGAAAATATTTTCTTTTGCCCTCCGTTGACGTATGCGTGTGCTTATCTCTCTCGGGGAGCTTGAGGTGATCACATATATACACAAACATCATTATACCTCGTCCGAATGTAAGAGTTGTAAAAAGGGCTGTGCCAAGACGGGGGGCGCTGGTGGAGACAGAAGGGCATGCAATCGCCATATAACCCTTCAAGCAGGATATGGTCAGAAGGTGGCTGGCATCGGTCATGCGGTCCCTAGGCTTCTTCCCTCTTTTTTTCGGGGGTATCTGATAGGAAAAATAAATATGAATAAATGGATTCCTTCGTTTACTCCTTTTTGTTGTTGTTGTTGTTGTTATTGTTTTTCCTGCTTCTGCTGCTATGCTGAACTTCGATTTTGATGGTAGTGGTACAATGGTGGACAATTTCCGGTATTGAAGGGTTATATTGCTTTGAACATGCGCCTTTTTTCGAAACTGGAACTTCACTTTGGGCTTTCCTTTTTTTGTAATATCTGTTATTGTGGTTGAAGCTTTATTACTTAATAATGTATCGATGGCGATTGATTTTGAGAAATTGGTTTTTCTTTTTCTTTTTTTTTTCTTTTTGAAATTGTAGAGAGTTTCCTAGGGGCTGTAATTTAATGGGGACAGAAAGAAGGATAAGGAAAGGATATTAATTATTTATGAGGGCAGTTCAAGTGCCGCTTTTAGATTTTTCTCAAACCTAACAATAACTATATAAGGCTAGAGGCCTTCTGATACAAAATTGATATGTTTGCTGAAAACTGACGCAATGAAGAAATCCTTTATATTTTATCAGTCTTTCGCGTTATACAAATCATAGACAAACTTCCAGGAGTAAGCTTAATTGGAAAGATAGATGAAAGATATGTATAAGAGCTTAAACAAGTCTGGATCGTCTAGGAAGTTGTGCGAGTTGGGAAATATTATCTGTGTGAGATCGTGTCGTGCTACAAAAGGAAAGCTGCAGGCTGTAAAAATAAGCCGAGTTTTACCGTGAAAGCAAGTTTTTTTTAATTTTCTTGGCACAGTCGCCGTGGTAATATCTGTAAAATTTTATCAGAAGTGCTAACTTCCTACGGTGATTAAATATCTCTGCGGTAGAGCAAAAGGCGTCGATTTCTGAAGTTTGATTAAGTAGTTTTTGAAGTGATAACTTCTTTAGGCACGACTGGCAGTTTTTGGCCTGGGGTAAAAACTATAAACTCGCGTCACGCTCACTTTCATATTCTCGCACACCGTACGTTGCTGTCTGTTGCTGGAGACCGACCAAAAGTTGCCTTGTTCCAACCACCTTCATGGTTGCAACATTTTAATATTTTGCTTTTGAACCATCGCTATTACAAGCTTGGAAATAGACTTTTTGTATGTGTTAGTGGTAGGCCCAAAATCTGACGTTTACCAGAGTAAAAATAAAAAAATGGACTTATGGCGGGCGAATCACG
Source organism: Thereva unica (assembly GCA_949987705.1). Taxonomy (NCBI): domain Eukaryota; kingdom Metazoa; phylum Arthropoda; class Insecta; order Diptera; family Therevidae; genus Thereva; species Thereva unica. The sequence continues at coordinate 76,338,431 of OX465285.1, forward strand.
ACCACTTGGCTTTTTAAGGGGGATATGACGGCAATAGAATTTTTACCCATTTTTAATGGGAGCACTCATGATAGCCAAACTTGACCAAAAGATTTAAATGGCCAAAAAACAAAATGGCTTCCACGGGCAAATTTTAGCCAAAAACAATCTGCATTAAATGTATTGTGAAATTTATTTTAACGGGACTTGAATATGTTCGTTATGTACAATGAACGGCCCTTTCGATTTATCCTACAAGATTATCAATATCAATGCGTATGAGGAACGAGGTCGCCAGTCGTCGGTGGAAATATGTGGTGCGTATTTATTTAAATTTTAGTAGGAAATTTTGTTAGTTAACCGCTCGAAGACCGAAAACAGTCGAAAAAAATAATGTGTCTGATTTATTATCTTCTTCTTTACGCTCCTTTAATCCCTCATGGGATATAGGGCGGAAACAGTTGCCCTCCAACATACTCTGTTTTGCGCGACAGCTCTCAGCTCTGACCAGGATCTCCCAGTTTTGCGGCCTCTGCTAGTAAGGTCCTCCTCCACGTTGTTCTAGGTCTTCCAACTCGGCGGGATCCTTGCGGATTCCAGTCAAGGGCCTGTTTGGCTAGATTTTCGTTATCGCGTTGCAGGGTGTGTCCAACCCAATTCCATTTTCCTCACCTGATTTGGTCGTCTATCCTTTTTGGCCGGCACGGCGGCATAGTTCTTCATTAGGAATTCTATCTTGGCAGCGGATTGTTAGGATACGACGCGACACAGCCATCTGTTGATGATGACTTCTAGGCGCCCTGTGATGAATTGGGTGACTTTTCATGTTTCGCAACCGTACAAAAGAATTGCCTTAGGCCTGAATTCCTCTGTCGCTGACGTCGGTCGCGTACGTCGGTCGCGCGTACGAATATACGTTGCGTTCTATAAAGCACCACACTGTGACGCTGACATCAGCGACGCGCGAGTTGCTACGCGCCGCGTATGGCGCGCGTCGGTCTCGCTCGTCAGCGCCGCGTACGTCGGTCGACTGACGCGCTATAGAACGCTATGAAGGTAGGGACACACTGAGCCCACGTACGCAACGTATCCCACGCCGATCTGGATCGACAGATATAACGTTGCGTGGGACGCGTGTGACAGTGCGTATGATAAGTGTGTTTCTAGGCATACAAATTCAACCGTTTAGATTTAATAACGCGTTGCATACGTTGCGTACGTGGGCTCAGTGTGTCCCTACCTTGAGCATCCTCACTCTGTTCCCGACCGTCGGCTAAATGGTACGCGCGCGCCTGTAGTCGCCATGAATATTGATACCGAACGTGTGATTGCCGAGGTGCGCCTACGTCCTGCATTGTGGGATTGGTCGGTATCGCATTACGGATGTTTTCATTGGTGCTGATGGCCAGCGCGCTACGCGACTGACGGTGCGCGACCGACGTCAGCGACAGAGGAATTCAGGCCTTAATGTTGGAGCTGAACAGCCGTAATTTGGTGTTAGTTGAGATCTGTGTTGATCTCCATATGCGTAACAGGCATATATATGCGCTTCGTGCTTTATTTATTCTGGAACTGACGCTTTCTACTGCCCCCGCCATTTTCGGTAATAAGACTACCGAGGTAGCCGAATTTATCTAACAGGTCCACGTCACGGTTATTCAGCGCAGTTCATTCGAGGGTGTTTGCATTTATCAACATTTCTTTGGTTTTATTCGGATTCAGCCTTAAGCCTGCTGGACTACTTTCTGTTGCCAAATTGTTTAACTTGGTTTTGGGGTCCTGATGTGTGTGGGCCAACAAACAGATATCATCCGCGTAGTCGCAATCCTTGAGGCAGTCTATCAAACCCCATTATATGCCTGTTCTACCTATTTAGAGCTTCGAACGTCCAAAAGTACTTTTCTCTCCCCGGTCCCAGCTATTACAACAGATTCAAAACATTGATTTCAGCGACCGAACAGGAGATTAAGTTCTTCGTTTATGGTGCTTACGTAGGCAATGGCATTGATCTTAAGGGGGAAGTATTGCTTACTGGGAGGTTAGTGGCTTTTCTGGGCTATGTCCCATCGTAACCCGACTGCACAATCAAAGAAACGGCTGTGGGAAGGAGAGGGGTCATCAAGCTGCCTCTGCCTAACCATGAAACAGACTGAATACGGCAGATCTAGAGAAGAGGTACCGGATAAAAGTCGTAACAACCATGGACCCCGACAATCATATAGAAAGTAATGGAAGAAGGCGACGGTAGGAGAGCGGGTACGCAATTAGTGTAAAGACGGAAGACAAGAAAGAAGGTATGATACTATGCGTTGCGTGGAATCGAACCAAAGACACCAGTGGTGAAAACCGAAACCGGCTGCGGTGAAGGATTAGCTGTTAGGTAGGGTAGTTCATTGTTTGTTTTCACCTAAAAATTTAATTAATACCTGTTATTGTGGCAATTTTTTTTCAGGTAAATGTCAATTATAGATACTTACTGTCACAAGCCATTAGCAATACCTGGAACTCTTTTCATTTTGCACTTATATGTATTTCTAAATTAATATCTTGTTGTACACCATCGTTGCTATACAAACATTTTACCACCACATTTACTTTATCCTGGCGCTTACCATTGCCGTTCAATTTTGTGAATTAATCAGAGCATAAGTTTTACAAGGGGTAAAATATACGACCCCGTACGTTGTCTAACAAATTTTCACAAAGTATTACCAGCGATTCTAAGTTCTGCAGTAGCTACACACATATATTTTGAATTATCTCTCCGACAATGAAGGATTATTATAAAAGAACACTGCCATTAAATTACACGCATTCATATAATTATATCACACAACAGTAGAAAATCGTTTAATCTTGTGATTAAATTCCCTGCACTAACACCATCCCACTAGCACTGTGTGATCAACGCTTTTATATAATACAAAGGGCAAAAGCCCAAACAAAAAGGGGATTATGACCCTTTCAATTCCGTTGGGCGGTGCTCAACCTACAAGCTGAATACCTCTAATATAATATTCAATCAAATTGTGCACAAGGATCACAGGAACTGTATTCATTTTATGCTAGCTCCAACACGTTCCACATCATAGTCATCGGCATGGCATCATCATCATCATCAACATCATCACAAGGATGAAAACTAAAGGCTGGAAGGCTCAATGTATCAATTCTGGACAAATCTATCTCTCAACTCGGAAACATTTTCAATAGGATAGCACACCACCGTTGAGGAGATATATAGAAGGACAAGTGCACAATTTCACACTCGCTGGACAAAAATAAAAGGGCTGGGGATGGCCTCGTACCGTATCGAGTCCATATTGTAACTTAAATTGAATTTATGGTAAATACAGGGCGACTCTCTATCTATATGAGAGGAAACATGAAAGGGATGAAAGGGATGTTATTTATGTATATAAATGCCACACACTTATCATACATATCTGATCTGTCAGGCCGTTTCAATTCGGAAGGACCAGGCTTCAATTATTAAACAGTGAAGGATTCTTGTGAAAACAGGGATCATCCCTTCTGCAATTCATGAAACTGAAAACATGTAACAATTTTATGACGACTTAAATGGGGTTCAAAAGTTTTTTTTTATGTATGTACAAACAGCACCTTGCACAGGCTGAAGTGAGGATGTTACTTAGTGCTTATAATTTGAAAGATGACATATGCATTGACGTTGATTAACTGTCAACGAAATGTTAGGATGTGTCTCGTGCATTTTCATCCCAAGATTGATTAGACATGAGCAAGCTGAAAAGCATAGCGCTGGAAGTTGTTAAATTGACAGGCAGTATAGATTGTAGAGTAGATTGATGCAGTGTGACAACAAAAATCACATAAATCACCTATAGATTTTCTTTCGGTGTTAATCTTTTACTAATCGATCGATTGATTTTGCTTATTCGCAATAAAAATAATGGTACTTCTACATAAAGTTTGGTCAAATGTAGGCAAAATTTCGACCAAATTTGGAAAATACTAACTTCACTTGTAACTATGTAAGAAAATCTTGGAAGTTTAATTTGACCGGGAAATCAATCAGCTGAAATTTTGCATACACGTTTAGTTTGGATGACCATTTTGTAAAAATATCAAGACGACAGTTCCAAAATGGCGGCCGATTTTAGCAATTGTGCTCTGCGACCCCGTGACATGGGTATCAAATGAAAGGATATGACAGGTAAATTACATTTAGCTGTGTGGCGTTATTCCTTATTCCAAATGGCGGCCAACACAAAATTGCGGAAGACTTCGACTAAAAAGTATAAAACATAACCGATCAAGTTCAAACTTTCCACACATTCGTAGTTCGCGTGATAATTAGTATGTATATTATACTTATGTATATGTATAGGTTGTGTTGAAAATAAAAAATCACTACACGTTACAAAAATTCACAAACAAAACCCAGAGATGCTACTGTCAACTAAATTCAACTACTGAACTCACGTCTGTATGCATAATTTCAACTCAACACAGGAAGCAGAAGTGAGTCGAGCTCAGTCGACCCTAAGTCAACTCGACTCCGATCTACAAGTAGTTGAACTTGGGTTCAACCTGAGCGCAGCTTATCATTGTACGTATTAAATGCAATCTGACCATTTTTTTTTTTTTTTAAATGAATGAAATTTCCTTCGAGTTCTGAAGAGATGGTGGACCTAAACCAAACAGCATCAGTGTCCATTTTCTTATAAACTCTGCTTTATTTGAGCTATATTTTGCCCCTTTCGATATCTCCTGGTTTATCTCCATTAATGCAACAAGACCATAAAATTGTCTCCTGCTTGTTTTTTTAACTCAAGAGTATAATAATAATTTTAATACACCCAATATATATAATTTTCCCACTCTACGCCACTTTTTATTTTAAAAAGCTGTCCGCATCACCGTGATAAAAGTGACAATTATTCGTGAGAAATGCAACTTCAAATGACTTAGGAATGCTGCATTCTCACTGTTGCGATAATAGTCACTCAGGTGACTACGAGAATATGAAAACCAATTTGTCACATTTTCCGATAGATAACGGGACTGTGGGGATAGGGACCTACTACTAGATATGGCAAACTGACGGGAACGGGTTAAAAAAGGGTTGTCCATACCTAAGCTAGGACTTTCATATAAAAGAATTCGCAGCTTCTGGGGTCATCAGATTTTTAATAATATCCTTTGTTAGGTTGGAGGGGACTGATAGAAGGTCGTTTATAAAGATTAGGAATAAGGCGGATGACAGGATGGAACCCTGAATACCGGCAGACCGGTATGCTGTAAACATGCTAAGGGCGAAAATAGTTTCCACAGCGACTGGCAAAAACGAATAGAACACACAGCTTTTCTATGAGTATGAAGGGTGCAGCACAATATGCAGACCACTCGACGACGAGGTCGCCGAGAGTGGCGACTCAATCAATCCAAGTTCTATTTCGTAGCCGTCGCCCCTCAAAGTTGCCTGGGCGGTGTGACGTGGGATTGTGTTGCTATTCTCGCTTGTTCCTGTGCGCGTGTGTAGCATTCGGATGTCGAAGATGATTATTCTTGTGTGTGCTTTTTAATTTGTGTGCACCGTCGCCGTCGCCCTTAGCATGTTTACAGCAGTATGGTGCCGCGAAATCGATAAAGTTTGAACTAGCGACTTGAATATAGGTGTCAGATGAAGACAACACTTCCGGTCCAACTTCTGCTGCTTCCTGGTCAGCGTTTCCGGACCTACCAAAAAGGTGGCAGCAGAAACTTCCACATCTCCCAGGATGAACAAACCAGTTCCGAGCATTTTTCATTTTATAGAAGGATCTCCAAGGAGCAGATACCATAAAAAATAGAGAGCCGGAAGGGTCATATTACCTGGAAAAGCGAGCTGAGATCATCACGGCACTATTATTAGTAAACTTCCTTGATGGAAAAGTAACGGATGAACAATATTCTTTTGTTTCCTACTCGATAGTGACTTTCCAGGGAAATTTCGAGTCTTGAAAGTGAGCCGACGCGACGGCTTTTTCACCAAAACAAGGGAAACTCATAATAGTATTACTAGCCTCTCTTCTCGTCTTTTATCTCTAAGAAAATTGAGAATATGTATGTATTGCTGAAAAGCAGATACAAAATGCGTTTCTCAACACGCATACTAAGAGCCGAATAATACTGTGATAGCTATTCACGATATGCTCTTTAATCTCGTAACAACAGTGTCAAACAAAGGAAATGAGGTGGGTTCTGCAGTAAGGGTTTTAAAATGAAGACTATCCACCATTTCTAAATGACCAGTCATCATCAGTCACAAACTTTTATGACTCGTACTTGTCATTGGCAGTTTGTGACTATTCTTCTATCAGCTGTTTTGGTATTCTAAGCACCCAGTAACAAGAAAAACCTTAATACATTCATCTCTAATGGTGTATTTGTATTCATGTTATGAGGTAAAGAAACCTCTGGACGACAACGTAGACAAGGTATGCCATTAATTGTTGGGCAGAGTGTATGTGAACATCCTAGTACCTACCTCTCTTCTACTTTTTTCTGTGAGAAATTAGGAAAAATGTCCTAGAAACCTGCGTTTCATACTTTTGTGACCTGCTATCACAATTTCACCTATAGTCACAATTTTAAGAAGCGTTGTAACTGTTTGGAGTCTGTAAAAAATGTGATTGCAAAATTAAAATACGAAATTGTATCAAGTTGTTAATGGTGACTTATGACTACGTTTAGGATACGGGTATCTGTGTCTAGGGAGTATATTTTGTCACTGTGTCAACTCTATGTCGATAGCTCGCTGATTAATGGACACTCTTTTTGACAGGTTGCCGAATTACTGAACTAGGGATACTACGCTCTAAATTACCATTCATAGATGATCGAAAGACCGGAGCCTACTTGTTGGCTTCGCCTCGAGGAGGAGGCATCTGACCTTGATGTTCCTGCTCTGTGCCCCGATAGTGAGGAGAGGGATCTCGTTATTCGGCGCTTCATTGCTTGACCAAACAAGTTTGACCAATAACCTTTTAGGCAGACTGATGACCCTGTTTAAGCGAAGGTTTAGGCTACTTAGAGTGCAATAGGTGCAAGTTACGGCCACTATGTTCTATGGACCAAATACTTTACTGAAAGAAAATGGGAAAAAGAGGAACATCTACATTAACGAAAAGACCGCCGAATGAAATACGAAAAAAACGAAGCACAACAAATCAAAATATTTCACCCCTAAATATAAAATGAAAACCTCCCGGGGCCCTTTTGTTCCATAATTTCACACTTTGTTGCCCTGACAGATGCCACTTGTTCCATTATTATTTATTTATGGTCCCCTTACTTTGCTTTCGCGTTTTTTATGTCAACAATTTACAAAGTGATTTTTCGATTCTTTTTTTTTTGGGTGCCTATATATGTATGTATGTGTGTATAAATGCGAGTTTATTCAGCAACAGCATATCAAGTTGCTGCTGGCACAGCCCTGGCGGCCTTCGGAGGGTGAAGTCCAAAAAACAAGAGAAGGGCTGTTAAGTAAACACATTCATATTGTGCTTATAAAAATGTCCCAGCAGAGGGACACTCGTATTTATAACGACAGCAAAAATTCAAATGAAGATAATATAGTCAATTCGCCAGGATATTCGGTGTGCGTGTGCATGTGTTGATACCGGGTGTCTGGGAAAATAAATCAAACAACCCCTTTCATGTAAGCAGAGAAGTGTTTTAAACAAATTATGGTTTAAAATTTACACCGTTTGGGGTTGATGCACCCCAGGAGATTATTACTGGAAAAAAAAATTATTGAGTTTGAAGCAAGTGTTATGTTTCGTACTTTCGGCTAGAGCACGCACTTAAGGGTAGTTTGAATAAACTTTTTGAGATTAATATTTGTTTTAAAGGGAGACAAATTTTAATTTTCTTTAAAAGGTAAACAAGAAAGTGGTGGTGGGTGCCTATGAGGGAGGGGAATAAATATTTTAAATCAAACAGAAAAAAAATCGCATTTGCACAAAAGAATACTCAACTTTATCTGCTCTTTGGCTCTGCTCATCCAGTACAACTACCCCACACCCCTAACAACACCGCCCCCTTTGTAAACTCGTCTTCAAGTATTTCATTCAAGTTCAAAACTCATTTATCTTAGAAAGAAACTTTTGTAGCTGCTGTCAGATTTTATCGGTTATAAGTGCCCTTAAACGTTCAATTCATTATGCAAATGTTCCGTCATCAGTATCATCACTGACGTCGGGCTTTGTTTGCCGTAGATGCCTTATCACACGGGGTGTGCGCAAAATACCAGAGGGGTTGGTACATTTGCCGCTGTTGATACGCAGACCCCGGAGGGGGCACCCTCATAAATTGCAAAATATACCAAGTATCATCACCCCTGACTGACGACTAAACAGTGAAGGAATATTATCATTCCGGAATTCTGCTATTTGTTTAGTCACTTCCTGGAAAGTCTCGTTTTTTTTTGCTCCTGCATCTTTTTTTTATCATTCCTCAGAGGAATTTTAGGGGGTGTTTATTGGGTATTTTGTATATACTTAGCACTTTTTGGGTTGGTTGTGGGGAGTCTTGTGGAGGGATGGTTTTAAATAGCATATTTTTTTGAGTAAGTATACTGTTCATAATTTAAAAAGTAAATTCGGAAGTACCTGAATAATTTCTATCCTAAAAAAAAAAAAAACTACAGATGAAGGAACTTCGTCGTATATGTAATTTTGATACTAGAAAAAGTGAAATTAATTTAAACTCAACTTCAAAGATGGCGCTTTAGCAGTGGCGGTTCCTCTTTGGAAGCAAAGGAAGCACTGCTTCCCTTGACCAAATAAACAACTTCCTAAAAAAATAAATTTAAATATATCAAGATTAATCACAAGAAAAATCTTAATATATTTCCTCCTCTGGAAACACTAAAGCCACGGTCATGATATGAGCGGCGAGCGGCAGAGTGACAATACTAAAGTGCCGCTCTCCGCTAAATCGAGACGTTAAATTTTTCTGGTGCCGCTCTAATCGTGGCCGAGGCCTTTCACAACATTGGGAAGCTGTAATATCTCCAACTTATTTGGCCAAGAAAATCAATGTGAAAACTCCAACACATGCAATTTAATTGAACTCACACTCACGCAAAGGTTTGCGTTCATACAGTACCCTCAGAAGCTGAGCTAAACGCAGCTTCTTTGGAACCAAACAGGCGGAATTGAGAACCCGAAGAATGAGAAATTTTCTGTATCCACCAAATTCTCTTTGTTTTTCGGTTTGGTTTTCTGGTAATCTGTTTTGGCTTCGAGCAATAATGAATTTGCTCTTAAAAGTTTTCTTTGAAATTTTGTTTTTGACTCTTTAACTATGAGTTTTCGTTTATATTATATTGAGTGAAGAAAAAGAGATCGAGGATAGGAGAAGTTTCTCTTTATGTAATGTTGATTCTAATTGGAAAACAGAGGGCTGTGTAGAATATAAGCTGATAACTTTGTAGCTTCCATTATATTTTTAATGATTCTCTTTAAAGAAGAATATTTTTATGAATTGTACGAGTACGGGTTGCCTGAAGTGTTTTTTTTTTTGCAAGGAGAATGTAATGATTGTAGGCGTGGGTGTATGCGAGGTATGCAGGGTTTTATTATTAATATTTTTTTTTTTTAGATTTTGAGCCAAAATTATGCATTTGTAATTAAATTAAATGAGCTGAAAGTAGTAGTTGCAGTTTTGCAACGGCTTTTTTATGGACGTTTTAATGAACAGCAGAATCTGAAAAAAGGAGCAAAACGCCCATTAGCAGCGAAAACATTAACGAAAAAATGCACCATTTTCACTTTTTTGAAGTTTAAACAAATTTTCTTGTTCACCATTATAAAATAATACTACATTTTAAAAAAGAAAATACCTCAAACGATGCGATGCACAAAAAATAAAGGAAATTAATTTTCATATTTAAGGTCAATTTTTGGGATTTGTATAAGATAATTTGACCTGAAATTCTAACCAGTTAGTGTTTATATTATAAAGTTCACTGAAAAAATCCGAAGTTATAACCAAAACACTAAAATTTAGCAGTTTTTTAAGTTTTTTTTTTGAGGTACGGATAAAAATTTCATCATAACGAACAGCCTCTATTTTTTTGCTTTTTTCGGACCTACACTTGCCGAGATATACGCATCTATATTAAGAAAGAACGACCAAAATAATATAATTTTCACAAAATGGTCGATAACTTAGCGTTGGTTGCTAGAGCTAGAAAATGGCCATTTAGTATATAGTATTCGATGTAACTAACATGTTCCAAACGCAATTTTTTAGACTACAAACAATTCCTTATGTTTTGCTTGTCTGACTCCACTACATGTTATTTTTCAGTTTTTTTTTTTAGTTAAAGGTTTCGATACTTTTACTTTTATCGATCACCTTGCGCATTGCTTCCCTTATCCTGAACCTTACGAACCGCCACTGCGCTTTAGCCCTTGGAGGATTCGGGCGCCGTGAAGTTTGCAGTATCTTCGCCTTCCTAACTCTCTTCAGTCTCTTTTACGCGAAGTTGTCGTATACCTTCTAGAACTCCTTTCATCAGAGTTCTTTCAACATGTCTACGCAGTTTTATATATAAAACTAAATTTTTTTCGTCATAGTTTCCTTCAATGTTTTCTTTCGTTCTATTGCACCATTCATTGCAGCTAGAATTTAGCTAGATTCACATTGCTCAAGAGGCATAACACTCCGATGAGACTGTCGATATGTGAAAAGCTAAGGTGTCGAAAAACTTGTTATAGTTGTTCACCTTATGCCATTGGCCTTCCGTCATTCCAAGCGCAAGCGTCAATTCTCCAAGTGGTCACCACACTAAGTACTAATCACGCCCAATGCTGCTTAAACTCCTTGATCGAACGAGAATCGTTCTATTGAGTATGCAAAATGGCAACCTTTGCGACCAACAAAATAATTGGCTTGAAATATAATCATAATCATCATTAAATTATAATTTTATTCGTAGCTTCTCTTGGTAAAGGGATGTTTATTCCTCCATAACTGTTTAGTATAACTAAGTGTTTACTATCATAAATATTTAAAGCAGGGGTGGCCAACATGCGAAGTAAATAAGCAAGCAATAACCTTCGCAGTAAATAAGCAAGCAACAGAAGCGGAACTAGGCTGGGCCCACTGACAGACAAGAATTGATTGGTTTGATCAGGACTGTCGAGCCGCAATTAAAGAAAGGAACTAGAGCCCCCGGGAGTACCTCGCAAGGCCAACAAGAGCAAGGATGGAAGTCTTCAAGCAGAAAATGAAAGTCGTAGACAAGCTTTGCAGAAATAAGAAGAGAGAATATCTTAACAGGAGGATCTTACAGATACAGGAAGAATTCAATGAAAGGTGGATTAGACAAACCTATAAAGGAACTCGACAGATCACCAATCAGCCCACAACGGACATTTGCAGACAGGTGGAACCTATTAGCAGACTAAAAGTTTTCTTTGACCCTGCAGACCCTGATTGGATGACAGCAAGGAGTGAAAATTTTCAGAACCTATTGAATCCTACTCCCATACTGAACGAGGATCCACAGGCAGAGGCATTTATGATTCTTCAAGTTAATACCTCAATGGAATCACCAACACTGGATGCACTGAGCTGCTAAAAGAAGGAGGATCACAATTATTACGAACTTTACACGAACATATGCTGCATCTGGGAAGAACCATATAACTGGAAGCGATTATATAGTACAAGAAAGAAGATAAATTAACCTGTAAAAACTATAGAGGCATTTCACTCCTCAGCACTAGCTACAAAACCTTCGCTATGTTTGTGAAACAAATACTAGAACCTATAGTGGAAAGCCTTATGGGAGAATATCAAGCTGGTTTTAGGACAAACAGGCCAACCTCGGACCACCTTCTGACCTTAAATCAAATTCTGGAGAAAACATGGGAAAGGAATATAGATATATATGTACCAGATATTTGTCGATTTTCAACGAGCCTATGACAATAAACAGAGAGGCTGTACGAGATCCTATGAAAATTAGGAGTCCTCTCAAGGCTGGTAAGGTAAGGATCCTAAAGGCTGTAACAGAAGCGTTCGAGGTACGACAAGGATTATGCAAGGGGATGGGCTGGCCCCAATGCTTTTCAACCTCGCCCTAGAATGGAAAACGTCAGTCCAGAAAAGTGCATCAGTGAACATGGTGGTAAGGTCTTTTTTGGCAACAAAAGAAGCTTGAGGCTGAAGATAAACGAAGAAAAAAAGAATGCAACACTCCAGAGCAGGAAGATTTAGAATGGGGAAAAATATAACTATCGACGAACATAACCTAGAAGTAGTCGGGGCTGGGAGCCTCGGTAGCTTAGGAAGTAAGGCGTCTGGCTACCGTCCCAGAGGTCCCGGGTTCGAATTCCAGGCAGTGCCACGGTCCTTCGCCTTTTCCACTTTCCCACCTACATAACTTTCCTTCTTTTTTCTACTCTCTTTACATCCCGATTCCTCCTGTCATAGCCTTCCTTAGTCCTTCCCCGTTCCACCAAAGCGCATGTCATCGGTTGACTGATGAGATTCAATTCGTTTCAGGAGGCATGACAGTTCGGCGAGTTGATTCTCGATGCCCCGATGTCAGAGTCGCGATAGTAATGGTTGAGACTGAGAGTAGGGGGAATAAAAAATCGGGGCCTGGTTATGGCTTCCTTCCCGACTAGAGCTGCTGTTCGACATTGTACTCTAAACGAAGAAAATAGATTGTCGACACAGTATAAAGGGCTTTTCCTGAGCCTTTAGTCTTCCACATAAAAAAAAGCAGGAAGTCTCTCTCCGAGACTCGGAGGCGAAGTCAAAAACGCAATTCTTGACTACTTTTTGCTGCTAACCAGCCAAAAGTGGAGATCACTGGGATCCTAAACTATCTCTAGGGCGACTTGGCTAGTGATGAGCAAACGCGAGAACAAGACAAGGCTAATCTAATTTTGGTTTTGTCTAGTTCTTGTTCAGTCTGTCTTGTTCTTGCAAGCATAACTTAGTCTTGCTCTTGTTCTTGGTCTCGCTAAATGTGCAAGAACAAGACAAGACTGCAAGAACAAGACCATTTTTGCTCATCACTATGCTTGGCCCACTATAACCAAGAAAAAACAATGGGCCTGAATCATGGCAATCATCACGGGGCATTGCCCCATAGGAGATCGCGCTGCAAAGTTGGGCAACCCGTTGAACGTCTGTTGTCATAGCTGCGGAAAGACGAACGAGAGAGAAACACTTGTTCACTGCATGAGTAAATGGCCGGCTTTAGCTAAAGCCAAGTAGCGCACACTAAGCAGTTACGTTTTGGAAGACTAAAAAGATATGTCCAGACTAGAGATCAGATTGCTGCTAAGCTTCCTAAATTCCAAAAGATGGTTACACTCATCCGTCACATCCGATCAAAGAACCATTGAACACAAGGTACACTAAGTTAACGAAACGCCTCGCGAAGTGCTAATTGGGCTTCCCGGTGGCAACATAGAAAAGTTGTTATGCATTTTGACTTTCATATTTGACGCAACTATGGCGATACCAAGAATTATTCCATAACAAATATGGAACAGCATTATAAATCAAATCCTAAAACTATATTCTTGTGTTACATAAAAAAGAAAAGTCATGTACATCTTGCGGATATTTTCGAAAAAGGTATTGTTAGGTATTTAATTTAATACAAATATATGAAATAATCAAAGATTCCAATTGAAACAACTGAGTTATTTCCAATCAAATGATTTTATTCAAATTGGACATCCTTACCCAACCATGGCCTTTGACTATTCAATATGATGCTATTTATTTGCCAGGATATTTTATTTTTTCATTGAACATGGACATTCTATGTACATACATATATACAAAGTATAAAAAAGAAATCAGCGCATATTTACGCTTCCCCTGATTCAATCTCGAGCTACATGATTGCACATTGCGTAATTAAAAAAATTGCAAATATATTCCCCATTTGCAAAAAAAAAACCTACGAAAATTCAACAATTTCAAAGGGACTCCAATATATCATTCAGCGTCAATATCGTTATATACACCCCCGCCGTATATCTACTACATACAACTACTACAATAGCCAGCACAAAGCACAATTTTCAGAAAAACAATAATTACCTTTTCTCTTTCTCTCGAATGATTAATTTCTCAACAACCCTCGATTATTTCTTCTTTTTTTTATTTCTGTTATTCTCTCGTCTTTCTGGCGCTTTTCAAATGAAAATTGCTTTGTGTTCTGGACCTAGGCTGCTCTGCCTGGGTAATGAGAATTGTTGAAATGACCCTTAAACATCCCCAATTTTGGTGTACTGTCTTCAAATACAATAAAACTGCAACAGAAAAATTCACTTAAAGGAAAATTGTGAATATCATCAATTTTATTGTGTCCAGAAAAACAATTGGGATGGTTGAAAATTGTTGATGATTGTTGAAATGGAGAATTGGTGTTTCTTAAGGGGCTCATTCATAGAGGAAACTGTTCCATCGTCTGAAAAATTTAAAAAATCAAAATAAAAATCATTAATAAAAATTTAATCATATTCCACTCAAGAAAGAGAAACAAATTCAGTCCTCAAAATACACTCCTGGAGCTTTTCGCATCAAGTCCTAAAATAAGTAAACTATTAAATATAAATACATAAAATAAATAAACAAGAAACATGGAAAATCGTCCAATTCATCACAAGGCGCCTTCAAATTTTCATCCTAAAAATCCGCTGGCAAGATAGAATTACAAAAGAAGTACTATTGCCACGTGCCGACCAAGAAAAGATAGATGACGAAATCATGCAAAAGAAATGGAATTGGAATGGCAACACCTGGCGATGTACACACTAGAATCTAGCCAACCAGGCCCGTGACTGGAATCCGCAAGGAACCCGTCGAGTTGGAAAACCCAGAACTACGTGGAGGAGAACCCTACCAAAAGAGGCCACAACAAGCAGGACAACTGGGTCTTTTTATTCTTGTGCGCATGTTGGAGCCTTCTAATACCAAATATTTTGTTAAATCTTGTTGAGCTCGCGAGCCGCACAATTTCCCGCGAAGGGCCTATTTAATGTACTAAACAGCAAAGGACCTAGAATAGAGTTTTGTGGGACACCACAGCGTAGTAATATAGACTCGGAGAATTTATCCTGGATTTTAACGATTTGAGAACGACCAGATAAGTAGCTTAGAATTAATTTCACAGCAGTAGAACCAAGACCGAAATTACTGTTTATGCATATCTGTAAGAGCTCTACATGATCAACTGAATCAAATGCCTTCGAGAAGTTGAGTAAAGTTAAGAAACTTACTGCACTATTGTCCAAGTTGTTGCACCAATATCAGAACAGAACAGAACAGGGATAGATCGATGATAGAAATTCACGGAGGCGCTGAAACCGATTGGGGGATGAAAGTATTCCATCTTGTGAGAAGCAGTAGCTTAGAAACTAGCTTAATAGTTAAACCGACGCTATCGAGGTGTTTAAAGAGTTTTTCGATGTGTTTTACTAGCGAAAGGTATATCGTCCAAGTATACATAAACAAAGTCGAGATCTCTCCTAACTTCGTTTATGAATCATTGAAAGATAATTTGCTGCATCTCGTAAGCCCAATGTCATACAGGTAAACTCATATATGTAGGTCGAATGGCTTAATTAGTGCAGTCTCATCCTCCTCTTCTGTGGTGATTGGAATGTGATGATATGCACTTACCAAATCAATCTTTGGAAAAATTGTGCAACCGTGAAGATTCACGGAGAAAGTCTGTAAATACGCCACAGTGACATCATTACGGTAGTCCCCATATGGCCTCCAATCATGTGACTTCCGTTTAGGGACCTGATGAATTGGAGATGCTTCGGTGAGCGACAAAGGAAGAAAAACCCCAATTGGCCATATGGAAAAATTCTAACTTCGCCACTTTCAGTTTCTCCAGCAGCCATGAAGCTTATTCGGGATTCTGGTCGTTGATTCAAAAATTCGTGTGGCTGCCAACTAAATGCCGAGTTTTGAAATCGACGGACAATTCGAACTTCGGTAAGAAGTCCGCCCCGGTAATGGCTTTAGTATTTTTTGTATTAAGCTCCTTGAGTCCCTCATGGAACATAGGGCGGACTCTGTTTTGCGCGACAGCTCTCAGCTCTGACCAAAATGGCTTTAGTGGGGTCGACTATTATGAAGTTCGAGCAACTTTGTGCCGAAAGTACGGATCTGTGATTCGTTGGCCGCGTGCAGAAGGACATTCGCACTTCCGTTGTGGGTCAACGCCTTGGCGAGACCAATTAATAAGAATGTCTATCCGATTTTTGGTGTTGCGGAAGTGGTGTCTATCCGATTTTGGTGTTGCCACCATCGAAACTGCAGAGGGCTTTGCAGGAGCGTGCTTCACTTCATTTTGTTAGCCCCTTCTGGCCGATTGGCCGAGGGTCGCCCTGCCGTTTGCCGGCTTCGCGAGCTTCGGATCAACTGCTCCATTCTGGACGCCAGTTTGCTAATGTCACGTTGCAGCACCACTCACACTTTGCCCGTCATCTCTGCAAGTTTGGGCAACGTTTGGTCAGCAGCAGTAGCCAACTTGATCTAGATGATTTGTGGAAATTGTAAACTGATCCAAGTGATTTTTTTTACCAAAACCAACCAATATTTTTTTATTCCACCTACTTCCAACCATTATTATCGTGACTGACATCGGGGCATCGAGAAACGCCTCGCTGGAGTGTTATGTCTCCTGAAACGAGTTGAATCCCGTCAACCAACCGGGATTCGAACCCGGGACCTCTGGGATGGTAGACAGGCAACTTAACCCTAGAATTCCGAGGACCATTGATAAATGAACTCCTAGACCGTATTGTGTCCGGGGGAGGGATGGCTGTAGGGTGAGCCGAGCGGGCTAGTTTTGTGTTGCGATTTCAGTTGAAGAGTCGCTACGGTAATAGCTATAAAGTATGGAGACGACTGCTACATTAATACGGTGTCTTAAAGAGTCTATAGAGTCTATAGAAGGATATACTCTGTTATTATAATAAACAAAAAGGGCCATCACCAATGAATTTGAGGACACGATTTTGAAATTGTCAACGCAAGTTAAGGTGGTTTTTGAGGCGCCTGCCCAGATATATGAATTGTAAGTGTATTCAAGGCGAGGCCGAATGTAGGATTTGTAGATTGTAGCCGGGGCGGCTGACTGAAGGAAGAGCTTGCATTTCTTAAGTTACTACTTACCCCTAGGATGTTAAGAGTTGAGTCAGCCTTTATACATTATCTTCTCCCACTGAGAAAGGAGGAATGTCGGTGATTGCGAAAAACCCGCCAAAATCACCTCACGTAATTATTGGACGAACCATAAAATATTTCTATTCGAATTTTTTCATGCATTCTGTGCCTCTAGCAATTTTAATCGAAGCTTAAGAAGATTAAACTAAAAAATAACATTTCCATTAAAAAACAGTAATAAACATATTAACGTCAACTTTCCTTAATAACACAAAGGTGCACCCTTCTTCTAACTACATACACATAAAATCCCTTTCAATTCATCAAAGCGAAATCTCCTTAAAATCTTAAATAACAGCCAATTACTTAACCCATGATCCGTGAAATCCCTTGATGTAGCGCGACGCTTAATCAAATTTCAGATGATATGCAAAAATTAATGAAATTAACATAAACCCGTGAAATTGTGAAATTATTAAAATGTGACACCCCACACCACCCTGTGCAAGGGGTGCTGCCCGGGGTGCTCCCTTACATATTGCCAAGGCCTGCCGAGCGGCAAAGTGCCCTTCCCCTAGGCAACACTGGGACTTTTTTAAAAGCGGGATTTGCTGTAATACGAGTTGTTCTGGTGGAGCTGGCGCGATACGCGTACGTTCCGGGGTGCCGTCGTCGTCATCGTCGGGTAATATGACGCGCTCAGTAGCCCTGCTAATAGCCATGTAATGCAAATATTAGGATGTCACGACTGTATAGATAGTCATAATGCATAGTTAATCTGTCCATGACGGGGCTGGGTAAGCAGCTTTGTATGGACATGGTAATTATCCAATTGCCTTCAATATGCCCTTTGGATATTATCCTGTTGTTGAAGTGATTTCTTCCCTTATCCGATTGCCGTCGAATATCTTTATTGACTGCAAAAATCGGAATCCATAAATTGCGCTTGGCTAGTCGGGTGGTATGACGGAGTCGTAAATATAACACGGGCAAAAAACCAGTCATGTAAGATCTGGTCTGGCACAATGTGACATCAATAACAGATCTGGGTAACCTGATCATATCAGCCGCAGGAATCTGCGACAAATTTCCAAAAGAATCCATGAAATGCCTCATTTGGACGATTACCGCACGCATGCTGTGACACCGCCATCAAACATGTCACCTGGTATCAGGCTCGTTTATTACAAAGCAATCACCGCACGCCATAAACGCGGCCTATCTGGCCGCATAGCATCTTCCTAATTTGGATCTAGCCAACTCTCCGGCCTCTCTCTACACAGCTAGACTCGTCCATCTCACGGGACTCCGCAATTAATAAAGCCAAATGCATACTGTTGCACTGCTGCGCGCTATCCAAGCTGGAGCACTGCGCTTGCTGCAGCCGATCATTAACTCGATGCAATTCTAAATTAGCGCGCGGCCGTGGTGCGCATAATCTGGGTGCGCATGCGCAGTCAATGTGATTTTGCGCGTCTGGATGACGGTGCAGTGTGACCACCTCTGGGAGCTCTGGGCCTGTAATTAATTGGGCCCCATTCGCATATCATAATAAATTGGCCAACGGAGTTCTAATGGGGCTGAATTTAGTTTCGAGATTATAATTTGTGCCTTTAAATTGCGCTCTTGAAGGGACTCGGAGAGATACACTCGCCCAATTAACATGTCGCGCTGCGCTGATCTCCTCCTGGGTCTAGACGAAATCTGTCAAAATTTTGAAGGGAACGTTGCGCTGTGGGGAAATTTTTTGAAAGATATTTAAGTTTTGTGAAATCATAATGATTTGATTACAGGGGAAATTTTTGAAGGGCGCTTTCTTATTTTTTTGAAGGGATCATGTGTAGAGTTTGATAAAAATAATTTTTTTGGTGATCTTTAAGTGGTCATGATTCAAAGAGTTAAGTGTTTGCTTTGGATATATGAATGTCCGACGTAGTTGAAATTTTACATGAACTCCCTTTGAGATTACTTCCTTTTATTGCCGCTGATGCCGAAACGTCTGTATTCAGTGCTATGCTTAACACAGTTTTTGAAGATTCACTCGAGTGCAGACCAGTGCCTTTCGTCGTGTACTACTGTTTTCTTATTTTTGCTTTATACATCTTGTGTGGAGTGAATATCCTACATATTCTTTAATTTATGCAATACTTTCTTTGGGCAAGACTTTAGCCGTTTAATATATCAGAGAATTTGAGAAGGACATCAATCTAGAAGTGTTGTTGCTTTTAAGGCTATTTTGAGCTCATTATCTTATACTGGCTCAGCTTATATACTCTATTATGACATTCGCCATAGTGCAATGTCTGGTAAGTGGGCTTAGCCCGAAAGAGGAAAGAAAAGTCAAATGGAGTCTGTCTCCGCGCCAATATGTTTGTGCCTTAAGGGCTCCTCAAATCCCCCTAAAGCAGTGAAAGTAATTCTCCATTTGCTGGCAACAGATATCAGGCAGCAGGCTGCCTGCCCAGGCACTACGGGAAGCGGGCTGCACAATATACTACGCTTTTTACCACAGGGAGTGATTAAAAGGCAATCTGACTGCATGATATCGAAACTCAACTTCAATCTAGGTTTAGAAGTTCTGACCGTCTCTAGAAAAACTTGGCCCGACTTCATCAAATAGAGACCAAGCGACCTTATTTTTTTATGTAGTAACGTCAAGCTTAGGAATTGCGCTTGGGACGTACTACTAGTCTGTCATGTCATTCAAGTCATAGTGCAATGGTAGGAAGCTTGATTTGAAGGATCGAGTAGAAAGGGTAGGTTAGGGGTGGATGGTGAGGAGTAGATGTCGATGAACCTTTCGTTTGAGCTCTGAGATGTTATATGAGTTCAGAAACGTACTGCAGAGGACAGTTGCACAATCGAATTGTTCTATTTATAAACGAACTAATGTACGCGAAGAGGCGGGCTGTAGCGTGTAGGGGTGGGCGGAGTTGGCTAGTTGCTAGTTGGCAGGAGTTTTCTAATTTCAATGGAACAGTCGCTAAGTCGGTTAGGTTGCGGGTTAGCAAACCGCTCCCATAAAAAAAACACCATTGCAACGAATGGGCAAACAATTCCTCGGAGCCGGGTGGACAACACGACGACGACCTTTGCTTTTCGAACAAGGACGCGAATCGGATCATGGAATGTGAGAACACTGCTTGCTGAAGGACGACTGGATGAAGTCCTCAACGAGATGAATCGATATAAAATCAAGATCATGGGATTTAGCGAGACCAGATGGCCCGACGCGGGGGAACATATCGGCCTAAACAGTGAGTCCTTCTTATATTCTGGGAGAAACGAAACTGAAAGCCGTTGGAATGGCGTTGGCGTAACACTCACCAAAGAAGCCAGGTCCAGCCTCTTTAACTGGTCACCAGTTTCTGTGCCTGCGTACCAGACTAAGAAGTACTACGCTAGCCCAATGCTACGCTCCAACTGAACATGCAGGCGACGACATCAAGGAAGACTTCTATATGCGGCTGAATGAGGTTTCTCGCTTTATTCCAAGGAGAGACATCATTGCTTTTATGGGTGACTTAAACGCACTGATCAGCTCCAACAACACCCACCTTGAACACAATTGGAAATCAAGGTATAGACCAAGTCACTAACAGAACGTTGACTTCTGTAGCTCCCACCAACTCATGGTAGGTGGAACTTACTTTTGTCACAAAAAGATACCTACACAAAGAGTCCTGGGTATCGCCCGATGGTAGAGCGAGAAACCAGATCACGTGGCCATCAGCCGCAGACGGGGAACTATTCTAGAGGATGTCAGGAGCTTTAGGGGAGCAGACACTGGAAGTAGCAACTATTCGCCTTAAAATCACCGCAATCAGAAACGGTTTAACATAGACCTTCTGCGGGACAGCATTAAAAGACGAGAATTTGCTGGGAAACTACAACAAACCTTAAGGCAGGAAAGAGTCTCTGACGAAGATCAGAGCTAAGAGCTTTTTAGTAACTACAAAGGGTGCAACAGCAGCGGAAACAAGCATCGGTTATGTCCAAAGAAACCAGCAACACTAAGATATCGGATACAACCTGGCAAAATATTGAACGCAGGAGGGCCCTAAAAAATAACCTCAACTCTACAATCGACCTGGACAAACGTCATCAACTTGAACAATTACACCGGGAGGTAAAGAGAAGCGTTCAGGGTGATCAAATGCGCCAGATAAAGGCGCTCGCAGAAAAAGCGGAAAACGCGGCAAACACAGGCAATTGTAAGGTGCTGTACCAAATTACTAAACAGCTCTCGGGAAAGCACTCTACTAAAAAGTATGCTTGAAAGACACCATGATGGAAGGCTACTGCGCAGTGAAGAGGAGGAACTCCAAAGATGGAGAGATTACTTCTTCGACGTCAAAAGCCTGTTATGATAAGCGCCTCCGGTCTTAAATTTGTTGGGGCTTTTTTGCTGGACGCTTCCTTTCCTACTTTTTGGCTTTTCAGCTTCTTCTTCCGCTCTGCCTTAGTAGAGGCCACTGGTAACAAGTTTCAGGCATACGCCGGACGCCACTTCATCCTTCGACATTGTGCATACACATAAGCTATGCCTTTCCGAATGATCCCCTAAAAAACCCGAAATTTGGATCCAATTTCACAGATTACCACACACCCAAGACATGTGCGGGGTAAAAAAAAGGTATCGCACTCACTGGCAATAGACAAGACGGTTGACTCAGTCACCTTCGATTTGACTCAGTCACCTTTGAGTTGAAATCTCGCTCCAAGAACATCCCAGCAATAGCTGACGTGTAAGACTACTCACACCAACACATAAATCTTTATTTTGTTTTTACATTTAATATACTATTGCACTTATTTGGTCAATGCATTACAATATTATTTGTAGCAACGAACTCTCTCAAATTACATTAGCCAGTAAATGATGTTAAAACCCAAAACTAGGATGCACACCCACACTTGAGTCATAAAACCCACACCAAAGAAATCCTGCATCCTACGAAAAAAGAAATGAGAAACAAAATTGGTGTTTTATAAAAAGAAAGTAGAAAACTAGTAAACCTACAAAGCATGAAATTCAATGAATTGAATTTGTATCCCTTTTTGTCGGTATCCCTGTAAGCCATGTGCAGGATCGGCATATAATTTATAACATTTTTATCGAAAAACTAAAATTCCGGAAAATTCTCTTCCATAATCTTAACAAGGAGGAAAATTATATCCGAAGAGGGAAAAAAATAAATAAAATAAAAAAAATAAAATAAAAGAAAAACAATTTGATTTTGTGATAGAATTTTATTTGATACCCTCTAATTCAAGTCAATAAAAGTAAATCTGTTACACCCTTACACACGAATAATTCCGCAAAACGAAGCACAAAAGCTCCGCTTCCATTTTTTTTTGTATTTTTTATCCATTTTTTTGCCGTTGCTGTTTCATAGCAAAACATTTGATATCCATGTATAGTGAAGCGCAGATGAAATCACAACGAAAATTCATGGATTTTTGTATCTTTTCCATATCTTTTGGGTATTATTCGAAAGCAACAAAAAAAAAACAACGGAAAAAATACCCCAAGATCTTCGTACATATGTGCACCATCAGCTCAAGTATATGTTCGTAATAAAAACGAAATTGGATCCACATTTTGGCAAAGACCTTCAGCAGGATAACAGAAAAAAAAATAGGAGCACAGAAAAAAATTGCGCCCTTCATCCCAAATGTGTATGGGGTGGAAAAAAACTGCTCCATTGGAGAAAATATTGAAGGAAAATGGCAGCAAGCAAACACACGAGAGGATAAAAAACAATAAAAGTAAAGAGCTTTCCTATACGGATGCGTTGGAACGGAGCCGGGACGCCCTGGATATACGTTTCGTAACAGTTTGACAGGAAAATTGCCATCACAATGATTGGAAGATTTTGTTGATTCCATATAACTCCCTGACAGTTACCAATCAAGTAGTATGGAGGTCCTGGCAGACAGGGCCGCTTCAAGTAGATGCTGGGATATCTCATCTCGTGCGCTTCTTCCTTTCGGCAAGCAGATACTAACTTGTCATATTGTGGATGTGTGGATTTTGAGGAGTCCTTTTCCAATTTCGTTGATATACATATATATTTTTTTTCCTACATGATTTAGGAAATTTTCGTTTTAAACCGAGCTTAGTTTTTCACCCTGACTCGTTAAATTAGAATCCTTAAAAAGGATTTTATGGACAGAATTTCTGCATATTTGAAAGAGCTAATAAAACGGTGGTGTAAAAGCTACACAAAACTTTCGCGGCTATAAGGTATTTTCTGTAAGCTGGCAACGTTGAACGGAGATACCACGCGGAGTTAGAGCCCCATCTTTCACTCAGTGGGTTCACAGTTGTTTATATTAACCATGATTCATGTGGTCCGCGATTTTTTCAAGGGAAAACTACCGCAAAAACTGGAATTTTCCTTAAAAGTTTTTTTGATACCACTATTGCAGAAGACCTACGATGAATCTTGCATACAAAAAGCGGAGGCATATGAATGGTTTAAAGCATTCAAAGAAGGCCAAGGAATGGTTGTTGATTTGCTTCGCTCTGGTTGATCTTTAACCTCCACCTACAGCCTACGTCTACAAAATCAATAACCTGGTACCCGAAGATTATTGTATCAGTCTAATTGCCTGGTCAAACAGCGCTCTTTAACTCTCAGTTAACGCTACTCATCGTTAACTGGCCTGTCAACAGTCTTAGGAATGGCACATCAAAACATTCCCAAACCTAAAAACACTTAAGTTCATTCCAAAATCAAAGACGACGATGAAACGCTGGCCTCGGAACTAGACGTGGTAGAACAAAAATTATATGTATTCACAAGAAACTAGCGTCAGATCAGATAACCCTTGTATCATTCCCAGTGATGGAGAACGAAGTATGTTCATATGTGTTAGCCCGCTTTCCGTATACTTAGGGCGGCCAAAACTACCTAATACCTCATTTGCACATCAGATGACAACAGATCAAGAATAAGTTTCAGTGTCCCAGTGAAGGCTGACCACAAAGCCTTCGTTACTTCTATAATGTTGTTGGAAAATATCCATAAGCCATAGCAGTGCCGGGAGAACTCCCGAAACGTAGGTTTTATCGCGTCAGTTTTCTGCCTGTTGTGGAGGATTATAGTTTTCAGCAATCGATGACCGTTCTTTCTCGGCCATCTCGTGGGATCAATATTGATACCTTAAAAAACTGAGGATGGAGTACCTCTCAACACTCCTACCACTTCGGGGGCCGGTTGAATCTTTTTGGATCCATGAGCAGTATTAGCCCGAAAACCGCCGTAGAGCACGCTGAGATCACTCCTTCATTGGAAGAAGATCTTCGTACAGGCCCACCTGCGGAAGCGCGAGCCCGAGCACCACTACGTGGCTGAGACAGCGATGGTCCGCCTTAAGCTGTAGATGAGGAAAATCTGACGCGAACCCATGTTGTGGTCGGGTACTGTCCGGTAACAACTGAAGCCCCACTGACGTCATAATGGAGTGGCTAGAGGTCCAAAACAAGGCCCTTATGGTACAGGAGTGGAAAGTACTCCACAAAGCGCACCTTCCACCATTTCTAGAAATGACGTTCTCTATGGACCAAAGGTCTATTGACGAGCTGAGGCGGACGTGTGGCCAAATTGGCAACAACTTTGTTTAGGCACAGCTTAGGTTCAAGGCTTCAGAAGGTCATGACCAAAGCTGCACAGCCAAACTTGCGAAGTCCCCTCAGCTACCGCCAGAACTGTGTCTTCAAATGTGAAGATGGTGACCACTGTAATCTGTGAGCTAGTTCCTGGGGGATCCTCTAACGGATAAGTGGCTCCCTGCAGCATCTCCACATTGCAGGTGGCTGGAGCAAGGGCTAATGTCCCACCATCCGAAACAAACAGCCACATATCCTCCAGAGGCTGGTATTGCTGACGGAATCGCCGGGAAAGCAACTCTGGGAACAATTGCCACTACGGGCGGCGCCGTGCCCCTAAAACCACCTCTCCAATCCTTAGGGAGAAACCTGACAGCCCAAAGAGGCTCGTAAATAGGTGAGGGGATATAATCTGTTAAGGCAATGAGCACTGCTTCCAATATGAAGCTTGTTCAGATAAACCTTCATCACACCAAGGCTGCAGTACTTGAGAAAAGGTTCTCAGCTCCTCACACCATTCTAGATAAAAACAGGATTACCACAAGGTTCCATCCTGGGCCATATTTCTGTATGACTTCCCGCATGAAATCCAGCCACTTCCCTCCCCTTCCATCCAGTACGCAGATGATACAATGGTGTGGTCCTACGCACTCAAGGCGACAGAAGCTCTTCAACAACACGTGAACAGAATATTTATACAGATGGAACATCGACTTCAGCCAAGGAAAGTGCGAACTGAATTGTATCAGAAGCCCATGCGTAAATCAAAAACTATCAGAATAATAATAAACGGCCACATCCTAGCACCGAAAGCTAGCATAAAATATCAAGGAGTAAACCTGCATCACACACTGAAGTGCAGCCCCACGTAAAAATAAACTAGTGGGATGTTGTGCCTAGAGACTACATAGCCACTAATTACGCTTTGTCATGGTATTCTTGCTGTTGAATAACACCTCAGACTTGATGACCATAAAAATCAAGAAAATGATATTTTTTCACTTTTAATTAAGTAAATGTTTATGTTCTCCTGAGTATCATTAATCCTTACTAATATTATAAATGCGAAAGTAACTCTGTCTGTCTGTCTGTCTGTCTGTCTGTCTGTCTGTCTGTCTGTCTGTCTGTCTGTCTGTTACGCTTTCACGCCTAAACCACTAAACCGATTTTGATGAAATTTGCAACAGACATAGTTTAGACCTTGGAGACGGACATAGGCTACTTTTTATGGAGAACAAAAGGGTTGAAGGGGGTGAAATGGGGTTCAATAAGTTGCAAGGGGATTTTTTTCTATTGTATAAAAAGTAACTGACTGACAGACAACGCACAACTTAAACCGCTAGAGCTAAAGGGCTGAAATTTTGACTGTGCATCCCTATAATGGCGTGGACATCCACTAAAAAGCGATTTTTCGAAATTCATCCCCTAAGGGGGTGAAATGGGGTTTATCCAAACCGCTGGAGCTATAGGGCTGAAATTTGGACAGTGCATCCCTATAATGACGTTTACATCCACTAAAAAACGATTTTTTGAAATTCATCCCCTAAGGGGGTGAAATGGGGTTTATCCAAACCGTTGGAGGTATAGGGCTGAAATTTTGACAGTGCATCCCTATAATGGCGTGGACATCCACTAAGAAGCGATTTTTCGAAATTCATCCCCTAAGGGGGTGAAATGGGGTTTATCCAAACCGTTGGAGCTATAGGGCTGAAATTTTGACAGTGCATCCCTATAATGGCGTGGACATCCACTAAGAAGCGATTTTTCGAAATTCATCCCCTAAGGGGGTAAAATGGGGTTTATCCAAACCGTTGGAGCTATAGGGCTGAAATTTTGACAGTGCATCCCTATAATGGCGTGGACATCCACTAAGAAGCGATTTTTCGAAATTCATCCCCTAAGGGGGTGAAATGGGGTTTATCCAAACCGTTGGAGCTATAGGGCTGAAATTTTGATAGTGCATCCCTATAATGGCGTGGACATCCACTAAGAAACGATTTTTCGAAATTCATCCCCTAAGGGGCCATCCATAAATTACGTCACACGAATTTCATGATTTTTTGACCCCCCCCCCGTCCTTGTCACAGCTGGTCACATTTGGGAGACCCTCCCCTCCCTACTGTGACGTCACATATTGTGCAATTTTGCATCTAGAAGTTATTAAACTAAAACGGCAGTTCCGAAATTAAATATATTTCTATTTAAATTATTTTTTAATAAAATTAACATAAAATCAACATAAAATTCACTTAAACTATATTACTACTATTTACTATATTTAGATATATTAGATTTTGAAATGTGACGTAACAAAATTTAAGACCCCCTCCACCCCTTGTCACACAATGTCACACTTCGCCGACCCCCTCCCTCCCCCCTAACGTGTGACGTAATTTATGGATGGCCCCTAAGGGGGTGAAATGGGGTTTATCCAAACAGTTGGAGCTATAGGGCTGAAATTTTGACAGTGCATCCCTATAATGGCGTGGACATCCACTAAGAAGCGATTTTTCGAAATTCATCCCCCAAGCGGGTTTACCCAAACCGCTGGAGCTATAGGGCTGAAATTTTGACAGTGCATCCCTATAATGACGTTTACATCCACTAAAAAGCGATTTTTCGAAATTCATCCCCTAAGGGGGTGAAATGGGGTTTATCCAAACCGTTGGAGCTATAGGGCTGAAATTTTGACAGTGCATCCCTATAATGTCGTGGACATCCACTAAGAAGCGATTTTTCGAAATTCATCCCCTAAGGGGGTGAAATGGGGTTTATCCAAACCGTTGGAGCTATAGGGCTGAAATTTTGATAGTGCATCCCTATAATGGCGTGGACATCCATTAAGAAACGATTTTTCGAAATTCATCCCCTAAGGGGGTGAAATGGGGTTTATCCAAACCGTTGGAGCTATAGGGCTGAAATTTTGACAGTGCATCCCTATAATGGCGTGGACATCCACTAAGAAGCGA
Organism: Thereva unica; assembly: GCA_949987705.1. NCBI lineage: Eukaryota > Metazoa > Arthropoda > Insecta > Diptera > Therevidae > Thereva > Thereva unica. Next base: position 76,366,190 of record OX465285.1, read on the forward strand.
TTTTTCGAAATTCATCCCCTAAGCGGGTTTACCCAAACCGCTGGAGCTAAAGGGCTGAAAGTTTGACAGTGCATCCCTATAATGACGTTTACATCCACTAAAAAGCGATTTTTCGAAATTCATTCCCTAAGGGGGTGAAATGGGGTTTATCCAAACCGTTGGAGCTATAGGGCTGAAATTTTGACAGTGCATCTCTATAATGGCGTGGACATCCACTATAAAGCAATTTTTCGAAATTCATCCCTTAAGGGGGTGAAATAGGGTTTATCCAAACCGCTGGAGCTATAGAATTGAAATTTTAACAGTGCATCCCTATAATGACGTGGACATCCACTAAAGAGCGATTTTTCGAAATTCATCCCCTAAGGGTGTGAAATGGGGTTTATACAAACCTCTAAAGTTATACGGCTGAAATTTTGACAGTGCATCCCTATAATGACGTTTACATCCACTAAAGAGCGATTTTTCGAAATTCATCCCCTAAGGGTGTGAAATGGGGTTTATACAAACCTCTAAAGCTATACGGCTGAAATTTTGACAGTGCATCCCTATAATGACGTTTACATCCACTAAAGAGCGATTTTTCGAAATTCATCCCCTAAGGGTGTGAAATGGGGTTTTTACAAACCGCTAAAGCTATAGGGCTGAAATTTGGACAGTGCATCTCTATAATGAAGTGGACATCCACTATAAAGCGATTTTTCGAAATTCATCCCCTAAGGGGGTGAAATGGGGTTTATCCAAACTGCTGGAGCTATAGGGCTGAAATTTTGACAGTGCATCCCCTTAATGACGTGGACATCCACTAAGAAGCGATTTTTCGAAATTTATCCCCTAATGGGGTGAAATGGGATTAACCCACACCGCTGAAGCTGGAGGGCTCTAATTTTGACCGTGCATCACTACAATGACGTGGGCATCCACTTAGGGACGATTGAATCCCCTAAGGGGGTTAAATGGGGTTAAGCCAAACCGCTGGAGCTAAACGGCTGAAATTTTGACAGTGCATCGTGGACATTTACTAAGAAGCGATTTTTCGAAATTCATCCACTAAAGGGGTAAAATTTGGTTTACCAAACTACTGGAACTACAGGGTTGAAATTTGGACAGTGCATCCCTATAATGACATGGACATCCACTAAGAGGCGAGTATTCGAAATTCATCCCCTAAGGGGATGAAATGGGGTTAACCCAAACCTCTGAAGCTGAAGGGCTGAAATTTTGACAGTGCATCCCTATAATCACGTAGAAATGAATGACTCGAAATTCACTTTATTTAATATTCATTTGTGATTGCTTCATAATTTCTTACATCCACGTAAATAGGCGAACAAACTTAACGAACGTTCGTCAAACCCTAAAATGTCACTTTTCTTGATGACATATACATGCCAATCTACTTTAAAACTTGCAGATTTGTTGAGGAGAGGTGATATTCGCAGTAATTTGTTTACCATATTTATTAAAAAAATGCACTATAATAAACCCTTTTTAGGGATAATAACAGCTGACTTTTTTGTTGGTTTCTTTTTTTAAGGAAAACATTGCACATAATAAACAGTTTTTAAAGGCGTTGCAAGGCACGCGGGTTTTATGCTAGTTTACTATATTTAGATATATTAGATTTTGAAATGTGACGTAACAAAATTTAAGACCCCCTCCACCCCTTGTCACACAATGTCACACTTCGCCGACCCCCTCCCTCCCCCCTAACGTGTGACGTAATTTATGGATGGCCCCTAAGGGGGTGAAATGGGGTTTATCCAAACAGTTGGAGCTATAGGGCTGAAATTTTGACAGTGCATCCCTATAATGGCGTGGACATCCACTAAGAAGCGATTTTTCGAAATGCATCCCCCAAGCGGGTTTACCCAAACCGCTGGAGCTATAGGGCTGAAATTTTGACAGTGCATCCCTATAATGACGTTTACATCCACTAAAAAGCGATTTTTCGAAATTCATCCCCTAAGGGGGTGAAATGGGGTTTATCCAAACCGTTGGAGCTATAGGGCTGAAATTTTGACAGTGCATCCCTATAATGTCGTGGACATCCACTAAGAAGCGATTTTTCGAAATTCATCCCCTAAGGGGGTGAAATGGGGTTTATCCAAACCGTTGGAGCTATAGGGCTGAAATTTTGATAGTGCATCCCTATAATGGCGTGGACATCCATTAAGAAACGATTTTTCGAAATTCATCCCCTAAGGGGGTGAAATGGGGTTTATCCAAACCGTTGGAGCTATAGGGCTGAAATTTTGACAGTGCATCCCTATAATGGCGTGGACATCCACTAAGAAGCGATTTTTCGAAATTCATCCCCTAAGCGGGTTTACCCAAACCGCTGGAGCTAAAGGGCTGAAAGTTTGACAGTGCATCCCTATAATGACGTTTACATCCACTAAAAAGCGATTTTTCGAAATTCATTCCCTAAGGGGGTGAAATGGGGTTTATCCAAACCGTTGGAGCTATAGGGCTGAAATTTTGACAGTGCATCTCTATAATGGCGTGGACATCCACTATAAAGCAATTTTTCGAAATTCATCCCTTAAGGGGGTGAAATAGGGTTTATCCAAACCGCTGGAGCTATAGAATTGAAATTTTAACAGTGCATCCCTATAATGACGTGGACATCCACTAAAGAGCGATTTTTCGAAATTCATCCCCTAAGGGTGTGAAATGGGGTTTATACAAACCTCTAAAGTTATACGGCTGAAATTTTGACAGTGCATCCCTATAATGACGTTTACATCCACTAAAGAGCGATTTTTCGAAATTCATCCCCTAAGGGTGTGAAATGGGGTTTATACAAACCTCTAAAGCTATACGGCTGAAATTTTGACAGTGCATCCCTATAATGACGTTTACATCCACTAAAGAGCGATTTTTCGAAATTCATCCCCTAAGGGTGTGAAATGGGGTTTTTACAAACCGCTAAAGCTATAGGGCTGAAATTTGGACAGTGCATCTCTATAATGAAGTGGACATCCACTATAAAGCGATTTTTCGAAATTCATCCCCTAAGGGGGTGAAATGGGGTTTATCCAAACTGCTGGAGCTATAGGGCTGAAATTTTGACAGTGCATCCCCTTAATGACGTGGACATCCACTAAGAAGCGATTTTTCGAAATTTATCCCCTAATGGGGTGAAATGGGATTAACCCACACCGCTGAAGCTGGAGGGCTCTAATTTTGACCGTGCATCACTACAATGACGTGGGCATCCACTTAGGGACGATTGAATCCCCTAAGGGGGTTAAATGGGGTTAAGCCAAACCGCTGGAGCTAAACGGCTGAAATTTTGACAGTGCATCGTGGACATTTACTAAGAAGCGATTTTTCGAAATTCATCCACTAAAGGGGTAAAATTTGGTTTACCAAACTACTGGAACTACAGGGTTGAAATTTGGACAGTGCATCCCTATAATGACATGGACATCCACTAAGAGGCGAGTATTCGAAATTCATCCCCTAAGGGGATGAAATGGGGTTAACCCAAACCTCTGAAGCTGAAGGGCTGAAATTTTGACAGTGCATCCCTATAATCACGTAGAAATGAATGACTCGAAATTCACTTTATTTAATATTCATTTGTGATTGCTTCATAATTTCTTACATCCACGTAAATAGGCGAACAAACTTAACGAACGTTCGTCAAACCCTAAAATGTCACTTTTCTTGATGACATATACATGCCAATCTACTTTAAAACTTGCAGATTTGTTGAGGAGAGGTGATATTCGCAGTAATTTGTTTACCATATTTATTAAAAAAATGCACTATAATAAACCCTTTTTAGGGATAATAACAGCTGACTTTTTTGTTGGTTTCTTTTTTTAAGGAAAACATTGCACATAATAAACAGTTTTTAAAGGCGTTGCAAGGCACGCGGGTTTTATGCTAGTAAATAATATAATTCAGTGATAGATTCAAAACATATTCCACCGAAGTAAAAAAAAATATATTTCAACATTGCGCGGCCGAGGATATAACTTGGTTCCCCGGCATAGGATTCCAGCGCCTTAGCTCTAGGCTACCGATATATGTACTTTATTAGAAATCTCTTTTTTGTCGTTAAATATACTTCCAGTTGGAATCTCCAGATCATTAATTTTCTCAGTTTTAGGTCTCTTGATCAACAGCTGCAATTTGAGATGTGGCCCAAGTCTGTAGCGACAGTACTTTCAGAGATGACAGAGCCTCTGTATAAGCTTCTTTTTTTTTGAAAAAGCTAAAATTAAGGCTAGCGACAAACGATTTTTCCTGTACGGCTAACCGTCCCCGATTTTCCCGTCGCCATGATTACATGCTTTTCGTTTCTGAAACCGATTCGGTTTTAACCTGAACATATGTCGCAACTAACCTAATTGCTTGAGTTGCATTTGGCACGAAAAAAACCCGGTCCGGGAAGAACCTAATCGTATGTCACTAGGCTAACAAGGCTCGCGGAGCAGTGGCAAGTCTCAAACCTCTGATTAACTCAAAGAACTTTAGCAAGACCAAAATACTCTTGTATAAAACTGTAGTCAGACCTGTCACGTATGCGTTTTCCATCTGGTTCCCCATCTCAAGAGAGAAGCTCAAAAATTTAAAAGAAAAGTGCTTAGACACGGTACTTCACTATACATGTCCGAAGGAAATAAATGGCACTGGAACAAAACGCTTTATAAATGCCCCCATACACGGTCAAATTGGATGTACAACCAGATTTTCATCAAACCCATAAGCTCAACGTATTTTGGTCGGCCGACCGGCCCACAATCGATAGTTTTGGTTGTACATCCGCCCTTCGATGTACATCCAATTTGACCGTGTATGGGGGCCTTAACAGATCTACGGTCACGCCGATTATGCATTACATCATCTAGCTGCCCTCTAAAGGCCCCCATACACGGTCAAATTGGATGTACATCCAGATTTTCATCAAACCCATGCACGCAGCTAGTTTTGACCGGCCCACAATCGATAATTTTGGTTATACATCCGCACTTCGATATACAGTAGAACTCCGATTATCTGAATTATTTGGGAATTGGAGCAATTCGAATAATCAAAAATTCGGATAGTTGGATATAGATTGGGAATCATGTGTATCACTCAGCCCAGGTTGAACCTAGTCATAAACGGCGGTCGAGTCAAAACTGGCTGCATTCAACTCAACTCAGTTCTTCTACTCAGTTCTTCTGGGTCGGGTTGATATTTTGCCTCATATATGCTGGTTTAGTTGTAATTGGTTTGAAATGACATTTGTTTTGTTTGTTTACCATCCGTGATGTGAGTTCAACTCTATTTCAACACAAACTGAACTCAACTCGATATCATATACGGTGGTCGAAATTTCAACTCAACCCTCAACCTTTAAACCTAGTCATAAACGGGGAAATTGTACATTAAATACAGAAACGGGAACAGAATTTAGAGATAGAACTATAGTAGCTCGCTGGCCTAACTCACTCGCGCTTTTAGTTTCTCGTCTACTCGCGCTCTTGCTTTCCCGCCCTCGCACGCTGCTAGTTTTAGCTAGTCGGCGAGAAGAAAAAAATGCGACCAAAATTGAAATCGACCAAAATTGTGATTTTTCAAAAATTCCAACGGGATTACATTTACAATTGTTTCTTAAGTTTTCTAAAAGAGTTTCCCAGCTGAAATCTGTTGATGAATTCGGCCCTCATATTTTGCATACTCATCTACCTCCAGCGCCTGGTTTAATAGTTGATAAAAGAATACTTGTCCCTTAGCTAGCTTCTATAAAGCTTGAGATATCTCGTTTCTATAAGGCTGATCTTATTACCCCAAAGAAAAAAATCTTGAAACTTGTACGCAAACCGAAATTCAATCCGTAATTTCGAAAAAAGTGTACAATTAAAACTGTTCGTAAACGACAACAGTTACTAAATCAAGCAAGTAAATATTCAAAGAAAATCACCAATTTACGTTTTGTAGCCATAAAATAATTCAAACCCTTTCAAAGGTTTAAAGCGATCAAATTAACATTCCGGGCCGTAGAAGAGCCGAGCGAGGAGGGCTCCGGAGAGTATCTACGTACCTACTGCACCGCAGTAATCCAAAATCGGATAATCAACACCAGAAATGCTGATGGCCATCTAATCTCCGAGATATTGGGCCCAAATTAGAGCTGCAAAGGAACATCACGTGTCGGCCTTAACGACAATTTTATTGTGTTTTGAATGGAACACGTTCAATCTCGGCCTCGTTGTAATTGGGCCCAATTCTGGATGATTTCCCTGGCTTCGCACTAAAAATAACTCTTTACCCCGTTAAAAACGAAGCAAACGTCATAAAACCGAGCCCGGCACCGACACCGGCCGAAATTTATTGCGGTTAATACGTGATCGTTAAACCTTTGACAGATTGTAATGGGACTCCGCACTAATTTCTCCGTGCACTTAGCCCTTTCGGTTCTAGACGATTACGATTATCGCCGAAGTCTTCTGATGAATTCTAATTTTACAAAATTTATCGATGGGCAACCGCGCTGCCGAGAGCCCGCCGAGCACAGGATGTTTTGGATATCGCAGAGCGAGCGGGCGAGAGAGAGAGAAAAGGACACCAGCTTCCTTTTTGGGGTGGGCACGGCTTCCGGCAAATCCCTTGCGTAACTTAAGCGTTTTGGGACAATTGCTGGCTAATCCGGGACATATGTAAACACGCATCATATTCACTGATATCTACAATCATCTCGTGGGGCGAGGGTTCAGTTATGGCTGATATCGAGGATCCTGGCGAAAAAACAGGGCCAGGAGTGTGCATTAGATTACGGAAGTGCTAAATAGCAGTGTCCTTTATCAGGGTCGTGTGTCCTGGACAAATCAGTGCAAAATGCATTCGCGATTAGAGGAGCTTAATGTAATAAAGGAAGTCAGTCGAAGCCTTTTTATTTTCAGAGATTTGCGATGGGTTTGTTAGATACCATCTGAAATGGGGTTTCCTCTTTCAGGATATTTCATAACGATGACATTTTAGAGTAGTCCTGACTATTTAAAAAAAACTTCAAAAAAAGACAATTTATGGTATTTTTGTGTTGTAACATTATTGAAACATTTGTTACTTTTACTCACATAGGCGAAGGGAGATGGGGTGCACTGCTCGAAGTAGTAGAGGCCCTGCCTAACTTCGAGATCCACAATGAAATCAGTTAACCCTCTACACCCCACCACCGCGCCTCAGGGTTGAGTCCTTTCACTTCTATTATAGGTGATGGCGATTGACAAGATCCCAAAGACACCAGGATGCAACAGAATAAAGGAAGTCACTTATTCCGACGACTTAGAAAGCTCCGCCACGCAATCAGTGAGATGATAGAGATAGCTCTTGGAAAGGTTTGCCATGGTCCAACCTCTGTGGACTATCCGCCAACCCGGAAAAGACAGAACTGATGCTTTTCACCAATAGGAGTTAACTCCCAATTTTTAGCCAATCAAAGTTCGAGTCGAGTCAGTTAAGTACTTGGATGTTATCCTGAGCCCAAAGGTGAACTGGAGGTTCAATTTTGAAGAAAGGGCAAGGAAGGCCATTGTTTACATTTGGCTCCGCCGCATGAAGGCGCGCTCTTTCCAAAGAACATAATAGAAACAGACTGGGTCAAGCTCACGTGTACAAACTAAGGAAGCACTTATCGTAATTCTCGACCTTCTACCACCAGATTTATAATATATCCTACAGGAGGCAGCGTTCGCAGCCCTGAGCTGTGAGAAGCGGCTTGGTGTGTCGAGAACACAGCAGAAGCAGATATATACTGCGCTCTCGACCAAAGGAAAAGGTAGAACGGCCTACCAACTATACCTGGTCGGAAAATTAAATTTCGGCAGGCACTTTACTATCCAGATCCCTACCAGAAATATAGAACAATAACGTTGTCTTGTCACAGCTGAAGTTTTTTCCCCTTCGCTTAATCTCCAAAAATGCTACCGAATCCTAGCTTCGCCAGTGTAGTACAATCATATCAAATCCCGGGAGCCAGGGTAATCCTGTTTTCAGAAAGCTTGGATCGTATAACGTTCAAGCTAGTCGAAACTGAAAATGCTCTATTCCCTGGCTCGGAGGTAGGTACAGAGTCACTAGGGTATCGGGGACAACAGTGGGTATCGGATACAACAACATTGAAGGAAACGAGAAAGCAGATGAATTTCGGCTGTCCGGGTCTAACCAACAACAGACACCGTGAAATTAGAAACTTCTTCTTAAAGAATTTGGGGGTTTCAAAGTTGAAAATAGAAAATTTGATCCGTAACCTAAATATGACTGACTGGATCAAAAACATTTCCTATTTTACGAGTGCGGCTACGAAACGTATAACCAATCGTTTTCCAGCTTCCGGTTGGGATAAGACTGCCGCACCCTCCTAACTATTTTTAGTAAAATGCTTTATGATGGGGCGAAGGTAAGACACCGTTTGTACTACCTAGCCATCATGTAATGCTTAGTAGAAAACTTAATTCGAAGGACAGATAGGAAATTCAATAGAATAAGAGAGCTCTAGAGAGATCTATAGATAGAGGCGATGAATCTTGAGTGTGAATTTTTGGATGTTGTATGGAAATACTGTCGGAGTTGTTATATTCATGAACGAATCTCTAAGGATCTATTCGTGTGCACCAAAAGGAGGTCTACTGCGTCGAAAGTAACTGTAGGGTTAGAAATATTTAGGGAAATCAGGCCAAACACAACAAAACAACGAACGCTAGTAGTGAACCTAGGTGGCCCAGAGTCCAGCCTTCGTCTACGTGTGTGAAGTCTTCCGACTTGGATAAGAGCTGGTTCGCTGAAGTTTTGATTGGAAGCGTTTTTGGATGGTAGGGGGTTATGATCTGCTCGTAATGAAGCTGTTTTTGGGTTGTGTCTTTGATAAAGTTGGTGCGAGATGTAAGCGCCATCCGTGGGAGGCTAGTTGAACTTCGGCTTCGGATTAATGGGCTCTGTTAGATACACAAGAAGTAGTAGGTACAGTTTAAAGTTTAAAGTCATACTATTTGTCGTCTAGTATTTGTTTACATACATCTACTGCGCTGATTGTAAGTCCATCAATCTATCTCACATATTGCTAGCTGTTAAATCCAATAATGATAACGTCATTAATTTGAGTGAGAATATCAATAATATGAGAACGGACCTCGTAACTCGCAGTGAAAAAGCTGTCAATATGGAGAAAAATACGCTCCTTCTCTTAGAGAACGTCGATGAGCTTTCGCTTGCGGTCGATCGTTTGGATAATAATTATCAAAGTTATTCTAAAAACTTTGAATTAATTAAATCTAGACTAGACAATCTATCCATTAAGGATAGTGCCTCAAACAGTGACTATATGATCGACAACATATCCAAGATTATGAGATTTGAATTGAACTCTATTAGCTCGTGTATGAAAAAATAAAAATTAATACAGACAATGATCCATGTATTAAGCACGAGCAATCACAGCTAATATCCAAAATCTGCGACTCTTTTGACAAGCTCTCTTTATTGGACGACACAATGACCCAATAATTTGCAACATGTTCGCTGATAGGTTTGGGGAAATTTATAGCCCCATGTCCAGTGTAACAACCAATCTAACTAGTGGGCACGCTGACACCCAGCTAATAAATGGTATATCTCTTTCTGTTGACGGGTCTGAACAATCTTGACATTAAAAAAGGTAATGGTCCCGACCTTCTCCCTCCTATTTTCTTGCAGAGCTGCCCAAAACATATTGCCTTCCCTCTTTATCTCCTCTTTAACAAATCTTTATCGTTGGGAAAGTTTCCCACGCTATGGAAGAAATCCTACCCAACACCAATCTACAAATCCGGTGATAAGCACTCGGTGGACAACTATAGGGGCATTGCCATTTTATCATCAATTCCTAAGCTTTTTGAAAAACTGGTTTATGACAAGATTGCCCCTCTTATCGACCCATACCTTAACGAACAACAGCACGGTTTTCGGAAAGGGCGTTAAACAACTTCTAACCTCATGGTCCTAATCTCCGAATTGCTATGCGGAATGGAGATCGGCCATCAATTGGATGCTGTGTACACTGATTTCAGCAAGGCCTTTGATCGAGTGGACCACGCCATCTTAATTGCAAAATTACTAAAATTTGGAAATTTGGAAATTTCCTGCCCTGGAATGGATAAAATCATATCTGAATGGAAGAACACAGGTTATCAGATTCCAAGCATTTCTATCTAATGAGATCGAAGTAACCTCTGGTGTTCCTCAGGGCAGTCATCTTGGTCCTCTCCTTTTCAATATTTTCATCTCCGATCTGTCGGAAAAACTAATAAATATTCCTCACCTCTTCTACGCAGATGATCTTAAAATCTATAGCGTCATTAAGACCCAAAGTGATGTTTCCTTCATGCAGGCGAAACTGAATGCCTTACAAGACTGGTGCACTACGAACAAATTGCAACTTAACACCAGCAAATGCCATGCAATTACCTTCTCCCGTGGAAAAAACGCACAGAAGCAGGACTATTATCTGAATGGCATAATGTTGAATGAGGTCGATCATATCGTAGATCTAGGCGTGGTTCTAGACAAAAAACTCAATTTCAACCTGCACTACGATAATATCACTGCCAGAGCCAACAAACTTCTTGGTTTCATAAAGAGAAGAGCCAAAGAGTTCGATAATGTATGGGTCACAAAAACACTCTTCTGTTACTCTAGTCCGCCCTATCCTGGAATACGCGTGTCCTATCTGGGATCCCATATTCCAAGTAAGCAGCAGGCGGATCGAATCCGTTCAAAAGAGATTTCTCCTCTTCGCCCTGAGACATCTACACAACCCACATGACTACCAAACCCTACCACACTACTTGGACAGGCTCAAAGTGCTTGATCTCATGCCGCTATCTAGCAGGAGAAAATTGCTCATATCTTGCGTTGCCTTTGACGTCCTAAGTGGAAAGCTTAAAGTGCAATTTCTGTCGGACAAGATCAAATTCAATGATATAGTCCGCCACACACGACACACTAAATTACTTAGGGAATATCCACACCGTACCGATTACGCAAGGAACGAGCCCGTCAACAGATGCTGTATGGTTTTCAATAGCCATAGCTCCTGTTTTTCCCCTTCACTCAACAAGGCATCCTATAAGAAAATACTCAGATCCCTACTAACATCCCCCCTCCTTGACAATAGTAGGTAATATAAAAAGACTGTTATACTATGTTATAATTTAAGTGTTATGTATACGTAGTTTAAGTGTGCCTTGTTTGGCGAATTAATAAAATAAAGTTCTCTGACTCTGATTGGCAGACGTTTTTTTCTGGTGGAGTTCGCACTACTTACTGTTCAAGTTTTGAAATAATAGACGACCACTTCTGAATCGGGTAAACCAGTCGCGACCGCTTTCGAAGGAGAGTAAGTATTACTACCCTAAGCTTGCGTTTCTGTGAATTTTGCTCATAGAACATTTACACACCGGATACTCAAATAATGAAATTATGGTCATTAAATCAATTGCTGATAATTTAAAACTTAGAATTTAATTAATATTTAAGTCTATAATGCTTGATTGCAGTTTAAGCACCTTGGACCTATTATACCCTTAAGAGCCTACACCTCCGATATTTATGTCAGTTCGCTGTAAGAGCCTCAACATCCTGCTGACGAAAAGCCGGCTACACACGTAACTGCATGCTTACATCCCGTGTAAAAACAAAAGATAGCCTTGCAGCGGGCGAACACCGACCGTCATTGAAATATAGTTCTCGGGCATCAGAAGGTTGTTTACAGGACCATACAGTTGTGCACCACATACACACCAACGAGTATACGTTTTTTTTTTAAGAAACGAAAAAAAATGTTTTCTTATTTTCTACCATATGTGCTCCCATTTAAAACTCTACAGCCATCATATACCCCTTGAAAAGAAAAGCGGCCGGTGTTCGCCCATTGTAAGGCCATTTTTATTTTTACTCCGGATTTTCATTTTTTTTTGTGCAAGCTGATGTTCAATCTTTTTGGATACCAATTTCTAGCCCAAGGTTGCCCAAGCTAACAACTCTACTAAATCTGAGCCTTTCGCTCCAGATCCTGTCAACCACCCTTGTATCTGTCTTGAGCCATCCGGGTACCAAACGAGCACTAGTCCATAATCCATAAGGCTCAAACATATCGAAAGCTAATCGACAGAATCGTCAGAGTTGTGTCAGTCACAATGTTGTCAATTCAAAATAAATATTTCTATAGAACCACAATGTGTTTTCTTTTACTGCTCTACCATCTGACCCGTATATATTATCTGCCCTTTTTTCTATCGGTATTCAAACAATTAGATTTCCAACAGCAGCGCCCTTTAGGCATCAATATTGAAAATTACATTTCGAAATTCCCTCTAGCATTTTCCCAAAAGACAACGTTTAATAAACACGTTGCAGTAACATGAACTGCCCCGTCCATATGCCGAAAATCAAAGGATCAGATAAAAATTTCCTCATTACTTTTCTGAGTAATTTCACCCCCAAGCTTATTCTGCTCCGACAGTAATTCAGTAGGATATCAGTGAAACAGGATCTCTCTGGTGACTAATAAATCCTCAATTACAAATTATCCATACGAATAACTCCATAAAAGCGTAATTTTCCTTGTCCACCTCCACATCTACATAAAATCGTCGAGAAAAGCAGAGAAAATTAAGAAAAACGAGAAAAATTGCGAGAGCGAGAGCAGGCCACCCTCCCCGGACCCTATCTGTGGAAGGAAACCAACGAACTGTGTGCACTGATATACATTCAGAGTCTCACTCTTGAATTGTGTGACATGACATCTGTGACCTTTTAATCCATGAAATTACAAGCACTTACACTGATCCTGGTGTAACTAAAAAGGACAAAAGGGGGCCCCCATCCCCCGCCTGGAGAGGAAAGATACAGCTATTCGGTTATTCAATGATAGAATGAGAAATGAGGGGTTAGATGAATCCAGCTAGACCGCCCGGCCCCCCGCTCGGCACGAGGAGGCGGCACTAAATCAATACTGGAATGGACATAAATTAGGTCCTTTGTCCTTTTTTCGTTGCCATTCCTTAATTTCGTCCGACCAAAGCACTGCTTAGCTTATTAAGCTACACAGCATGACAGCAACTTTGAATTTTAAATATCGCCCTCCTCTGTGGGTTGTTGCCTCTGCTGCCTGAGGACTTTTGCTCCTGATGCCACTTTCCTGTGGTCCTGTGATGCCTTGGCCTCCCTTATGGTGTATAAAACGTGGAAAGTTTAATCAGTGATTATAATTGCAAAATAAATCAATCAATGGCGGATATTCCTTAATAAGAATTGACGTAAAAATAAAACACTGGCGTCCCGCTGTTCCAGGAATCGAGGCAGGGCGTTGTCGGCGTCGGTGTATTGGGAGTCCCTGTTTCTGATGTTCCACGTAATGAAAGTGACAAACCGACATTTTGTATACGCTTATTACCTATTCCTGTGGGGGAGAAAATTTCCTCGGAAATAGAAAATAATTGAGGATTTTTTTTTTTCGTTTTAATATTGGATTGACGTATTTTTTTTTTTAGTTTTTGAAGCGGGGAGGGACCTTTTTTAGCATACCCATTCCCACTCTACATTAGGAACAAAATATATTCAATGGAAGCCTGATATATTATTACAGTTCTTCATTCCAAAGGCTTTTAATCTACGCAAATTTGTAGCAACGTCTTTCTTTAATAACAACAAATACGATCAAATTTCATACTCGTAATAGGCTTTGGCAGGGACAGAAGGATTAAGGTGACAGAATACAATCGCAGCGATCTTCGTTTTTACATTTCTCCTACATGGATCCCGCTAGCCCTGGCAGTTGTGATTCAACCCGCTGCAAAAAAAATGATCTCCTACAACATCCAAGAGTGCAAACACGAGGCTAACTGCCTCCTCCTCATGCATCCACCAGACTCCCCTTAACCTTTCATATTCTTTGTCTATTTTCCGTTCAAGCTTACTATTAGACATTGTACAATGAGTTGAACGACATGGCGGACTAGTGGTACAAAGGGTGATTCCTGAGCTTGACCATACCACAGAAAAAAATAGATAATATACTTTCTTGCATTTCTTCACTCTTTTCAAAATTCTAAGAGCCTATTAGGCTGAAAGCTTTTCAATGGGCTTTTATGACACTTATAAAACAAAAAAACTTTTCTGTGAGCTTTTATGACGTCACCTCTCAAAATGAAAGAAAAAACTTTGGGTTTCTAACAATTTTTCTTTGATAAAAATGAAGAAAAAAATATTTTATATTTTAAAAACGTAAATATTCAAGATTGATGACTTTAAAGAATGGCCGTGGATTTTAACTTTCCAAAAGCTATTCTTTGCGAATACATTTTGGTTCAGCCTTGGACGGTGACACAATTGATGTTAAAAGAACACTTCGAAACCTTTACGTCAGCATATAGCATGGTGCTTGGAGAGAATTTAGATCCAATTTATCATTTTTAGTTACATACATGGACATGGTACAATAATACAAGGTAGGCTCGCAAGGAAAAGCTCTGTTTCCATCTTGAAAAGCTTCTACCATTTTTATATGATAAAAGATCTGAGTGACGTCACGAGAGAGCTTTTTTTCCTTTGTGAACTAAGATCTGAGTGACGTCTTATGAGCTTACCTTGTAATTATTGTACCATGGTTACATATAAGATCATACATATATCCTATTTTAAGCTTCAAAACCTCTTTCAAGCCTTGTAAGAAAAGGTTTCAAATTGCACAGTGTCAAACCATAGCCAAGCACCCGCGAAAAAAAGTTTAGCTGCCTGTCTGGCTTATTCCTCCCCTATAACGTACGGCAGCAGATGTATGGGTTTGTCAATGTGGTCGTATTTCCCCAATTGATCAATGTGATGACAGACACGGTTAACGTCGCCACAACCGTTCTTCTGCGACAACTTCAGAATTTGTAGTCCGGCCAAGTATATCGTAGCCTTAGGACATGTTTCGTACCATTTATCTGCCTTCTTGTCACCATCGAGATTGGTATGACCCTAAAAAGATATCCTGTTTCTCCTAGCCAAGAAATACAGGGTGTATTGCTGAAACTGACAAAACGCCCGGCTGGGAATAGGTTTTGGATAGGCGAACAAAAAATCATATGGGTGGGGGAATCGTAACGATTTCGCCGCTAGGGCGTTTGAATTATTTTTTTTTGGTAGAGGACGTATCACCCTGTGTTTTGGTAACCTTATTAGATATTTTCATTAATAAGACAGCAATCTACTCTGAATACTCCCCCTCTCCCCCATCTAAAATGGTAAAAGTCGAGGTTCCAACCCACCAACTTGCAGTCATCAATATCAAAAATTTGTTTTTTTTTTTTCACTCAAATTTCAACTTAAACCACGTGGTCGTGGTCCTCTATGGGTCGGAACAATGCCCCGTTAAGACTGCAGTGGTTCTGGCAATATCTCCTCAGAGTCTGGCTAGCTAGCAACTGGTAATAAGCAAAAATAGCGTTTTGGCCCTGCTTATCCCTGGCTAACTCGTATCCTAAAAATTCGCTGACAAGATAGAATTTCAAATAAAGAACTATGCCGGCCAAGAAAGGATAGACGACCAAATCAGGCGAAGGAAATGGAATTGGAGTGGCCACATCTAGCCAAACAGGCCCTTGACTGGAATCCGTAAGGATCCCGTCGAGTCGGAAGACCTAGAACAACGTGCAGAAGAATTCTATTAGCAGAAGCGAGCAGGAGAGTTGTCGCGCAAAAGAAAGTCCGCTGGAGGGCAACTGTTTTCGCTCTATATCCCAAGTGGGATTAAAGGACCGTTATATATGAATGTCTATTGGGCTTCCACCCATCTCGATCTCTGAGCCCATGTCGGTAGCTTTCTCTTTCTCACCTATGTATTTTGATCCCGGGACCCAGAAGAGAGTCACGTTTTATCTTCTACAAAGCTTAACTTGCTCAGCTCTGCATCATTTCACTAGCTTTTAAGCTTCTTCTGATGCTATATCCTTGTGGTAGGTTCGAGTTGAATTATTTGGCAAACCCTCACGATTAAAAGTACATTCCCTTGAAATATACTAGAGTGCACCCGAAGAAGACAGGACAAGAAGTTGTTAATAGACTGGTAAAGATCTGCACCTTTATGACCCATTGTATATAGGCGGAGATGCAAAAAAATGTGCGGCGGCAGCTGCCAACCGACTTTTCCAGAGCACCAAACTCTTGTAACGTTTTTCTTTATACCTCTCACCGGCACTCAAAGCTAACTCGAAGCTTTTTCTTATACCTCTCTCACTCGAACTCGGAAGCATGATAGGAGGGCTCTAGAACTGCCTTGGGGCTTCGCGTGGGTACCAAAAGGTTCCGGTGTCCACCACTGCCCTAGAACGATGGGAAAATTTTGCTTGATGAGATTGGGCCCGGTGCAAGTGCACCATTTGCACCTATGTAAGCGCCACCCCTGTGGCCGAGCAGAGTTTAATAGCGGAAAAAATCCTGAACCATTGTGTTGAGAACAGTGGGAAAAGGTGGAAAGAATATTGAAGATCATTCGCCACAGATTATGATTGTAAAAGCAAAAATATAGATGGCGAGATAAAAAAAGTAAAAATAGCCATGTGACGCCTTCCACTCTCGTTTCGAAACTTCGTAAGGATTTTGTTCGCCGAGAAAGTAGAAATGAAGGAGTTGGGTTTAGTTAGGCATAAGTTTCCACATGATCGGAAAACTGGCGGCTCGCAGCATGAGTTTTTCAATTTCCAAAAATCAGTCGAAAAAACTGGAATGTACACCCTGAAATCATAAACTACCCTCCACATTCACACAAATATTTATGTCTTAAAATCTTCGTCACCATTAAAAATTAATCACAATAGTGTCATACTCAATCCAAAAGCATAATAGCAATCAGGTCTACTTAATAAAAAGCCATCCTGTTACAATTAGTTGGATGACTAACTCTGAAAGGTTTTAAATTTTTAATTAAATTCCAATCATTTTTGATCAAATCGTTTCAATCAGTAGGCAGATGTCCATACTAGATATACGCGTATATGCCGTAGCTATCAATCCAATAATATGATGATAACAGCCGCATTCACGCCGCTCAAAACACCACCAACTTTCTGTATCGCCAAAAAGGAAATGTCCTGAGTGCATGCATGTCGAAAGGTGTGAAAGAGATAAGTAATATAGTCGCTTAGAGTGGGGATGTGATGGCTGTGAAAAGCAGCCTCCTCTGTCCTGGCCCCCCAGGAACACCATTTTCGCAATACTATCTGGCGCGCATTGGGGTGGGTGAGCAAAAAACAGCGCAAATTAATTTGAATCCTGCACAAAAGCATTTCGTCCTTTATCCCCGCAGAAGTCCTGTGCTGATTCTCTTTCAAATATTCAACAAAATTGGAAGCTTGCAAATTTTTTATTTTTACAAAAATTTCGAGCGCGAAGAGGATTTGATTTTATTCCGATAAATTTTTCAATATTTGAAAAAAGGAAAAAGGAATATCGGGAGTCCTCGGCACAAGTGCAGGGCTGCACGCACACACCCTGATGATCGCAGGGAAGATATGGAAAAATTGGGATTTCGGTTGGTGTTGTTGAGTGAAGGGAGGTGAAGTAGATGAAATGGGGGTTGGGATATTGAAACAACAACAACAAATGCAATCGTGAAAATCTCTCCCTTAAAACAACAACAACAACCAATAACAACAAAAGAAAGAAAATATCGAGTTGATCGGAGGGGCTGAGAGGGGGTGATAACACAAAAAAAAATGCCGATACACATAGAGTGCACATTTTTCCCGTATTTGCTTTGATTTTATTATATCCTGACATGCACTACGGAGTGGATAAATTTTTTATGTCTGTTTATCCTTTTGTTTGAGTTTTTCCCAGAGACAACAGACATTCAATCAGACACAAGCGGGGGTAGCCGCCCGCTCATGCAGATTGCCACCCAAGTAGAGTGAGGGAGAGATATTGCCCCGATTTCTGTTTCTACAGTTGCATACATTTAACATTCCATGTTCTGGCAAAATGCTGTCCGATTGCATGAAGGATATGCAACATATGCATTCCTCTTCAGCAGATCCTTTATAGTTCAGTTAGTGCCTCTGTCTGTCATTCAATATACATACAAACATACCCATGCGATGCATACAACGATGCACAAAACAAAAAGCTACAAAATATTTTTCCCAGGCTACCTACCAAAAATACTCTCTCTATTTTTTAAGGGAAAACAAAACCACCCCAAAAACGGAGACAAGAAGAAATGCCGCCGATGGTTTTTGGTTGATTTCCTTTTTTTCAGGATTTTTTTTGTTCAGTTTTGTGCTTTTTATCCACAGTTGCATATCGAGTTGCAATTTATTTGCAAACATCGCGAATCAAATTGAATATGTTCATTGGGGGTTTATTTTTATCTGTCAATTTGAATGACAACTTTCGAGGGTGGTTCTTTGGGGGGGCTTGAAATAAAAAATTGCTATCGTAACAGACTTTGATTGTCTGTGATTTTTTTTTTGAGTTTCATGTGGGGAAATAAAAGCAAAAAAGCGCATGAATCTCGGGATCCTAGACAGAAGTGAAACTTCATAGAAAATCCACCGTTTTTTAGATAAATAAAATTCATCTCAGCAAAAGAAATAATTGGTAAACGTATTAATTGCAAAGTACTAGTTATACAAGTTTTATATAATCATGTTCGCAAAAGATTACGGCGAAAAGTGGCCTTGTAGTTTTACGCCGGGCGCAGCCAAATAAGTTTCACATCAGTCAGCACAATTTCATTGAAATGGTTACGTTACATGGCGTTAGGTTTTCGTTACAAAGTTTTTACCACTAACAGCTGTCATATAGAATGGACGGCTCATCAGAAAACTTTCATGGCACCAATTCGTTCCATAGGTGGCAAACCTTTTTTTACTGACATGCATACACGTTAGTGACTGTCATAAAATAACATTTGGAAAAATGGAAAACTGTGCAGTTTTTGAATTCCAAACAAAATTTTTCCAATTTTGGGACTATCTGATTTAATTTCGATGGCCAATGGTGATGGCCAATGTTAAAGCAGCTGGAAAAGATGGCATCCCGCCAGAATTGTTGGAAACCGATGCAAGCCTCATACCAAATGCGCTTCAGTCAATCCTGGAAATAGCATCGAACACCTATACCTTTCCGGAGGATTGGATGGAAGGTATCATAGTCAAAATACCAAAAAAGGGGGACCTAACAATATGCGACAACTGTATAATACTATCTAGGATAAGTGAGGCAGTAGACCGTACGCTTAAGAGGCAGCAGGCCGGATTCAGGAAGGGCTGCTCATGATCATATTAACACTTTGAGAATAATATTGGAGCAGTCTACTGAATTCCGATCCCAGCTTTAACTTGCTTTCGTAGATTTTGGAAAACGTTCGGCTCGGTTAATAGGGGCTTTAGAATTGATAAAAGCCCTATATAACACTTCCAAATGCAGAGTTCTCCATAATGGAAAATTATTCGACAGCTTTGAGGTGAGTTCAGGAGTACGACAAGGATGGCTACTATCACCTTTACTATTTCTTATAGTAAATTCGTTTTCATTTGCATCCACAATAACATAAGTTTCACTGATCCAATTTCATTGTTTCGGCCGAGTTTCCGAAACTCACCCAGCATTTCTCGTGTAGTGAATTTTGGAGAATACAGAAATACCACAAATCTAAACGTCAAAAAAGGTGATTTGATTTGACGTGACCTCACTTTGAGTTGAGATATACTCTCGTGAGCTTCCGAAACTTGATACAGATCGCTCGAACAGGCTGAGCAGTTTACCAAATGGATTCTTACAAAGACTTGACTGTTCGAAGGGCAGACTGATCCACCTCAAGACGAAGTCCGCAGGTAGGTCTTCTACCCTTCCTGTCCTCCATAAATGGTAATTCAGAGTGCAGTATCTGGTATCAAGCCAACAAGTGTAGTCTATAGCTTGTTCCGAACAGATGAATGAAATGTTATGCGTCCATAGAAGACAGTAGTTGAAAAAAGGACATGTTCTAACATAATAAGAGCACGGTCCTCTACACAGAAGGTCTAAAGATGAACTGCGGAGTAGATCGCTTGGTTTTCTCTGAAACAAGCAATCCGAGCCAAAAACTCCGACTCCCGAACGGATCCAGTATCTTCCAAGTAAAAATGCTTCTTTCTTTTCTGATCTACATACTTTATCGAAGAGAGAGAATCTAGCTTGTCTCGCCGAGTTCACGATGTAAGCGTTGAATTGTCCTCAGTAGTAATGTGCGAATATTTTTTTATGTACGAGTATATCGACGCACGCAACTAACCGGGCGAAAATTTTGTATGAAAATGAAAGAATTGTTATTTCTAGACTTTCTAGAAATTCTAGAAATTCCAGACGTTTCTCCTTGTGTCTATTGAATAATAGTCGGCAAAGTTTTAGAGCTCGTGAGCGCTTTAAAATATTCTGCACAGTGCGTAAACTTGCATTTACTCTGACATAAGCTTCAATTTCCCTGGGCTGTGGGTGAATTTGACCCTGTTCACAGGATCTTACTTTGTGTTGACGCCCCTGGTAGTCCATAAGCAAGTTTATGATAGCTTAGGAGCTTCTACCCTTCTTATCCGTTTTCTTTCAATGTTTTGAATCTCTCAAATAGATCAGTTGAAAATTTTAAGTTATTGCTCTTTGCCAATGTTCTAAGACTCCCATGACTCTATTCCACGCCACAGTCCACCATTCGCGCCACATTCGTTTTGTGCAGCGGTGTACAACCCAAATGCATTGGCGTGCCCCAAAACAGATAATTAAAACTACTGCTCATTAAGCGAGCCAATAAAAGTTGATTTTACATTAATGACTATCTTGGGGATCAGTTTAAGCTAAGATATTGATAATTTTAATTTAATGCATCTTTCCAAATTGTCTTCGAGCCATCTGAGATCTTTCTTCTCCATATGTTGCCAACCGCTGGTTTAGTGGACAATACATTTTTACTCATTCAGGCAGGGGCGGTGCTTTCATAGGTGCAAATGGTGCACTTGCACAGGGAGCAATTTCAGAACTTCGAAAAAAACTTTGAAAGTGTTCTCGTTCCTTCCTTGTCATATATTAAAGGAACGGCATAAAGTGTCTTTTTCCATTGTCATCTGCAAGGTGTGGCTAGTCCAATTCCATTTCGTTCACCTGATCAAGTCGTCTATTCTTTCTTGGCTGGGACGGTGTCATAGTTCTTGATTTGTAGTAATTCGTCCTATTATAGATTCCTAATTCAGTGAGAAACCCACGGATCGCTTCTGTTCTGAAGATGTTGAAAGCTCCTTTTATAACCGGGAAGCCTGCTAAGGTGGACTGTTTTTTTCTGTGGAAGATGCTACAGTAGAAACGAATACATGCCGTGTAGTGACCACCTATTATGCCTAGAAATATGAAGGCTTGGAGAACGACATAAAGATCTCTATTATGGAGACTCGCGTGTATAGTACTTAGAATTAGAAAAGCAAGATCGCGAAGCATTATCATGATTGGACAAAGGCAGGAGTCTTTCATAGGTGCATTTGCATCGGGCGCATTTTCAGAAAAAAGTGAAAAGTGCTCCCCTGCCTTCATTTTCATATATTAAAGGAACTCTACAGAGTGTTTGTGTCTTTTTCCATTGTCCGTCACTGTGATCAAAAATGGGGGCGCATTATGATACACTGCACCAGACGCAAAAGAGCCAAACGCCGGCCCTACATTCAGGGGCCTGCAGGAGCCAGAGAAAACTCGTTTGAGATCTAAATTTTTTTTTAATTTTAACTTTAAGTTACGTTACGTCCCTTTCTAAAGTTCTGAATATATACTTATGTTTTCACTTCAAAAATATATTAAAAGGATTATAAAAACAAACATTATAATTATAATATAATTTGGTATTTTCTAATCTTAACTTTACGAATTTCCAATCACACCAAAATAGGTAATGACATACGCAATTACTTAGCACAAAACACAACATAAAAAAAATTTACAAAAAAATACTGAATACAAAACAGAAAATACCCATTTTATATGTCATGAAATTATGTAGAATTCCAAGATAAATGAATCGTGACATGACCTTGTTGAAATAATTTATGTTAAGTATGCAAAAAACGAAGAAAAAATATGCTCGCAAATTTTCCTTTTCCCTTTGAGTAATGTTCCTTTTTAGCGAAGGGACGACCAAGGAAAATTATTGCCTTTTGGTGCAGACAGTAAAGTATTCCGATTATTTTTGGTGCGTAATGGACGAAATAATGGAATTAAGACAGTAAGTACCCAAATAAGTGAATATTTTAGGAAATTTTAATTCATTCCATTTGAATTTTTTTGTATGTATTTTTGTATATGGAATTAAGGAGAGAATATGGTGAGCATGTTTTATTTATAGAAGCTGGTACTTGTGTGGTGTATATGGTAAATTTTATGTAGTAACCCAGCGGGAAATGGAATCATACAATAATGAATCTTAGATCACTCCCTTGGAAGATGCGACGCATGACCCTTCGTATCCACTTCCATTTCTTTTTAACATTAGCATGTCCGCAGGAGGGAGGCATATAAAGCTTTTTCATGTGCTTCCTCAAAGAGGACCATGAAGCAGTCTAGAATGTATGATTGGGTACGATTGCGTCTCTTAAAAGAGCTTTTTATACCTTACGGGGAATGTAAGAAAGATGGAACAAAGATCGCTTCTTAATGTTGCTAATGGAACGCAAGCGCGAACAGGCCGATTCACGTTAGCTGAAAGTGCAGGAAAAATTCTGTACCCCTTCCGCCTAGATTCCCTGTCATAATACCGGGATGCATTATTATCGAGACATGAAACTTTTAGGCCCTAAGATGCATCTGTGATGTGTCACTTGAGAATACCTGACCACATTTCCCGCTGGGAAGGAGTGTGATTTCAATGTTACAAATACTGAAAAATCGTTTTTCATTCAATAAAAGTAAAAGGTTAATGGTGGCATCACTAGGCACCAAAATAAAATCATGCCACTGATTACTATGGATAAGATTTTAAGCATTTTTTAAATCTAGTGCCTATTATCTTCATTGCGTTAGAGTAAACTGGTTTGTACTTTTTAATGAGTTCATTGACTATAATCCATTGTAATTAAATAACTATAATGCTTTGTTTACTAAATAAAAACTTTTCTGATTTAAGAATAGTATAACAAGCTATAAAGCTACTACTCTGAATAAAATGTAACATTTTAAATGGCATAGCACAAAGGATGATATTTATATGGTGATAGAAGTCAGGTATACTAAAATTGGAGAGATAGCATGACCATTGGAACAGAAAAACTCATCAAGCAACGCTCAATTGTGAGTTCAATATATTAACCACGAAAGAAATTTCACAGACACCTACCAATCTTCGATCGCAAGATGCAGTAACCAAATAGAGCACATGCATCTAGATGGGCGTCTTGTTTTTTGGAAGTAAAAACCTCTAGAGGCGCAAATTGTGGATTGGATCACTTCTTAAATAAAAGTTAGATTCAGATTCAGACCAGCAAACCGAACGAATCATCTTCAAACATAGGCTGTAGTGAAACGACATCAGGCCATACTAGCACAAGGGTCAGACTCAAACTTATAAACTGTTACAGCAGAGGTAAGTAGACTGAATTGAAGATTATATAGATTGATATCACAAAAGAAACTGCTGCAAATGTTAAGACAAAGAATGCAAAGCAGCTGCAAAATAAAAAAATAGAGAGACACACGAAAAGTATAAACCTGAAATGCAAGGAGATAGAGTAGAAGCAAAAGGCATGGTTTGGTAGCAATGGAAATTCGATGGTTTGATAAAAGCCTTCGCTGCAAGGTCTAATTCCGTTAACGCCCATTCCTTTTCTACAGAATTAACACTTGGCCCTCCGCACTAGAATCGACTGATTTGCAATCCCTTTTGCTTACGCAACTGTTTCGTAAACTTACCCGTGTACGGAAGCTGGTCTCCACACACGGGTCGACAGAAACGAGACAAATTTGAAACCAATTTGCAACTTTTTAAAAAATACGCCCCACATTGGCTAAACCTCTGCGCAAACTTTTGCCCTATCATATTTCTACGGAGTTTATCCAGACTCTGGAAAACTTGCACATGCTCAGCCCATACTGAAAAAGGTGACTCCAGTCTTCCCTCCATCTACCGCCCAATAGCATTTATTTCTATTCTCTCCAAAGCCATGTTAACGATAAGCAACAAAAAGCTTATGGGATAACTAGAACCCAAGCTACTCATAAAAGACATGCAGATCCACTGATGGCAGAGGCAGATCCACGGTTGCCTTACAGCAGTGGTTCCCAAACTTTATTTCGTACGGAACCTTTCTACAATGTATAAAATTTGGCGGAACCCAACGATGAAAAAATAAAATAATATATGATTGTATGTATACATTGAGGAGGTTATTATCAAAAGGTGACATGTCCTCCATTCATTTTTTTACAGCAATGAGTAAAAACTGTGCATGAACTTAGTGCTAAAAGATATTTATTTTTAAAAAATATGACGACACACATAAAGTATTTTATTATTTTTTTGTGAAAAAATCATAGAAATACATTAACTGGTTATTGTGAAAAAAGCAAAAACAAAATGGACATGTACCTTTTTGTAATATGCCCAATGGACATGTCACTTTCTGATTTAATGGTAGGGTGGACATGTACCTTTTTTGAAATCATAGATACTATTTTAATATTTTGAATTATAAAATGAACTCAACATTTCATTTTAAACTGAAGTATATTTCTTATGAACTTAATTTAACATTGCTTTTCTTGGTAAGCGGGGAAGAAAATTTAGGGAAGAAAATCGATTACTGGGACATGTGTCGAATTTGAAAAAAATAACCGAATTTACCGTCTATTATATACGAGATATAGTGCGGTTTTAAACTTGTTTTCAAGCAAAAACTATGCATTTTACCAAGGATAATCGATCCTTAAAAAAAAAAAAAAACTTGAAGTATGGACATGTCACCTTTTGATAATAATCTCCTCATTTATCCTTTAATATATTTTAAAACGTTTTTATTAGCTCGCTTTCTTGTCTGTCGGTTTGTCCGGTACATATCTTGCAATCGATTTTTTGAATACTTCCGGCTACCCGATCACCCTGAAAATTTGCACACAGCTTCAGCTCCGATGACAATGCAATATGGTATCATTATACCATTAGATCCATGGCGGCCGTCTCAAGAGGACGGATTACTGTTTCTTTACGGAACAAATTTTGCAATCAATTTTTCAAATGCTTCCGCTGAAATGCTGAAATTTTGCATACAGCTTTAGCTCCGATGGCAATGCAAGAATTGGTATACTCAATATGCCCTTAGATCCATGGCGGCAGTGTCAGGAGGGCGGATTGAAATATTCTTCACAACCCCTTCGACATGGGTATCAAATGAAAGGGTATGATAAGTAGAACATCATAAGCAATATAGTATACTCAATATATCGTTTGGTCCATGGCGCCCATCTCAAAAGGGGCAAGGGCGGCCAAAATGTTACACGGTGTGACGTAGACCAAATTTTAAGGAAGAAGGGCCACTCGCACCTTCTGATTAGCAAGAACCTGTTAAACGGCCGGCGCAGCGCCAGTGAGTCTGCGAATGTATTTGCGCTTCGGCACTGGTGACACGGAACCCTAAAATTATTTCGAGGAACCGTAAGATTCCGCGGAACCCACTTTGGCAATCACTGCCTTACAGAATACTTCAAATGAAGTTGCATCGACTTGGTATGTCTGGTCTGGTTGCAATAGTTATCTCCAAGGCTTTCGATGGAGTATGGCACTCAGCCCTGTTATCTAAACTCAAAGCTATTAGTGTTGACTTACTTCTACGTACTTAACTGGATTGAGAGTTTCCTTTCCGACCGTTCAATCAAGGTAGTATTGGATGGCGTCAAATCCGAATCCCACCTGATCTATGCGAGGGTTCCGCAAGGGTCAACTTTATCACCTGCCCTATTTCTTATCTTTATAAATGGCCTACTTTCAATCCCGTCTAACCCGCTTCTCAGTTTCGCTGACGACGGTACCTTAGGTTACTCTTACCGCTTCGATAAAGTAAGGCAATCACGTGACAGATGTCTTGATGGTCGTGAACTAATGTCTAACTCAATAAACAATGACATTGAACTGATTCTAGAAGTCGAATTCAACTCCACCAAAACCAAATGCTCTCTTAATTCCAATAAAAAGTGAAACACCTCTCCATCTGTGACAGTGAGTGAAGTCGAACTAAGCTGGTAGCCCAGAGCCCTATTCACCAAACTGCTGGGTGCATCAATAGACTGCCCATAAGCAATGACTGCGGTGCGAGAGCAATGCCAAGGTGTCAATTTTCATAAACCTCGACGCCCAGCGACCAAGAAGTTAAACAAGGTTGAATCGATTAATAATAACCAGCTCAAGAAGACGCAATAAACAATCTCAAACAAACTTGAGATCCTACAAAGCTCCACAGCCACAAGGATAAGATTCACCCTTATAGAGCCTTCTTAAGTTCTCGTAGGTGCGTGTCTGAATGTCTGTATACACCTCTGCTTGCAAGGGAGTTTTCAGGGTGCCTAAACTTAATGCTTTTCTAAGCCTGGTCTTAGGAGAGCACCTTATCCTATCTTGTATGCAGCGCCGGCCCTAGACCTTGTTGAGGGTAGAGCGAGATTGTCTTTCGGCGCCCTTTGTTCGACGCTTTCACTTCAGATAAATTGTATTTCCAGTTGTCCTAGACCTAGATAAAACTTTTTACGAGTACTGCCGGCCTGGCATTTTCTTACAGGATTATATGTCCCCTTTTGCAAGACTTTATGGGCTGGCGGTCCCATAAGGATTTTATGGTGGTTTTAGGGTCACAGTTCCGCCCACAGAGGAAGTATGTTTTCTCAGAGCTGCAGACCTGGGCTGTTCTGAGCCCTGAGCCAATTCGGCTACCGCCTCCAGAAGACTTCCTTGCACGGTAACTAGTTGTTTCGTGGTCAGAAAAGTCTCCGGATTGTTAATCGCAAGCACGCCAATTCTGACACTTTCCGCTATTTGACAGAAGATCGGCTTTGGAGTCGTTCTAGACTTCATTATGAGCGCGTCCGACTTTTCTGAAGGCTTTTCAAACCGTATGGCCAAAGCTTTCACCCTTTTCGCTGGGTTATTATGCCCTAGAGAACATCTTCTTATTAAGAAAATTGGTATCCCTTTCTTCCTCGGGGGCCACGCAGACCCTACCAGCCTTTACACAGAAGTAGCCAGCTTCCAGATATCGCATAAAGCGTTTTCGGGCTGCGCCACCCCGTCTTCTGAAAGAGGTCATTTTTTCGAGTCGCCACTCCAATTAGGTGCCCTTACTTCCCCAGGAGATCTAAGGAGATTTCCCAATGAAGTGATGAAAGTGATCTCAACGTACTCCATCCCTGGGCTTACGGACTCAGACTGCCCTCCCTGAAGAAGAATCCCGAAAACTTTCCTTCACTGGGACCACATTCGATATTTTGAAGCATGGATCCAAAAATATCAAACTGGCCTTGTAGGTCGTTCTTTTGGGAGCTGTGGGAAATGTTTGTTGCGTTAAGAAATGCTCCATCTTCAAAAGTTTTTTAAGGTAATTTTATATTGATACCACGAGCTCGGCGAGAAAGAACGGTCGCCCATGGCAGAGCTCCGTATCACCGAAGTTCGCCTGGTATCCGCAGTCCATCGTTAGTAGTACATTCACGCAGTACCATTCATAACTTCAGCATGAATGTTTACACATTAAGATTGCGGTTTTGATCGAATTTAGATCCGCCGTATTCAGTCTGCTCCGTGGATCTCGAGCAGGATGTGGCCTAAGGCCATGTACGATCGGTCTTAGAGTCAGTGTTCCCTGCTTGTGCCGTGTTCGAGCCATAGACTTGACTAGTACATAGACTTGGTACCTACAAACAAAGCCCTCAAAAAGTGCCATCAAAATTTTATTTTTTGCTCGAAATTGTTTTTCGCATTCATTTTGGCGCCCCTTACCACCTGGCGCCTAGAGCGACCGCTCCACTCGCTCTACCCTAGGGCCGGCGCTGCTTGTATGCTTACAGAAATAGATTTAAAGTTTTAAATCTTCACGAACATGCAATCAAATAAAGTTTCTGCTTCTGGAATCTACTGTAGAATGCTCTCGCTGCAGATACAGATGGCCAATCAGTCCTAGCCTCAGTGCAGCGTTTATAGCAGATTTCCTTTCTTGACGATGCTGAATTGAACAGAGCTTCCAGCTTCGGTCGACAAGGTGCGATAGCTTAATTGAATCTTGCTTATTGGATAACAAAGCCATTAAGAATTATTCTATGTCATCGCACTAAGACCCTGTATGTCACCTTATGAATCACCATAATGGTACATAATAAGGATTAACAGAATGTCCTTAAGACATTGGTGTATAGTTTCACCTCTTAGCATTGGCAATAGTCATGTTATGCCTAAAGAATGTTCGACAAAAACCTAAACGAAGCTCGGAAACGGTCCGTTTGTAAACTCAGCAAATTAGCTAAAATCTCTGCGAAGAAGAGAGATTTTTGTAAAAATAATAGGTCAACACTGAATTTTTGGGGTTTACAGCTATCAATAAATAATTTGAAAGTTTGACTATTACCCCGTTTATTACTAGGTTGAACCCAGGTTCTACCCAGGTTCAAGCGAATCATAAACGGGGGTTGAGTTGACATCATATACGGTGGTCGAAATTTCAACTCAACCTCGACTCAACTTTTCAACCTAGTCATAAAAAAATGGTTTTCTATATTTTAATTACTGATTTGATCAAGAACCCTACAAATACGTTTCAAAGAACATCGCCACACAAACTTATCTGCTTAGCATTAGTCTACAAAGAAGTTGAAAGAGTGTGAGACCACAATACGACACCGAAGTTGGCTATCTGAAAGGATCTTAAGGTAATGTAAAAGTCTCTAAAATTTAAAATTCCTCCACCACCTCCAATTTATGATTCAAACTCACACTGTGAAACCGGGCCTTAGAGACAATGATTAAGTTACATCAAAATTAGCCCGGTGACATTTACACCAATAATCAATTAGTCATATTTCAGATGGTACAAATTGCCCCTTGACTGTCATCATTATTTATGACATTAACCAGCCCAACAACAACAAAAATACATTACGATACACCCGCTGACGACGCGACGACGACGTCGAGTTAAGTCGTTTGTCTAAACAATAAACAATCTCGAGACGAAATTAATATCGCACCTTTGTCTCGCGATAGATCATCAGTGTTAACAGCGGTTCACGACTCCCGCTAGTGTCTTAATAATCCTTTTTCCATGTCGCTCTTATATCATAGCAGGCTAATCCGTGGGTTACTAGGTGATCGGGGGATCACGTTATCCGCCGTATCCATGCACACACAACGGCCCTATATTCCAGGGAAATTATTTTTTGTTTACACCGTATCCCGAACGCACACGTTGCTCGTTTATCATCGCCAGAATGATGTTCGCATATCTCTCTCTGGTCTTACGGGCGCATGCGTTTCCCCCTTAAGTGTGCTGTGTGGGGCTAAAGCGGAAAGCCATATGGGAAGTGCACCGTGCATCGTGCACGTGTTCGACTTAAATATCCTCAGTTGCTTCTCTCCTCATCTAGGAGGCAACTCTTGTACCCCATTAAGCATCGAACACCTCATCTGTCTGCGGCTTAATAGCTGCCTATAGGCCCCCTCCCGAGGAGATGAAGGGTTGGATGCAACTTGACTCGCCGGAGATATCATCGCCTTCGGTTTTTGTGTTAATTTAATGAAATATTGGACCCTGGACACGTTTTTATTATCCCGGATTTTGAGGAGTTTTCCTCGCCTTTTTTACACCGGATGAAGAACCTTTTTCGGAGGGGATTTACGGCTGTGTTTTGAAATTTGTTGAAATTTGGTGTATGGGATTATTGAGATTAAATTACAATTTTTTTTTGTTTCGATGATGATGAAACTGGATATGGGCATAAAAATCCTGAACATCTTCAATAAAATTGCTTCAAGATAAAAATTATACTTTTTCGGAGAATTAAACAAAAATTTAAGTGATTTCGGGTTAATAATAATTGTTAATAATCATTTTATAGCCAGAAAAAGAACGAAATAAAAGTTAAGTTTAAATGGGTTTTGTTTTAAGAATTTTAATGTTGGTAAGTTTTTTTTTTAAATCGTAAACGAAATTAACCCTGAAAGTTTTGTTTCTAATGACCAAGGTACAAAAGTGCTCCAATCAACTATTTTGTCCACTCAAGTTTTCTTTTCCCAGAAAGTCTGTGGTTCGACCATATCAAAAAACTCATTCAGCAAAATACTAATTTATCGAAAGAAGGAAGGAAAGCGAAATCGAAAATGTTACCATTTACTAAGCCATGGAGTGAATTCGAACCATTCACCTCTGCATTGGTGGTCGGGTACCATAGCCCCTTATAATGTGGTATTCGAACGGAATCGGTTCCGACATAATGTCGTCTTAAACTACGTCCAAGGCTGAAACTCATTACAGGCAAGCTCATAGCCGGCGGATATTTACTACGTATACATGGTGAGTTGAATAGTTGAGTTGAGGTTGAGTTGAATTTTCCCCTCGCGTCACAAGTCACAAACAAAACGCAGAGATGCCAACTAAATTCAACTGCTCAACTATTGAACTCGCGTCTATCTGCGTAATTTCAACTCAACCCAGGTAGTAGAGCGGAGTCGAGTTTAGTCGATCCTAATTCAACTCGACTCGCGTCTACATGTAGGTGGACTCGGATTCAACCTGAGTTCAACTCATCATGTATACGTACTAAATGTGGGTTATGGTAGGGAGCAGTACCCACCCGGGAAAATTGGGTGAGTAAAATAACTTATTTTTCAAATTGTACAGTTATTGAATAACTCACTTGACCAGTCATAAGCCACAAGCTATGGCGATTTCTTCTTATTGAATCTCTTATTTTTGTTTCTATATCATTGTTGACAGAAGTTACGTCTAGTTCACTTCTAATTTCTTTTCTTTAGGCTCCTTTAATCCCCCATGGGACATAGGACGGAAACAGTTGCCCTCCAGCGGACTCTGTTTTGTGCGACAGCTCTCAGCTCTGACCAGGATCTCGCAGTTGTTGCGGCTTCTGCTAGTAGGGTTCTCCTCCACGTTGTTCTAGGTCTTCCTATTCGACAGGATCCTTGCGGATTGCAGTCAAGGGCCTGTTTGGCTAGATTTTCGTTTTCGCGTCGCAAGATGTGGCCAACCCAATTCCATTTCCGTCGCCTGATTTTGTCGTCTATCCTTTCTTGGCCGGCACACTTGTGATTGCATTGTGACTTGTGACTACTTTCAGAACACGGAGCTAGTTTTCGCCGAGTTAACTTCACAGATTGCTTCTAGATTGCTTCTGCTCCGCGCCCCCCAATATTCGCCGAACCTCACATAACAAACGAAGGCGTGCTTTGCGTTCTCCTGGATACGTGAGCATGCTGGGCACAACGGAAAGTTATCGTACTCGAAAGGATGGAGGTTTTTCAATATCCTTCCTTATCCTTAACCGATCGGCCCAACTATCTTAACAACTCATCCCACTTCCACTATCATTTCGGTGCAGACTCGCCGCAATGAATTTGGCTCCTCTCTGACATTTTCTTGATCATAGAAACGCATAACTTCTCTCGCCAGTATGCCTATTGGGGTCATCCCCGCTATCACGCACGCTACATTGTTGCAATTGGTCCTGTATTGCCGAACGCGTGAAGGGCGCTTAGTCTGTAAGCGGCCCTCCAGTTTCTGCTATTAGCCATCTTGATTAACGCTGCTGCTCACAATTTTTTTTTTATGTGAAAGACTAGAGTCTCAGGAAACGCCCTTTATACTGTGTCGACAATCTATTTTCTTCATATAGAGTGCAATGTCGAACAGCAGCTCTAGTCGGGGAAGGAAGGAGCTGTCACAACCTACCAGAGATAGTTTTTCAGTCCACCTACTCCCAACCATTACTGTCGCGACTTTGACATCGGGGCATCGAGAAACAACTCGCTGGAGTGTTATGCCTCCTGAAACGAGTTGAATCTCATCAACCAACCGATTACATGCGCTTTGGTGGAGCGGGGAAGGGCTAAGGAAGGCTATGACAGAAGGAATCAGGAATGTAAAGAGGGAAGAAGAAAGAAGGAAAGTTATGTATATAGATGAGAAAGTGGAAAAGGCGAAAGACCGTGGGGCTGGCCGGGATTCGAACCCGGGACCTCTGGGATAGTAGTCATGCGCCTTACCTCTAGACTACCGAGGCCCCCTGCGCTGCGAATAGGAGTACTGGGCCTGTACTCCCGAAGACGATACGATAAAGAAACGAAACGAAATAAAGAGACGAGACGAAAATATATTTCCTACTCCTGGAGACGATAATCTCGTACTGCCTTGCATTTGTAAATTTTGACCTAATATGCAAAATAAATTAAAACTATCAAAATAATTAACAATCCCAACTTACAATTTAACCCCAAAACCGCTGACACACAACAAGCATTAACGTCTAAACGAAGACGATTGCAAATGTGTCATCGTTTGTTTAGACGAAAACGAGACGATATGGTCTTCCAAGGTAGCATTTTGACAAAACCGTTTCGTTTTCGTCTCGTTTCGTCTTCGGGAGTACAGGCCCTGATCTAACCATCCTCACCATCGGGAGACCCCCGCGTTGGGCAGCAATCTTGTGAGTGCTTCACAAATAGCGGACGCTTTAGTCGCCATGCCCTCCAAGTGTGCTTTAAAATTTAGCCTGCGATCGATCATCACTGCAAGGTACGGGTTATGACTCAATGATCTGTTCCCATATCTTGATCTCTGCGGAGACTAGTTTTCTCCGTTTGCACAGCTTCAGTTTCGTGTTCAGCAAGCGTCAAACCATCGCTTTCAGACCACAAGCTTTAATCTGCCGGATATTTGGGTTCGCCCATAACTCCATCTCATGGAAGCGTCGTCTAACGAGTACTACCCCTTGTCACCCGCGATCCCGACCGCAACTGCTCCATTTTGGAGGCATAGCCCCAGCACCTCATTAAGCTTTGTGATCCACAGGAGGGAGCCCAGAACACAGCCCTACGGAGCTCCACGTGAAGTTCTGTACACCTTCGGTCCATCTTCCGATTCAGAATGGTTTAGCCTACCTATTTTCCTTTCAGCTAAAACACTAAATAACAGTTTCGCACGGGGCTGTGTTTCTCTGACTACGGTTCAACACGATCCGCCGGTTCTCAGTATGTTGGGATTTCAAAAATATCGTGCCTTTCGAACTCCTGCAAAGAAACCAATAAATCAATTCGGATGTATCGGCGATTTGTTCGAACGAATCGTTCATTCAGAAACATTTAAAGCTCGTTAATCGCAAAGGAGCTAAAGATCAGGCGCGGATTTAGAATTTTGTTTTGGGGGGGGTCACGGAATTAAAAGTAAACCAAGAAAGCGAAACACTGAAAGCATTCGACGATTTACTTGGACAAAATGGAACGCTTTCATTTCACCAACGGAACCAATATTATCAGAGGGTGGTAGAAGCTGAAAAAAGTTTCCTTTAGACTTTTCATAACCCAGCATCTGTGTGTACAATGGGACTCACAAGTAAAAGAAAGCCGAGATCGATGTTACTATGTAGGGATAATGAACTTCTCTATAATCGTGACACTGACGGAAAAGTAGATATTCTGGTTGCAAATGATAGGAACTTCAGGGCACTCTTCGTTGAATTTGGTGACTTTACTCTTCAGCATCATTTGGAAACCGCAGGTTCAATCGCGACATACATATATCAGTAAAACCACTCAAAATCAACTTATGGAAGCCTGCAAAGACGAAATTCAGTAAGCTATTCTGAAAGGAGTTAGAGCGGCAAAGTTTTGCGCAGTTGTATTTGATGAGACGAACGACAATTCTTATACAAAACACCTTAGCTTATCCTACTACTACTATTGCAACAGAGCAATCAGAGAATTTCATCACATTTTGCGATGCATACCAAGCAATTCGTTCCGAGGATATCATCATCGATCTGTGTGAGAAATTCGACTTGGACCTAAAATATTTGGTTGGAATTAGAACAGATAGTTGCTCGCTAATGGCGTCTGATTTGAAAGGGGTATATCAGGACTTGACGAAAGTAGCCATTCGCGCAAGACGTTGTTCTTGCAGTAATCATTTGTTAACAATTCTTTATTAAAATCTTTAAAAGTTTTAAATTGTCGCAATGCTTCAGGAACAATGAGAGCTAACGGCTAACGGTTTTGCAAACGTTTTAAAAAAAAATATTGGTGGCAAATCACTTAACGACTTTGCTAGACTGGTAGAAACCAACTTCACTAGTTGGGTAGAAAATCACGTTGGGCACATGCAGTTTGAGGGTGAACAATTAATAAAAAAGTGTGACGCACTTAATGAGATTTCGGTGTGGGAGGACGCGAAAACTGCATCTGCTGCGGCAAATCTTCGTCTTGTACTTTTCAGCCTAGAGTTTCCGATTTCATCTGCTTAGTGCAATGACGTTCTAGGCGTGTATAATATTCGTACTATTTGATTTTTTATCATAGTCATTAATAACATAATAAACTTTTACTTTTCGTACGTATCCGGTACAACTTTACCTTTGAGCCGAATACTCCAAACGTCTTCATTAGATTTAAAAAAAGCAACGGATATGATCAAAGATACCCTTGCTGACCAAAAGATGTGATGAAGATTCTGGTTTTCGGAAATAGTAACCGCAATTCATGCGATGGCCAATGGTAAAGCAGCAGGAAAAGATGGCATCCCGACAGAATTGTTGAAACCCGACTCAAGCCTCATAGCAGATGCGCTTCAGGCAATCCTAGAAATAGCATGGAACACCTGTATCTTTCCGGAGGATTGGACGGAAGGTATCATAGTCAAAATACCAAAAAAGGAGGACCTAACAATATGCGACAACTGGAGAGGTATCTGTTTATTATCTACTGTGGGCAAAATTTTGTCCCATATATTACTATCTAGGATAAGTGAGGCAGTTGACCGAACGCTTAGGAGGCAGCAGGCCGGATTCAGGAAGGGCTGTTACTGTATTGATCATATTAACACCTTGAGAATAATAGTGGAGCAGTCTACTAAATTCCGATCCCCCCGATCCGATCAATAGAATTGATAAAAGCCCTATATAACAATTCCAAATGCAGAGTTCTCCATAATGGAAAATTATCCGACAGCTTTGAGGTGAGCTCAGGAGTACGACAAGGGTGCCTACTTTCGCCATTACTATTTCTTATAGTAATAAATGACATCCTTGTCGGCGCTCTAGATAATAGAACAGGCGGCATACAATGGGGTTTGGTAGACCGCCTTAAGGATCTCGACTACGCCGATGATATCTGTTTGCTGTCCCACAGACACCAGGACCTCAAAAACATGTTAAACAATTTGGCAACAGAAAGTAGTCCAGCAGGCTTAAGGGCCTACTACACTGAATCCAGCGATTATAGGGTGTTACGCGCCCCCAAATTGTGAGAAAACTAGCCATCCGAATTACAAAATTTAAATTGCATATTCTTAAGAAAATGTAAATCTAGCTATTAGTGGTGGAAAATTTTAAAATTTTTGTCTGGTTTATTAGTAATAGTACTTTAAAGTTGGTCATCTGCGCCCCCAAAATTCTCCTACAAATCTTCGAAAATCTTAAATTTTTTTTGATGTTATATAAACTAGAATCAATTATCTAGCTATTAATGGTGGAACATTTTATATTTTAGTCATCTTCCGTCAGAAAACAATGTTTTAAACAATTTCCACTCATTTTCAGACCAAAATTTTTATGTAATTTCTTCCAATTTAGTTCATCAGCTTTCCGCTTAAAGAAACCCTTGTCGCTAGTATATAATTGTATAAAACCTTCGCGTAATCTTACACGAAATCTTGTTTGTGTTGAGTAAAGCAATGCTTTTAACACGGAGGGGAAACTTGCAGCGCTGTTTTTGTTGCGCGCATCGCTGAAAGTTTTTCTGAAAGAAATTTCTTAAATCTGAGGGATAATCGGGTTTGATGAAATTTGAAAACTTTTGAATATTTTGCTTTTATACGATTTAGTGGAAATTAGGATGCTGGAAATTTTGTTTTATAGGGGGCGGGAGGTGTGTTTATTGTCTTTGCAATATAAAAAACCCAAGAAAATGTTTGAATAGCAGAAAATGTTAAGACTACCTGGGTGCAATAATTAATTTTATGATATCCTTTTTTTTTCTATTAATTTTGCTATCAATAAAACATTTTTGAAGTGGGCGATTTGCAAATCGAAAGGGCGTTTTTATTTGATTGCATTTTACAACAGTTATGAAAATTTTTGCCGAAATATGATTTTTTATAACTAGAAAAAATTAATTTTATTGGACTGTCGGGATTTGCAGGTACCAGGGCGGGTAACATCAGGATGTAAGATGTTTTTCTGATTGTTAAGTAAAGGGGGTGTAATTCAAATAAAAATACCTGTGCAAGTTACAATTTTTTGAGGACTTGTTAGTATTTAAAAGCGATTCCTCGGTTTTTAGAGTTCAGATAAAATTGAAAGTGAAAGTGAGAACTCTATCTTTGTTTTTGAAATTGTGTCTTAAAAAGTTTTGAAATGGGAAGGAAATGCACTAAAAAGGGAAGTAGTCAATACGGATTAAAGAATTGCCGTTATAGCAAACGATTGCGAAAGAGGTAAGTACACTCATTTATTAACAAAATTTGACTTTTAATTAAAATTATTTTTAAATAAATAAACAATTTATGTTTTTATATAATTATTTTTTATCTAATATTATTAGTGGGAAGTTTGTAACAACTACATCTACTGGTAACACAACGGAGAATATTGATACAAGCAACCAACCTTCTTTATCGTGCTTCTCAAGCAGCAGCAATACAGAAATGGTTTCAAGACAGGGAGAGGCATCTACTTCAAGTAAGAACACGTGATTGTTTCAAAACACTTCTTAACAAATTTTTTACTCTTCAGGCATTTTTATCGAGACCGGAAATAATTCACAAGAGCAAGTTGAAGAAAAAGAAAATGTAACTGGCAAACGACTTGTAGATATCCAATATTTGTTTGAGCAAATAAAGAAGTTAAACACCCATGGAAAAAGTTTGGGGTGTTCATGGGAAAATTTAATATAAAGAACAGAAAAAAGAAGAGGATTGCGTTCAACATTCTTTTTTATATGCAATATGTGTAATGAGAAATTACACCTTGAAACAACAAATGAAGAAGACAAAACCATTACCGAAGTTAACTATTCTTCAGTTGCCGCGGCAACAGCAATAGGAATTGGGTTTTCTCAAACTGAAGAATTTTTTGGTGCAATGGATATTCCATACATGTCGCCGAGTACTCACAGCAAAATACAGAAGAGAGTTCAGAACGACATTGCTGCAGCTTGTGAGAAGGAGATGAGATTAGCTGCCCTAGAAGCTAAGCAAATCGCTATAGATGACGGTGATTTGGACTACGATGGAATACCACTTCTATGTGTCGAAGTAGATGGCTGTTACTCAAAACGGACCTATGGGCCAGGCAGTAACTACGCGTCCCTATCTGGCGTTGGCTCTATAGTTGCCCATAGGACCAAAAAAGTTATTTGGAGCGACGTTAAGAACAAGTTTTGCTATGTCTGCTACAATAGTAAAAATAGGAGCGTGGCTGTCCCTCAACATTTATGCAATAAAAATTACTCAGGTAATATCATTGAAATTTATTAAAAAGCAAACAAATTCTAATAATAAATAAATTTTTGCAGGACCGTCAACAGGAATGGAAGCCGCTAGCATTGTGGAGGGATTTAAGTTAAGTGAAGTGCTTTATGGGATTAGATATAATCGTGTGATTGGTGATGGTGATTCAAGTGTGTATAAAAGGATTTTGGATGCTAGACCCTACAAGAACACTCACGTAGAGAAAATTGAATGCCGGAATCACTTAATGCGCAATTTAAGAAAGAAGTTAAGGGAGTTAGTTGGAAACACGACATACCCGCTAAAAGCTCGAAAACTTCTTGGAAAAAACCTTGCACGCATATCAATTGGGATTCAAATGGCCATCAAAAATCGGAAGAACAGCTCTTTGCCTCTCAAGGAAAAAATTCAACTACTTTCCAAAGACATCGAAAATACACCGAACCATGTATTTGGCAATCATGACGGCTGTGATCGATATTTTTGCGATGGACCCAAAGATACGGAAACAGATTGCTTAGTATCACTAATGGAAAATGGATTTTTGGAGAAAATTAAGACTGCTATTAGCAGAATTCAAATGAATGCTAAAAGTTTAATTTACGATGTAGATTCAAACACTGTAGAAAGATTTCATTCTATAGTTGCAAAAACTGTTGGAGGAAAGCGTGTCAATTTTTCTCGTGGCCAATCGTATAGCGCCAGGTCAAAATTTGCCGTCCTACAGCATAATACAAAGAGAGCGCATTACTTTCTGCAAAAGACTGCAATCCAGAGAAGTCCCCTCAGCCGTGTTGTAAAAATGGAACAACAAAGACTTAGAAGAAGCACATCACAGCAAAGGAAATCTAAAGGTAGTTTTAATACAAACATTTTAATATACAACAGAAGATAATTGGAAATTATTTTTTTTTCCAGAAATTAAGCGGAGACGAAAAATTACTTTCTCTGGTGAGGACGGAGACTACGGAAGGGAATCATGTCAAAAAGTTGATATGTCCAATGAGCAGCTTCTTGCAGAGAAGAAAAAACTGTTGACTAGTTTGCAAATGGAGAGAGATGATCGCGAAAACATCCAAAAACTAACAGCAAGTCAGGCCGACAACCCCCGTTGGCATGAAATCCGGAATAAGAGATTGACAGCATCTAATTTTGGCTTGATTTGTCGTTCAAGAAACACCAGTAGCTACAAAAACAAGGTCGTATCTTTATTATACAACAATATATTTTCTAGTAAACAAACGAATTATGGAAAACAACATGAAATTGAAGCCATTAGACAACTTGAAGTAGAAGAAAATGTTAAAATAGAAGAATGTGGAATTTTTATTTATGAGAGATATCCGTGCCTTGCAGCAACTCCTGATGGCCTAATAAATAACGATGGACTAGTCGAAATTAAATGTCCTTATGCAGCGAGGGAAATGACTCCATTAGAAGGAATTAAAAGTAGAAAAATTGAGTTTTGGTCTTATAATAAGAAAAGTGGCGAAATAAAAATAAATAAAAATAATAAATACTTTTATCAAATTCAGGGACAGCTGGAAATTGCGGATAAAGAGTGGTGTCTATTTGCAGTTTGGACGCCATATGGACTAAAAGTTGAAAGAGTGACCAGGGACCGAGAATTTTTTCAAATTGAAATGCTTCCAAAACTACTCTCTTTCTATTTCAACTCTTTTGTTCCGGAGCTGTTGGATAGCCGAAAGGAAAGAAATATGGAATTAAGGGACTTTCCATCCAACCCTGAAATTGATTTTGAACCGTTTTAATTTAATTTTGTACAGTTGTAAAAATTTATTGTAATTTAAAAAAATAAATACTTTGATCTTATTAATTTTAAACTATTTTAAGTAAATGTTTGATTTATGTAAATATCTAAGTATCTTAATAAAAGTTAGAAATTTTGTTATTCAATTTAAAAAAGCAGTTTTTTTCTATTCTAATCTAAATTTAACTTTGGAAATTTCAAAATCAATTCTCCATAATTTCTCAAGTTACCAATATTGGGTATTGAGAGCATTTTTTAAGAATTCTAATTACATAATTTTGAAAATTACATTACATATCGAGGGTTTCCTGCCAGAAGGGCGTATCCACAAAATCGCGATTTTGGGCTTATAACTTTTTCTTAGAGTCAGGTCGTATCCATCAGACTGGTCGTATCCATCAAGTGAATAAAAGTATCCAAAACATACGCCTAAAAACATTTATTTTCGATGATAAGCAATATGAAAAAAAAATACACCGATTTTTTAAATGTTTTTATTGAATCCTCTAAATCCATGTGTTGGTTGATACGCCCTTTTGGCAGGAAACCCTCGATATAATCATTACCTTTTGAAAATTACATCATAATCATTATATTATTACATTAATCACACCATTAAAAATAACTTTAGAAGACTAGTTTTGAAACATTATTACTATTAACAAAAAAAAAATTAAATTTTCCACCATTCTAGATTTACAATTTCTTTGTAATTTATAATTTAAATTTTGTAATTTTGTAATATATGTAGTTTATTCATAATTCGGGAACGCGCGATATCCTACAATAGCTGGTTTGGGAGTAGAAATTAACTCTCTAAGAATGGGACGCCTGTCTTTATTGCGAAATTATGGACTATTTATTTCAGGTGTATAAAAGAAACAAAAACAGTTCTGAACTTTTTTATATTTTATTATTAATTTTCTTTCAACTAATTTATCAAATTCTATTTGTTCATAACAATTGTTATATTTTCTTTTCTGCAAAGCATAACTAATTTCCACTAAACTAAAAAATTTCGCATGTGAATTCCGGAAATAGTTCTCCAAGTATTTCAGTAATAATCCAAAACAGGCAAAAACAAATTTTGAAATCAAATCAGAAAATTTCAAGAATCGCACCTTGGAAGAAATAATCATATGAGCATACCTTGTTGCAACATTCATAAAACTTTACTTCATTCATCCCGTACCCCGGTTCTAAATTCCAACCGGCAACATCACAGAAAATTTTCCTTGAAGATGTTTACTTCGGTTCGGTGCATTCATAAATTAAACTGCGCGCGAATGCTGCCGAACGGCCTGTCGTGGGAAAAGCTTTTCCCCTTCGGTAATCGTGTGAGCACTGGGAGCACTCCAATTGCAAGAAGTGGGGAAATTTCATTGGATTAGTGAGGTTTTTGTTTTTGTTTTTTGAATGGGTTAGTGCAACTTTGTGCATGTATCTTTTTTTAAGCTTTCTTTAATATTTTGTTGTTGTAGCGAAATTTTATGTTGAACTTCGCGACTGAGTGTAGCAGGGCCTTAAGGCTAAATCCGAATAAAACTAAAGAAATGCGGATAAATGCAAACACCATTGAACGGACAGCGCTGAATAACCGTGGCGTGGAACTGGTAGATAAATTCTGCTACCTCGGTAGCATTATTACCGAAAATGGTGGGGCAGAAGAAGACGTCAGTTCCAGAATAAATAAAGCACGAGGCGCATATGCATGCCTGTCCCACATATGGAGATCAACGGTGATTTCCACTAACACCAAATTGCGGCTGTTCAACTCCAACGTTAAGGCAATTCTTTTGTATGGTTGGGAAACATGGAAAGTCACCCAATTCATCACAGGGCGCCTACAAGTCTTCATCAACAGATGCCTGCGTCGTATCCTAAAAATCCGCTGGCAAGATAGAATTTCAAACGAAGAACTATGGCGCCGCGCCGGCCAAGAAAGGATAGACGACCAAATCAGGCGAAGGAAATGGAATTGGGTTGGCCACACCTTGCGACGCGAAAACGAAAATCTAGCCAAACAGGCCCTTGACTGGAATCCGCAAGGTTCCCGTCGAGTAGGAAGACCTAGAACAACGTGGAGGAGAACCCTACTAGAAGAAGCCGCAACAACTGGGAGATCCTGGTCGGAGCTAAGAGCTGTCGCGCAAAACAGAGTCCGCTGGAGGGCAACTGTTTCCGCCCTATGTCCCATGAGGGATTAAAGGAGTTTAAAGAAAGAAAGAAGAAGACATGTTGGACCGAGACGTTGATCAGTTGAGACATTCAAGATGTTTGACAAGTAGCAGAAGCGTCAGCAGCTTTTGGTTTCTCCCATCTCTATGATTGCATAGTTCGAACTTTTGGGGGGGGTCATGACCCCCGTGACCCCCCCCCCCTTGAATCCGCGGCTGCTAAAGATTGTTATGATATAATTGGTTTTTTCTCACAAATTCTATAAAAAAACAACGGGCATAAAAATATTATTACTTATACAAAATAAATAGTCAAGCGATTATGAATAAATTCGCAATATCTCCTCATATCGTAAACTCATTACAAAAGTTTTTGTATTAAAAGCGCTCAATTCACTTAAAAAGCAAGAAGAGCTCCACCTAAAACTCCAACTCCAGCCAGCAACAAAAACGGCACCATCGAAACACAAAAACGAGGTAATCGAAATGAATTGATATTCTCCTACATAATCGTTACTTCTTCAAACTTTGAATTCTATCTCTCGCTCAACATTTTGAAGGCCTTTACTTCAATACCGATAAGCCAGAAGCAATAGCAGCAGCAACAACAACAACAACAATAATAGCAACAACGGATGGAGGAAAAACCTCCGCACGAAGTGGATGAAAAGCAGAAATGCTACACCAGCTACTAAAAGGGAAAGAAAGAAAAGCGGAAACAATTTTCCACCATATTGAATTCGATAAATCCTCAACCGAGAAGAAATATGTTTCATGTATATATCCTCTCGGATAACAGAAATGAAAAAAAGGAAAACGACATGACTATAACAGAATAACACCCAGCAAGAAAGACGCAGGCGTTCATATCATATCAAAAAAAAATACGGGAAAAAAGAGGAAGAAAAATCCACCCCAAAACATGAGAGCCACCCAGCTCGGGCAGCGGGTGCAGACACCACCGTGTACTGTATATACCCACATCAGCACATCTACAGATAAGATATACAGAGGAGAGAACGAAGGCAGCAGCACAACTGGAGGGTGGAAAAATACAATAAAATAAAATTTGATATCAAAATTTACGATAAGCAATATCACATCACTACGCCGTTCGCATACACAAAATATTTACCCTCATCTCTCGGTTCGGGGAGTTGATGCTGCTGCCATGCCATCCGGACCGCCACCACCCCCAAACCCCATCGGCCATCGCCCCAGAAATGGATCTTCTAACCAGCCAACCAAGTTCAGCTTTGCTGTGAAGGGTAGAACGGATAACAGGACATTCTAGACCCGTAAACCTGGTGCTTGTTCTGATTCTTCTTACCAGGAGAGAACATTTTTGAACAGTCCACATTGGATGGGTACCGGGTGGGTGGTTAGCTCCGGGTGAGGGCGATATTTAATGCTTCGGGATCTGGGTTGCTGATGAGCCGTTAACTGATTCCTATACCATATCCGGATCGCTATATTCTCGATTGAAAGGGATGTTCGCACTGGTGCAACTACTAGCGCTGGCAGAGTCTGATACTCCTGCAAATTTTTCGGCCATACTGAAATGATTGAAGATTTTCCGAACGAGGTACTGATGGTGAAAGTGAAGTTCGATTTAAGTTTTATTTCACTTTTTTAAATCCTATCACAATAATTTTGGTAAATACCATTGAAAAGTTTCCATTCTCGACGTACCAGTTCAAGACGAACTTTAGAAAATACTTTTCATATCATCTCTTGCAAAAATCTCACACCCACTTTGCAAAACTTGTATGGCTTGTTTATACTATACTATTTTTGTTTGTATTGAAGGGTGCTACTTATGTTTTAAGCCGATTTTGTTTGGCGGCCATTTATGTTTGGCTGTCATTCGTCAGTTCATAATGACAGTTGTGAATAGTATTCGATTACGATTTATTTTGAAGATCTAACGTCGTAACAACGTGTTCTAATTCGAGCTTTTGCGTTGTGTCTTGGGTGAAAGGTTTTATGATTTGTGTCTTGGGTTGAAGGAATGCACCACCTGTGTGGAATTAGTGGAACTTCGATGGGTTAGTGGGTCTTGGGTGGGCTTTGATACACCAGACAGACCAAGTAGACTAGACAGACCAACCTACCTGTCTAGCTGTGCAGCTGTCTACCTGTATATCTGTTCACATGATTTAACTTATAATGTTTCGTAAGCAAATTAATACAATTATACAGATAAACAATTTTATAGACAGATCAGACCAGATTAACCAAATAGACCAGAAAGGAGTGGTAACCGGCGACCATAAAACATCGTCTACTCAGGCTGCTTATCTAAGCAGTTCTACTCGCACTGCCAAAATGGCTAACAGCTAGAGTTGGATGATTGAAGATGGTGTTAAGTCGCGTTCTTCAGGAATTAAGGAGCCCATGTACTATAGCATAGATAGACCAGACAGACCAGACAAACAAAATAGACCACGAAGACCAGTTAGACCAGACAGGCCAACCTATCTGTCTGGCTGTGCAGCTGCCTACTATAGCTGTTATATGAAAGTCTAATCTTAGATGTCACCTTTTATACTTCCAGCCAGTCAAATAAGGCTATCATAAGTTTTACGTAAGCCTTTAACTGGCACGCAATCAGCGAAAAATCAGCCTCACTATGCTTCCACCAAAATTAATATGAAAACTCCATCAAGAATTGAAGCTCATACCAAATCCCCCTATCATAAATCACATTTAAATGAAATATTAATCTTACTATTATTATTAAGAATCTCGCCCAAGACCTGCTATTCACACCCAAGACACCAG
Source organism: Thereva unica (assembly GCA_949987705.1). Classification (NCBI taxonomy): domain Eukaryota; kingdom Metazoa; phylum Arthropoda; class Insecta; order Diptera; family Therevidae; genus Thereva; species Thereva unica. The sequence continues at coordinate 76,410,652 of OX465285.1, forward strand.
CATAAAAGCCCATCCAAGTCACACTAACCCAATACATCGAAGTTCAACTAATTTCACACAGGTGGCGCACCCCCTCAACCTAAGACACAGGCCGAAAACGCTTTCACTCAAGACACAAAGCAAAAGCTCGATAGTGCAATATTGTGTAATAGGTGCCTTTCAACCTCATAGCTATACTACTCGTTGGGACTCCCCATTTCATTTGTACTAAGGTTTGCCTCATAGGACCCTTTGAGAAACTGATAGGGGATACCTCAGGGGATTTTTCTTCCTCTTTTGCCTTATTTGCACATAAAGCCCCCATTCTGCATGAGCCATGTCCCTTTTAAATTCTAGCGAGACGGCATTTTGTCATACGTTTAGTTCGGAAACTGGTAATGAGGTAAGCCTGGGTGTAAAATATCCATGGCCCTTGACACCACGCTCCTGTTTTTCAAGCTGAGGTGCTCCTCATTCATGGGTGTTGGCAAAATTGTATTAATACAGTTCCAAACAGCTCCAACATTGTTGTTTTATCAAGCAGTCAAGTTGTCTCGCTGACTATTAAATGAAATTGCCGATGCCCTGGCAAAAGTAAGAGCAAACTAAGTACTTGTTGATCCTTTTAGCTGCTTAGTCAGCCGCAGTGTAAGATCGGGCATCAAGAATTGAGTCAGCCGGCTATTTCTTCATAGCTAGACCCAGAGTGCCCATCAAGCTAAAAGATTCATTCAAAACTAAAACGGATAAGCTTTTAAATTTCAATAGGTGGGAGCTAAAAAGAATAACTGACGGAACCCTCTCTTTTTTCTTCTTTCTTCCTTATAGCTGTTGACGAGCTATTAAAGTGGCTGTCACCCTCTGGCTGTGTTTGCTTTGGGATACACGAAGTCATCGGTCATCATCATAACAAGAGGTAGGGCGCCTTGACTGGTCTCTTAAAACGGCCTCTTTCTAACACTTATTCTTGGTGAAATGTAGAGCTAAGCACAACCTCAAGGAAAACGGTCATCGTTCCTTTGACCAGAAGAAGCTTTATCTTCAACCGGGTCAAAGTCCTAAGGATAACTCCAGATAAAAAAATAAACCACCAAACCACCAAACCTGTGGATACCCCAATAGTTGGTTCCAGATCTATGGTATGTAATTGGTCCATAGGAGTCCCATGATTATGGTAGCAAAGGGTATGTTCATCTTGATAGAGCGAGCTTTCATATCAGGATAAGGCATTATACAACTGGGTACGTCCTGTAGTTAGAGGAGATCGTTAAACGATAGTTCAAAAACTACCCAACCTAATGCCTACTTTGCATCTTCGCTTGGAAGGGTTTGACGAGTTTGCCCCCTACTACTGTCGTTATTTGGTTATCTAAGGGCACCACTAGGAGTCGTCGGTTCAATGTTGCGTTTGAGCGAGCTCGACTTTATACCAGTTCTATTACAAAGGGTTAAAGCTGAAAATAAAGTCCTGAAAACATTTATTCTAAAAAGAAAAAGTAATACTTATAAGTTATAATTTCTTGATCGCCCTACAGTTTACATCTACCAGGTTGACTGCATCATAGACCGTCAAAGTTGTTCTCTCTTTACGCCCAGCAATTTTGTTTGTTGGCAACTTATCTTATTTATGTGCGGGCATAATTTACGTGTTTATTAGTGAAAGTGTTCCCATAACTTGGCCTGGACCCATTAAAATCATGATAAACGGAACCCTTTTGCCCATGAATTATGATTTTCAAAACTTTGAGTACAGATAAGGTATAAAAATTTGATTCCTTTAATCTATCTCACATAAATCGTGGCCGAAAAAAAATTAAAGAAAAACTACTGCCACCCAAAAAGCGTCGAAACCTTTGCCCGTTACACGCCGAAAAAATACTGTAGCCACTCTCACTATCCTGGCCGGGACCCGACACGCGGGTGATTTATAGGCCTTTTAGTGTATTTTATTAAAATGCATATTCGTTGCTCGGATGTCACACGACCAAGTTTATGATTTTCATATGCGCGTATATAAAAGGTGCCGGAGATAAACAAGATCTTGGACCATTGTACGTCATAAATTGTCTCACCGGCATAATTGCTTCTTCCACAGGGCAGCGACGGCCGGGGCTCCTCCAGTGCCTCCTCTGGTTTCAGCCGAGAGTCGTCCACACTTCGCCAGCTCGGTGGGATGCGGTTGAGTTTCTTTGGTTTCTCTGCCTTTCATTACGATTCGAATGTTAACACGGGGCTAAATACTTCACTAGAACCTGGATTGGTCTTTCAGATGTTCTTATGGTGTTTAACTTGTCTGCGCGGAGGTCATAGGATGAAACTCTATAAGTCTATAGTGCTGGGGCATCCAAGCCAAATGGCCAAGGACGCTGCGAAATATTTCAGCAATCTGCTCATGTTGGGAGCGAATTATCCAACATGTTCTATTGCAAAGCTGCGCGAGTTGATCGTGTTCTGTAGTCACGATGACGATGATGATGATGATGCCGAATCGAATCCTCTTAGTGCCGGGGAACGATGCAGCGCTGTGACGAGGATTTAGTGCCGTCATAAAAACAACCTTCACTATCACATAATGTCACATTACAAAAGTTTCAGGGAGCCCCCATTAATTCCGGCGGTTGGGGCTGGGGAGCGTTGTCATCTTTTGAATGCCATCAAAAATCGGTTATTGATATCCTCCCGGCATTCGTTTTATATGGTACCCATCGCATGCGATAAGATCCGACAACATTGACAATCTGAGGGACAGTGGTGAATTGTATGTTGCTGGACTGCGTTTGTTTGTTCAATACACAAATAACCACGGCACACGGGCTGTCATCGCTAAAAAGGATGAAAATGATGAGAGATCTTCACGTAAATTTATGCTCAGCTTTGTACTTTTGCCGATCGGTAGTAATTTCAATGGGAAATAAGTTTTACTGATGGTTTGATCGGAAATGGGGAGAGAGGGGTAAAAATGCTTTACGTATTAAGGTATCATTCTCCTTTTCCGAGATTTCTGCAAATCCGCATTCATATTGGGAATTTGCATAATATTGTAATAAAGCTAGTGCTTCACGTGATTGTTCCGTAACGAATGGCTTGGCACTGATGCTTTGTGGAAGGGATTACAAGGACATTTATAGGAAAAGAATTTTGAAATCTTAAATAGTTGCGATCTTGCATTACCTGGAAACTTCGAAATTTGAGAATTAATAAGCGTGTTGCATGAAGAATGCCTCTGGCTCCGGCTCATATTTGCCGAATCTCACACAATGAAACATAACGTGCTCTGCATTATCCTGGACCTTGTCATACCAGTCGCAGCGCTGAACTAACGTGCTCGAAACGATGGAGGTATTTTCTATGTTCTGCAATTCTACTCAAGACCTATGTGAGGTCGTAACTCTCCTCCCCACACTCTCTCGTAACCCATCTATCGACGTTTGGGATAAGTCTCTAACATATTCTGGATCATAGAGGCGCATGCCTTCTTTCGCCAGTATCTCTATGGGTATAAAATTTCCGCTCTCACATACCCACCCATCGTTAGATATTTTCCTGTATGCGCAGCACGAGCAAAGGACACTTAAGCTGGAGACTGATACATGCGTACGTTGGTTCGTGCGGGGATTGATATAATAGAAGTGCTTACATTCAAATGCAAACTGACATATAGTTATGTAAACGGAACATCCGCAACCAGCCTCGGTAGCCTAAGGCGTTAGAGGTCTGGCCACCATCCCAGAGATTCCGGGTTCGAATCCCGGCCAGCCCCACGGTCCTTCGCCTTTTCCACTTTCCCACCTACATAACTCTCCTTTTTTCTTCTTCTCTCTATACATTCCGATTCCTCCTGTCATAGCCTTCCTTAGCCCTTCCCTGTTCCACCAAAAGAGCATGTCATCGATTGGTTGATGAGATTCAACTCGTTCCTCGACTAGAGCTGCTGTTCGACCTTGCACTCTATACGAAGAAAATATATTGTCAACAGTATAAAGAGCCTTTCCTGAGAGTCTAGTCTTTCACATAAAAAAAACCTAAATGTTGGTCTACTTCCAACTTTTCTACATTGGCGCTTTCACCATAGTCTCAAATACCGAAACACATACAACAGACACATGCACTCGTCGCTTAGATTTTTTGGTTATTTGTAAAAGGCTAGAAGGAACCCAAGCACGCAACTGCCTGTCAACGAAAATTCGTCGTATACACCGTAGGCACTGCACGCACGCACGTGTATCTGTACTTTAGCCTGTATCCTCCATTTTCTGCTGTTAGCCCTCTTTCTTGTTTCTGCGGCTGTCCATACTGCCACTGCGTAAAGCTAGACTAAGCTAACCACCCTCGCCACCAGGACCTGACGGATTCTTTTGGGCCCCTACGTGTGGGAGCATTCGTGGAAATGCTGCACAAATAGAGGCAGCTTTATCCGCCATGCCTTCCAATTGTGTTTTGAAATTAAGCCTGTGGTCGATCATCACTCCCAGATGCCTTAAGCCGAGCAGTCAGGGTATTTCCTTCCGCAGGTTGCTGATCGGTGCAGTTACAACTTTGTGCTCAGCAAACGGCACATAACATGATACATAGTGATCATTCGGAGAGGTCTTAGGACACCACATGTTATTCTGTACACCGTTGGCCCAATTCACAATGAAGTGACGTACCTTGGTTGGTTACCAAATATCATTTTCGAAGAAGGAGGTGTGTTTGCCGACTACTCACCCGGGTCCAACAAGATCCGCCGACAGTGCATACAACAGCGAGTTGTATGAAATTTGTGATGACCTAGAGTTCTCAACCTTTATAAAAACTAACAAACTAAGGCTAGCCGGCCTCGTAATCAGGATGGAGGGCATTCGTAGCCCAAAAACACTAATGGTGGCAGAAATTTCGGGAAATAAACCAGTAGGCAGACCCAGGAGGAGATGGATAGGCTCTGTGATGGCTGACGCATAAGCATTGCTCAACATCGTCAACCTTGGAGAAAAGCCTTAGAGGAGGCCAAGGCCCTGTTTGGGATGCAATTCATTGCACTATCAAATATTTACCAAAAGCACGAACTGAATCTCTTCCTCTAAATAAGAAAACAATTTTATAATATAAACAACCACCTTTTAAGTGACAACACTTCCCAATCCACACTTCCCCTCCTTCCCTTATTAAAACTGTTCCAATTAATTTTTTTCTATTCCTAAAAGAAAATGTCAACTTCAAAAAGGAAAATCGTGTCAAATCGATTATCCTCGAGCGTCCATCCCTTGGTATTTATTTGCTCAGCCAACAATGAATGTAATGACAGAATGCTAAGAGGGAATTATAACACTGAAATGTGGAGGACAACGGGTGCAAGTAGGGTGGGCTCAGTGGTGATTAGATATTAAATTTGATAAGCACCCATTATTATTGCAAGCATGTCGAATTGAGGATGTCTGGTGGATACTCAAGAGGGCAGAACATAATTGAACATCCATTAGTTTTGGCATATGCCCAAATTTTTTTGCTCTTATATATTTATTATGAGAGAGAGAATTTTAAATTAAATTTTATTGAAATTATTTGAGGAAGTTTTGTTTGAGGTTAAGATGAAAAGACTTTATTGAAAGAAATTAGGCATCGAATTATGACCTTTTTAACTTTTTACTTTGATTAATCTGGAAGGCATTTGCTCGAGTTTTTTCGCTATACTTTGACTAGAAGTTGTTTCAGTGTATAAAATCGCCAAAGCTTTCACCCTAGACACAAAGCAAAAGCTTGATTGTGCAATATTGTGGAATAGGTGACTACCATTGCTATACTATCGGGGTTCAATGAGTCAGTTGGGCTAGCCTCATGGCGTGTCTTTTTGACAAAGAGGGACAACCGGGCTGGCATTCTGACTGACCTCTGACAATCGTCATAAACATAAAGTCTAGACTGGCAGGAATGGTATCAGGCAATGCGATCCACAAGGTGATAAGGGCAGGTACTTTTAGCGCAAGGCAGCCATTTGTTTCGTCTTGACTCACCATGAAAGAGATTGTTACGTGAAAATGGTCCTTATGGCCGTCGTGTATAACCAACAAAATTAGCCTCGGTTTAAGAACACAGGCTTTACCTACAAATTGACGACAGATATGGAGTGATGTAATTTCCTTTGCGGTTAATCTTTCAAACTGGGATTTCCAGCAAAGTTTTCGATGCAAAATTATGGGTGGTAGCTTCCTTCTATTAGTATTTGGTACGATGACAGTTAATACCCATGTTCTTGCTCCGACACCAGCTATGCACGTGAGGATACGGAATTGGTACTCGAACATTTACTCATATGCGTATTTGGCTTTCGGTTTAACTCATATCAGTACTCGATTCTTTTGACCAACTGCGTTTACTCATACCATTACTTATAAAGAGGAATCGATTACTAATGCAAGGTTATCTCAGACTTGAATAATTTCCATATATGTATACGTTTATGTGTACAGTATATGTACTTTTCTGCCTCAATTAAAGAAAATTTAGGGACGTTTAAGGCCGTTCTACATCTCAAACGCAAAATGGGGATCGCTAATTTTAGCTCTTTTATCCCACAAAAATTTGTATGTTTTTCTCTCTGTTGCACGAACGTGGACTCCTCCAGCTCCATAGCTCCAATTTGCTTTTTGGAATGTAAATGGGTTTTTATCATATGCCGAGTAAAATTCAGACTCCCCTGTTCTTAGCCTAAAACAGGCACGGACAACGACAAAACGCCTGCCTGTCACCCGAAAAGGTACGGTATAACTGAGTTAAAATGCACGGCACGCTCATCCTTTTTAGACTAAAGGGAGCAAAAATGGATCCTTCAAACATTTTATAGAACGAAATAAACGAGCAATAACCCAAGGGACCCAGCAATAATTAAGGGTACTCAGTAGACCGATTTTTGTTCGATTGCGCAGGTCAAGCAGCAGACGCATTTTTAGATTTTCATACCTGTAGCGGGACCGTGCATACCCGTGCCGCAAGCGCATTTGTTTACTGTGCGGGCTAGTAGCGGGCGCGTATATGCTTTTCAAAAAATTAACCAACTAAACTCTTTTTACTTGGGATGTAAGCTACATCAGTATTGGTAATCTAACGCAGCCGCAAATCAAGTAATGTTAATACTAAGGCAATTCGCACTTATTTTAAAAACTAGTTGGGATGTGGGTTCGACCCTTTCGGTCCACACGATCAACTTCCCAGTATGATGGATGTTGAATATTATGATTGGATATTTTAATAATAAATGAACAATAGGCAATATAGAATATATGTATAATACCGAGAATTTGTCACAATTGTTTATCAATATTTTCGCTAAAATGTCAAACTAAATGTGCGCACTTACAAGATTAGGATGACGAAAATGTATATAAAATTGATATATTAATGTTTTTCGGCACCTCAATGAAGTCGATATAGTTTTTAGTTCGCGCGGTATCGTGCAGGTACAAAAATCACTTAAGTCATTTAAACCAAAAACCGCTGGACCGAATATTATAAAAATCTTTTCAGATTATATTGTCGCTAATACGCTAGTAAGTCAATATCTTTCGTGGTTCGGGCGATATCTCGTGCAGGTACAAAAATCACTTACGTCGCTTAAACAAAAAAACGACTGGACCGAATTTCATGAAAATCTTTTCAGATCATATTTCGGTTAATACGCTTCGAACGACACCTCAACGAAGTCGATATCAGTTTTGGTTCGCGCGATATTGTGCAGGAAAAAATGACCACATCCGTACGCACATACACACACACACATACTTCCTCCCAATTTTTTGCTTAAAATGCTCCTGGGACCTTGAAAGATGAAAATACGTTGAAATTTTCGATTTCGATTTTCGGACCGATTACAATAACTTCCTATACTGGGAAGTTAAAAAGTGCTCATGGATTCTCAAGGAAACAAGTGATTTTATGCACTCATTGAGTAATGTTCTGTCGATTCTACTCATGAGTATTTAATCGAGTACTCTCCATCTTTCCGTATCCATTTCCTACACATGAGGTTTGAGATGGTGCAATGATCAGCATAAAATTCGTCGATTACGATTTTCCAAAGGCGAGGCGATAGGGCGTTCCTTTGCCGTTGTCCTTCATAACTAATTTTCCATCCATCACAGCAGTTATCAATCTAGTCCTGATTCATCGGCAGTTCTGTTTTGCTGCGGCTTTATTATTTGCGTCGAAGTTAACGTTGTCAAACGCATCCTCAATATCTGCCAAAGCGTACATATCTCTCACAGCACTTAGATGACAGTCTCCGTAGATCTGCCATGCCGATCGTTTTCAGAAGGAAATGGGGCTGAAGTGTCGATGGCATTTTGCTTCCTCTTGTATGATCTTCTCTCCGCTTTGGGAATAACAACCACCCTAGTCTCTCACCAGCACCTCGAAATATGGGCCAGAGCAAAGCTGTCACGAAATAATAGCAGCAGAATAAATTGGTAGGGTCTTTTCCAAGCCTTTCTGAAGGCGACTTTGGCGTTGAAGTTCGTCTACTCAATTTTCATATGGAAAGTGATGTTTACTTTTTTGGGTCTCACAGGATCCCTTCCTATTTTTTGAGGCTATTTGATCCTTTGTGGCTAATGCAGAATCATTTGAGCTTTCCCCAGCCACCTGTGATGTTGAGATCGTAAAGGGACTGGCAAGATGAAGCTCCCCTACCACCAACCCACAGGATGTAGCTCTCGAATTGTTTACATCTTCCATCTACGCAACAGACTCCTGAAAGGCTTTAATTGGTAGCCTCAAGGTTTCTGCTTCCTTAGTGATCTGAGCGGAATATATCGCGGTTGCCCGTAAGGTGCTGGCGGTTGACGAGGGGCATCTCTGATCATTGGCTTTTCATCTCCCTTGATCCTGATTTGTGCCCAACTAGTTCGACAGACGTTTTGCTCCACAAAGAACGCCTTCTTTGTGAATGGTCGAAGGTGCACTTCTGGAGTGCATGAGTGCACCTATTTTGGACCCCTGCCCACTTGCACATAATTTCGATGGGGTGGTCTTCTATTGCAGCCGGAAGGTACCTGACTACAACATACCTACGCGACAGCTTGCTCTCGTCTACAGCGACGAAGATCGGTCGTCGCCTTCAGGAGACTACAGGCAAGGATTTGTTCTGGGATCAGGAGAATTTCCGGATAGTCAGCTGCAAGGACAGCCATTCTGGCACTTTTCATCAGTTGATCTCGTCATGAGTGTGCCCGTATTTGGATTACACAAGATTGTAACATTACGTACTGCTCACCTTTGAAACAATGTTTTGTAATCGGGACCACTTCTGTGTTCCAAAATGTCAGTTTGAGTAAAGATTTATTTTACTTCTTTTGGTGTATTGGTTAGAGTAAATCCTTATATATGGAGCAAATTCTTGTATTTTTTCTCTGACATTTTTATTGGCCATAAGACAACTTTATTTCTTTTAAATTTGGTGACGTTTGACACATTATCTTCTACTGTATTGTCACACTTGGCATAAGAGAAATAATAGCCCAATATAGTCTCAATATCGCAAAAGCCTGAAAAATCCTTCCTTTAAATATCAGAGAGAGAAAAGAAAAAAGGGCAAAGAACAATATAATCAATTGTATCAAATTTTCCCTTGCCCATGTTCACCCCTTCAATATAGATTCAGCAGGCGGAAAAATGTATGAAATGGGAAAAGTGGATATCAAGGAGAAAAATGGACAATAATAACAAAAAAAGGGAGAAATTACCCCACAAATACAGCTGCAAAATTTAGCTAACCCAAGGATAAAGTACCATCAATGTTAATACTTGGATATCACACAGGATGCCTCGGGTAGATTCCTGGTAGATCTCTCCCTGGCCATACTACTATACCTACCACTCGCCACCAATAGCCCGTAGGTAAAGAATCGTTCGCTATACTTTCTGATATGTGCGCGAACCCTTATATGAGCGGAAGGTTGATGGGTAGTCATGTCCGTCCACGAAGATCTGGGTAGTACGGGTGAATAGCTATGCTATAACGATAACCTATAGTAGTTTTATACTATAGGGTAACTCTCTCTCTTCTTCTTCTTCATCGATGGTCGAGTTGAGGCGTACGTGAATGCCTGACCCGATTGCGGGTGGTGGTTAAATGTGCCCGGCGCTTACAGAACGAGGAGAGAGAGCCCCGGTTAGTTTTCTGGAGGTGGAAATATGTTTCACCGGGAAATGAGGAAAATTAAGAACAGAGGTCGTAAATTTATTTTCTGCAAAAGTTTATTGCCTTGTCGTAAAATATATTTATTCGTGTGTGTAGCATGAGGAGATACTGTGTGGAATATATCTACACAGCTCTAGTGCAAGTATATCGTGATAAATTGTAGTTTTGTGTATTTGAAGTTTTTACGTTTTATTTATATCCTTCGGATGTAAGCGACTCCTTCCATACATATCTCTAGGTATAAACGCGATCGATATTTTGGGTCGCTATTTGCCACGATTTTGTTAAATTGTTTCAGTAATCTTGTTTCGTTGTTGTTTCTGTTTCTTTTCGTCCTTCTTTTTATCCTTTTATTTTTACCGTCATATGTGAATAGCAGGAGTAATTTTGTTTTATTGTTGGCGATGAAGTCACAGAAAAAAAAGATACGATTTGGGAACAGGGAATTGATGAAGGAGTTTTATAAAAATTGTATTAAAGTCATAATGCTCTTAATGGAATAGTAAAACCCCTATTTGAATTTAGTTGACTTATCTAAAGACTCTTTACTCTCACAATCCAACAAATCCGGCCCATTCCTCAAAAATATAACCCCATAACCTTATCGTTTTTTATCCAACCCAAGCTCCTCCTTCTGCCCTAACAAACATACATATGAATTTTCATAACTCATAACCACCACTTATCCTCCGCCCAATTTCAAAATATCCCGCCGCAAAATATATGAAATATTATACATAAAGCTACACAAATAAAAATTCTCCTATATATGTATAGGGATGGAACCCTCCCTAGAACCTTTTATAACCTTCATATTCCATCTTGTATACATTAAACCGAGGGGTTGTTCTGTGTTGTGCAACATTTTCTTGTCTCTACGCATGTAAGGTTGCCCAATGTTAACTAAGGGTGAATTTTACTTGAAACCTTGAGAGCAAAACACCTTATACCCCACCCGGCAACCCCTGAGAAAAGTAAACCAATGAAATGTTGTGGGTTGAATGCACAAAGGGAAATTATTGGTTTTAGATGGTGGTGATGGGGTTTCTATGGTGTTTTTTTTTGCGTTATTGATTTTGTGGTTAAGATTATTTATTAATTTATTTAATTGTTTAGGATTGTTTCTTAAATGTGGAATATTATAATAGGAAGAATAATTTTGATTGCAGACCTTCTTCATACTTTCTTGCGAAAGATTCTTTTTGAGTAGTTTTGGTAACTTTTCGTTCTTCTAAATTGATAGTATTAAGAAAGCACTATATAGTTTTAAATTGATAATCTAGTCTGAAAGTTAAAGATTTAAAGTGAATGCGACAATTTTTTTTCAATGATAAAAAAACAAGTAGCTGTTCTGTGTCACCAAAATCATACGAGCGTGGGTATGCGTTTTGTACATTCCTCACTTTACCAAAAATCTAAGAAGCCTTGGTGAGTACATCAAATTGAGAAACTGTAATTCCTCCATCAGGAAAGTCATTTTTTTTTTTTTTTTAAGCATATTTATTTATTCATTATAATAAGACTTATAGGCTATGCTTAAACCTACTTTCTCTATCTAACTTAACTAACTTACTGGTCCTCCACGGACACTCTAAGCTAAACCCTATTTAACTTAATAAATTAATTAATTTTGCCTTTCGGCCTCTTTCATCAGGAAAGTCAAATCATTATTTGGTGACAGATTGAAAAGCAGGATTCTTAACACCACTACAGGCAGTAAAAACTTCTGGTACTTGGTAGCTTTGATCCAGAAGAATTTTACTTCCTCCTCAACAACTCTTTTCATTTCAACTTAGTTCTGTAACGGTCAGTTTTGCCTAAATATCTACTTGACAAAAAAATTACTGTAGGGAAGAAAATTGAGTAGTTGGTTCGAAAACAAACGGTAGGCGGGGAGAAATAAAACAAAAAGAGGAACGAAAAATTTATGAGAGAGTCTGGGAAAAAATCTGAATTATGAAGGAAGTTTTATCGGCGAGTTTGTTTTTTTGAAAAATCGGTGTTTTCAGTCTAAGTCGAGGAAACAAATAATTAAATTCCTCCGTAAATTGTTACCGGAACATCGAAGTATAGCAGCAAGTACGCCAGAAGTTCGTGGAAAAGCAGTTTCAGTTTTTAGTTTGGCTGTCTTAGATGGTGTGCAGCAGTGAGAAGCCCCTAGCAAATGTCAAAATCCAGTCATCACGAAACCCCAGTCAATCACCTCAAGTAGAAAAAAGTCAAACCTGGAAAAATCTGCAGTTTTAGGATTTTTTGAATCATCTTTAATCGAAGTTGTCGTGTGTAATTTGCACGAAAGAAAATCCTGTTGGATAGAAGAGACCGGGAAATCAAAGTGGTATCTGTCAATAGTGAAGATTTAAATATTGTGAAGTAATACCGGCTAAGCTGACCAGAAGGTACGTGGGTCGCAGTTGCGACAATCAAACTCGGACGACGCAGAAAGGCCAGCGCAGAAATTTGTGAACTTCTATCAGGTGACCCTAGGTTAATTCGTATTTTTTTTGGGGTGCATTGCACAAAGTTTCAGATAAAATTCCACGCGAAAAAAAACCGTTCGGACTTGACTGAAGAAAAAAAGATTGAGACAGGTCGTATCAGTTTGTTTCATTCGAGGATGCTAAAAGGAATTGAGATTGAGTGTTGAACGAGATGAGAGTATAGCGAAATATCAAATTTCACCTGTTCCGCGGATTAAAGTATACAAAAATTTCACGAGAGTGTACTGATTAGCAAAAGCGCATATACTCGAACGGGTGCAGGGCTTACCCTTAGCCTAGAGGGAAGAAACAAAAACCTAACATACACATACTACAGAAAATAAAATATTCATTTATGCTTTCATTTAGTAATTTAATATATTAATATCCAATAATTTTTGGTGCAGTTAGCATTATATTTAATATTATTATTGTTTGTACATTTGTTTGCTCCTTAGTGGAGATATTTTTTTCCTTCTTGTGTTTTACAGGCACTTGTACACGTAATTGATAACTGTAACATCGTCTGTACAAAAGCGACGTAGGGGTACCCGTACGGCACTTTTCTTTTTTTCAATAACTTCCGTCGAGAATAATTGTACAATTCTAGTTAAATATAGATTACGTTGAGAATATTGTTGATGGTAGTATCTGCTACTATTAGTCTTGGCGTGTTAATGACTATTGAATTTCTTCATTAAATTGTTATAATCTTGTGCGTTCTTGACCTGTAATAAACAGGAATGTTAAATGGTTTGTTAAATGGTTGTGATATAAATATAATGTCCGTGTATTAGATTCTTTTTTTGTGGAATGGTTGGGGCGGGTGGTATTTCTTTTCAGGGTGTCCTAGATAATGACTGTCCCTGAAGCTGATAGTCTTCGATACTATGAGCTGTCAGGGAAAGAGTTAGCCATGACGAGGCTCAGGTGATGTCCGGCGAAGAATGGAGGTGGAATTCAAGATTTTTCATAGTCACAGGTAAGTGGTGAACCAACCGCGGTAAGGCCCGGCCACACACCCCACGACCCCTCCGGCGAGCTAGATGACTCCGTGTGGCCGGCGTAGGAGTTCCGGAATTTAGTTTCCGTTCTTATGTATGGTGTTGGCTCCTTGGTCATGCTTTTCCGGGCTTATGGCTAAGGGGGCAATACCTCGCATAAGTGGCGCCCAATAAATAGTCGCGCCATTATGCTGTTACAGTTCTAAGGAACTGGATTAGGCAGTGGCGTAGCGTGGGGGGTGCATAGGGGGCCATGGCCCCGGGCGGCGTAGATGTTGGGAGCGGCAGCCAAACTGGACCGAGCTAGAGATCCTGCCGGCAGCATCACATTGCCACATCCAGCACGATGTCCTGGCTGATGGTGTCTACAGGCCAAACCTAAATGGGAAGGAAGTGAAGTGAGGTGAAATTAGGTACCATTCCATATAAATGTATGAGAGCAAGGGTGGCGTTCATAGGTGAAAATGGTGCTCTTACACCGGGCGCAATTTCAGAAATTAAGATTTAAAAAAAAAATTGAAAAAATTGAAAAAGTGATCCCATTGTCCTATATTACACGAAATGCACCTTCTGTGCGTTTTACCATTGTCTTCTGCAAGATGTGGCCAATGCAATTTCATTTAGTTCGCCTGATTTTGTCGTCTATCTTGAAATTAGTCGTACAATTATAGATCACTACTTCGGCGAGAAACACCTGGATCGCCTCTTTTCTGAAGTTTCTGAAAGCGGCTTCTATGTCCAGTAAGGCTGTTAAGTGGACTGCTTTGTTATGCAAGACTCTACCGTAGAAACCAATATATGCAGTGCAGTGACCACCTATTATACTTCGAAATATAAAGGATTGGAGAACGACATAGAGACCTCCGTTATGGAGATTCGAGTTTATAGTATTATTAGTGCTGGAAATAGTTAAGGAAGTGCAGCTTACAATGAAAATCATCGGAGAGCATTAATCAGCATTAGCGGGAGAGTTTTGTGAACTTAAAGCGTAAGTAAACTCAGCACAGAAGCAAGATCGCGAAGCAAATCCTGATTGGACAAAGGCAGGGGCGCCCTTTCCTAGGTGCAGCTGGTGTATTTGCATTGGGCGCAATTGGGCAGGGCGCAATTTCAAAAAAAGTGAAAGAAAAATTCCGTGCCATCATTTTCAATGAGTGTTTGTGTCTTCTTTCATTTTCCTTTACTGCCATCAAAAAATGAACAAAAATGAAGGGGGCGCAACATGTATATGGCATGCTGCACCGGGCGCAAAAAAGCCAAACGCCGGCCTAGTATGAGAGAGACCAATATGGAAGTAAGTGGATGTTACATCTACTTCAGGGCAAGTTACGTCTACTTTACTTCTGCGTTACTTTTCATTTAGGTTTGGCCTTATTTCTGGACTATATAAAGTTGATGCATCAAAATTATCCAACCAAACTCTCCTATTTGACGGATTATCAAAAAAGCGTACGCCTGTGATGGAAGGCAACCCCTTTTCTATTATTAAATTATTTGGCGTAATTCTTTCGATTATTTGCAGGGCATAATTTCCCTAGTTGTCCACAGTAGAGTTGAGAACGAAATCGTCTTATTAATTGGAAATACCTCATATTGGACGATTCCCTTTGAGCGAAAATGCAGCAGATGTTAATTAGGTCTCTCATGTTTTTCGCGTTCAACTCATGAATAACTCATGCAGGGACCTTCTTTTTGTATCCATGTTTGTGTAAATGGTTCAAAACAGTTGTGTGGATAATAACTAGCAAACATATATTACATTCGTTCATTCGTTCGTTTTGATACAAACAGAGTGACGTTGCTCTCTTGTATGAAACTCTCAATGTGCATGGAAACAGCGATATTAAGATTCCCTTCTTTTATGACGCGGGCTGTAAATGCTGAAGTTTGAGAAGGGCTCCAAAAGCTGCCGCATTTGTCGTTAAAATCCTCTATAATAGTACTGGGCTACGATGATGGGAAATTAAACCTCCAGATATTGGACAGAGAAGAGTTTAAGCTCGTGCGTCTATGAGGCTTTCTATCTAAAGACAGACTGATATAAATTACAGAGAGAAATTACTGATTCCAGCTCTCTGGGTTTGTTAAAGTTTATAATTTAGGCCAACCTTGAAGGCACGGATATAGCCTGCGCCAAAACAATTGGAAATCTCAAAATCGATTTTTTGATGAGCAGTGGAAGTCTCAAATCCTCACCACGAAAGTAGATTCGAAAAAAAAAGTGCACCTCGTCATTCCGTTCGTTTAAAACCCCAAAATACCCGCTCATTTATATTTTCAATCACAATTCAATCCGTCTCACTACGCGACTCTTGTCCTGGTTAGATGCTATGGTGGAGTGTTGTTCCCGGCAAACAAGTTTCAAAAGGGAAATTAAAATGCATGTGCGCTTGAATTTTATCCATACACGGAATGTTAATGTATGTGCAGTTGTCATTTCCTCGCCTACGCGCAAAATTCCCATTTATTTTGGCGCGCACTATACCGAACATTCATTAGTTACATATAATTCATTGCGTTTACATCAATTGCCTTGAATTCTTGGATTGAAAATTACTTGAAATTCAAGTTGGGTTTTCGATCCATTGATGAAAAATTATTGAAAATCTACAATGTCCACGTTGATATTAATCTAGCTCTACAGATCTGATCTAGCTATCTTACCAATAGAACAAGTGGTATAAATTAACATTGGTCATTGTCTCAAACAGTTCGCTTTGCAATTCGAAAGTAGGGGGCAGCAAATTTATGGTTCGTCCCCGGGTGGCAGAAATCCACGCTACGCCACTGGGATTAGGCACGACAAACATGTGCTAGACCTCGTTTTCACCACTGTGAGCTGATGTCCACTTCAATCAATCGCGATATCGAATCGATTCTTGATTGGGGCCGCATGAATCGTGTTGAATTTAACGCCACCAAACTGAAATACTGCCTCATATCCGTTATTCCTCCTATCTCAGTGGGACAAGAAAACGTAATGGCTGACTCAACTCTAAACACCCTACTACTATAACTTTTACGAAGGATCTGCGATGGAATGATCACATTTTCTAAATTGCCAAACAAGACTCCCAATGCCTTGCATATCTTAAGAGTTGCAAGTTCCTCCTCCACCCAGCTGCCCTGGTTACAATCTACAAATTCTACATTTTTCCCCGTCTTGAATACAATTCGTATATCTGGGCAGGCTCTCCGAAAACCACCTTGGCTGTGCAAGGTGCAAAATCTTGCCAACAATATCAGTGGTGATGGCACCTTTCGCGCCTCTATACTTTATTGATATTACCATAGCAACTGTTCCACTTAAATTCAGAACCTCCTGCCAGCACGCAATATTTTTCTCGCCACACAAGTCTAGTCCACGGGGCCCACCCCCATACCGTAGAACAACTCGATTGTGGAATAATCTCCCGCAATCAGTATTTCCGAACTAGTACAACACCGTAAAGTTCAAACGTAAGGTTCAACGAAATTTTCTTGACTAAAACATCATCGAGTAATACCAGTATTTCAGTTGCACTCTCTTTTGAGCGAACTTCAGTTCGAGTCCAGTTATATGAAGTGAGGTTTGTTTTACCCTCAGTTCAATATGTGGAAATTGTATGCGAACTGAGGTTATTTTAAAGTTAAGATCACCATTTTCCTCGAACTTGCGCAGTTCGGCTTGTATGAGGCTTATTGAAACCATATCCTCGCATCTCAATCCACGGCACTTCGCCAGTACAGCATAGTATTCCCACTTAAAAACTGAGTGATGTCGAATGGTGTTTGTCCATGCTCTCTCGCAATTTACTTTCGCACACTTAAGCCGATGAATCCATCGCCCTTTGTACACTTCCTCTACCAAGATTGCCAAAGTTGTGTTTGGTATTTCGTTTGATCATGGAATTATGTATGTTAACGGAATGGTTTTTCGTAGTCTCTTGCACTTCCTCTTCGCTTGGCGTTGGTACGTATTTCTGATCTATCTGAAAGGCAAGCAGCTTGTTAGCGGCAAGCAGATTATGCGAGAACAAACCTGGTACTACGTCTTCTCCACTGGGCAAATTACTATCGAGATAATGAACACTTACCAGCATGAATTTGGGTACGGCCTGCGCCAAAACTATTGGGATTTTACACGCAGGCGTAATTCCACGCATATTAACATTTCATGTATGGATAAAATACAAACGTACGTGTATTGTTATTTTCCCTTCGAAATTCATTTAGGGCCAACAACAAAATAAAATTCCGTACTACGAAATCCAAGCTATCTTGGACTGATTCATCATCTGGGTTTTCGCAATTTGTTTAGCCTCTTTTAGGCCTTGGGTCATGAGCACTGCGAAAGCAATGAAAAGGCTGACGCCTTGGCCAGACTAGGCCTGTGCATAATAAATCAATGATCCGAAATTTAATATTTGAAGAATGAATACTAGTTTGGAGAAGAGGATTTCAGGCAATCGGATCTTAATTAAATGTTTATACTAAAAGCTGGAAGTCGACATATGATCTGTAAAGTTTCACGTCGTCTCGCAACATGGCCAAGGAATTGTCAGGATGCTATAACATCAATGTCTGAATGTGTTGATTTAAGTAGTAAGGTATCGTCATCTATTAGCGATAATTTGACCATGTGATAAGCTGTAAGACTACGACAATTGATCATGTCCCACGAGGTGCGGAACCCGGCAAAGATAGTGCTGGGGAAAATACCGCCAGGAAAACGGACGGATATATAGATGACGTCGAGGATGACTTGAGATAGTTGGGAATAAGAAACTGGAAAAGCCGGGCCAGCGATCGAGAGTCATGGAGGCGAAAGCTGGAAGATGCCAAGGACAACAATAGGCTGTGCAGCTAGTGATAATGATGAGAAGTGAAAAGACACAGTACCATAGACTGCGCGGAATTAAATCAAAGACTGGAAGTCGGGCACTTCAACCCTTAGGCCAACGAGGTGCGCAATAATATTGATTGGCGTAGTCAATTTTCTGACCCTTTCTTTTCAAAAGAAGACTCGGGTTCTAAACTCAAAGGCATTATGCATACCTTAAACTTGAATACTCTGCAATACAAACAGAACAAAAAGTTTCCAAAATTTCAATCTAGTATACAATAGCAAAAAAAACACAGTCTAAGTTTAAAAATATCACTTGTTCTTACAGTTCCACAATTCTCAAATGTATTAACCCACAACAAACCCCCCAAAAGCCCTAAAAAAAATCACGAATAAAAATTAAACATCAATATTACCTACTCTAATTGTAGCAAACTTTAATAAAAGATACCAATCAGAGGGGAACATCTCCCATGAAGCTCCTTTTCGGAAGTAGAACAGCATATATCCACCAGAAGGCAGTAGGCAGCCACCAAAGCCATTCTATTTCTATTCATACATCTCTATGAATATATATTGAACTGAGGAGGGCCTAGGAAGCATAACGGGTAGCCAGTAACAACAAAACTTTATCTGACTTTCCACAACGGGGCACTTATACACAATTTACTGTCAATCTACACATTCGTATGTATACGAAATGGCGTATTGTGAATATAAGCTCGTTTCTAGGCGAAAATTAGCAATAAAATATTCATGAAACTAAAGCAAACATATCTAAAGCACAATTTTGGTATGTGCCTAGGCATTGGGCTCTATCTACATACTATGTATTGTATATGTGCTGGCCCTCCCAGAGAGTGTGTTAGCATAGTGTTTATAATTTTGCCTGTGTACATATTTTGCCTTAACATAAAATATAACCAGAGATAGGTTAAGAATTGTTGCAACCTTTTCAACCGGCACCACCACCACCAACCACCTGGCCTTCCTATATCTGGCACACACGCAGAATGGTCCATTCCTTTATGACCCAAAGTGGACACACCGAGATTACAGGGAATAATATATGAATGCCCAAAACAGGACCCCTGTTAAATCCCCCCCAAAATGTGGGTAAAAGTTTATGCCAAAATATCTATAGACGACGTACTATATGGTTTTTGAGAAAGTTTTTGTTGGTGAATTTCTTGGACTTGGCCTTCCTTTCCTCCCACTCCTTACAGTTTGAGAGAGAGAGAGACTGTTCAAATATTTATAACAAAATTTTCCTTTTAGTCAATCTATCACACATAAAAAGGGTTGAATTTTGAGTAGGGTTATATATTATATGTATGTATGTGTATAGAGTGAAGGGTGAGTAATATTCTGAATTGAAAATGTCGACGTCCATGTTATAAATCAATGATTCTATACAGCAGTAGCAAGAATGATAACCATTAAAGACGAAGGACGACGAGAGGATGAAAATCAATCAATATCAGGTTGTAGAAAAAAATACGTTCTATAGTTTTTCGGACAAAAATATTGACCTCGAAAATGAATTTCTATGCTCGGAATAAATTCGTCGAAATTGATGATGATGGAATTTCTATTAAATACTCCTCCTCATTCCAAGCTCACTATCTACGTTATACCTCATACGAAAAAAACACACATTCACGTAGAAAAAAAAATAATTTCAGTGGCCCTCTTCTACCTTATTCCATTCTTTTCCTTTATTTTTTTCTTTTTGGTAAACGTTAGGAAGTTGTTTGCCTTTCAATTCAATAAGTTAAACGAAGCAAAAGAAATCCTGCCAACCACATGTACACCCTCAAATTGAAGATTGCTGAAAGTTTTTGAACAGCATTTTGCGGATAATTCAGATGAATCCTTGGAAGTCTTATATATACACACATACATATTTACACATTAATATATGTGCAAAAGCACCCACATACACCGAAAAAAATCAACCAACAGCCAAACATACAGTGTATACCTTCAATTTGGAACTACTTCAATATGCTCCATCGATATCGTTCATATAGAGAGGATATCTGCAAGCGCTACGTTTTATATATGTTATATGTACCTCAAAGGCATATCTGTTAGGAGGTACTGGGAATAAGATTGAAAACCAAAGGAACGTGGTCAAAGGAATCAAAAAAATTTTATGAAAGGAAAATGCAATAGAAAATCGCACGTAAAGAATGGGAAGAGGTTCAAGTTCCCCAGTTGAAAGGAATTGTTCAAATACTAGAAATGGGATTCGACCTCTGGACGAAAATTAAACTTCTTCCGTTGTTCGTATATGAGTTTGATTGCAAAAGTATTTTTTATTTTATTGGAAGATGAAGGATAAGGTAACGTAGTTGCTGGTTGGGGGTGGAAGATGGTAGGATAGGAAACACCTTATGGTATTCAAGTAGTAACCTCGAGAGATATTTGGTCAGGTGACTTTTAGCTACGTGAAATATGTAATGGGAATCTAGAAGTAAAGACAAATTTAAATTTGGTTTGGAAACTAGCAGAGTTTCTGCTCGAACGAAATGTCTAGTCTTGTTCAATAATGTGTACCTGCTCTTCAAAGCACTTTAATTTATAAGCCACAATTTATTAATGCTAAGCTCCAGCTTCTAGAAACTGTTTTAAAATCTTTAATTTTTAAAATTTTCTGCTGTGACATCAGTATTTTTGGGGCACTGGGATCCATCAAATATTGCTTCATTTTAACCCGCATCCGTCCCTTAAAACTTCAAACGTTAAAGTACCTATGTATCAATTTGAAACAGGCTAGAAAAACAGGCATAAATCATACAAAAATATAAACAAATAGATTTAGAATAGTTATATAATAGTTTAGAATAGAATAATTTAGATTTAGAATAGTTAGGAAGCTAGCCAAAAACTCGAATCCAAATATTTATACGTATCCGTTTTTTTTAATTTGAATTTTGAATTTGTATCAAATTGACACTAGGGACGGATGCGGGTTAATGTCAGGAATAGTTCGGAATAGTATACAGATAGACTGACAGAATTGAGGGCTTAAAATAAAACCCACACATAGATCGCGCTTTTTCATTTGAATCGTGAAAAATCATCATACTGAACAACAAAGTTTTACCGAAAAGAAATAGTTAAGAGTACCTGCAATTACAATTAAGCTTACTACTAACAGATAACAGATTGATAGTACGTAGAGAGTAGTACAACTATGCCACTCCGAGCCGAATAACATCTTCGGTTGTGACCTCTAAGGTGGATGTGATCTGGGATGTTAGTGAGCGCCATCTATATGAAATTAGTTGAACTTTGAATTGGGTGTGTGTCTTGGATGAGGTTTCGGGCTTAGAATCTATAGTTGAGCTTTCGCTGTGTTTTGGGTGTGATCTTGTGGGGACCTAAGCAGCGAAAGATCGAACTGCAAAGAGAAGCACAAACTTTATCAGTTTACAATGGATTCTAAAACCCCGTATAGGACTTGATTCAAATATTTTTCTAAGAATTCCTTGCCTCTTACTCTTTTTAAAAACATCAATTTTCAATCTGAAAATAGATAAATCACGTTCTTCTTCTTCTTCTTAAATGGCGCTGCGCTCCAAGGACTAGCACTCGGGCCTCTCGAAGTCTCCTCTTTCAGTCGTTTCTACGTCTTGCTAGCACTCTCTAATTTGTTATAGGAAGTTTCCGTATATCTTCTAGCAGGTCATCCATCCACCTATGTATTTGTTGCTCGTCCTAGTCTTATCCTTCCTGATGGTGTACCATTAACAATCCTGGCTAGCATTTTATCTTCTGAAGCTCGTACAGCGTGTGCGAGCTATCGCAGTCTATCAATTTTGTGTATGCAGCTGAATTTATTTCGTCATACATTTCTTCAAGTCTTCGCTTGTTCTAATGCGCCATTCATTCTGATTAACTCATTACAGGACAAAATATTCTTCTCAAGATGTCCCTTTGAAGACTCTAACCTGATTTTCTGTTTGTTGGGTCAATGTCCAAGCCTCAAAGCCGTAGCATAGAACTGGGCAGATTAATGTTTGATATGTTTTTTGGCATTTGGCATTACAATACAATGGCACCTCGCCTCATTTGAAGTATGACACGGTACTGGCTCAAAAGAAAAAGGCGTTTTCTGAGACGAAGTAAGGAAAAAACAAACTCCCTGCGACCTCTTGTCTATAAAACTGATTTTGTGTATGGGGATCAGCAAATAGTGCGTTTAATATTTAATTTGACTCGACGAATTACAACGAAAAATATTTATTTATAATTTCTTCTAAAGATCTCGCGGGCTGGATAGAAACTTTTTGGGGGGAGTAGATGGTCCGCGGGCCGGAGGTTACCCACCGTTGACTAAACAATGCCTAAGAGTGAATAGGATAAATAAAATGTATCCCAAACTCATTCATTCCATATCAAACTATAAAATCAATTAAAAATTTGAACCATAACAACAAAAATTTTTACAAATCGAAATCGATAAACACAGGTTACATTTTTTTTTTGATTCTATAAAATTTGGTTTAACATAATCATATACTTATATACATATATGTACCTACTATTATTTTGCTGTAAATAAAATTTCAACTGCAACTATTCCACAATAAATCATCAATTCTATGATTATAAAAATAAGCACCGATGTGGTGAGGTGCCCATGTCCCTGTTGTCAGCAGTCACCAGATTGTAATAGCCAATGTGAAATCAGGCGTGATAGTGGGTTTTTTTAGCATAAATATTTAAAACCAGAATTTTATAAATGACATAAAAAAAGAGAAATTATTCAATTATATATTTATAAGTACTCCTGGGTAGTGAGTTATATCAAACGATATGTTATATGTATGTACTTATGTATAACTCTGCATGAAAAACTAAATAATAATCCATCATTCAATAAATAACTCGACTTCGCACTCCGAAAATAGGTAATTTCTCACTCGAATGTAAGTGAGTGAGGGAGAATGCAGTTCTACAACTGTCTAGCTCTGCCCATTGATCATGATCCGAGGGCCCGCATGAGGGGCCAAAAAATTCAAACATAACTGAATACATAGTTCGTATTATTCATCATATTATACAATAGCCGTAACCACTAGGTAGACTGCTGAGCCAAATATGAGGTTGAGGGGTGTACATTGATAGTCTTGCATTGGAGGGTAAAAGGTTGTGCGACCCGGAATATGCAAAAGTTGTGGCAATGGAAATACGACGGACCCTGACGCACGAAACCGACCATATGATGGTCGCAAGATATGTGGAAAATGATGGAAATCTCATTTCAAACTAGAGAGAAAACTATACACCGATCCTAAAGACATCTTGAAGCGATAGGAAGACTACTTTCATGAATTGCTATATGGTGAGCTAACTGAAAATTCGGAGCTCCGCCAATATCTGATGAGAGTCCTAAGCTGCCGCCACGAAGCTTAGAAGAAGTTAGCAGAGCCATAAGCCGACCCAAAAACAACAAGGTCTCGGGTGCAGAAGGCATCGGCAAATATGGAGGGCCTACCCTACACCATTCGATTCATGAATTAATTGTGCAGATATGACAGAAGGAATTGATAACAGAAGACTAGAAAAAATGAATCCTCTGGCAAATACTTGAAAAATAAGAAAGGTGTAAACCAATCATCGGAATATAACGTTGTTGAGTACTGCTTAAAATATATTCTCCGCTTTCTTACAAAGGATGATGGTCCAATACGCTAGAAACATCATAGGCCAATATCAGTGAGGCTTCAGCCCAGACAAATCAACGACTGATGAGATTTTCACCTTGAGGCAGACGCTGGTGCGAAATGTTCAATACCTCTTCATAGACCATGATACCATAGCCAGAGTAGAACTCCACAAAGCCATAAAAGCTTTCGGCATCTCTAATAAGCTGACACGATAATGTATGTTGACCATGACCAATGTAGCAAGCCAAGTAAATACATATATCCGGGACCCTGACCAGACCAATCGAAATCTATAATGGACTGCGACTTAACAACGGTCTGGCCTGTCTTCTTTTCAACCTAGCTTTGGAGAAACTGATCTGAGATTCGCGAGTAGTTCGGGTTAGAACATCAAGAGATGTACGGGACACTTTCACCCAAGTTGCGCAAACGGTACGCATCCTGCATAAGGTGACTAAACGTTGTCTATTAAGCCACATGATGTTGTTTTGCTAGAGAGCGTTGGCGGTTAAATAACTGTGGTGCCCTTTGAATCACCGCCGTCACAGCGGTGGCAAACAGTTGGTGAACGATTTTTCTTGTGGACGGCGAACATTTTTTAAACGAAATCAACATTTATAAAAAAAATTGTGAAGCCAGCTCAACTGCTATTGTTTGGACCAACCAGCGAAGAGGATGAAATTTTAATTGAATCTATAAAAAATCGTTAATACATTTTTCGTCATCCAATGGCTCCGCATCTACCACATATATTAATAATGTCATGTCTAGAGCATCCATTCTACAGTTGGCATATCTGGACCATTGTTTTAATAGCTCTACCACTTCACCATACCACTTGGTCATATTACCACCACTCGATAACTTAGGAAACCGCAGTTTAAGCTGATGCTGTATAATACCCTCGACACACGGACGTAGTTTCATTACAAATATAAGGCGTCGTAACGAATGCTCAAATAGGAGACATCTGTCGGTCGATAAATTATTGTAAAAGCCTGGCTTTCAGGAATTTTTTAAGTGACAACTGGTATTGTTTTTACTTTTATATTAAAACTAGCAAAAACCCGCGTGCGTTGCAACGCCTTTTAATAAAAAAAAATTATGTGGGCATACTCCGGGATAGGAAATGGTTATAAAATAAAAAAAAATTATGTGTGCGTTGTACGCGGTAGGAAAAAAATTATAATGAAAAAACAATAAATCTGGAAAAAATTGCCTCTTCCCAATATTATCGGTGATTCAATTAGAACAGCGTTATGTATTCAAGTAGATGCATCTAAACATATAACTTCTCGGTGAATTGGAATTTTAACTTTCTCTTTTCGGTTAGCCGTTACACTGCTCCCTTCTTACTCAGTATTCGTCCCGAACACAGCTTCCTCCAGGTCCCGTTTTTTCCGATCGAACTTTTTGGAAGCGATAGATGACATCGTTTAACCTCGTGATGACAATGTAGGGGCGCACAAATTTGCAAACTTCGACTCTTTCTACCGTTTTTACTGTTTCTATACTGGTTAGAGGGAATTTTAGAAATTTACTACATTTCAGAATGTGGCTTGGGAAAATTCGTGCGTCATATTGGACCCGTAATTTTGAATTTATAAGCTTTGATCATAAATTCGTTGTTTGCCCTAAAAGCCCCCAGATACCGATTTTCATTGCAATCGGAATACAATTGGAAAAATTCGTGGCCATATTGGCGCGGCCATTTTGAATTTATAAGTTTTGATCATAAATTCGTTATTTGTAACCTTAAAAACCCCTAGATATTCACTTTCATTGGAATCGGAATACAATTGGAAAAATTCGTCCGCCATTTTGAATTTATAAGTTTTGATCATAAATTCGTTATTTGCAACCTTAAAAACCCCTAGATATTCACTTTCATTGGAATCGGAATACAATTGGAAAAATTCGTCCGCCATTTTGAATTTATAAGTTTTGATCATAAATTCGTTATTTGCAACCTTAAAATCCCCCAGATTTCGATTTTCATTGGAATCGGAACACAATTGGCAAATTCGTCGGCCATATTGGCACGGCCATTTTGAATTTATAAGTTTTGAAAGTTTTGATCATAAATTCGTTATTTGCAACCTTAAAATCCCCCAGATTTCGATTTTCATTGGAATCGGAACACAATTGGCAAATTCGTCGGCCATATTGGCACGGCCATTTTGAATTTATAAGTTTTGACAACAAATTCGTTATTAGCTACCTTAAAAACTTCTGTATACCAACTTTCATTGAAATCGGAACACAATTTGCGTGGCCATTTTGAGTTTTCGGCGGCCATCTTGAATTTTTTTATAAATTATAGCCTATATGTTATTCTGATATATGAGCTATATTATTGTAAAGTTTCATTAAAATCCATTCAGTAGTTTTTGCGTGAAAGAGTAACAAACATACATACAAACATTCACGTTTATAATATTAGTAAGATTAATGAAAAATATTACTTGTTTCCAGATTAGCTGATTCATAGACAAGCAGGTGGATAACAACGTAACAAGGAAATCAATTTTTTTATGTTCGTTCACTGAAATTATTCACTACACATCAACTTATGACAACTGTCAAAACATAACGACGAATTTTATCGATAACGACGAATTTTCCGATGTGTCACCCTCTAAAATGATATTCGTCGTAATGGCGAATTTCATTGACGTATGTTGATGGAGGATTTATGGGATGTAACAATATCCAACCTCACCTTGGAAGAATAGCGTAGACCAGGACATCCAGAGCATATTGATGCCAAACTACACACTATCGGCGAAGAATCAGGACCGGTGTAGAGAGCGGTTACCAAAGGGCAGGACCAGATCCCGATTGTAGAGACGTTAAAGTAGGTAAGTAAGTAAGTAAGTAGTATGCCCTCTGATGAAGAGAATAGAGATTGCAAAAACACTTAATTAAAACCTCTTTGTTTTATCAAATTTACTACCGAAAAAAAATTAATAAAATTAATCGCATTTACACCTCTGACAGATTTATCGAAGCAGAAAAGATACAGCAATTTTTTCCTGTACTTTTTGCAGCGACCATAGTTGGAATTTTGTTTACCTTCCAAAAAAGGATTTATCGTTGGTCCTGGAAACTTTTTCTCTCAAGTGGCACTTTTGCACCCTGTGTGAGTCCTGCTATTCTGCTGCAGTATTTGCGTTCTTCTCATGGATCCTGGAATAAAAAATTTTCTCATCCATTGTTTCTCTTATTTCCTTTTTTGTTCGTTCATTTGTTGTTTGTTATTTCATGCACCTTCAGTGCAATTGTACATTTTTTTTCTTCAAAAAAAAAAGAACACAGTTTTGTGTGAAGTTGAACTTTTGAAGGTCATAAATTATTTGGTCCACTCTAATTCAGAGGAATCTCCCCAGCAGTATAGTTTCCGTTCTCCGCCATTTTATAGAGGAGGAACAAAAGTCGCGATTTTCACTGAAATGTTATCCTTTTTGTTTGGTTTTATTTTTTTTTAGCTGTCGGTGTATTGCAATGCACACACAACATTGAGAATGAATGCAATTGGAGCCCGTTCTTGCATTTAAAAATTATTGCACGAGCAAAATGAATACAATCTCGTAAACTTTTGCGAATTTGTAGATGTATATGTTTACTCGTACAATGAAAGGAATTATTTAAAAGTTGCTAAGGTGGTGGTACTTCAGGGTGGGTTTTTTTAAGTATGTTTATGACTTGTTTCTAGATTTATTATTTACGATAGTCTTAAAAGCGAATTATTTTGTAAGAAAAGATAAGGGTTTTACTTAATTATTCCTCACTATTTTAAAAGCTTTATGAATTAAACAATTATTGTGAAATCGAACCAATCTAATACATTTAGTTTAACGCGCTGCGAATTTCTATCCAGGATTGTAATTATAGTCTTCTTCTTCTCTGGAAAGGGGTTGGGTCCAAAAGTACCATGACCATTTCACTTCGCCTATTGTATCACACCCATATTTGTACGCCAGCCAGCTAGGTTTGCAGTCTGCCTAGTGGCAAGGACAAATTGCCGCCCCTTAAGAATATATGTATACAGGGTGATCTATTTAGAGGTCCTTTTTTCTAAAATAAAAATATAAAAATAAATAAAATTTATCGGTTTATCTTCATTATCATACAAAAGAACCATTCTTTTCATTCATGGTCCATTCTGAAGTTCAAATTTTTTATAGCGCTTTCGAGTATTACTAATCCTATTCGGCCAATGACTGGAACCCAAAAGAGACGTAATAACAATTGATCTAGGCAGATCGGAAGCGAGAAAATAACTGCCCACCAAATCGTTCTCACAATATAGTCATGGTTTCACGGACTTAGTAGGGCCTCGTTTTGGTGGAGCCTAATGTCGATCACAAGCCTGAATTTCAGGCTGCTGCCCCTATAACGGGAGCCATTCACAGTTACGTTCCGGCCTGCTTCATTTTCAAGAAATATCGACCTACAACTCCACTAGCCCATATAAACGACAGCAAACCGTTTTGTCTAGATGTAATGCCATCAATTGAACCTCTTCGAGTTGCTGCTCTTTAGCCCAAAAATTGCAAATTTGCTGGTTGGCGTAGCCATTAAGCTAGAAATGGGCCCAATCTACTAACATAATTTTAGTTGAAAAAAGAGGATTTTCTTCTTCTTCTTAATAACTTGTAGACGCTGTGCGAGGCTCAATTAATCCGACTCACTAAAACCTCGTTGAGTGGTTTGATGAAAAGAGTAAAAGCAACATATCTGACCCCTTTTAAACCAATAGACGTCTAGGATCAAGAAACAACTTTGTATTAGAAAAAGCGGCCCGCGAGGCTTGTACTGAAACCAGAAGCACGATGCTAAACAAGTATGTGCAGCTAATAGCATATGCAGATGAGATAGTCATCATAGGCAGGACAATGGCTGCAGCAAAGTAAGTGCTTGTGGCGCAAGAAAAAGCAGGTTTGAAATCCTAAATTATCATCAATGAAAATAAAACGAAGCATAATGTGGATCCCTAATATATGTAAATAGAAGAAGAAGAACAGGATAAAATGTAACCATCGAGAGATGTAAGCGTAAACCGTAAACAAAATCACCTACTCAACAACTTGAAATTAAAAGAAGAATACTACCAGCGAACAAAACAATCCGTTCGGTTTCTTCGTCTGTAACGGGCCGCGATTCATTACTAATAATCCGTCTCCCAAAAAAGCTTCAGAAAAATAAATATTCAACCACCAGACCAAAGAGAGCTGATTCTCTCTTTGAAAGCTTCACTTCAACGCTTTAAAGCTTCCTATCCCGACGAGCTCTCCAGATATAAAAGAAACGCTTCACCAGGTCAGCTTCAGTCTTTCGCCAGACTCGTTCCAAAGAGGCCATCTTCTCCGGGCTTATACCGTATCCAGGTGTACGATCCAGCAGGGACCACACACATAACACATACAAACCACTTACCGACCATTACTGAATGACTGTGGAATGCTGCTCAGCCCTTGACAATATTCCTGGTAGCATTTCCTATACCCTGTCAAGATGTACGATCCCGCACGGTCCACCGAAATAAGTAGGTAATTATTTAGCGATACCAGTATGAAACGTGTATCTAGAAATAATAAGTAATTACTTAGATTTTTAGTCCAGGAGAGATAGAGAAAAAGTATTTAAAAGTTGAAATAAATCTCTGCCGTGCAAAGGACAAAAGACCTAAATGCAAAAAGCTCGATTTGAGTAAAACGCGTTTCAAGTGTTTTTTTGTTACTTTCTGTAAAATAAGAAAATGAAAATGAAGTTTATTCAAATTATCTAAACTTAGATAATTTGAATAAACTTCATTTGCATTTTCTTATTTTACGGAAAGTAACAAAAAAACAACTTGAAACGCGTTTTACTCGAATCGAGCCTTTTGCATTTAGGTCTTTTGTCCTTTGCACGGCAGATCTACCCTGCGATTTCTTGACGCTATAATTAAGAGAAAAATCGTAGGAATTCAATGAATGTGTTTTGGATAACATTGGTCCAGGGCAACAGGTGGTAAAAAGCTAATAATAGTAGCGAAAACACGTTTTGGGTACGAAAAAAATGTTGTTTTGGACAAAAATACAACAAATCAAAAAATTTCTAGGACCACTGTTGGCCTTGTTCAACCTTTTTTTGTGAAACAGGTGTTTTTACATTTTTGAGATTTACTCGAAAATTTACCATTATTTTTTCATGAAATTTTTATTGTAGGGAGGCACCATCAGTGGCCACAATTTAAGCCCCGACACAAGGTTCTACGATAATTACACTCCCTATAATTAAATGTCAAAAAACGGCCATTTTTAATGGTTGTTGAATTTTTCTGCAAAAACCTGTTGACCGATATCAATGGTCCAAAACTCATAATTTTCGTCTTTTTAAGCACTATTATGTAGTATTTTTTGTTTTCCAAAACAACATTTTTTTAGTACCCAAAACGTGAAAAAACGTGTTTTCGCTACTATTATTAACTTTTTACCACCTGTTCCCCTGGACCAATTTCATCCAAAACACATTCATTGAATTCCTACGATTTTTCTCTTAATTATAGCGTCAAGAAATCGCAGGGTAGATTTATTTCAACTTTTTTGCTATCGCTCCTGGACTATTAGAGATTAAAATTTTTAGCCTACTACATAAGGATTTTAAATGCTATGCAGCTATTCACATCTGAAAACCCATAGTTTTACGTCACTATGACGTCATTTGCCGCTAGCAAATGTTCGTGTGCCTCGGTGGATGCGTCCCTTTCAAGATCTCAAGTCTACGCTGGATAGGAAATGTAATAAGAAAGCCTGAAGAAGCACCTCCTAAAATGCTGTTCCTCCAAACGCCTGAGAAATAGGAAGATAAACGTGACATAGAAATGAACTTATACGGTCAAACTGCGCAAGTCCGAGCAAATCAGTGTACTGAACTTAGCCTAAGTTCTCATACATTTTCACATATTGAACTCAAGAATCAAGCTTGAGTTCGTCCAACAGAACATGAAATTGAGATTAAACATAAAAACTGGCTCAAAAGAGAGTATTCAAATGGAATAATGGAATATCATCCCAGTGAGCTTTTGCATTTCTAAAGGCTCAAACAGAGCCAATCCGTTCCATCCGTTTTTAAAAGATGGAAATTTGACGTTCCGTGAGACAATCGAAGTGGTAGCCACAATCAAGCGGACGGAACATCAAAAATAACAAAGAAAATGCGTGCCGGGCGACGGAATGGATTGATTTTAGCCTTCACTTCTGGCGAAAAAGTAACAATTTCATGAAC
This sequence comes from Thereva unica, assembly GCA_949987705.1. Taxonomy (NCBI): domain Eukaryota; kingdom Metazoa; phylum Arthropoda; class Insecta; order Diptera; family Therevidae; genus Thereva; species Thereva unica. Next base: position 76,442,064 of record OX465285.1, read on the forward strand.
GAACTGAACATGCCAGCCGGTGATGCCACTTATTCGGATTAAACTGAACTTAATTGAACTGAGGCCGGTGAAGTCCGGGTATTACGGAAAAGGGAAGACCAAGAACATTGGAAGAAGATTCTTGGTGGAAGTTTGTTGGGAATCGGTTTGACAAAATTAGGCTCAAATGTACTCCCCAATTCCACTCCAGTCAGGACCAGAATGTTTTTCGAAATTTTAAGATATCAACTTTCATCTTGATCACGATGTCGTATAAGTTCAATGTATTGTCCACAGATGGAACTGGCAATAGCTTTCATATTTCTTGACATACTGATATCGAAAGGAGTTTTTTAATCCTTCAAAAATATCCGATTAAAAACTGAATTTATTACGCTGAATCATAAAAGGCAGCTCTTTTTGAATCATTCAATTCCACAACTAATCCCTGTCCCCCTCGATGGTGACAAAGCCAAACTAAACAAGTGTTCAATTTCACACCTAATAGAAGCGACTTACGAAAAAAGAACTGTATATTATAACTGCACAGAGGGTGAAATGACACCAACAATAAGGGTATGTAAATCTCTGCTCATGCTTTCATAAATTGAATTTATGGCATAATACGTGAACATGAGAAAAACCTGCTCCATCTTTAGATCAGTGCATCCCTATTCAAGGAGTATGAATCTGCAGAAAGGGATTAAACGGCGGCGACACAATGGAAGCTATTTCCCTCGAACATGCTATAAATTTCGGTGCTCCGTTGCCCAAATAAAATCAAAATAAGAAGAAGAAAATATGGGGGAGGTTGATAAAAGTCCATTGTCTGACGTAGATTGGATGCTCCTAAGATCCATACTGTATAAGTGTAGGTTGCCAGGGGTGGCATCCCGAATGGGAGACCAAGAAACAGCGGGTGGTGGATTCTGGTGTGCAAACAAGTGGATCTCGTCGCATCGATGAGATGACATATGGCTGCAAACAATGAAACCGTTAAGTGATATAGATAGCTCGGCACTGAGTCCTGAATCGTTTTTTGGCTAACTTAAGCTGCAGGATGCCTGCCTGTGTGTGTTATTGGAATTATTCGCATCGGCAGACGTTAATGCTCTTATGGCTAATTTCTGGGATGCAATTTTGGGTGTGGTGCACTGGCGGTGAATAATGATCGGTTGACAAATTGCTTATGGTACACGGAATACTTAATTTAATTAACTGACACCCCACTAGGTTTTCGTGCTATACACGTAGAGGAGGATGGAATCCATTAAGACTTTGATACCACTAATGAATAATTGTCGAAATGTAAATGGTTAAGGGCAAATAAATATCAAAAAAAACACAAGATTATTAGTTGCAATTTTTCAACAAAACCCTATGATAACATTTTCTCAAAGGACAACGAAACTTTTGACTAGGATATTTGATTAAGAATTAAATTCAGTCATGTTAGGGCAGAATAGAATAGACGAAGAGAAAGAAAAGTTTTGTGTAAATTTACTTTAAGGAGATGGTATTCTTGAGTTTCCTTTTTGTATAGATGTATATGTATATGTACACGTACCACGTAAAAGGAACAAAAATGTGCACAGAATTGTAAAAGAAAAAAAAAACTGTTCCTTTCGTACTTCTTGTTTATGTTTGGGTATTTGTACATGCACTTGACTAAATAAATACTCCTCAAGCATCTTGACCACAAAATGAATTTAATTTCAGTCTCAAAGGTTCTTGTTACATTTGGAATTGGATAATGGAAAAGGAACTTACAGCCAAGGACATTGTATAAGAGATTGTAAAATTGTGCGCCTTCAGGGTAGAAAAAAATAATCAATAAAATAACACGGCAATAACAATTGATGATAAGCTGCTTTTAAAGTAGTTATATCCCCTGAATTAGTTGAACAGGAACTTAAAACCGGTTCCAGGTATGATGCAAAAATTAAAGTGAGAGATTTGAAGTGCAGAGTAGGTTGGCAGTTCGTATAGAGTCAGTAGACAGGCAGTAAGTCGTGCCATGCCCTGGCTTAGATCAAAAGATATACATAAAGCCACCGGGATATCTGCTGATGGAGCCACTTGCAACTAAATACAGTACGCGCTTTATAGGGGGGGAGGCGAACCCAGGTGTCGCTGCGATCCAGTAATATGTTCATTTATTTAGTACTAGAAAAAACCCGCGTGCGTCGCAACGCCTTTCAATAAAAAAAGATTATGTATGCTCAGCACACATGTACGTAAAAGGTATACTGAAAATATCTCAAATCTGTTAAAATTTGTTTATTTTGAATTTGTAGAGTATGTTACAACTTTTTTAAGATTCGATGATGAAAAATTGTGTACTACGGGTACAACAGACACCTAGCCAAACATATTCAGAATCGTCCGCATATATCTTGCTATGCATGTATCGGACGCCCTGTGCAGAGCTTCGATCATAGCGCCGTCCTCCTCTCCTAATTGTTTTTCCCAAAAAAAAACCAAAAAAAAATTTTTGCAAATTTGGCACCTACCATGCACTCCAAAAATGCACAAACTGGTGCTCCTAAAAAACTTTTCTTCTTTTTTTTCCCTTCAGTTTGAGACGAACAGCAGAGGTAAAAAAATGTTCAGAACCCTTAATGTATCCTACTTTTCGTTGTTCCCATATACTGGCTGTAGCAATAAAAACTTAACATTCAAAATTATTTTTTACTTTTTAGTTCATTTTAAAATAAAAACCGTATTTTTTAGTTTTTTTAAGTTTTTTTAAACAGTTTGCTTTCTAGTTGTTAGTCTATTATATGTCTTCCGCCGTTTTGTGGTGGCCTTGTGGTGAAGAAAAAGGTAATCCCTATTTTGTTTTGGCAGCCAAGCTGTATTTGTCACCATTTTGAATGACGTCATATAGCTAACAGTATTCAACTTGTCATACCCTTTCATTTGATACCCATACCAAGTGACTTGTAAAGATAAACGTAACCCCCCATTTTGTGTTGGCCGCCATATTGAGTTTGGAATAACACCATACAGCTAATGGAATTCTACTTGTCACATCCTTTCATTTGATATCCATACGGAGCGCTTTGTAAAGACAAATGTAATCACCACCCATTTTGTGTTGGCCGCCATTTTGTGTTTTGCGACATTTTGAATTTGGAATGACGCCACACAGCTAATACAGGGTCCGCCATGTAACGTTTTTTTTTCAACTAGTGCTTATTTCGTGTATGACAACACTTAGCTCATGTCTGATTTGACAGATAATTAGTTTTATCCTTCCGCTGAACGAATATGGTTGTGTATACGCTTGAACAACGCTGGGAAATATTGCGACATTACTTTGAAAATCATGGTAATGTTGCAGAATGTGTGCGAAAATTGCGTACGGATTTTGGAAGAAGAGAAGCACCGTCAGCTCCGTATGTTCGTTACCTTGTGAAAAAAGTGAAAGAAACTGGCATCCTCATCGATAAACCAACGCGTGAAAAGCCAAAAACAGTGCGTACACCCGAGAATATTGCTGCTGTGGCCGAAAGTGTGCGTGAATCGCCATCAACATCAGTTCACCGTCGTTCTCAACAATTGGACATTTCGCAGACATCAAAGACGCAGACAAAATTGGACCGATCGTGTAGGCTACTGCATGGCCAGCCGAGGCAGCCATTTGAATGAAATTATTTTCCATCATTAACCGGAGGGATTGTACTTTCAAATAAAAAAAAAATTTGAAAAAATATTCAGTAGTTTTTTTTTTATAGCATTTTCAAAAAAAAAGTGGCTTGTAAACAAAACGTGAAGCCGCCATTATTTCCTGGCCGCCATTTTGATTTTGGAATGACACCTCACAGCTTGTATTCTATTTATCTCACCTTTTCACCTAATACCAATGCCGGGAGTCGGGAAGCACAATTGCCAAATTCGGCCGCCATCTTGGAGAAGACATCTTGATTTTTTTTTTTTTTTTTTTTTTTCAAAATTGTCAGATTGCATATGTACATGTGTGCAAAATTTGAATTTGACTCTAGGCCACTGCTTAGTCGATCACGTTGAATCCAGATTCATGTAGTTTGGCCAGAAGTTCGTCGATGGTGTACAGAGTAGCGGGACAAAACTTCACCTTGAAAGCAGTCCATAATAGGCTTGATACTAAAGCTCGAAACGGATTGAACGTTCATAAGCGTTCATCAGCGCTGTGAAATATCAAAAGACGTTCTTAGCGTCGGGCGCAAACACATTGAACGGTGATCAGAGTTCGCATGCGCTGACAAACTTGATGCTTAAAAATAATTTAATGTAACTTTTAGAATAAATTAAAAAAAAAAACACTTTCTTTTTAAATTATAAAACAATAAATAAAAAAACAACCCAAATTGACAATCACAACTGCCAGAAACGTCAAACAACGCTGAACTACGTCCATCAGAATAGAAATAGAGTCTATTCCAGCGCTGATAACCGTGCAATCTGTTCACTAAAATTAGGTTAGGTGTATTCATTTTCATTTTGACATATCTCAGCGCTAATGTACGCTTATGAACGTTCAATCTGTTTCCAGATTTATGGTGTAGTCACCTAGGGTACAAGAAATGTCGATAAGCATGGCATTAATCCATTCAGAAATGGAATCAAAATCGGTGTTTTTTAAAGGCATCCTCAATGTTAAGAAGAACTGTTTGCATCCGCTATATGTATAGCTTTCTACTTGCAAATTATGAGTAAGGCGAAAGTAGTCGTTTTTGGTTCATGGACATTAAATACGTACCCAAAATTAAAAAAAGGGATAAATTGTCGGAGCCATGGTCGGACAAAAATACTAGATCACTGCGAAATCAAAGAAACAAATTGTACCGCACGATAAAAAGACAAACGGATGTTCATCTAGCATCGGAATTCACTCTTAGGTCACGTGAGGCCTATACTGCATTCATAAACAAAGTCGGATAAAATATCTTAAAGGACCCAAAAAAAATTCTTCGATCTCGTTAATACAAAGCGAAAGCCTCAGGGTATCCGGCAACAATAACGAATGGGAGAGCTTCCTCCTCGTGCCCTCAAGATATATGTAACATGTTTGCTGTGAGATTTAGTGAAGTCTTCGCTCCCATTGACCCCACTTGTACTGAATCGTCAACAATCATTAATAATCTATCTCTGTCATGTGATGAAATAAGAGCAGGTTTAAACAATCTTGATATTAATAATGGTCACGGCCCCGACAAGCTACCTGCAAGCTTCCTGCAGCGCTGTTCAAATGAATTAGTATTTCCTCTTCGTCTTATTTTTAACAAATCACTATCGTTGGGAAGTTTTTCTAAACTCTGGAAGAAATCCTACTTAACACCAATCCATAAATCATGCGACAAGCAATCAATGGAAAATTATGGGGGCATTGCCATCCTATCCGCAATCCCTAAACTCTTCGAAAAGCTTAACGCTAACATTAACGAGCAACAACACGGTTTCCGAAAGAGGCGTTCGACCACTTCAAATCTTATGATTCTTATCTCTGAACTTCTATGTGGTATGGAGAACGGCCATCAAATTCATGCTGTCTACACGGACTTTAGCAAAGCCTTTGATCGTGTGAACTACCATATTTTGATTACTAAGTTATTCAAATTTGTAATTACCGGCCGTGCCCTGGAGTGGATAAAATCATATCTTAGCGGTAGAATTCAGGTCGTCAGATTTCACGGATTAAATAATATGCCACATCTCTTTTATGCAGACGACCTGAAAATATATAGCGTTATAAGGTCCGACACCGATGTATCATTCCTTCAGACAAAACTTTTTTTTTTCCTGTGTGAGGTATTAGGTCCAAAGGTACTGCGGCCATTAAGTTGGCCTATTGTACTACAACCCCTACACCTCATATTTGTAGGCCAGACCGCCTGAACAAGTTCAGCAGTCTGCCTAGTGGTTTGTCGCTTAGACTTGAGTGTTCGAGCAGGGACTTCTCGGACAAAGAGACCCTGCTCCTTGCTATTGCAGGGCACTCACAGAGAACATGGAGGGCAGACTCATCCTCTTCTAGGCAAAGCCTACATGTAGGGTCCTCCGCCCTTCCTATCTTCCATAAGTGGTAATTTAGGGCACAGTGTCCGGTAATTAAGCCAACAAGTGTCCTAACATCACTCCTACTGCGCCGTAATAATTCCTTGGCCGTCTTAGGGGACGGCACTGGAAGGAACCGCTTAGAGTTGGCCAGTCCAGGCGCGGACCTCCAGCGTTCAATATGTTTCATCAAGGTCCGATCGGCCAGGGCCTTTTGCAGCAAGCTGGACGGTGCCCCAATAGCCGGCTCTGGACCAATGAATTCTAAATCAGAGCCCTGTTTAGCCAGGGCATCCGCACTTTCATTGCCTTCGAAGCCCCGGTGACCCGGGACCCAGACAAGTGTAATTTGATTGAGAACGCCCAACTCATGAAGAGAACGTTGGCAGTCCCACACTAATTTCGACTTGGTCCTACGGGACCTTATCGCTCTAATTGCCGCTTGGCTATCAGAGAAGATAAAAATCCGTTTATTTTGGTAGGCCCTTCTTAAGTTCTCATGAGTGCATGCCAGAATAGCGTACACCTCTGCTTGAAAGACAGTTGCCAGAGTGCCTAGACTTATAGCCTTGCTGAATCTGGGACTTTCACTGCAGATTCCGGCGCCTACACCTGTCTCCGTTTTAGAGCCATCCGTGTACCATACTAGCCCGCCCGGCAAAACTTTAGGAAAAGTCCAGGTAAGCCTTTCCTGTATATGTACAGAAGGTTGCTTAAATTTTGAGATTTTATAGGGCATGCCGTCCGATAGCATCTCCGCTTCCGGAATCTCTTCTATGATGTTGATTATTATAGAATGTCCTCGCCCAAGACCAGCGCCCAAGTAACCATTCGCTTTCAGTCGCAGCGCCGCGTTTATGGAGGACTTCTCTACCTCAAGGTGGAGGGGTACCAAATTGAGGAGAGTCTCCAGCGCTGCCGTTGGGGAAGTGCGGATGGCCCCAGTGATGGAGAGGCAAGCCATTCTTTGAATTTTGCTTAAAATGGTTATGGAACCCTTAAGCTTCGCTCTGTGCCACCAAACTAAAGCTCCATAAGTTGCCATGGGTCTTATGATGGTGGTGTATATCCAATACATGGTTTTCGGTTGCAAACCCCAGGTGGAACCACAAGCTCTGCGGCAAGCCCACAGTGATCTGCGCGTTCTACACATCAGAGTGTCCATATGCTGTTTCCAGTTGAGCTTGGCATCTAGCGTCACTCCTAAATATTTGGCTTGTTGTGAAAAGCCTATAGTTCTGCCCGCGAATGTAGGTTCCCAAATTCCCGGTAGTGATCGTTTCCTGGTGAAAGGAACAAGAATCGTTTTGTCGGGATTGACTTTTAGACCTACGCTCTCGCACCAGCTAGAGACCAGATCAAGTGCCCGCTGCAGGCGCCTTGACATGGCGCCTTCAGATTCACTCACCTGTAATTACTATGACGACATCGTCAGCGTAACCTTGGGCGAAAATGTTTCGACCGTTGAGCAGCTCGAGGAGTTCATCTACAACAAGGCACCAGAGAAGTGGAGATAAAACTCCTCCCTGCGGGCAGCCTCTTGCTATAGTGCCCTCCAGAGACCCCTCAACATGAGAAACAATTAGTTTGCGAGTTCTCAGCATAGAGTCAATCCAGTTGCAGAAAGTGCTACTTAGACTGTGTCTACTTAGAGCCCTAGCTATAGTATCAAAGGATGTGTTGTCAAAGGCTCCCTCGATATCGAGGACGACTCCTTTGTTTAGAGCTGCATGTTCAAGCCAGAGCACCAGATTGTGCAGTGCTGTCTCAGTAGACTTGCCCGCCTGGTACGCATGCTGATAGGAGCTTAGTGGTTGGCTTTGAAGATAAGTTTCCCTTATCGCCCGGTCGACAATTTTCTCCATTGTCTTCAAGGCAAAAGACGAGAGACTTATCGGCCTGAAAGATTTAGTCAGGGTGTAATCCGAACGCCCTGGCTTAGGTATAAATGTTATGTTGACGTTCCTCCAGACGGATGGGATGTAGCCGTGTGCGAAGGAAGCCCTAAATAATTTGCATAATAAGGGAGTGACTAGGTCGCAGCCCTCCTGTAGCAGAATGGGATACATTCCGTCTGCTCCAGGGGACTTGTATGGTTTGAAGGATCTAATCGCCTCCCTAATAGCTTCATGGTTGAACAAGGTATTTGCTTCTGTTCAGGCGGCTTTGGACACTTTAGAAAGTTGGCCTGTTCGCTGCCCAGCAGAAGTTGTGTTCTCTTTTGAATAAATGGTTGTGCCTGGGAAATGTGCCTGGAGCAATATTATCAGGGTTTCTTCCCTAGACTGTGTGAAAGAGCCATCGGTTCTCCTGATGGATCCAAGATCTACCGACAAGCCCTAACCGACTGGTGCAACACCAATAAGTTGCAACTTAACACTAGCAAATGCCATGCAATAACCTTCTCCCGGAAAAAAAGCGTACAACTGCAGCAATACTATCTTTACAACATGTTATTAAACCATGTTGACTAAATCGTAGACCTAGGCGTTGTCTCAGACAATAAGTTAAACTTTAACCTACACTGCGATAGTATTACTGCCAGAGCTAATAAACTCCTTGGTTTTATAAAAAAAAAAGGGCTAAGGAATTTGATAACATCTGGGTCACAAAAACTCTTTTCTGCTCACTGGTCCACCCAATCCTGGAATACGAATGCCCTGTGTGGGATCCCATCTTTCACGCCAGTAGCAACAGGATTGAATCCATTCAAAAACAATTTCTCCTGTTCGCACTAAGATATCTATATAACCCCGCTGATTATCATAGTCTATCACACTATACGGACAGGCTCAAAGTTTTGGATCTTTTACCGCTGTCATGCTGGAGAAAAATGCTCATCTCTTGTCTCACCTTGGATATTCTAAACGGCGATCTCAAGGTGAAGTTCTTGTCGGATAGGATAATACTCAATGTAGTAGTTCGGCGTATTAGGCAGTCGAAACTGCTTAAGGAATATTCTCATCGCACCGACTACGCAAGAAACGAGCCCATGGTCTTCAATGATCATAATCAATGCCTTCCGTCCCACTAACAAATTGTCCTATAAAAGAAAGTTAATACTAATGATGAAACCCCAAACTCCCGTTATATCTATTTAAGCACATAAAATTAGTATAGTAGATATAACCTACATATAGTCTAGCCCAATTATACCTGTACCTGACTTAGCATCTAATGTGATAATTAATTTAAGCTAATGTTAAAAAGTGTACTTAGATTTAAGTGTGCCTTGTTTGGCAAAATAAATAAATAAATAAATAAATTGTTGTATAGATACAAAACTAACTGAAATTTGCAAGCCAAGTCTTTAAATTATACAAAAGGTGAGGCAAAAGTAATGTCATAATGTGAATGTGCCATAATTTTTGCAAATGACGTCAAATGGCATTACGCTTTGATATTTATGTTGTGTAGAAAACTGTACCTTTTCAACTTCAAATTGACTCTAAACAAATTCAAATTGGGATTAAACAATTTCAAATTGGGATTAAACAATTTCAAATTGGGAATAAACAATTTCAAATTGGGACCAAACAATTTCAAATTGGGACTAAACAATTTCAAATTGAGACTTATGGGTTTAGTTCATCATGAAATTAGGAAAAGTGCTTTTAAGAAGCCAGAGGCCAAAGACTTTGTTAGCCACTGTCTACGAAATGCTCAAAATATGTATCAGACAAATTTTGTATTAGTTATTGATAATGCGCCTTGTCATGCCTTTTCATGCCTACATCGAAGAAGAGTTTCAGAAAAATGAATTTGTTGGTCATCGATTACTTATACTTTGACCCTATAGTCCAATGTTTAATGCTATCGAGCACGCTTGGTCAAGCTAATGTTAAAAGAGAATTAGCAATTCAAATGCCACAAACTCTAATCGGCTAAGACAGGGCTAATATGACTCAAGCCAAATATCGTTTACAATGGTTCTAAACATCTTAATTAATGATATAAGAAATCAAACAGATGTGAACTGCACAAAATATATCGCCCATCGTTCAAAGATGCATACCCGATGCATTAAATATAGTGGATGCTCGTGTTCATATTTATTCCAAACTTAATAAAAATAATTAATACTTTAATCTTTACTGATCTTCTTCTTCTTCGATGGCTCTACAGCCCAATTCGAGCCTTGTCCTCCATCAGCTTCTTCTTCCAGACGTCTCTCTGCTCCGCAGCTTGTCTCCAGTTTCTTGTGTTGAGCAGTTTTGCTGCATCGGCCTTAACATTATCTTCCCACCTTAACCGTGGTTTGCCAACTGGTCTTTTGCCATCTGGTAGTAGATACAGGGCTTTTCTTGATATCCTTGAGTCATCCATTCTTTGGACATGGCCGGCCCAACGTAAACGTAGTAGTTTGGCATGGGTCGAAAGTTTACATTCTTTGTATAAGTCGTACAATTCGTGATTGTAGCGTATTCTCCATGCACTGTCTTCATTGATTGGGCCGTATATCCTTCGGAGAACCTTCCTCTCAAATATATCCAGCTTGTCTGCGGATTTCTGGGAGATACTCCATGCTTCACATCCATACGTAGCTACTGTACGTATGATGATTTTGTAGATTCTTATTTTTTTAGTTTTTCTGTGGATGTCTCTGGATTTCATTACTGGCAGTAGTGAGAAGTGTGTTCTGTTCGCAGCGTTTATTCTTCTTTGTACGTCTATCGTTTCATCGTTGTCTTCGCTGACTGTGGACCCCAGGTAGTTAAATTGGTTGACCCGTTCAAAGTTATATTCCCCCCCAGGTGGTATTGTGGTTTCTTCTTCTTCTTTCCACCCTTGACTGAATTATAATCTTACTCTTCTCTGCGTTTATTTGCAGCCCTATATGTTTTGCTCCATCTTCTAATTCTGTAAATATTTCTCTAAGATATGACAGTGATGTTGCAAGGCAGTTTTGGATTTGTTAAGCAGGGTTGCGTTCGCATCAATGTTAACCTTGCGAATTACTCCTTCTAGGCAGAGATTAAATAGCATGGGTGCCAGCCCATCGCCCTGCTTTAAGCCTTGCTTGACTGGGAAGGACTCCGCCAATTCTCCTTGTATTCTGACTGCACATCTTGTATTTTCCATTGTCATTTTTGTTAATTTTATTATCTTCATGGGGATGTTTAGGTCCAGCGTTGTTGCATACATTTGCTCCCTGTCGATGCTGTCGTATGCTTGTTTAAAGTCGATGAAAAGTTGATACACGTCAATGTTGTATTCCCAGCACTTTCGGAGGATTTGCCTTATTGCAAAAAGTTGATCCATTGTTGACCTATTTCTTCTGAATCCAGCTTGGTATTCACTTATTGCAGCTTCTGCGTAAGGTTCCGGTCTGGTCTTAATTATATTGGTCATTCGTCATTATTTTATATACTGTGTCTTAAAGAGATATGCCTCTATAGTTTTCACAGTTGAATCTGTCCCCTTTCTTGTGTATTGGGCAGATAATGCTTTCCTCCCATTCTTCAGACATTTTTTCATTCCTCCATATGCAGCATAGTAATTCGTGTATGGCTGCTGAGAGCGATACGCCTCCTTGTTTGATCAACTCTGCTGGGATGTTATCAATTCCTGGAGATTTATTGTTTTTTTAATGATCGTATGGCACTTTGTACTTCTTCCAGAGTGGGTGCATTTGTTTCTCTGGTGTCATCGTTATGTTGTAGATGGGGTTCTGGTACATGTCTGATAGTAGTTCATTTATTACTTCAAATTATTTGGTCCCAATTTGAAATTGTTTGTTCCCAATCTGAAATTGTTTAGTCCCAATTTGAAATTGTTTAGACCCAATTTGAAATGGTTTATTCCCAATTAGAAATTGTTATATCCCAATTTGAAATTGTTTAGTCCCAATTTGTAAAGGTATAGTTCGAGTCAAAGCACAATGACATTTGTGAATATACAATATAAATTAAAAATTAACATAAAAAAATAAAAATGAATATAAAGATAAAAGTTTCCGGGTAAATAAAATGAAGCTAAAAAAATTTTTTTTTTATATCTGGGTTATTTGAGCGTAGTCACAATTTGGGAGTTCGGAGGCGCCAGAACTCCCCTAAACTCACTACTATAAGTTTAGATTTTCGTACCTGTGCACGTTTGTCTGTCTGTCTGTATAATAGACTCTAGATCTCTATTTAAGTCTGTGATATCAGCCGATATTGCAGAATTGCCTGGCGGTATTACCGTCGTTCGATGCCCCGCATTAGGTGCTGGGCTTCGTAAATTGTGAAGTTTAGAGGGGTTATTTTAGATTCACTCACTACTAGGAGATCGTTAAACGACAGTGAACCCCAGTGGGTAGATTTTGCACTGTCGTTTAACCATCTCCTCTGGTCACCGGGCACTCCCCAATTGTATATGCTTTCCCACACGTTATGGTGCGTCCACACTACGCGGACTTAGGTCATACGCGCTTTTGCCAATTTTTTTCATATAGAATTTAATGGCTTTTTTTGTGATATTTTTAATGGCAAAGGCAGCACGACCAAACTGCACGGACAATAGGCTGTGCTTAAAAAGGTATAGTTGTTTTCAAACCTCGTGACATCCCGCGCATGTTCCCCAGCTAAGCTCTTAAAAATGTTTAAAAGTTCAGACAAAAGCTTCAGTTAACTCCTCCTATCAAATCACTTGTTGCCATGTAATCAGTCGCGACTGCGTATTGCTACCGGGGGGTGTATCTTTCTGGGACTCCAATGATTATTTAAAAAATTTACAAATTATGACTGAAAAACACCAGTTTTTATATATTTTTTTTATTTTAAGGTTATTATATTTTACACATATGCTACAGAAATAATTTGTAGTAATTTTTACTAAAAAATACGAAATTTGTGTTTTTATCACTTTGATTACTAGATTAACTCCGCCGTCGCCTGGTCCCAAGCCCAGGGTGTGAAAGGAGGAGGGTGGTCGACCTGCCGAGTTGACCAGAATCGGTCACTCCGAAGACCGAAGAAACTAGGCAAGAAACCGCATTTTTAAAGCGGCACCGACAGCAGCGTATCCGTTGCGGGAACGTCCCGCTCGGACCGCCAGCTAACGGATCAAAGAAGAAGAGAAGAAGAAGAAGATTACTAGATTGTGACATTTCCTGCCAGTCGCATACGCGCTTCTGCCCGGGGAGGTTGTGTTGCTTGCGACTGCGGGGAACTGTCGGTTTATGAAAGAAAACGCTCATTTATTCAAAGGAATTTTTTTCAGCATTTTTTTTAAATTATTTTAAATTTAGAAATGAGAAATATTTCGCATAATTAAAGTAAAATTATGCTTATTATGTTGAATAAGCTGCCTTTGTTGAGCAGGGGCTTTACATGTATTTAAAAGCTCTGCCACAACCTTCTATATAGAAAGCCATGCTCATGCTATGTTCACACACACATGTAAGCAATTCGGTGGTCCGGGTGCAATATGCAGTTTCTGTCAAATCGTATGGAGAAGTGGATTTTAGAATTATTTTTTGTTATTGTTTAGTGAAATAATTATGTTAAAAGAAAGGTATGCGCGCATGTCGAATGAATAAAGTTAATTTATCTTTCTATGTGTTGAGCAGAGCCACAACCTTCTATACTACAAAGCCATGTTCGGCAGTTGTGTGTGTATTATTTTGTGGTCCGGCTGAAACGTCAAACCTAACAAGGTTATGTACGAAAATACTCAAATCGAACGCGGTAAAATTATTTCGGCGCGAATAATTTTATGAAAATAATTACATATTGCTGTGAAAGAGCGAGAGAATTATTATTTTTTGTTTGTTCGGTGAACTAATTATGTTAAAAGAAAGTTATTTAGTCGATATGCCTGACAACAATTGAATTAAAACGTTGGCATGGAAGTGATACCTAGAAATTAAGAAGTTTATTTCGATTTTAGTGTCTTACAGTGGAAACTATTATATTCATGTAAACCTCATGTGATTTGATTAAAGAAATTTAAAAAAATTGAGTGATTAAATGCGTTAATTGTAAAGGTGGCCACTTTGTTTACATTCGCGGTGGTTATCCCGTGTTTCATTAGAAAAAAATGTTGAGTTTTTCATGTTGTGCGGTAGTAAATTACGTGCAGAAAAATGCTAAATTGTTTTGTTTGCCATTTAAATTGGGGCATATATGCATTTATGAAGGTTTTATCTTGGATATAAAGCCATTGCACATTTTGCCGATTACTGCTATACCCACAGTCTAGAATGATTTTATATCCAAAATTAAATATTTATACATAAATGCACAAAATATGCCCCAATTCAAATGTCAAACAAAACAATAACCTTAGCACTTTGTTTCACATTTTCTGCACTTATATCTTAAATAATTACACCATAATGAAGATACTATTCACTTTAAAATCACTGCAAATTCGATTACTATTGTTGGCCCACTGTATGGCACTAAAAACACTAAAATTTAACTAAAATTCATAATTTTGGGTATTACTTCCATGCCAACGTTTTAATTTAATTGTTGTCAGGCATATCAACTAAATAACTTTCTTTTAACATAATTAGTTCACCGAACAAACAAAAAATAATAATTCTCTCGCTCTTTCACAGCAATATGTAATTATTTTCATAAAATTATTCGCGCCGAAATAATTTTACCGCGTTCGATTTGAGTATTTTCGTACATAACCTTGTTAGGTTTGACGTTTCAGCCGGACCACAAAATAATACACACACAACTGCCGAACATGGCTTTGTAGTATAGAAGGTTGTGGCTCTGCTCAACACATAGAAAGATAAATTAACTTTATTCATTTTCATTTCATTATTCCCAAATTATTTTGTTGAGTTTTTTCAGTGTTTGCTGCCGTTTTAACTAAAAAGAGGGGAAATGATAGAACATTATTTATAAAATTTGGCAACGAGGTGCGCAGAACTGCTCAAATTTTTTGTGTCACGGAGTTTGAAAAATTCTATACATTTTACGTCCACACAATACGGGCTTTTCAGAAGCGCGTACGGCCTTTCATATGGAAATTGATTTGTTTTCTCAATTTGCTCACGATTTAAAGCTCATGCCTCGGTAGTCTAGAGGTAAGGCGCCTGACTACTATCCCCAGAGGTCCCGGGTTCGATTCCCGGCGGTGCCACGGTCCTAGCCTTTCCCAATTTCCCGCCTACATAACTTTCCTTCTTTCTTCTTCCCTCTTTGCATTCCTGATTCCTCCTGTCATAGCCTTCTCTAGTTCTCTTCCCCGCTCCACCAAGCGCATGTCATCGGTTGGTTGATGAGATTCAACTCGTTTCAGGAGGCATAACACTCCAGCGAGTTGTTCTCGATGCCCCGGTGTCAGAGTCGCGAAATGGTTGGGAGTAGGTGAAATAAAAAATACCGTAGCTAGGTTGTGACAGTTCTTTCCTTCACTTCTCTCTCTATCTTCCGACTAGAGCTGCTGTTCGACATTTCAAAATAAATACATGGTCGACAGTACAAAGAGGCCTTCCCTAAGTCTCTAGTGTGTCACATAAAAAAAAAATGCGCGCGTTTTACTGAGGCCGTACGGCGAAAAGCGCGTGGGATCTAAGTCCGCGTAGTGTGGACTTAGATCCCACGCGCTTTTCGCCGTACGGCCTCAGTAAAACGCGCGCATTTTTTTTTTTATGTGACACACTAGAGACTTAGGGAAGGCCTCTTTGTACTGTCGACCATGTATTTATTTTGAAATGTCGAACAGCAGCTCTAGTCGGAAGATAGAGAGAGAAGTGAAGGAAAGAACTGTCACAACCTAGCTACGGTATTTTTTATTTCACCTACTCCCAACCATTTCGCGACTCTGACACCGGGGCATCGAGAACAACTCGCTGGAGTGTTATGCCTCCTGAAACGAGTTGAATCTCATCAACCAACCGATGACATGCGCTTGGTGGAGCGGGGAAGAGAACTAGAGAAGGCTATGACAGGAGGAATCAGGAATGCAAAGAGGGAAGAAGAAAGAAGGAAAGTTATGTAGGCGTGAAATTGGGAAAGGCTAGGACCGTGGCACCGCCGGGAATCGAACCCGGGACCTCTGGGGATAGTAGTCAGGCGCCTTACCTCTAGACTACCGAGGCATGAGCTTTAAATCGTGAGCAAATTGAGAAAACAAATCAATTTCCATATGAAAGGCCGTACGCGCTTCTGAAAAGCCCGTGTTGTGTGGACGTAAAATGTACCTTTTTTAAGCACAGCCTATTGTCCGTGCAGTTTGGTCGTGCTGCCTTTGCCATTAAAAATATCACAAAAAAAGCCATTAAATTCTATATGAAAAAAATTGGCAAAAGCGCGTATGACCTAAGTCCGCGTAGTGTGGACGCACCATTATTATAAGAAGGAAATGAGTGGAAAAAAGTTTTTGATGATAATATCTGCTAGCTGCAGTGTGAAAAGTAAATTGCCTATTCTCCAAAACGTGAATATACAATATAAATTAAAAATTAACATAAAAAAGATAAAAATGAATATAAAGATAAATGTTTCCGGGTAAATAAAGTGAAGCTAAAAATTTTTTTTTTTACATCTGGGTTATTTGAGCGTAGTCACAATTTGGGAGTTCGGAGTTTCGGAGGCGCCAGAACCCCCCTAAACTCACTACTAAGTAAAGGGTAAATAAAGTGAAGCTAAAAAAATTTTTTTTACATCTGGGTTATTTGAGCGTAGTCACAATTTGGGAGTTCGGAGTTTCGGAGGCGCCAGAACCCCCCTAAACTCACTTCTACTAAATAAAGGGTAAATAAAGTGAAGCTAAAAAAAAAATTTTTACATCTGGGTTATTTGAGCGTAATCACAATTTGGGAGTTCGGAGTTTCGGAGGCGCCAGAACCCCCCTAAACTCACTACTAAGTAAAGGATAAATAAAGTGAAGCTAAAAAAATTTTTTTACATCTGGGTTATTTGAGCGTAATCACAATTTGGGAGTTCGGAGTTTCGGAGGCGCCAGAACCCCCCTAAACTCACTACTAAGTAAAGGGTAAATAAAGTGAAGCTAAAAAATTTTTTTACATCTGGGTTATTTGAGCGTAATCACAATTTGGGAGTTCGGAGTTTCGGAGGCGCCAGAACCCCCCTAAACTCACTACTTTCCATTTTATCGAAATTCAAACAACATTAAGCCATCCATCAATTAATTATTTATTTTCAAGTATATATCCTTAAATATTACTACTAAACAAATACCCAGAAATAAGCTTAACATTTTAAAATTAAATCAAAATTTAAAAATAAATAAACGCAACAAGATTATAAATTATATAAGCTAATATAAAACAACCAACATTTAACCTCTATTCTTAGCAAAAATTATAAATAATAATAAATAATTTAAATAAATTATTACCTTAAATATAATAATAGCAAAAATAATAATTCATAAGACTTTTTTGGCGAATCCAGCTGTATTCCCCAACAACACTCACTCAATTAAAGTCTACACCCCCAACAAATAAGGGCACGATATAATATGTATAGATAGTTAATTAAAGGAGCTCATCCCCTTTTTCAATGAACATATGTAGGATACTCATAGTAATATTTATAAGGATCAACTGAAGCAGCACTTGGTTTCATGGATTTTATGGCATAGCCATTTCGTCTGAAACAGAAACATGTGTTAACCTAAAAGACTGCTCTAAATAAAAATGTTTCACTTACCTGTTATGATCACTTGCATGTACTTGGAAGCTGCTTTCCTCGTGGTTATCGTGCGAAAAGAGCTTCTTCAGAGCTATAATACCGGCTACAGTTAGAGCAAATTTGGACATCAGTGCAGCTTTCACACTCATAAGAAGCATCAATTTCAAGATAACTGGCATAGTCATTCCAAGGGCAGCAGCCATAGCACCAAATACATATTTCATCATACCTTTACCTTTTTTGCCACCTTTATATCCACCTCCTTTGCTTCCACCACCGCCAAAACCGCCCTTTTCTCGACCTTCATTCATATTAATCCTAAGAACATGAGTCCTCAATAATTTATCAAATTTTTCCAACAAGGATCTATCCACTAGTGATAAGCTGTTCATCGTACGTGCATCAGTCATTTCAATTATGCTCTCCTTTTCTGTAATGTTAGTCTTTTCTAGCACTAGACCATCCACTATTTGCACGGTGTCCTGATTAAAAAATCCATATCAAAACAAAAATCTTCCACTAAAATTCTAAATCAACCTGATCAACAGCCTTAGACATAGCCGACAAGGCCTTCTCCTTCAAGCATCCAACAAAATCATCCTTATCGTGGCAATCCTCGTACACTTTCTGAACAACACCAAATTCTGGACCGAACCAACTTTTATCCGTACTAGCTGCGGCGGCGATCGACGTTATTAATCCTGCCAGGAGCACCAAATCCAATGTCAGCCTTGATCTCATCCTACCTCTGTCTGACTGACTCTCTCACCTTGATTAAAGAAAACTGGCGACTGCACAAATTCGCGCTGCTGGAGCGCCTTTTAACTATCCGTCAATGCTCTGCTTCAGTTTGGTGAATAACAAGAAATCATCCTGGCATAACTCTTTGGCACGCGATTCTTCTTTTCAGATTGGAAATTTTGCTTTCTTGGGTGATGATGATTTAGAATTTCTTCTTCTTTGAAACGGACTGCATCCGACTGACATGATTTCGTTTCATGTGCAGATGATCATCAATCGTTAATCTTCTGCAACAGTTCACACAGGTGTAAATAAAACGTAAACATTAATTGAATATGAAAATCGCAAGGCAACAAAAATTCTTGATTCGCATTTGATCTGTTTAATTGCTGCCTGGCTAGATAGCTCTAGACTGAGGCATTTTTTAATCTTATTCCATAATTTAAGCAACAAATTAAGGTTAGTATAACAGAAGCAATGAATGTAAGAGTATCGTTCTACTTCTAATAGATTTTAAGGTCAAGTACTTAAGATGTTGATTTATCAATTAGTGCAAAATTGCACCACAGTAAACAATAAAAAAAAGCATAAACGTTTTTAATACGCTTTTATTACAGCGAGGTAGACCCAACCTCCGCCGGAAGGATAGCGTAGACCAGGACTCTCAGAGTTTAGGGATGCCAAACTGGATGAAATCGGCTCAGAGTCGTGACCGGTGGAGAGAACAGTTGCGAGTGGCCAGGACCGGATCCCGGATGTAGAGCCGTTAAAGTAAGTAGTGTAACTATGTAATAAAATCTAGGAAGTTAATTTGACCCACTTCCCGGTTTACGGTTGAGTTGAAATTTTGCATTTTGCAAATAACCTATACCAAATGATCAACGGTCCTACGCGTATTCCTGACACTGCAGGTCAAGGACGGCACCTCCTTGAACTTTTTCTTACCTCGCACTCAACAAAATACTCCGTCGAAATCGACTCTCCTCTGGGTAACTCAGATCACTGTCTAATCAGCGCCCACTTCCCATATCGGCGTTATTATGAAAATAAACTCAATCCAAAGGTAGCTCCAAAAAAGCTGTGGAATACTCTGAGCAGCCTAGGTGTGCATAAAGATGCTACTATCTCCTGCAGCTATGATGTTGACGACATGAATGGTTACTTTGCATCTATTTCAAAAGTTGATGAAACAGACTCACCAAATTTAGATGCAATATTCTCTGCTAAGTGTGATCTCGATAGTGACTTCAGTTTCAGCTGTATTGATGTTATAGATCTTGCTAGGGTGATACTATCCATTCGCTCGAATGCTGTTGGTTGCTCCACAATTCATAAAACTAATCCTCCCTTATGTCGCTTACCCTATAACTGCTATCTTCAACCACTGTCTCACTTTCAGTGTCTTTCCCACAGCGTTGAAAGAAGCGCTAGTCATCCGTATTGCCAAGATCGCCACTCCAAAATCTGTCGGGAACTTCAGGCCAATAAGTCTTCTTTGCTTTCTGGCCAATGCGCTCGAGAAAATAATGGACTCCCAAGTTAGACTCCATCTAACCCAAAACAATCTTTTAAGTCCGTACCAATCGGGTTTCCGTCCTGCACACAGCTGTGACACTGCGCTGTTAAAGATTACTTCTGAATTTCGCCTTGCGATGGATAAGGAGAATTTTGTAGCTCTTGCGCTCCTGGATTTTTCCAAGGCCTTTGATAGCGTCGATCATGATTTGCTGTTGAGAAAATTAGCGTACTACTTTAATTTCAGCAAACCAGCGCTAAAATTAATGTATGCGTTCTTAAAATCACGTTCCCAGAGAGTCAAAATCGGGGATTGCTGCTCAAAGTCAGCTTCCTTAGGCTGCTCAAAGTCAGCTTCCTCTGGCGTTCCCCAAGGATCCATCCTTGGCCCCTTACTATTCAGCCTATTTATAAATGACCTACCCACTGTAGTTAAGCACTGTCTGATTCACTTATACGCATATGACGTACAGATTTACTTAAATCCACCGTTAGAACTTATCGAAGACTGTATATGGAGACTTAACGATGACTTAATGCGTGTTCTGAACTGGGCACTTGAAAACAAATTGAAACTTAACCCTAAAAAATCTCAGGCCTTAGTAATATACAGAAACCCGCTGGATTTATCTTATTTTCCTGGGGTTTTCTTAGGAAATAGTCCTATACCGTATGTTCAGCGCGCGCGAAACTT
The DNA here is from genome assembly GCA_949987705.1 of Thereva unica. NCBI lineage: Eukaryota > Metazoa > Arthropoda > Insecta > Diptera > Therevidae > Thereva > Thereva unica. Next base: position 76,462,638 of record OX465285.1, read on the forward strand.
AGGGGTAATTTTGAATTCAACAATGACCTGCTGTGACCATGTTAACGCCAAACTGAGAACTATCTACGCCAGTATACGTAGACTCTGGTTATTCGCTGATATCTTGCCGACTAGCATGAGATGTAATTTAATTAAAATTTTGCTGTTGCCCCACTTTACTCACGGTTCAATCATTTCTCCTAAATTGGATTGCCTGTGTGGCAAAAAGCTTGAGATGGCGTACAATGATTGCATTCGATTTTTTTTTTATGTGACACACTAGAGACTTAGGGAAGGCCCCTTTGTACTGTCGACCATGGGCTGTTTCACACGAGCCGACGGCCAACCAACAGAAATCGGCTGTTATCGTCCATTCCCTTTTGAAACTCGACGAAAAGTCGCATGGGCTTTCACACGGGCCAATTTTTCCAACCAACTCTACGTCAAAACGCTTTAGCTTATTGTTGTTGTTTTTGTCTTTTCTCTTTCTTTTCTTTTTCCCAAAGGAATAAAAAACAACAACAACCACACAGCTGTCAAAAAGTCGTATCGAAAATCGTGTGAGAAAGTTGAATGGAAAAATCTTCCCTCCTCTCTCACCCTCTTCTCTACAAATGACGTTTTCATACGATTTCTGTTGGTTGGCCGTCGGCTCGTGTGAAACAGCCCCATGTATTTATTTATTTTTTTTTTTGAAATGTCGAACAGCAGCTCTAGTCGGAAGATAGAGAGAGAAGTGAAGGAAAGAACTGTCACAACCTAGCTGCGGTATTTTTTTTTTTATTTCACCTACTCCCCCCAACCATTTCGCGACTCTGACATCGGGGCATCGAGAACAACTCGCTGGAGTGTTATGCCTCCTGAAACGAGTTGAATCTCATCAACCAACCGATGACATGCGCTTGGTGGAGCGGGGAAGAGAACTAGTGAAGGCTATGGCAGGAGGAATCAGGAATGCAAAGAGGGAAGAAGAAAGAAGGAAAGTTATGTAGGCGGGAAATTAGGAAAGGCTAGGACCGTGGCACCGCCGGGAATCGAACCCGGGACCTCTGGGGATAGTAGTTAGGCGCCTTACCCCTAGACTACCGAGGCCTAGCGGCGATTTGCTTATAAGCTAAGACGATTTGATCACATCGTTCAATATCGTTTCAGTATCTTGAATTGCTCTTTAACAAATCATCTAGTTAAGAATAACCTACTCTTTTTTTATAAAGTTCTTAATAGCGGCGAACCTGCCTACCTCAGAGAATTCATTAAGCTACTCCGAAGTACAAGACATAAAATGATAGCACTTCCGAAATTCAACTTCGAAGTTCTCGAAAGTTCTTACATCGTTCATATTGGGTTGGGAGAATATGGAATTCCTTGCCCCAAATAATCCAATCAGCTGCTTCCGCTAACAGATTCAGTAAATTTATTACTACTCACTTCTCCGAAGTCTAGCATCTGCCCACTTATCCACACATCACATGCCTGTGTTTTGCTTTTTTATATAATTTCTATCCATCATATTAATGAGTTTCTTACTTTATTCTTCTTCTTTCTGTTTTTCCGTTTTCTTTTCTTTTTCTAATTTTTTTTTTTTATTATTTTATTCTTTCTAATTTTTTATTCATTTCTTATGTGCTTTATTGTAATGTAGTCTCCATTAATATTTAGCTTCATTATTAACACTTTTAGATTTTGTACTCATGCCTATAGTAGAATAGTGTACTATTTGTAAGACTCTGTCTTTGTACATAAATTGTCCATAAATAAATATCAATATCAATATCGATCTCCTACCCCAATTACGCCAGCTCCTAGGAAAACCGTTTGGCATTATGAAAAAGCCAACTGGTGGGGGCTGATTCGCTTTTTTCAATCTTCAGACTGGGATTTATGTTTCCAGAACCGCGATGTCAACTTTGTCGCCCTCTGTATTACCAACATTATATTGGCTGGTATGTATTTATTCATTCCTCATTCCTCCAAATCCATAAAGCCATCTTGGGAATGCATGAACGCATCGGGAATGCATGAACGCAATTAAAACTAAAGAAGCCGCCTACACAGAGAATACAGACATTCACCGAGTAAGCTATCTAGACGTGAGTACATCAGGTTGAGAAATACCTGTAAATCCACCATCAGGAAAGTCAAGAAATTATACAATGACGGGCTGAGAGATAAACTCATTAACTCCACTGCTGGCAGTAAAAACTTTTGGTCCTTGGTAACCTCCATCAGGAAGAATTTGACCCCACACACAACGCCTCCATTCATCTACAATAGGCAGGTGATAACAGAAAGCAAACCCAAGGCTGACTTACTTGCATCTCTGTTCGCCGCAAACTCTTCCTTACCCGATGCTGACATTCAACCACCGGCCATTGAGAGTTCCACCCACTCAATGGACAGAGTTTTCTTCAGAACGCGTGGAGTGAATAGGTGTCTCAAAGAGCTTGACTCCAATAAATCCACTGGCCACGACAATATGTGACTGAAAAAAGGTGACTCTAGTGACCCCGCTAACTACCCCCAATAGCAATTACTTCTATTCTCTCCAACATCATGGAGACAATAACAAACAAGAGGCTTCTGATATATCTTGAACCTAACAAAATATTAAATGACAAACAGTACGGCTTTAGACCAAAAAGATCTACTAGAGATCTCCTTGTTTGCCTAACAGAACACCTCAACCAAAGTATACACCGATTTGGTGAATCTGGCTTGGTTGCTCTAGATATCTCCAAGGCTTTTGACATAGTGTGGCATCCCGCTCTGTTAACTAAACTCCAAGCTATTGGTATTGGCTTCGTTCTAAGGAACTGGATTAAGAGCTTCCTTACTGGCCGTTCAATCAAAATAGTATTGGGTGGCGTCGAATCCGACCCCCACACCATCTTCGCAGGTGTTCCCCAGGGCTCAATTCTATCACCAGCTCTCTTCCTAATTTTTATAAATGACCTGCTCTCAATCCCCTCCAACCCACTCCACAGCTTACAGAATTCGATACAGAAATACTGAATTCGGAATATTAATTCTCAATAGAGTTGTTATATTCATAAATAAATTTCTAGACCGTAGTGTGGGTAAAAGTAGGGGCTGCATGGTATGAGAGTGAGACGACCTAGTTAGGAAGGTGATAATTTCAGTGGAGCAGTCATTATTCTTCATACCTACGGTGGCTCACTTAGACAATGATGGAGCAAAAAGAGCAATCACCGAAAAGTTTAATGTAATGAAGATCATGAAGATAAGATTGAACATCCTAGGGCCAAGAATGATGCCTTGTGGTACTCCCGACAGTACATGAATAGGTTTGGACGAGGATTCGTTAATTAAGAAATATCTGTTGGACAGAAAACTGAAAAGGATTTTAAGGGTGTGTAAAGGGAAGCTAACTTGGGAGAGCTGATATAAGAGTCCAGTGTGCCAGACTGAAACAAAGGGGATCTGATGTCAAGAGAACAGACTACCGTAGGGTAATGCCATTATGAAAGGACTAGGAACGTGTGCTCCGTAAAATGAGAAGCTTTAAAGCCAAACTACTCGTGTGGATTGAGGTTGTTGAGCTGAACATGATGATCAAAGTCAGAAGCTATTACTCGTTCTAGGAGTTTACCTAGATTAGAGAGCGAGAAAGCTGGTCTAAAGTCGATAGGCGAGTTCCGCTGGGAGAATTAATTTGGAGAATTTCCATCCTTTGGGAAAATAGCTGCTGTAGCAATTATTGAATATGGGGTGGGGGGAGAGAGTATGTGTATGAGAGTATGGGCCAATCTTATTAATAATGTAGTTGGAAAAGTTATCACTACCGGCCGAACGTTTGCCGCTAAGAGAATGTATTAATGATTTTAGGGAATCGGGTTTAATGAACGGATAAGACAGATTGTCTCTACAAGAGTACACACCTTCAATTATTATATTAATAAGGGTGTCAGGAAGATTAAGTTAAAGGGCATCAACAGTGCCGGTAACTAGCTCACGGTTGCCTGGACTGGAACAGGTCACGATAGTAGTCTGTAAACTATTCAGAAATGTCCAAGGGGGAGAATATGTTGCTTGAGTTGAAGTTTTCGAAGGGGTGAGGACATTTTTCCTGTTGAAATCCTTAAACAGCAAAGGGCCAGGCTTCAAGGCACGGAGTTTATTCTGGAATGAAGTGATTATGAAGGTGGAAACACACGCCTCCACTATTCGACTTAGAAGCATAATCCTATTCGCTAAAGCAAATGTTTGGCTGGTATGATGGAAGAAATCAAATTCTGCCGCTAATTTTTGTGTGTTAAGAATAGGCTCTGAATAGCAGGGGGAGCCGGTCACAGAAACCATGAGGCTTTAAGGGACCAACTCTGTTAAGAGTAGACTGAAAATTTTGGTTTAAGAAAAGAATTGATACGTCGATGTCATCATTGGTCACGTGAGGCTAATTGTTGAGAGGAAAGGATAGCTTCTGCTTCTGTCTACATTGTCGAGATCTCGATACTTAGGTGTTGTGACAAATGCACGTTGGAGGTTTGAGAGGCTGAATTCCAGCTCAATGGCATAGTGATCGGAGAATGAGGGGGAAGTAAAGCAATGGCGGTAAGACCCATGGGGTGCGACAGCGAGGGAGACCCAACCTCTGCTGGAATGATGGCGTAGACCAGAACGCTCAGAGCTTAGGGATGCCAAGCTGGATGGCATCGGCTCAAAATCGGGACCGTTGGAGAGAACAGTTGCGAGAGGCCAGGATCGGATTCTGGTTGTAGGGCCGTTAAAGAAAAAGAAAGCAACGGTGACCGGATAATTTATGGGAGGCCAAGGAGAGATCAATGCAGCTCGTGAACCTGGTGAAAGTAGGATCGCCACAGTAAACAATTCTAAGGATATCGAGAAGGGGATCCAATTTGTCCACTATCGTTGTTAATACCCGAGATTTAATAGAGGCTTGGCTATCTATGAAAATTCCAATGTTATATCCTTGGGTATGCACGAGGTTCAGGATCGTCAGCACTTCAGCTTGAAAAATACTAGCGTGGATCGGGAGACGCCAGCACAGTGAACTGTTAATGGTTTCTAGATAAACCCCGGCCCTCTGACGTTTGGAACTCATCGGTCCTGTGGACCTTTCCCAACTTTATGACGATACAGGTCCTCCTCCGCTAGAGGGGTATGTTGATACCTTGAGTCTACTGTGAATTATTTTTCACTTGACTAAAAGCCTGTAGATTACTTTTGATGTTAAAATTACATTTATATTTTGTCCTGGCGAGTTATTATTATCAAACTTTAAAATAATTTTTTCCCTAATACTTTGCATACCTTGATGTAGAAATTATGGGGTTTCTATCATTGCTGTAATTTTCATTTCCATGAACGAAATTGTTAGTTTGGTTATATTTCAATCAACAATTTTGTGTTCTACATACTACGAAACCTTTCTCGTGATTTAAAAATAAAGTACTTTTAACTAGATACAAATTTACACATTTTTCTTAAAAAAATACTTCTTTCTGCCTAGCCGATAAACCGCCATCTATCAAAAAGATTCATTACTATTATTTCATGAAATAAAAGCCATCTACGCCTCAGTTCAAACATAAAACCCCTCCAGATGATTTTGACGTTTCTTAGCTTTTGAAAACAACTCGCCTTTCCTTTTGGATTTTCCTAGATAGACTGTGATTAATTCATCCTAAATGGACTTCCGTGCAAATAATCCAGGATCAGTGCAATATGGAAACTTCATAAACTATTACCAATTTAATTCTGCAGAAGAAAGACTGAAGCTACTTCCCGAGAGTGTGTGGGATGCCCGTAAAGACACAGGGGATCCACATTTTGTCCTGGACGTTGGCTGTAACTCAGGAGTTTTAACGCTTCTAGTTCATGAATATTTAACAAAACAAACTGGACAACAAGTTATGGTGCTAGGGATTGATATAGACCCTGTGCTTGTTGAACGAGCAAAGGAATCAAACAAAAATCCGAGTGAGATTTCATATTTGTGCGCGGATATTATGAGCTCAGAAGGAAGAGCTGGAATACAAAAGTATCTAAGTGAGCACAAAAAAGGCGCCTTTGATTCAGTGTTCGTAATGTCAGTTACAATGTGGATCCATCTAAACCACGGCGACGATGGCTTAAAGGATTTCCTTAAGAGCTGTGCCGATTTGAGTGATTTGTTGGTGATAGAACCGCAGCCGTGGAAGTGCTATCAAACAGCCGTAAAACGTCTTAGGAAAGGCAACGAGGAATTCCCAAACTTTCCTCTGCTTAAGTGGCGTTCAAATGTAGAAAGTGAAATTGAAAATTACCTCGAAAATACTTTGGAGCAGCGAAAGATCTACGAAACGGCACCAACGAAATGGAAAAGAAAACTCTGCTTCTACCGTGACAAATACATCCAATAAAAATTTATTACTTAATACTTTTTTGTACAATTGATATAATAAAAAACGCGCGAGTTTACTTTTTTATTTAATTGGTAAGTTTCTTAAAATACAGCCTAAAAGTAGTAATCGTATTCCATCTCATTTCATCCGGCCACCTCCTCTCCAGTAAATTCCAATTTAACATCGGAGGGAAGTCCCTCAACATCGACCTCATTCTCTTGGGTGTTCAATCGGTTTAAGGTCATCATAACATCCGCAGATTTGGCACCCATCAGTCCAGTTGTGTTCTCAACTTGGTCAGTTTTTATTTGCTGTGCGGGAATCTTCTGTTGCTGAATAACTTGTACGATTTGTTGATGATCGACGGGGATTTGCTTTACTGGTATTCCTGCATCCTCGAAGGCCTTTTTCTTGAGTGTTTGCCGAATTTGGGATCTAATATTAAATTGAACAATTAATACTAGTTGCTAAGATAAAGAACAGATGAAGAAACTTACACAGTGCGATGTTTGATGCGTAAACTAATTTTATTTAGATCATCTGAGAAGCGATTTATTGACGCATGAAGCATTTCAATTTCTTCATCTGTCCATTTGCTCCTTTTAATGTAAGTTTTAATTATTACCAAAGGTTTAAACTCATTTTCTTTGGGGGCAAACTTACCCGGAAGGTGAATCTGCAGTGGGATGTAGCTGCATCGTCAGTTCCCCTAGACGTGTGAACGCTTGCCCGGCGGCAGTGAAAATCTCTCCAACCTTAAATGGAAGCAGTTCAAAGATTATAATAATTTATAATGGTGAGTTATTTTAGCAGCAGAGTTCAGAATTGAAAATTAATTAAATATAAACGGTTTTTACCTACCTTAGTCGCAGAATTCATTGTTTTTGTTTGATAAATAATTTGGCGGGTTTACTGTCAAGCTACCGTCAACTGGGAATCTGTCAATTTTTTTTAACATTCTTCAGTGTTACCATGTGCGTTTTTTTAGCGTTTGCATAGAAATCCCAGGGAAAGCGGCGTTTAGGGCCTTTTTCTGTCAAAATAATTCGGTGCGATTTATGCAAATCAAAATTGAATTTCAAATTATTGAAAATTGCTTGAATATTTTATTTAAAAAAGAATCGTACACGACTTTGTTGTTTGCATAATAAAAAGTTGTATATGGTTATGTGCACGGGAGCGGAGCTAAAGATATATACGTTGCGACCGCTCGAGGTGAGCACGATCGGAAACTTCTGAGCTTCATCTTTTAGTGAGCATTTTTGTTGCGAATGTATCAAAATCATAGTTTGAGGATATGCTATCAAGGTAAGCGAATTAATTATATTTATATAATGGTTACCTCCTTAAAGTGGCCTCCTTCATTATCGAGGATGCCTTCGGCAATCGGTATAAACGGAGCAACACTGTTTGTTTGGATTGTCTTTATGTTAAAAACTTTCAAATTAGTGGTCACTCATTTACAAAAGCATCTGTTGGGAAGACTATAGCCGAAGTTTATGTTCAGCCTTATTGTAGATAAATTTGAGTTATTATTTGTATGCCACGCCATTTCAACAAAATCAGCAGATTTCCTAATGGTTTGTCGCTTAGACTTAACACTCACAGAGTGCATGAAGGGCAGACTTGTCCTCAGACGCAGGTGGGTTGGTCCTCTGGCCTTTCTGCTGTGATTCGAGGCCCAGTGTCCAGTAACCAAGCCAACAAGTGTCCTGACACCAGGCCGACAAGTGTCCCGATATCCGTTATCATCATCAGGAGCTCCATGGCCACCTCTAGTCAGACTTTTCTAGTTCCTTACTCCCAACTGTCTTAAGTCTTCCTCGACGTCATCTATATACCTTTTCTTAGCCCGCCCTGGTCTCCGATTTCCTGGCGGTACTTTCCCCAGCACTATCTTTGTCGGGTTCCGTTCCCCACCTCGTTCGACATGACCAATTCATCGTAGTCGGTTGATTTTGATCACTTGAACAACGTTTGGAATCTTACTGATTTCATACAACTCTGAGTGGTATCTTCTCTTCCAAACCTGTAAGTCTGGGCTTAGACTTCCACATAAAAAAATTGCCTGTTCTTTCACTGTTATACTTGCTATCTTTCCGATTAGAGGTTGTTGTCGGGAAGTCTAAGGAGTCCCCTTTTTTCTTCCTATCCGTCACATCGTAGTCGCCATGGTGCAATGTCTAGTAGTAAGCTTGGTTCAAAGGAAGGAACTGAGGATAGGATAGGTGAATAAGAGTTTGGAGGGTGACAAAGGAGGAGGCCAAGGGGCTTGCGTTTGAACTCCTGAATGTTGTATGAGTCGGCATCCTCAATAGCAACCGACCGACACTGAGACGCAACCAGACCACGAGAAATACCAGAGCTACATTTTGTCAAAGTACCGCAACAAGGGTTTTTTTATGTGGAAAACTAGAGGCTCAGGAAAGGTCCTTTATACTGTCGACACTATCTCTTCTTCGTATGGAGTAAAATGTCGAACGGCAACTCTAGTCGGGAAAGAAGGAACTGCCACAACCTAGCTGCTATATTTTTATTCCACCTGCTCCCAACCGTTATACTATCGCGACTCTGACATCGGGCCATCGAGAAACAACTCGCTGAAGTGTTATGCCTTCTGAACGAGTTGAATCCCATCAACCAACCGATGACTATGGAGGAATCAGGAATGTAAAGAGGGAAGAAGAAAAAAGGAAAGATATGTAGGCGGGGAAAGTGGAAAAGGCGAAGGAATGTGGGACTGCCGGGATTCGAACCCGGGACCTCTGGAATGGTAGCCAGACGCCTTACTCCCTAGGCTACCTTTGTAGCAATTTCGCTGACTACCTTGATTAACTAGGCTTGCTCCTTTCACTTTTCCTAAGGTTGTCTTATGGGCTGCTCTATTAGCATTTCAAACATCCTAGATTAATTTCCCGAATTTGGATTGACCTCCCACTTCCCGTTCTTACATACCATTTGTTCCTTTCTAGTTAACCCTCTGCAGCAATTCCTTGTCCGCTCATTTGTAGTAGTTGCGTTGACCATTCTTTCTATTATTTTCCCGACCTGATGCTGCACGGCATTGCACTTCATACAGCCGATTAGTACAAAAGGCTCACGTCTGAGCTCTTCAGTCTTACACATAAAGACACTATAGGCGTTAAACTAAAAACAAAAACGCCGCATTCTCTTACTGGGTATCATAAAAGGCATCTTTGGACACTCACAGTTTTTAATAGCTAAAGCGATAAAGCTTGCTTAAAATTCTCTTATTTCGAGGTTTTGCTCCCACATTAACATTTTGTCTACATTTGACCTGTTCTTGCCTGATAGTCTCCCATCACACACTGAACGAAAGAGACACATTTTCTTTAAATGCAACAAGGATCTTAAATATCCTGCTTAACAATGATTCTTCTTCTCCGATGGCACTACAGCGCAATTCGAGCCTTGACCTCCTTCAACTTCTTTCTCCAGACGTTTCTCTGCTCCACAGATTGTTGCCAGTGTCTTGTGTTTGCTGTATCGGCACTAAAACCGTCTCCCCACCTCGACCGTGTTTTGTCAACTGGTATTTTCTAACCTTATAGAATATGGAGGGCTTCTTTCGGGATCGTTGGGTCATCCCTTCTTTGAACATGGCAATTTTCCATGAGATTTCTGCTGAACTTTTAATCAATATAGAAAACGTTTCAATAGTTTAGAAGTAGAAGTAGATAGAAGTTTCAATAACATTACTCATATAATATTTTTTATATTCTACTACGGTCAAACAGAAAACCTACAACTAAATATAAATAGACTTACGCCTCCTAAAAAAGTAGCAAGAATGAATCCATCCTTCATTGACAGATTTCTTTACTCCTCCTAAACCTTATCTACAAATTAAAATCAAGATTAATTTCTGTAACGAATAAATACACTTTAGGGATCACTTTAATTAAATTAAAGACATATTTTGACTTTCGGTATAACACTTTCAAGGTTTTAACCCACACTTTGCGATACTCCTTTCTCATATAATACAAAAAACAGGATTAAATTTGTCTAAGAAGGCTCTTAACCAACAATCAAAGTTGCGTCATCCGGAAACACGTGCTGTGGAACCTCCAAATTAAGCGGAGCCGGTCCTTTACGAATACGTCCAGATGCGTCATAATGGGAACCGTGACATGGGCAATAATAACCGCCGAAATCACCAGCATTTGCGATTGGTACACAGCCCAAATGGGTGCAGACACCAATTACTACCAACCAATCTGGTTTTGTAACGCGAGCCTGCAAATAAAGTTTAGAAAATAAAATCTTGCAGTAAGAGTACAAGAGTCCATACCTCATCTGATTGAGGATCACGGAGAGTTGCGACTGGTACTGCCCGTTCCTGTGAAATTTCACTAGCTGTACGATGTCTGATGAAAAGTGGCTTTCCTCTCCACTTGAATGTCATTGATTTTCCTTCAGGAATATCAGCTAGCTTAATTTCAATCTTAGCCATAGCCAATACATCAGCTGTAGCACTCATTGAGCTAACAAAGTGTGTCACTAAGGCTTTAGCAGCATAAGCAGTTCCTACTGCTCCAGCCCCAACAATCATGTAGGTGAAGGATTTACGTTCCTCGGCATTGGTGTGTTTACTTGTGGCCCGTTTCACAGAGTCTCGCCTGTATGGAGAGAAGTCAGGAACTTCCAAGTCTGTATGTGCTGATCGAACTTGACTGGTTGCTGTAAGTGCATCGTAATAAAAAGAAAAAACGCATTAGAACAATTCGGGTATTTCAAGAATCAACAAAAAAAGTCCATAACCTCAATTTGTTACATAACCACAACTTATCTTCGCAATATTATGCAATTAAAGGGTAAAAACTTAAAAAACTCTAATTTACACATTTATTCTAATGATAAATAGAAAAGAATTGATAAAATACACGTTTTAAGGCAAGTTTTCGTCGTGATTTTTACTTAGTTAACTACCATAATTGATTTACCTGGAACTCCGGAAGCCTTTATAGCATTTGAGGCTTGGCTAGCGCCTCTTAAGTATGCACGAGATGCTGCAGTAAACATTTTGGTAAATTTCAGTAAAAATAGATTTTTAAATAACTTTAATGATGTTAATAAATTTATGAATTTTCTACTTTGATCGACACTTTACAGCACAGGAAAATATCGATAGGGGCAACCTGCTGTCAAAGTTGACACTTTGACACAAAAAAACAGATGTCGGCGCTGTAAGGGCATGAAAAGAATCAAGAATCTGTGTAGGTTTTCTTAAATTTTAGCATAATCTTTATAAAATTAAGAAAAGAAAATTATTTTGATAAAATAATCAGCAATAAAAATATTTATAAGAAATTATATTTCCACAAAATATTTATTATTTTATTTAAAATGTCGCCATTTAAATCAGTTCCTGGTAAATATAAAAGATGGCAGCAGTTTTGTTTTTAATGGAGGAAACTCTTTTGTGGGATATGCGCGAAACAGAAACTTCCGCCATAACGGAAACTGTTACAAGAGTTAGAAAAATTAAGAAAAATAATTAAATTTTGTAAAAGTTTTATTGAAAAATATAGGATTTATAATAATTAATGTTTGTTGCAAAAAATAATATAAGAAAGTATAGAAAGGGATAGTAAAATTCGACTAAAAATTTTACACAAGAAAAATACTTAACAGCTTATTTTCAGTTATTTTACTTGTTTTTAATTGAAATTAAGTTTAGAAGATTGTGCTTAAACTAATGTTTATTATATATATGCAATAAATTATAAGATGGTCAAATGGTAGTAACGGCCTCAAGGACCTTCGGTGGAGCCGGTACACCAAAGAGACAAATCCTGAGAAACGCCATCTGCGATCTAAGATCTTCACGACCTAAGTCCTTCCGATATGCTACCGAATCCTACCTCCACCTCCACGAATATGTTAACTTTACATCGGGTGACCCCTGGATGCTCTTGTCCAAACAAGAGTAACTGACGGAGGAGGGTGAAAAGCGAGTGTAATACCGGACTGGTTCTCCAGGTTGGGCATTGGGCGGCAGGCTGACAATCTTCCATCGTAAACACCCACCCGTCACGAATCCTCAAGGCAGACCTCGGATAGGACGGACCCCACGGCAACGACCCAGGCAAGGAAAAATTAAATCTGATTTTGGTACTTGGAACGTCAGAACGCTCAACGGGGCGGGCGCTCTGCGTTCGCTTTTATTACTACTGGAAAAATACGGCATAGCAAATCACCGCTGCCATAAGCTCCTATTGACCGAGTCGAACTCTTTCTCATAATCTACGAAAGCAAGGTACAAGGGGTCGGAATTCAGTAGACTGCTTTACTATGATTCACAAGATGTTAATATGATCTATACATGAGCGGCCCTTCCTAAATCCGGTGTGCTTCCTCCTAAGCGTTCGGATTACTGCCTCTCTTATCCTAGATAGTAATATATGGAACAAAAATTTTGCCCACATTAGATAATAAACCGATGCCTCTCCAGTTGTCGCATATTGTTAGATCCCCCCAGATCCCCTGGTATTTTGACTATGATACCTTCCGTCCAATCCTCCGGAAAGGTGCAGGTGTTCCATGCTATATCTAGGATTGGCTGAAGCGCATCTGCTATGAGGCTTGAGTCGGCTTTCAACAATTCTGGCGGGATGCCATCTTTTCCATTGGCCATCGCATGAATTGCGGTTACTATTTCCGTCTTGGAAGGTGCACAAGTGGTGATTCTTGTGTATATTTAATGTTTTCCTGAGGTTCCTGTGCAAATAAACCATTCAGGGCGGCGAAGAAGTAATCTCTCCATCTTTGGAGCTGGTCCTCGTCGCTGCACATCATCCTTCCATCCGCACTTTTAACGGCATGTTTTTTAGTAGAGTGCTTTCCCGAGAGCTGTTTAGTGATTTGGTACAGCACCTTACTGTTGCCTGTGTTTGCCGCGGTTTCCGCTTTTTCTGCGAGCTCGCTTATCTGCTGCTTTTTATCACGCCGGACGCTTCTTCCCGGTGTAATTGTGAGTATTCCCGTTAAAGTTAATAGAGTTTGTCCGGGTCGCTTGTAGAGTTCACGTTTTATTTTTTGCCAGGTTGAGTCTGAGATCCAGTGTTGCTGGTTACTTTGGACATAACCGATGCTAGTTTCCGCAGCCGTCAGTATAGCGCCCTTTGTCGTACTCCACAGCTCTTCAATATTTGTGTCGTCAGAAACTATTTGCTGGTTTAAAATTTGTTGCCGGTTTCCAGAAAATTCCAGCTTTTTAACGCTCTCCCGCAGAAGGTCGACGTTAAACCGTCTACGGTTTATAGCATCGCGTTGAACATTTCTGATTGCGCGATTTTGAGGCGAATAGTTGCTACTACCAAATGGTGGTCGCTTCCAGTATCTGCTCCCTTTAAACTCCTGTCATCCTCCAGATAATAGTTCTGCGCTTGATGGTCGTGTAATCTATCTGATTTCTCGTTCTACCATCGGGCGATACCCATGTCTCTCTGTGTATCTTCTTGTGGCAAAAGTAAGTTCCACTTATCATGAGTTGGTGGGAACTATCTACAGAAGTCAACGAAAAGCTCACCATTGTTGTTGGTAACTTGGCTTAGGCCTTGATTTTCAATTGTTTGTTCAAGGCCGTCTTTGTGTTTAAGTCACCCATTAATGCAATGATGTCTCCCCTTGCAGTAAAGCGAAAAACCTCATTCAGTCGCATATAGAACTCGTTTTTGATGTCATCTTCTGCGTCTTCAGTTGGAGCACAGCATTGGACTACCTTAATACTTCTTAGTCTGGTACGCAGGCGCACGGTAATAATCCTCTCAAAAACTGGTGACCAGCTAATGAGGCTGGACCTGGCTTCTTTGGTGGGTATTACGCTAACGCCACTCCTATGGCTTTCAGTTTCGTTTCTCCCAGAATATAAGAAGGACTCACCGTTTGGGCAGATATGTTCCCCCGCATCGGGCCATCTGGCCTCGCTAAGTCCCATGATCTTGATTTTATATCGATTCATCTCGTTGAGGACTTCATCCAGCCATCCTTCAGCAAGCAGTGTTCTCACATTCCATGATCCGATTCGTGTCCTTGTTCGAAAAGTAAAGGTCGTCGTCGTGTTGTCCATCCGGTTCCGAGGCGTTGTTTGCCGATTCGTAGAAATGGTACTTTGTTTTGTGTCGCAGAGAGCTCGCCATTCGCCTAAGTTAGCTCCTGCCGAAGAAGTGCCTCAGCGGGCACCGCGAGGAGGTGGGATTAGGACTTGCTAACAGGTCTGCTAGGGGTTCGCCTACAGTGACTTTTCTCGGGTTTTGGCAGAAGTGACAAATCGGGTGCCACCACCTTCCGAGGTCGTTGTTAGCCGTCCCTCCCCCCACTTCCGTTTTTCGACGTCGACGTTTTTGCATTTATTCTTCGATCAGTGCCTGCTGAGCACATATTTGTCTAACTGTCTCGTTTCGAAGGCGATCGCGGAGTGAGACACCGAGAAACTGCCTCAAGCATCGCAATTGGAAGACCTCGAGCTTCTTGAAGTCCGGCTTGAACATATAGGTCAACATTTTTTCCTTATTATGAGAAAACCCCTACCGTACACCAAAAACACCTGTCTTAAAGATTACACTCTATTGACCCATAAACATATATGCCGAATAAAATGTTTATGTCTATTAAGAATAACACGGCAATAACCCATCCATTACGATTACCATTTTTCCAAAACTTCAACTCTGGCTTATTCATGACAAACAACCAAATACCAAGCAACTTCCCGACTCTAAACTAAGTCAACTGTTTTTTTGGGGGGACATCCGACATTTTTTTTCTCTATTCTTATTTATATGCGAAAAAAACTATTGCTTCCCTTATAAAAATTATTTTCGCCCCATTTGCCAAAACGAACGAAAAAAAAAAATATTCACGAGCACTTAAATCAACAAATCAACTCGATGGTGATGCAGATAAACTTCTCTTAAATTTGATTTTATCCCGAACGAATGAGTTTTCCCAGTTTCTTCTCTTATATATCCTTCTGATAAAACAGGATCCTAATTCAAAAAAAAAATATAAGGAAAAACGAAAAGAAAGGAAAAAGTTCAGCCTATAGGCGCCAAAAGCTACCTTGAATAGAATCATAAAGGAAGCTAAGGACTACATACACACAGTCGGTCCTTAACCCCTTTTCCCTTCCATTCATTCTTGGTTTTTTTTTTGTAAACAGCAAAAGAAAGTTTTTGAGTTTAATTAAAATTATTACGTAAATTCGTACTAGTGTGCGGCTGCAGAAGAGGAATGAAGGTCAATAATTTCGTTTTTTTGGCTGCTGCTGTTGTTGTTGTAATATGAAAGTTTTAATAAAATGAAATTTAAAGGAATTATGCAAGGTTGATGAGTTTTCAAAGCGGCAGGCTTCCCCGCAGCTTCTACGTCCCCGTCAGTGTCGGGAGTTTTCCATTTGCTTTTATCACAGCCTTCGGAAGTTTTCCTTTTGATAATAGATTTTAAGGTCTACAAATTTTCATTGAATACCTGCAATTATCGACGTAATTTGGAAGCTTTTCACCGAAAAACCACCCATTCTCCGTCGTGTTTTAGTCTAAATTTCACTTTATACTTTAACCACCCACTGAGCCGAGCCATGGTGCCCGCACCCCCCTATCCCGCTGAAATACGCCCTGCCGCTTTTACTGAAACCACTCATTAGGCCCCGTTTCCTCTTTTTCATTTGAAAAGCCTCAGTTGAAACTACTTTTGAAAGCGAAAGTTCATGACAAGGGCGAGAGAAGGGAAAGTGGATGGGGGCATGTGGCATTGGAATCTTCTTTGGCACCCCCGAGGACCAGAAACCGGGAAAACTTTGGAGAAAGTTGAAAATGGGATGCGGACATGCCAGCTCCCTTCTCTAAAAAAGGACGACGACGACAGATTCACATAGCTCTAGCACGAGAAGCGGCAGAGCAACGACATAGCATTATTATACAGTGGCAGCACCAAAAAAATAAAAAAAAACAACAAAAACCCCAACGCACGGATGGAACTAAAAACGCAAGCCCCAATTTCTTGTGCTCCACTTCACACGCATATTAATTTTATGGATTTTCTATTTAAAATATCCACCATCCCTGCTGCTACCCATACCCAGGACCATCCCTTGCACTGTTGGTGCTTCCATAGCTGGCATGTAGGGGCCAAAGCTTCTTGGTTATATAGTATATACCAACCACCCAAAATACCCGGCACACTGGCTCACAGGCTCTGTGGCTCTTCTAGCCTCTATACTTTTATGCTGACTGACATTTGCGTGTATATAGGATATCTAGGCTGTAGCTTGCACATGGTGTATATAAAGCTATAAATCCAGGACACATGCAACTTTCTTGTGAGGTGCTCCCTCAAGAGGCATGAGTCGGGTGGTGTTTTTTGGTGGGGGCTGCGTTATGAAGGTAAAGGTATAGAAACAAGATGTTAACGGGTGGCATTCCCTACTGAGAGGCACGAAACATACTGTGAGAAAGCACCAGGCACGCACTTGCAAAATACTCACCCACTACCGTCCCCCATCTCCAGGATTATTTCCTATGGGAAACCAAGTGCTACTAACACCTATACACAATATTTTAGGTTGAAAAATTAAAAATCCCATTTCAATGTGTCTGTTAAGGACACGTGAAAGTTTTCAATTTTCACATCACTTTCCTTTTTTATTTACTAACACATTGAAGCTGAGCAGGAGCACGAAGACCTTTGCATTCCATACCTGGATCCTTGTGCACTTTCTAATCGAATCCAGTGTTAGAATTGAGGTAGAAGCATGATAGAAAGGGATGGAGTCAACTTGACTAGATTAAGTTAGAAAAGTGTTGTCAGATGATATGAAAGATTTTTTTAGGGATTTAAGGAAAATATTTAAATTATTCAATTGAGAGCTAAATAGTCATAAAAGGATTACCTTTTATCTGAGAGTGAAGGCTGCAAAAACGTTTCTATGTAATTACTATAATACAGATAATCTATCCATGGCACTTGCGAAAGGATAGCAAACGATTTAATGTCACCACTACTTTATAGCAGCTACTCTTATTATGCACTAAACATTAAGCAGCAAAGACGTCACGGTACGTCACCTGGTGGCAAAAGAGTCCGAGGCGAAAGGGCGCTTGTAGTGAAGGACAGACTAAAACCCTATGTCAAGCAAACAGGCGAACCTGAAGGAAGCTCTCGTTGAACAGAAGTCTTGCTAAACGAAGTTCCCAGCAGTTGTAGAGCCAGATTCTTGCCACGTATCACGACTCGAAGCAAAGAAGATTGCACAGACTACTAGGCGACATCTGTTTAGAAGGAAGGAAGCCAACGCAGCTTTTGAATCAAATGAGGGAGTTGGCGGCCGATGGTATCTTTGCAGAGGTTTTGCGAAAGCTTTGGTTTCAGCGTCTTCCCCCAAACTCGGGCGATTTTAGAAACCAACGTGGATTAGGATATCGGTAGGCTTGCAGAGATGGCGGACAAGATAGCGGAGGTAGCCATGGTACATGTAGTCGCGGCCAATTCTTCGGTCGAAACTCCCTTCACCCAACTGAGGGAGGAAATAGCAGCTTTGGAGAATCAGCTGACGGTTAATCGGGGAAGGAAGTTCTTTAAGGTTTAAGGTGTCGTGATTTCAGTCATAGGCAGGAGAAGACACAACATGCGATACATCGTTTTGCTGTTTTTCTTTTGTCATCGCAGGTTTGGTAGTAAGGCTAGGCTATGTCGACAGCCATGTTCATACGAAGCAAAAAACTAGGTAGCGAGCTGTCTCTAGCCAGCGTTTCGAATTTATTTGCCGCCTATACCTTACAGAGAAGACAACAAGTAAGCGATTCTTGATTCAAATTGGAGCTGAGGTTTCAGTGGTTTCCCCAACAGCAGAAGAAAACAAGAAGCAACCCACAGCAGAACGTTTGATTCGACTCGACTTGGGACTCCGTAGGACTTTCGTTAAGAATTTTGACCGGCTGTTCGACGTAAAGAAAGGTAAACTCCAATAGATAAAACTACAAAATTTCATACAATGGGTTTAGTAACGGCTCATAGCAGTATGCGACTAAGTACACTAAATACAGCCTTACTTCGTGTGCTGAAGGGATTCTAGGACATCACAAAACCCAACTCAGTCGCAGAGGCTAAGCATCGTTGTGGTTCACTTCATCTGGACGAGTGGTCTATCAGTTCAATGAAGCCCAAGACGGCTTTCACGGGGGCAGCTGAAGATTGTAAAGCAGGAATTCCAACATATGTTCAATTTAGCTACATAACTGCCGTTCATCAACTAGTTATTGGCTTAGCCCGTTACACATGATAAAGAAGAGCAATGGCGAATGAAGGGCGTGCGGAGACTATAGGAGGTTGAATGCACTCACTGTTCCAGACCGCTGTCCAATCCCTCATATCCAGGATTTTGCGTACCAGCTAAGTGAGAAAAAGTGTATAACACTGTAGATTTAACAAGTTCCAGTCAATCCAGACTATATCTAGAAGATCACAACACTTTTTGGGTTCTTTGAGTCCCCGCGATTGGTTTGTGTAATGTTGCACAAACTTTTCAACGGCTTGTACACGAGGTAACAAGAGGACTAGATTTCTGTTGGCCAAACATCGATGACTTCCTTATCGCCTCTAACACATCAGAGGAGCGCAAAGGATATCTAAGGCAGTTATTTCAGCGTTTTCGGGAGTATGGAATTGCAATAAACCCAGAAAAATGTGTGTTCGAGATTTTCAGAAGAAGGAACAAAGCCATTGCCGGCAAAAGTAGAGGACATTCAGAATTACATGAAAGGGGGTTTTTAGGAATGATTAATTTTTACTGGCGTTTCATCCTGAAGTCAGCTGAAATCCAAACACCACTTCATGGGTGTTATGCTGGAAACAAGAAGAAGGACAAGACCGCTATCGTTTGGACAACAGAGCTCAGCAATACTATGTTATGGAGGTAGATCTGCATTTCGAAAACCTAATCAGAAAAAGTATATTCCTGATAGAGTGAAAACTTTTGTCTCGTTTCAATTGAAGTCCTCTATTTAAATAAGTAAATATTGATAGCATACATTAACGCTATTCACGAAAATCTGACCAAAAAGAAAAGGGTTGTCTATAGTACGAAGCCATTCACTTAGGTGGGCTTAGATATTTAGGTAGAACTCTTTGAGGCCTACAATTAGAAAGATAAAAAAAAGTTTTCACTCTATGAGACTCTCCTGCGATTATCGGTTCAAGTTTTTGATCTGACCCACTGTCCGTTCAGAGTGCAAAATTACCCTAAGCAAACGGATTAGTTGCCTGAAAATCCGATTAGCGGCTCCCGAGTTTTGAGGCCTATAATTGGAATGGTAAAAACAGTTTCGACTCGCTTTCGTACGATCTTCGGGTCAAGTTTTCGGTCTGAGCCGATAGTCCAATCGGAGCGAAAACGTAGCCTAAAATAATCAGAATACAATCTCGATCTACCTTGTTCAAGGGCTAGGGCCGGCACTGTATCCGACATATGTATCCCCGGGAAGGATAATATGGTTGCACACGCATTGTCAAGGTCGAGGCCATAACTCCACCAGCGCGCCGGTCGATTATGATGAATTGGCAAAGGAATAAGGCTCCAACATCTTCACAGATCAGCAATAGGCTTGAAACTTTCCAGGTATGAACTGGCAAGCGGACAAGTTTTGTACTGTGATACGACTCTTAACAAAGTACGCCTCTATATACTAAAAGGACACCGCCGAAAGCTGTTTAACGCAATGCACAATTTGTCGCATCCGGGCGTAAAGAAGACAACTTAATTGGTAGTAGAAATGTGGCCGCGAGTATGAACGAGGACTGCCAGATTTGGTCGCAGTCTGTGGTCAGTCTTCATCGAAGTTTGGCCCAAAATTTCTTGATGTATTATAAATAACGGTTTCTACGTTTGTGATTTAAATACTGTTTTGGCTTCTTTACCCTTGAAAAGCATATCCTTCATTGAATACTCTATCTTCAATATTATACCTCCCTAAAAACAAATCCTTTTAACTGCTGGCAACACCAAACATCCTGCAATAATATTAATGGCGCTCATGTCCATGGCATTAATGTGGACCAAAGAAAACAAATCACAGTCATTTAAAAAAATGCAAAACTTTCAATGTGCGTGTGCAGTTTAAAAGTGAAAGTGTCTTCTCCACTCTGGAACATACACTATGGAAAGGGACAACCAAAAAGGATTACTGCCTTGGCAAGGACACTCTCACAATATAATAAAAGTGACAGCTTGCACAACATCACTTCCAAACATATACCTATATCTACTTATTCCATAGACCTCCTATCACTGTGTATGTGTGTGTGGCATCCTCGCTCAATAGGTCGCCTTTTTCATCCCTTAGTCAGGGCGCAATCGCCAACAATTTCACTTTCAGTTTTACTTACACTTTCCGGCTTCGTTCTCCAGTTGTACCGTCTTCAGAATTGGTGTGTTGTTGTTGTTATTGCCTTTTTCTACACTGTATTTGAAAGCTTTCGTTGCAAGGACGTTTCCATGTTTGGAGTGGGGATGATAACAGGAAGCATAGTGAAAGTGTGCCCGGGATGTGCAGGATAAGGCATGGGAAATTGCTTTGGCATCAGCATGAACGGATATAGTGAATGCGATAGAGAGAGAGGGATGAACATAGGCATTGTCAGGGCACTGGGGATTATGTTGATTCTGTAAACGCAATTTTCACCCCTTTCCAAGCCACCCTTTAGAGGACCAAACAATTTTTTTTTTCTGGAAGGGTTGGGGCTTATATACATACATACATATATACACGAGAACTTTTTTCCTTGATGCATCTGTGCGTATTTTTCTGCGCTGCTACGAGATCAGAATTGACTTGGAAACTTTTTTCTTCTTCTTCGAGTGTTGGGATTTTTTTTTTTTTTTTTGAAAAAGGAAGGGAAAGGATACGTGACTGAATTGCATTATGAACTTCATCCTAACGAATTTAATTTTCCAATTTAAAATGCGTAAATCCGCATTTAAAGTAGTTTTTTTCTTCGTACAGAATTAGGTTCTAATAAGACGCTGCGAAATTAAAGTTTTCTTTCATTATAGACACGAATATGTGCCGAAAATATATGATTTGGACCTGCATTTGGGGAAAATTTATTTAAAAAAAAAACACCCACACAATCCAAAATTTATATAAATGTATTTAAATGTTATTTTCAGCATGGGTAAACAAGCGAATCCTTGTCCCCTTTTTTTTCACAAGATTGCAGCGAGCTAACCAACATTGAAAACGATTTAAATTTGTTTCATTGTAATTTGGTTAAGCTTTAACCTGGTTGCATGGAATTTAAATCTGGAGTTGAGATCTGAACACCAAAAATTGGCCTGAGAGTTATGGCACGACATTAGGGGGATTTATCCAGTTTTTTATGAGGGGTTGATCGTAAAGATGTAATTTATGTTCAATTAAATTTTAAAAGGTGATTCTATGAGGCTGGCTACTGCAGCATAGTATTTGTTGGATATACTATTACTGCATTTGTGTAAGGGGAATAAACTCATGTATGTGAATTAAAGGGTTTTAGGATCATTAACATCGTCTCTTAACATAAACACTATTTTTATGCGATGATTTTGTTTTAATTTTAGGTTGGCTGCCCCGTTCAAACTGTCCTTTTGACCTAGTTTTTAAGTTTAGTGCTATATATTATGATATAATGTAACTCGGACAACGCACTATTTATATGCAAAATAAGCCTTCTTACTTAGAAATGTCCAGCAGGTTATCGACAGCCGCTTTCCCCAAATTTTAAGCTTGAGCCACCACGGAAATGGGACGATTAGTGACGCATCGCGAAACTAATAAATTTTCTTAAATCATTCAATTATAAAAATAATACCCTCTATTAAATCCTAAACTAATTTTAACTGGCTTCATCCTAGGGACAAATTTTTTTTTCATTATTTAATAAGTTAGAAGTGGGTTGGTGGGTTTTGTGGGCTGCAGTGTTCAAGTTTTCTTAATGGTTTGTCTTTAGATTTCCACTAGATACAATGGTAATCGAAACGAAAGTCAATCTTCAAGAGAGATGTTTCGAAAAAAAAAAAAACAGTTAAAAAGCAAGTTTCTCACGCAAGTATGCAATTGAGGACATTTTAAAGATCCACCACATTTGAGCAGAGAGGGAGATGCACCTTCTACACAGGGAATATTTTTCAAGCTAAAGACCGTGTTGGTAATGCATGAAAACTACATATTAATTTGCGGCGTGAATTTCGACGCAGACGCAAAATGTCATTAAAGATATTATGTATCGTTGGCACAAAATCGCATTAAGTACATTCAGAGACTTTATCAATATAATGCGATTCCTGAATTCGACCCCCCATTAAGAACCGCAACCAGAAAACTCAGTATTGGCTCCAAGGATAATACTCTACAAGTTAGAACGAGAAAACAGGTAGTTAAGCGAACAGTGGCCCGTCAGAGCTCTGTTATTATTTTTAGCTCCCACCTCTTGAGATGTAAAAGTTTGCCCGCTTTAGCTTTATCGATTCGGATGAATCTTTTAGCTTGACGAGCACCATGGGTCCTTATCCAGCTATGAAGAAACAGCTGGTCGACCCAATTTTTTATGACTGTTTTTACATGACAGCTTGAGCTACAGAAAGGTTCCGGACCAATAGGTGATGAGTTTGCGTCTACTCTAGCCAGGCTGTCGGCAATTTCATTACCAATGTGACATTCGTGGCCCGGAAACCACATCAGCGTGACACTGTTGTTTCTGCTGAGGAATTTCAAAGATCGGAGACAATCCAGGAGCGCGTTCAAAAACCTTACTATGGTTAACCATGGTTAACTATGGTAAACTTTTGTCGTTCAAAAACTCCGTGGTTAACTACAACATAACCACGAGCATAACTTTTTGGCGTTCAAAAACTCCCGTGGTTAACCATGGTGTAGTTAAAGTTTAACCATGCTCGGGAGCATGGTTAGCGATAGTTAAGAAGAAGAAGAATAAAAACAATTTTTTGACATTTGTTTTAATGTTAATAATGAACAAATCAAAGTGGGATTTGTGAGATTATTTTAAATATATAATTATTGGAAATAATTGAGGCAAATAGCCGACACTATTTTATGGAAAAAATTTTTAAATTTTCTTTACCACGTAGTTAACCACGGTGCGTTCAAAAACCTCCATGGTTAAACATAAACTTTCGTGGTTAAGTGAAGTGATGTAGCATAACCACCGCTTACCTCGTGGTTTACTATAGTAAGGTTTTTGAACGCGCTCCTGGACAGTCTTTGATGACACCCTGTGAGATTTAATGGCCAGCAATGCAGCTTGACTGTCGGAGAAAATAACAATGTTAGAGCTATTTGGAGCTCTATTAATACAACGAGAAAACTATCAACTAACACTTATTCTTGCACACAAGTTGGCAACTTGTAGCAGCTGACCCCTGGTTACAAGTTACGCAATCGATTATTACCTCATAGACTCAAATAAAGGATAAGATAGGAGCTACTTCCCGTCGTTTATTGATGAAGCGGCTGTGTACTTCACAATATCGTTAGAATCTTGATACCAAGTCGTTTCATATTACCTTAATGACGAACTTGCAGAATGTTCTTAATCTCTCCAGTCCGGATGTTGGGCATTGCCTCTGCGTCAATCGTGACAGAGTCCGTCCCCTCCTGCCTCTTCCTACTGATTTACATATTTCCTAAAATTTCTGCTACCATAAGCCGTTTTGGAATACGATTATCCTTTATTCTGATTACGTGGCCGGAATATTTAACGTATATTGAGTTATTAATCACAGTCGACAACAGTATAGACCCGGAGAAACGAGTATAGTTGTTAAAAGCCAACAGAGACATATCTCTGGGCAGGGGCACCGAGTACCACCTTAGCGTGGCTGGACAAGGTGCAGAACCGCGCTCTCCAACTCATTGGCGACGACGTCATTTGCTCCAAAATTGACTCACTAAGTCACCGCAGGAATGTAGCAGCCCTGGTAAAATTCTACCGCATCTACCATAACGACTGTTCCACCGAAATATATGAGGCCATGAGAGCCAGAGTGGCCTAACTGTAATTTTTTCAACACTGATTTTATTTGATAAAACTGCTCTAAACGGTAAAAGTAATAGCGACGCAGTGGCCTAAAATTTAGTTCAACATACTAAGAGATTTGAGCACCAAAGAATAATAAAATATTTTAAATTTCTTAAGTTACAATTTTTTTAAATATGGGCTTGTGTTTCTTCCCTACTACTGAAATGTATTGTTTAAGTAATTAGGCCACTCTGGCTCTCATGGCCTCATATAATCTCCTGCCTTCACGGCGATGTTTTTCCCGCAACACAAGACTTGCCCATTCGGCTCATCCTCACTATCTACAGCCCTTATTTTCGCGCACACACCAGTTTAGTAATTCGTTCTTTTCGAGAACAACTCGACTGTGGAACAACCTTCCACAGTCAGTTTTCCCAAACTCATATAACACCCAAGAGTTTAAACGCAAGGTTCATCTCCACCTCCTCATGTATCCCCCAGACTCCCTTTAATCTTTTTATTCTTTCTCTATCCTTCGAGCTAAGCTTACTACCAGACACCCGACGTTGACGTGTACGACATGACGGACTGGTAGTACAAAGGGTGACACCTGAGCTTAGACTTTCACATAAAAAAAAAAAAAAAAAAAAAGAGCCTACCATAGTCTGCCTAAGCTTTTCGAGTCCAAGAATCTAAACATAACCCCTGACTTGTTGTTGTACAAGATGTTTGTCTTGCCCACATTTGGATCCGAGGCTAAAGTGCTCACGAGGTCTTCGGAGAGCTTGTAACCTTGTGAGTGAGGGAGGACAATTTCGAGAGTCTCCAATAACGAAATCTACCAGCAGTTCTAAGGAAATGGATTAAGAGCTTTCTTTGTGGCCTTTCAATCAAGGTAATATTGGATGCCTTCGAATCCAACCACACCATTTCGACCGGTGTTCTCCAAGGGTATATTCTATCACCCGCCTTTTTCCTAATCTTCATTAATAATTTGCTCTCAATTCCCTCAAACTTGCTTCATTGCTTCGCTGATGATGGTACATTGCGTTGCTCTTAAACCTATAGACCTTGTCTTTAATATCGTGAATTGATGACGAATTCAATCAACCAGAATATAAAACCGATTCTTGCTTCGGGCCACAGGAATCATGTTGAATTCAACGCCACCAAAACGAAGTACTGTTTTATATCTAACAAAACTTGCACCGACCTTCCTTCTATCGGAGTGGGCAATGAGAATCAACGGCTGACCAAGCTCTTAACATCCTTGGGGTAACTTTAACTGAGAGTCTCATTGATGATGACACATTTTGCGTCTCCATAGACTCTTTATGCGCGTTTTGAATTTTTTTGGTAGAGGTTTACATATAACCCTGTATTTTCGTAACCCTATTTGATATTTTCATGAATAAGACAGCAATCTACGCAAACCCTATCTAAAACTGTAAAAGTCAAGGTTTCAACCCACCAACTTTCAAAGTTATTAGTCGTCAAAGGCAAATTATTGTTTTTTTTTTGACTAAAACTTCAAGTTCAACCACCTTTTTCTCCAAAAAATACGAAGTTAATCAACAAAAAAATCGCCTGTGTGTGGACTTACGTTTACTTTAGTGTGTTCTATTTTTGTGATTAAAATGTTGTTTCAAATTAGTTGCTAGTGCAAGTTTGCTCCAATTAGTCTAGAAAAAGTGTGAACGTAACGTACCATGCTTAGTTTGGACTATATTCGGTGCTGATGCTGATGTTGATACGTGTCTGTAACGGGCTGCATTTGGAAAGGTAGAATTTTTAGTCAGGGTTACCATGCGACCGTTTCATGCTACGAATGGGCGAAACTTATTTTTACTCGTTTCGGGTGGAATGTTGTGACGCTATTGTAGGCTAAGAATGGGGGAGCCTAATTTTTAAGGAAACTCTCAATCCAGTTCTGTAAAACTGTGTCAACACCAGAATAGAAGAGATTTTGAAAACGAAAATGCTAATGTTGAGACCCCTTCTGTAAACATGCAGGATAGACTATTAGTTGATAGTAATAAAAAGACGTGGATCCTTGTCTTATATTTCTTTAACTTTATAGAACATGCCTCAAGATTAACGGGCTTTGGTATGGGCTCGAATAATCGCTGTCGGCTTTAAACTGCTTTACTCAGTTATATCTGGCCTATGACTATGCGACTGGTTCGCGATCTCCTACACTGTGTTGCACGAATTCGTCTGCCAATCTTATGACAAAAAGGGAGGTTGAGTTTTAGCATATAATGGCATTTTTTGATTGGGTTTATTATATGAATTGTCGGAAGTGTAGTTCCGGGACTAACTATTTTGTCACTATAGTCGCGTAGAAGATGTACTGAAATTTTCTCTGTTTCGATTGAGATCTCGATTGAAAATTATGCATTTATACTAAGCAGGGTGCTGCTGGCAATGCACAGAAATTCGTTGCTAAATCATAAAACTACGAGTTTCAGCTTTAAGAAATGCTAATATACATTAAAAGCAAAATTTAGTGACTTTTTTTGTTACTTTTAAAGTAACTTTTTGTTAATTTTAATTGAATTGACCACATCATATTTCCTCTTAATATTACTACCACATTGCAGTCCTTAAAGGCAATAAATTCCACCCATATTTTATAAAATTATACGAAAAACTTGTAAAAGTCCATCATCCGAACACATGCTCTCATCTCCTTCTGCATTATATATAAAGCGCAGTAAGTGTCCCTTAACCACCCTTCTATCACCTAACCAGAGGAATTCCAGTCTAAATAAAAAAAAAAACTTTAAAAGCCGCCCTAAATCAAAACACCCACCAGCAGGATGCGGGCAACCCAGCCTGTAGGTACTGTACAATGTTGTATACCATAGAAGAGAGAATAAGTGAGTAGAAGCGAGAGAAAGAGAGAGAGTGAGAGTCCTTTATAGCATGGCCCCAGCAGCTACCATTGTGCCGTTATGTATGGCAACGAAGGCCCAGGGCTTAAAACTTTTGCAGTCAAGTTTCGTAAAACTTTTACCTCGTACCTGGGCCCCGTGTACAAGGATTCCGAAGGACTATGAGGACTCGTTGTTGAGGCCTGAGGACTAAGGACTGTGGGAGCGATGTATTTACTTGCCTACTGCCTGCCTGCCTGCCTGCCTTGCCTTTCCTTGCCGCCTTGCCACGACGAGAAAGTCCGGACCAACACAGCCCAGTTAGTGTGCTGTGCATATAATGAAAATACACCAGCGAAACTGCTCTCCTTCGATCCTTCCGTGTACATATAGGTGTAATTTATTGATTTATATTATGGCATAGCACGAGTATCAGGAGCAGCAGCGGCGGCAGCAACAGAGACCCACTACCAACAGCACAACAACAAGAACACAACTATGCCAACAAAAGCTGCCTCCCAAGTAATTAGTCCATCGAAGCTGACTCAAGTTTAAAACCCAAAATTAAATTCGTTGTACGCCGCATCCCTGATCTAATTAACAAAGATGAAAGGGGATGAAGGAAAAACAGGGCACGCACACTGCGTCACAGGATGTTTATTTAAGTTTCAGGGCCTGTTTCCTTCGAAATTTAATGCCATCCCCCATTCCTGCACAGTTTTCGGGGCGACTTGAGGGATGGTATCTCTGCACTTTTTATGTTTTATCAGCTACAGCAGCAGCAGCACAAGGGCTGTAGGCAGTGCAAGCCCTGTTTGGATAATAAACTGAAGGGTGGCTCCTTTGCTGACGGCATACTGACGAGGCTGTGATGCATATCAAAACATAATGTAATGCAGCATCACAATCGCACACAACCCTTGCCTTCCTCGGCCCCGTTTTATCGCAAGTCGTAGAAGGTTTTATGCCTGAATAATTTACTCGCTCTCTCTAGGAAGCCCGGCTACAGTGCTGCTCTCGCGCGAGGGCGGCGGACATCCTGGCTAGAGGAAGGGGTGTGTTTTACTGCATTTCTCCTTGAGTGGTTGATACGAAATTGGTTTTTCGGGGGTAAAAACACCACTTTTAATGATGTCTAGCCCCCGCAAATGTAGGGTAATTCCGTATCTGTTCTTTATTTCGATTTCTGATTGAATTTTAAAATCGTATTAAAAATGTATTGATGAGGAGCCACCATTGGGTGCAAGGTCCTTGTATTTCACTTAAGTGGTGACGTTTATGGTGGATTTCAATGGCTCCTGCCTCCATGTCAAATGCTTCTTTCACCGATTTTATTATGCAATCTCGATAAAATATTCCATCGTGACGAATGTAAAGATTTTTTCGAAATGAATTTTTGCTGTATAATCAGAATTTAATAAAAATGAACTTTTCACTGGAATTGCGATTCTTCAATCAAAAAACACAACCGTTTTTACCTTTCTAAATATTACTAAATTCTTCGAAACATTTTTTAATGATGCTTCTAATTTATCTAATGTATTTTCTTAATATTTTTATGGCATCGACCAGCCATAAACAATTTAATAGATGGGGAGGGAGACCTTATAAAGTTTTCGTTTTCGCCACAATATCATTAGATACATACTAAACAGTAATTTAACGCTAGAGAATTTGTTAGAAAATGAAGGGGAGTTTTCGTCAAATTATATCCCTTGAAAATTATTTTCAAAAAGAGATTTAGTATCCTTGTTCTTCTTCTTTCTTCGTTAGGCGTGACTACAATTACCGTACACCATCGTCGATTTTGAACCATTGCTCTGTAGTTTCTTATGTTTACTATTCTTAGGAATATGTCCTGCACCTGCTCAACATCTTCTTTACATCTAAATGTTGGTCTTCCGATTTGTGGTTAGGTTAATTTTAAACATATCTTTCATGCTTCTTCACTAAAGATGATTTAGCCATCTTATTCTTTGTGATTTGATTAGACGTGCCTGCTATTTCTTTCTCCCTTATTAATTAGTTTTTAACAGGGATCGTAAATAACTGTTATATTTGTATTTTTGACTTAAAAAATCAAATAGTAAATGTTGTCTGATCTGCATAAAATTTATACTGGATACTCAGAGTAGCGAGTTCTACGCGGTGGTGGGGTTACTTTTAAATTGTAGACTTTTATTATAAAAGTCAAGTTTAATAGTTAAAATTAATTTAAATTTTTTTAAATAAACAATAACAGTTATATTTAACTAAAAAAGTTTTAGGTCATTAAAAACTCTTATTTTTGTTTTTTATTTTTAAAGCCTTCCAAAACTCTTATGGGAAGACTTTTATTTTTAAAATCAAAAATAACTGTTAAAAAAGACTGTCTTGCATAAAAGTCTTTCTAAGATTTTTATTTTTCCAGTTTTTTCTATAAAAGTCTTTGAAGACTTTTATTTTTAAAATATAAAAATAAAAGTCTTTTGCTGAAAACAGATAAATAGTCCATTCAAACCGTTAAGAAAATCGAACCCTAAAGGTTTTTGGGGTCGCTGATTACGAAAATCGGGGTCCTGCGGGCCTAAAACATGGGCGTCACCCTTAAAAATGCAAAAAACACCCCTTTTTAGGGGTTTTTCGCGATTATTTCGATAGTAATGAAAACTAATGCAATGAAATACACTTTTTTTAATATTTATTTGCGAAGGTGGTTTATTTGTACTAAATCAACGCGAACTTTATGATAAGGGGTGATCCTAAAGGGTTGAAACCACCCCTAAATCGGCTACAAATAGAAACTAGTTGGGATGTGGGTTCGACCCTTTCGGTCCACACGATCAAATCAAAGGAGGTGAAATAGGGTCAACTCAAAACCGCTGGAGCTATAAGGCTGAAATTTTGACAGTGCATCCCTATAATGACGTAGACATCCACTTAGAAGCGATTTTTCGAAATTCATCCCCTAAGGGGCTCAAATGGGGTTTATCCAAACCGTTGGAGCTACAGGGCTGAAATTTTGACAGTGCAGCCCTATAATGGCGTAGACATCCACTATAAAGCGATTTTTCGAAATTCATCCCCTAAGGGGGTGAAATGGGGTTTATCCAAACCGCTGGAACTATAGGGTTGAAATTTTGACAGTGCATCCCTATAATGATGTGGACATCCACTAAGAAGCGATTTTTCGAAATTCTTCCCCTAAGGGGGTGAAATGGGGTTTACCCAAACCGCTGGAGCTTTTAGGGCTGAAATTTTGACAGTGCATCCCTTTAATGACGTGGACATCCACTAAAAAGCGATTTTTCGAAATTCATCCCCTAAAGGGGTGAAATGGGGTTTTTCCAAACCGCTGGAGCTATAGGGCTGAAATTTTGACAGTGCATCCCTTTAATGACGTGGACATCCACTATAAAGCGATTTTTCGAAATTCATCCCCTAAGGGGGTGAAATGGGGTTTTTCTAAACCGCTGGAGCTAAAGGGCTGAAATTTTGACAGTGCATCCCTTTAATGACGTGGACATCCACTAAAAAGCGATTTTTCGAAATTCATCCCCTAAGGGGGTGAAATGGGGTTTCTCCAAACCGTTAAAGCTATAGGGCTGAAATTTTGACAGTGCATCCCTTTAATGACGTGGACATCCACTAAAAAGCGATTTTTCGAAATTCATCCCCTAAAGGGGTGAAATGGGGTTTTTCCAAACCGCTGGAGCTAAAGGGCTGAAATTTTGACAGTGCATCCCTTTAATGACGTGGACATCCACTAAGAAGCGATTTTTTGAAATTAATCCCCTAAGGGGGTTAAATGGGGTAACCCAAACCATTGGAGCTGAAGGGCTTTAATTTTGACAGTACATCTCTATAATGACGTGGACATTCACTAAGATTCGATTTTTCGAAATTCATCCCCTAACGGAGTGAAATGGGGTTACCAAACTACTAATTTAAGTAGAAATTAAACAGGGAGCCAAAAAATTCAAAAATATAAAATCAGCCGCACCAATTTATCCGCCTAATAAATCATTTTTTACATAGTTTTAGTTAGAATTTCTATAGCCTGATCAACGTGCTAGGCTTTAAGCACAATATCACAATTGTTTTTATAGTGTAATTTTCGAGCTACGATAGCTATTTTATTTGTTTTCAGCAAAAGACTGACCTGCCTAAATGTCATTGTAAAAAGCGGAACACCCCATTATTCAGAAGTCACTCAAATACATTAGGGTACATATTTCCAATTATTGTGTGATTGTCGTTTTTATCCTGCATTTTGACTTTATTTAAAAATTCCACGAAAAGAAATATTTCTCCATGTATTTTTTATTTTGCTTCGGTTTAGGGGTGGTTTAACCCCTTTAAAAAAGGGTTTAAAGTGCAATTTTCCAAATGTTTCAATGAATAAAAATGGAAAATAAAATTTTAATGCAAACAATAAATGTCAATTTTTTTCAATTACAATTTTAATGCACCGAAAAAAGGTAACTCCAGCCTTCCCTCCAACTACCGCCCAATAGCAATCACTTCTATCCTCTCCAAAACCATGGAGACGATAATTAACAAAAAGCTTATGGGATATCTAGAATCCAACCAACTTATAAACGACAAACAATACGGCTTCCGACAAAAAAGATCCACTGGTGATCTTTTAGTTTGCCTTACAGATCACCTCAACCGAAGTTTGCATGGATCTGGTGAATCTAGTTTGGTTGCTTTGGATATCTCCAAGGCTTTTGATAAAGTATGGCACTCAGCCTTGTTAGCTAAACTCCAAGCTATTGGAATTGACTCGCTTCTCTATAAGTGGGTTGAGAATTTCCTTTCCGGCCGTTCAATTAAGGTAGTTTTGGATGGCGTCAAATCTGAATCTCACCCCATCTCTGCGGGGGTCCCCCAGGGGTCAATTTTATCACCGGCCCTATTTCTTATCTTTATAAATGACCTTCTTTCAATCCCCTCCAACCCACTTCTCAGCTTCGCTGACGACGGTACTTTACGGTACTCGTACAGCTTCGATACAAGACAGACACAAGCCAGATCCTGTCTTGATTATCGTGAACTAATGTTCAACTCTATTAAAAAAGACATCAAACTAATTCTAGATTGGGGAGAGAAGAATCGTGTCGAATTCAACCCCTCCAAAACCAAGTACTGTCTTATCTCAAAAAAGAAGTTCAACACCTCACCATCCTTGACAGTGGATGACGTTGAACTAAAGGCCGACCCATCCCTCCACATCTTAGGCGTGACATTAGCCAAAGACTTGCGTTGGAATGATCACATATTCCAAATCGCCAAACAAGCATCCCAGTGTTTGGGATTTCTTAAGAGGTGCAAGTTCCTCCTCCAGCCATCGGCCCGTGCTGTTATTTATAAATCCTACATTCGGCCTCTTCTCGAATATAACTCCCTCGTTTGGGGCGGTGCTCCAATAACCACCTTAGCATGGTTAGATAAGGTCCAAAAAAGGGCCCTTAAGTTAATTAATGACGATACCGCTTGCTCCACCATCGACCCTCTGAGCCACCGTAGGAATGTAGCAGCACTGACAAAATTTTATCGC
The DNA here is from genome assembly GCA_949987705.1 of Thereva unica. NCBI lineage: Eukaryota > Metazoa > Arthropoda > Insecta > Diptera > Therevidae > Thereva > Thereva unica. The sequence goes on from OX465285.1 coordinate 76,495,436, forward strand.
TACTATCATGGTGACTGTTCCTCCGAGTTAAACGCTCTTTTGCCTCCACGGCAATCTTATACCCGCAACACCAGATTAGCCCACTCGTCCCATTCCCTGCACCTGCAACTCCCCCTTTCACGCACTCAACAAGATATGAATTCGTTTGTAAATAGAACAACTCGACTGTGGAATAATCTCTCGCAGTCGGTATTTCCGAGCTCCTACAACATCCAAGAGTTCAAACGCAGGGTTCATCACCACCTTCTTCAATACCCCCCGAACCTTTATAATCCTTAACCTATTCCCCCCCACCCCTCCCCCGTACTAAGCTTACTGCTAGACATTGCACCATGACGTGACAAATTACATGACGGACTAGTAGTACAAAGGGTGACTCCTGAGCTTAGAACTACCACATAAAAAAAAAAAAAAAAAAAAAGGGGTAGTTTCACCCCCTTAAGGGTTTAAAATAATAAACTTATGGCTGATAATACCTTTTGAACCAAATTTCAAGCAAAAAGCAAAAAACAAAAAAATTTTCTAATTTTTTTTATATAAAGTTGATTTTTTTAATTGTGGGGGTAGTTTTAACCCCTTAAGGGTTGAAAATAATTTAGTTTCGCCTGACTATACGCCCACAATCGTATTTGAAGCATATACTTGAAGAAAACTTTTTTTACAATTTTTCCTATTTGTAGCCGATTTAGGGGTGGTTTCAACCCTTTAGGATCACCCCTTATCATAAAGTTCGCGTTGATTTAGTACAAATCAACCACCTTCGCAAATAAATATTAAAAAAAGTGTATTTCATTGCATTAGTTTTCATTACTATCGAAATAATCGCGAAAAACCCCTAAAAAGGGGGGGTTTTGCATTTTTAAGGGTGACGCCCATGTTTTAGGCCCGCAGGACCCCGATTTTCGTAATCAGCGACCCCAAAAACCTTTAGGGTTCGATTTTCTTAACGGTTTGAATGGACTATTTATCTGTTTTCAGCAAAAGACTTTTATTTTTATATTTTAAAAATAAAAGTCTTCAAAGACTTTTATAGAAAAAACTGGAAAAATAAAAATCTTAGAAAGACTTTTATGCAAGACCGAAAAAAATAAAAGTCTTTTTTAACAGTTATTTTTGATTTTAAAAATAAAAGTCAATTTTAATTATTATTTCGAACAAAAAAAGAAAAAAATCTTTAATAACAATTTTAAAAGATTTAAAACAATACTAGTCAAAGATAATAGTTAAAAATAACTTTAAATATTTTTGGTAAAATTTAACTGTTACTGTTGTTTTATATCATATAAGTTTCAAAATAATGATTATTTTCTGATTTTTTCGATATAAGTTATAACAGTTACGATCCCTGGTTTTTAACTATTTGCTAGCTCTCTCTATTATACATGGTGCGCCTTTATGACTCAGGCTGATTATGTTTGGCCGCCATTTTGTTTTGGTTGTCATTTGTCAGTTCATATTTGACAGTTGTGGATAGTAATCTATAACAATAGCAAGGGTGTGATGATACACGAGTAAATGCATTTATCAATTCGAACTGTCAATAAATAATTGTCAGTTGGTTGGCCAAGGAAGGGGATCAGAGAAAATTTTGCGGGAATGTACACACTCCCTTGGTCTATAAACTGACAATTGACAGTTAGAATTGATTAATGCATCGACTCATGTATCATGTAGCTAAAACCAGCAACAACGTGTTGAAGTTATTAAAATATTTTATTTAAATAGTCATTCCATTGTGAATACGAGAAGGAAGTGATTTTTTTATTTTAATCGCGAACCTCCCCTAACGATTGCCAGAATTAATACTTCCGAATTTTTTCTATCTTGGGTAATTGAACGGGAAAAGTGTATGGGATGTGCCATCTAGACCTTCGGTATTTCAATATTGAATAACTCTGACATTTTTTAGCCGATTTCAAAAAATGTACACGATTCTTAAACGTCATTCAGTACCATTTTATTTCCTCCTCCTACTACATATGTAATGTACAGACTCGTATGAACCATGGGTGGCCACGGCCAAAGCAACTCTCAGTGGAAGGTAAAAATTGTAAAATGTAAAAGCTGTTCCTTAAGGCCTATTCGCACTTTACGGAACCTCAGCGTCACATACCCGCAACGGCACGTGAATTTTGCTGTCCATTCGCATTCAGTCTAAGAAGAATTATATAGAAAATTATGTTATTTCGTATTGCTAATTTAAATTGCTATTTGGAATGCCAAAATTTAATAATAAAAATTTAGTAATGCTCGTATTAGTTTTGAATGAAGAAAAAGAAAATTTGCGACAAATCATCGCCGAACCTTTTCAACTAAATTTTCATCTTCCATGTTAAATTAGTTAAATACAAAAAAGAAAAATGCTTGAGAAATTCGAAATTCTTCCGTTACTCTACGTTCTTATTGAACAGAATTGATCAGTCACGTCAAGGCACGTCACGTCAAAATATAGTTTGAAACTAATCTTGACGTGCCGTTACGTTGACTATCCGTGACGTTGCCCATATATGTGAATGCGTAGTGTAAATTTTATTGAAGAATTTTTTGACGTGCGTTGCCATTCCGTGACGTGACGATTACGTTCCGTATAGTGCGAATCGACCTTTAGCCGCTTTAGCCGCTTTGGCATTTGGTTTTACCTCACAACAAAGCATTTTGATGTGTCAAAGCAAAGTAAACGAAGCGTACATTGGAGTTTCACCGTAACCAGTCATCCCCTCCGCTAATCCTACTTTAAGCCCATGCGACACAACACAAAAGACTTTGACTAGTCATAATTAGGCAACGCGACAGTCGGCAGGTGCTTGTAGATGGAGCCTTTCTAGTCATATTAATGTGTATGTTCATTTTTTACGTGTTAAGACCGATGTCGCGCGATGTTTTATTTTGTTTTCTACATCTGGTCCGGACACAGTTTAGTGTATGCAGTCAATTTTTAATAGAGTTGCAAACCCCCAGGTCTAGGTCGTCCCCTACAGACTATTATAGGTACATGAACCATTGGCTTTTAGGGCTGTTTGACTGTCTGGTATTGCATATAAAGATAGTTGTCCAGATTGTTATTCGCTGCTTACTGCCAATTTGCATATACATCAGCTGTTCCTTCGATATTGGAACTATCTATCGATCACAGCTATCTTGTTTACGGGTTAAATTCTTTAAAGTGTCACTGCTGACGATCATTGAATAGGCGATCAAAGTTGTTATAAAGCAGGGGCTTATCTTAAAACGCTAGATCTCCTGGCTCAAACTAAAAACTGCTAGTCGCAGGGCTGGCTCTTTCTTGTTTGCTCCTCATATACCTAGTCAGTCCACTCAATTCACCTTTTTGTGTAGCATCTGGGTTTTATTCCTTTTGGTTTTTAGGTATGATGGTTGATTGATCACATACAATCAGTAGGTAATTTTTCCAGCTGATAGCTGTATAATTATATAAAGAGCCAGGTGAGACTCTTATCTGAAATGATCCTTAACCTCATACCATATCTCCCGGTATTCTCCAGCAGTCTATTCTGTAACCCGATCCTCTCCAACTCCCTTCACAGCTTCACTGAAACCCGATTACTCTGCATGCGTGACTCCTAGGCCTTAGACAATATAAGACAAATACATAGAAGTCCTTGTTCATCTTTATCTACCCGAGTATCCTTTAGACCCCATATAGCCTTGCCAATCCTGTTCTATACTTTAAACTAAGCTAACTATTGACATTACACGAAGGCAACATGTCGGACGTTAGTACGAAGGCGGACATTTGAGAATTTTAAGAAAGAATCACTGATTTTTATTAGGTGAAGAGTATGTTGCACTAAACCAGTTAGTATGCACTGCAGAACATGTCTCAGTTCAGTAATCATAAAATGTTTTGGCGATCTCTCTAGTAAAATGCCTTTTTCAATAAGAGCTGCCATTGTCAAAGAAAGATTCGAACTCGTCCAATAGCAGATATTGCAAAGGAATTAAACAACCGCATCCATCACTACCGGTTCGGAAAAACCCTCAAAACTTGCACTTTCATTTGATGCTCAAGAAAAAACTCTAACTAGAAACTGAATTGCTTCCTTCATTCTTTCGGCTCCCTCTCCTCGCTAATATACATCCGCAGCGGTATTAAGTTTATGGCTTTAACAAAAGTTTGCGCATCTACTTTGCATAATTGTGCAGTTGAAATGAGTGAAGGCACAACACAAGAACTTGTATCCCCATACACGAACAGTATAAGGGCCCCCAAAAGTGCCCCCCGCAACTCGGAAAAAAGAAAGGAGTCATGGTCCTGTCATTCCTTATCTGGTCGGAAGTAGAGCAGAAATGAAATTGGTTCAATTCTCTGCAGTCGTATGCGTGCAGATGTTTCTCCAGCAGGATGTAATGCCAAAAGAAAAAAGCTTCCTTAAAGTTATAACGATATTCCTCTGTTTAGCTTACGTCATCCGTTTTCGTTTCCTGATGACCTAAATAGACCGTCATCCTCGTAGGGACGTGATCCCTGCGTACTCCCTTTTGTCAAGCGGTTAATCTTTCCACCCACTGGCACTCACCCCCTGCTGCCTGTATCTGCTGCCACCCCCTCAACACCATTAAGTGCATTGCCGGGCGTTCGGGCATTTTCCAAAAATCTTCCACGAAAAATTATCCTGTCCCTTGGCAGTGTCACAGCAACCCTACCGCACCCTCCTCGAGTGCTTCCTTCGCATAATGCTCCTTTTCTATTTGCTGCCAAATTGGTTGTTATTTAGTTCCAAGAAGAAGACAACCTCGGGTGTGGGCCGGGGATTTATGTCGGAGGAGCATGGGCAGGATGTGTGCCAGAGAGTACATGGAACTTGGAACGAAAGGGAAAGTATCGTTCATTCCTTCTGGATAGAGCCGGGCCGGGGCCGAGCACGTTCTGTCGAAAGAAGCAAAACATGCGATCAAAGCTAAACCGACATCCGAGCTGGGCTAAGGCTGCTTCAAGGTGATTTTGTGAAAGTTTTGCACTTTCACCCGGATGTTGGAGCTCTAGTCCTGTGCTGCGACGGGGAGGGTAGCTGCTGTGCTGTGTAGTAGAGCTTTGTGGTTTGTTTGTTTGGGACTGCTGACGCTTTAGTTTTCAGTTTTCGGTGCTTTTTTTCTGTTTTTGACTAGTTAAAGGTTGGCCTTGTTTTCTTAGGATGCGATTATCCTGTTCACTTTCAGGACGTTTTTGTTTCGTTCGGTGGGTGGGATAAGGACTACAATTATTTTAGCCTATTTGAAGGCTTTATCTAGGTACATGCTACTCTGATAAGAGGTTTAATTTATTCGGAAGATATTTTAAGTAATTTAGTTTAACATTAACTGAACAACAGTCTCGATTTCAAATTCATTTTGAAAACAGAATCAATAACTAATGTGTTGAATCGTTCAATCGACTAATTCTTACAATTATAAACAAAAATGTCACACAATTCCTCAAATCTACTCAAATTACTGCAGCTGATCCTGAAAAAACTAAAGTAAGCTGGAGATAATACCTTCTGGGTTTACTAACCCCATAGAGAAGTGAAAATAATAACTAATCTAGTAATTTCGGAGGACGATCTGAATGTAGAACAATAGAAGTAAAACCTGGATAGGAGCTACTATAGTAGATTTTGGTAACAGAAACTCTACGTGAATATCATCAAGGCGGTACCTCGGGCCTCATGGGTAGGGCAAGCTCGCGGGCAGTCGCGGTGTAGTGAGACCCCGGAAGTACCACCTAAATCTGTGCACCACCACTTACCAGTCTGTGAGCGCCCCTCCATCATGGCGGACACGGAGTACCTATGAAGGAGAGAAGAGATAAATCGCCACCGCCCCAGGAGAGATAAATCGCCGCCGCTATGCCATCCTATTAGGCCCCTATCATTCTGAAAATCAAAGTATGTACCTCAAAAACATATATTAAATATTGACCAAAATTAACATTTATTTAAAAATACTAGGTACTTGGTTACAACATACATTCAACGGCAATTTAGCTATGAGCAAATAACACCTTACGCAAAACTAATAAGTTTACCAGACTAATAAGTTTACTGTGACTGTTAAGTAATAATTAGAATTACAGCTAGATGCACAATATCAAAATGGATCTGAATACCCAAAAACCCGCCCTGGTACCATGATGAGTAATGTTTCACAACAGCATTTATACAACACCAATAAGAATTACTAAAACAAATGATTTGTTAATATTGTCAAAATTAAAGTGTGTATACTATTTTACATCATGTGAAAATTAAGTACCTAATTAACACGGATCGCTAACCTAGACTTTAACTCCTGATTCTTGACTTCATATTTAACTCTTGCTTCACTGATCGAATATTGAGAAGCAACTTTAATTCGTCATTGGGTAACACTCGAAACAACAAAGTAATAGTTATATGACCCGAATCACTTCTGTAGGAACAAAAAGGAATGTGAATTACAAGGAAATATATATATACAAGTATACATAAAAATATTATATTACTGCTGTTCCAGAGCTGGCAAGAATGATACAACTGATTTGTGGTAACTAAAGTACAAAACAAAAACATTTCGCTGCTTTAAAAAAACTTTATCTTTAATAGTTAATACGCAATATTCATTTTTTAAATAACCGACTTCTTATTTTTATTTTACCGATGCCTGCGCCATCTATGCATAAATTTAAATAAATTGTACCTAAATATTTTCCTGCTGCTTCGGTAGAATTTGTTTAAATGGCATTACTTAATTGCTTTCATGGCTGCCGGTGTCAGTTACTTGGTTTAAGAGCAGTGTGGAAAGTTCCTCTTTGTTATTGTTAAAATCCAAAATATTAAACGAAATTAAGTGGAAACTAAATATTAGGTATGTAGTATATAAATTTGTTTGTGTTTTGTTATTTTGTAAACGAGTCAGAAGGCAACTTCCGTTTCGTACAACTGTCCTTGTTTTCGTTCCTGTTTTCGGAATTCACACGTACCTGCTTGCATCAAGTCAAATTGCCCGGAACGAGAACAAGGAAGTTTCACTTTAAAAACTGTTTTTTTTTCTTCAAGTTTTTTAAATAACTCCAACAGGCTTCTTCCTCCTTAAAAAACGGACCTTTGTTCTCAATTTTTTTCAAAATGACTCCAACTTTTTACATCTTCTCAAAGGAACTGATTTGTTCAAAAAAACGACCAAATTTTTTTTATCTTGCCCAAACTCTCTTCTTCCAAAAAAATCGATTTTTTCTATTCCAACCAAGAGTTTTATAAACTTTTTTTCCAATCCTTTTTTTGTTTTCATTATTCGCCTACACCTTTCAAATTTAAAAAAAAAAAAAAAACTATCGATTCAATTGCAAAGTGGCTGCAAGGAGGATTTTGATAAGGGGATAGGCCCGCCGTTACAAGTTTGTACACTCCCGGACACATTGTAGAGTTGCTTTGTATTGCTCGTCCTATCATTCACTGGCTCTACCTGTGCGTTTTTAACCTATAGTTTCTTTCGTGACATCTGTCAGAATCGTTTTCAGTGTTATCTATTTTCCCCGACTGTGTCTGTATTATTAATGTTTGGACCTATCATTTCTGCTACTGTTGCCTGATATCTCTCCAATACAGTCTGTTCTTGGAGACGATCAACATCGAATTGCTTTTGTTTCTTGTTTCTTTTTCCTTGAGTGGACAACCGACATCTGAATCTAGTTTTAACTATAGAAAGTGCTCCGATGTACAATTCTCACCTCTACAGGATCTTGCTAGGAGGATACTGGAAGCAGCCCTTCTGTCTATAAGTATATGGTCCGTTTCATTGCAGTATCTATATTCTAATATGTAGGAATACTTTATTTAACTTTTAATTGTCTGTCTAACTCTAAACAAGCTACAATGACATTCTGTCTTTTCAAATGAGTTAGGTAGCAGGTTCAAAAGTCTGCTTGGTCTACTGTACGACATCTCTTATGGTTTAGATTTCTAGGCCCAGACTATTTGAATAGGTTGAACCCTTTGCTAAGTGATTGCTGGTCTAAATAGATCGCGGTCGACTACTAGACCGTACTTCTTATACCGGAGACAGACTTGTGCTATAGCAATTGAGATCGGGATATTGCAATATTGCCATATTGCAATATAAAAATTTGAAGACACACTTGCATCAGTATACTGAGTTGTTTTGGTTGTCATTTACAACAGGAAAGGATAAACAACTAACACCTTCAACTGACATAAAAATCTTTGATAGGTAGTGCTGCCAAAATTGAAGAATAAAAATTCTGTTCGAAATTATCATTTTGGGTTATGCCCAGACTATTCTTCGGTTTAAATCTAGGGTATACTGAGCTATACCACGAAGTTTTACTCAATTGGGATATTGAGTTTCAATGTTGAGTATACTGAGTGTATACCGAGATTTTTTCTCAGTATATAGAGACACACCTGAAGTATATTGCAATATTGCTCATATTGTAATTACTATACCACAAGTGTGTCTCTGGTATTACTGTCGTGAGATAGTGATACAGAATATGAATGGGAGACTCATTTTCATCCAATATTCTAACCAAGCAGTTTCTTAACATCCTTTCTACTGCACCCCAATCAATCTGTAGCCTCATTACGGGATGGCACAGTTGAAGTTTGACAAACCAGTCATGGACTCTCTTCATTCGGTGTGTTCATCAGAGTCTAATCGGTAAGTATCTTCATCATCAAGTACTTGGGCTCTAGACCGGTGAACAGAGGTCTGGCCATGATTTTTAGAAGTTTTTTCACCATTTCCGTCATCAGGCTTCTGACTCAGCTACAATAATACTGACTAAAGGTTTCCTTTCCAGACCTCAACTCTGAAAGATAAGAATCAATCCCCAAGATCTATGAGTCGATTACATTATAAGCTGAAATTTTCCGCTAATTTTCCTTCCGAGTCAGTTCTTTGAGCTGAATAACTCCGGTCCTTTCGACCAAATATGAAAATGTGATTAAAGAATGTCTCCAAATTTTCCTCACAAAAAAAAAGCAACAAATTAAAGCAGATCGTCTTCAAAAGTCTCCGAAAGCTTATGCTGCTTTTAAATATTTTTGCATATTTAACTATTTAAAAAGTTTATTCAGTTTTGCCATCTGTATTTAAACAGGCTTTGCGAAAAAGCCTTAATTTCTGATGTAAAATGCTGAAGCAAGAAAAAACCCTAGGCAAACGCACTCTTCCAACGGGAAAGCGAGTCCGGGCATACTTTTGGGTCCTGTCGTAGCACGGGATGCGGCTTTATATTCAATCTTATTCACAAAAACTTCAAAGCAACTTTAGTGGAGAAAGTTTCTGGCATTGCTATTTCTTCTGCGTCTATTTCTGAGAACATCTACGACTCTGAAGTTTTCCCAGCCTTGTACCTTGTTTCATTTTCAAAATAAAAACAAGAAAAGTTTCCCTCTAAGATGTTTGTCCACCCTCGCTGCTGCCTCCTCCTCGGCGCCTACAGAATATTGCTTTATACGTCCAAGGCACAAGAAATCAAGAGGATCACTGGCTTCAAACTAGGACAAAAGTATCATCTCTCTCCACCTTCTTCTCCAGCACACCAAAGACATGTTATGCGGCTGTTCCAAGGATCAAGAGCAGCTGTATATTCAGTACACGGTGCGTTCGGTTCAAATCAGGCGAAATATAGAAAAAAAAATAAACTTTACAGGATTCGCCCTTTTCGCCCTTCTTTTAGTTGTTCAAGCGTGATTAAGTCGACTGCCTTTTTTCGTTAGATGATTTTAAAGCATAGTATACCTTCTAAGAGGAACGAGTCTGGGCTCGAGTCGTTCGTTCTTTCGTCGAATTGTAAAGTTCCTCAATGGCATCGTCCTTGTGTATGCCTCGCCCCTACGCTCCTTGTGTGTACATTTAAAGTTTGATTAAGTTGAAAGCTTGAAAAGTTTCGAAATTGATTTCAAAGATGAATTCGCCCTCAATCCAATTAATTGACGATTGCAGATACTTGTCATGACCGTTCCTTCGTAATTCTTAATGCCCCTTAAGAGGAAGTCTTGCGTCTTTTTATATTATAAGTAAATCTTTGATGTTTTCAGGGACCTTTTGTTAAAAATTAATGAGAATTTATCATGCACTAGTTTGTATTTTGTTTAATGTTATTTAATGTCAAGATCAATGTTGTAATCAAACGTAGGATGTCCTCTGTAATTAAAAATGGAGATACCATAGTGAATGGCCCACGGACGTCAACATCGCAACGGCAAGAGCCAACGACGCATTTTTGACGTCGTTATGACGAAAACTCTAAACAAAGGGCCATCTGTCGGTCTATATATGTATGTCGGTCTATTATTACAAAAATTTCGATTTGAGTCGGGTTTTTCCTGCAAAACGACGTGGCAGCATGTCATGGACTTAAAACCATTGCTTAGGAGAGCTGGTAAATGGATCCATAGCTTGGATGCTTTCCAAAAAACGTAACGTAATGACGTATTCCAGAGGAAAGTCTTTCGGGGAATTTTTAGCCTAAGTTAGTCTAAGCGAAGAATATTCCGGCGACGAGATCGTGGTTTAGATGTTGTGAAAAGAATGATGCTACCGTTGGAAGAATAGCGAAAACCAGGGCTATTAGAGCTTGGATCGATTCGGAGTCGGATCAATTGCGCAATTGCGACAAACGAGGAATTCTTTTCTGGACAAAAGCAGAGCTAGTGATTTGGCACTCAATAATACAGTCATTGGCAGTACAAGTACCTCTAAGCACTAATTTTTCACATAAAACATATTGGAAAATGTGATTATTCCAGCACAGATCGCCGATTAACATTATGCCTGCGTATGATATTAAGAAATGGTTCGGCCGAAAAGTTAAAATCGAGAAGTCACTTCGTTTTTGATGTATTGCACTCAACACGGATCTTGGACCCATAATCAAAGAGGAGTTCGAAGAATATTCTTAATCTAGCTCTTTAGAACCAATTGATTTCAGGCGTTTAGTCAACAGAGTAGGCTGCCTTAACCTATCAAAGTGTCATACAGGCCAAACGCAGCAAAGCCATGTATGCTGTTACTCCTTTTACGGCTTAACGGATTCATAGGATTAATTAAGGAATATACCTTTTAAATGTTCACACAAACCTTATTTATTTTTCTTCTTTGATCTGTTAGCTGGCGGTCCGACGTCTCCGCAACGGGTACACTGCTGTCAGTGCCGCTGGCTCTCGAGCTCTATTCACGATTCGTTTCCATTCTGGCCGATATTTTAGCGACGTCTCGAGCCTCGGTAACTGATAATGGTTGATTCTTCAGATCGCCCTCGATATTCTTTAACCAGGTTTTCGTCGCTGCCGATCACTGAATTCTACAGTCTGCGGGACGGTCTCGACAGAGAAGTTTACGTGGCAAGCGGTTATCATCCAGTCGGCAAACATGTCCAAACCACCGTAGTCAATGTTTTTGTATTTCTTCTTCGATCAGTTTCTGCTGATCGCATCTTTGTCTAACCATCTCGTTTCGAAGATGATCACGGAGTGAGACTCCGAGAAGCTGCCTCTGTTATCATCGGTATCGAATTCCGCTTCGTCCATCGAATGCCTCCCGCATAATCGCGTCGATCATAACGTTAAAGAGTATTGACAAAGTGACGTTTCCCTGTCGGACTCCTGTTTGAATCGGGAATTCTTCGGATAAGTCTTCGAATCCGAACGCTATTAGTTGAACCATTGTACGACACGTGGAGAAGTTGGATGATTTTCAATGGTACGTGTTTGGTTTCCAAGCTGTTTCAATCGATGCAATCGAAAGCGGAATTGAAATCGATGAAAATGTCGACAGTTCGTTTGCCGCAACGAATTCTTTCTTCCATTAGCTGGCAGAGGGCAATTATTTGATCAATGCATTCTCGATGTGGTCTCAATCCCGCTTGTTCGTTCTCGATGTTTCTGTAGCCTCGATTGTATATGATTTTCGTAAATACTTTGCCGACAATCGAAAGCAGGCTAATATCGCGATAATTCTTGCATTCCCGACTGCCGCCTTTTCTCAAAATTGGGGCAACGATCGCTTTCTTCCACGTCGACGAGATCCGAATACCATATGTGTGTTATGAGGATATGGAGTCGTTGATCATCTCGGCGGTTACTTGATCTATTGCCAAGTAACTGATTGGCGAGAAACTGATTCATCGGCTGTTTGATAATCCGCGGCTATGGTGTTGGACCTTGGGGGAATCGTGGTTATACAGTTGGAGGAATAGTTCGCTCAATGTCCACAATGGACTCCAATCATTGCCTTTCTTCTACATCGATTTTATCCGGTATTACGAGCATCGCAAATTTATAGAAAAATGGCATTTGAAACTCTCGCCCGATGGTCGAGTCCCGCAGGCCATCCTAATTCTTCTTGGCTGGTGGTAGCGTCGTTTTCTTCACGTTTTGTAATCGCATCCGTAATTTCTCTCGAACAAATTAATGGGCCGATCCGCAATCGGGACATTCATTGCACGTACGTCTTTGAGCGTCTATCGGAGTCTTGCGTTCATCAAAACGTAGTCTAACATCGCCGAGTCGCTTCCGGATGGATTTCCCCATTTGAGTTGGTGTTTGAGTGGATGGCGTATGATACTCTTGCCAACGATCAAATTGACGTTGCAAATGAAAGGAGGCGTATGCCGTTAATTACTCCATGTCCGCACTTTCCCACCGTTCTTTCCCAGCCGGTTCGATTTGCATCTGAATGTTATTTCGTAAATGGTTTGGTCGTATATCCATGCGGTTTCTTGCCTAGTTTCTTGGGTTTACCGATTCTAGTCATTTCGGCAGGTCAATCATCCTCCTTCTTTCGCACCCTGGAGTTGCGACTAGACGATGGTGGAGATGGTATAAAAACTACTTTAACCTTTTTCCTACTCGAGGGATGCAGTTATTTTGAAAACATCTAGTAAACATGGTCTGCAACCAGAGCATGATGTTACTAAAGGTCAGGACTTGGTGAATTATAGGACTGAAAGGGCCCATTTAATTCTTGCTTTGCTTATGATAGGTTTGACCAGCAATGGTGGATCTGAAGCGTTTATCGTTATAGCTGTCTCAGCCGTAGTACTACTTAGGAAGTGGGTATCCATAAGTAGTGTCAGGGATTCCCTGCTTGAGTCAGTCCAATCGCCGTTTTTTTTGCGTAAAGTCTCGTAAGAATAAGTGAAAATTAGTGAAGTATTGTCAACGCGCTTTTGATGAGTAGGGTACTCTTACAAGGGTCGGCCTTGGGAAACCCCGGGCCATTAGTGATTCTTGAGAAATAAAAAGGCTCTGAAACCGCTTTAATAGGTCAGGAACAATCAATGAGGGGTACTTACCATACAAAACTAAAACGTAGGCCTGAAGCCTGCGATACCTAATGGATCAGATACCTCACTAAAAGAAAGAAAGAAGAAAGAAAATAGTGCGCATGATTATTATAATATTTAATAGTCCCCCCAGAAGCATCAGTCGTCACTGCTTACCGACAATATTTATTTTCAAAATCTCTGACTATTGACATATGCAAATAGCAACATGGCGGAACTTCACTCCCCTGCACTTCGTAACTACGTGATTTACACATAATCAATCATCGTTTTCGATCGATGCGATCCCTGCTCTGGTTAGTAATAGTTTTTTGGAATTTCAAATCTCGCCTTGTCTCGCCCCTGTCGCATCACCCTAGCGCCAAGGTCGGGCCCTGCTTACAACGAACCAATCATTAGTTCCTTTAAAGAAAATCCCCCATTTTCTATTCCGAATTCAAATCAAGATCTGCTCCAATTTAACAAGAACACGTGCCAAAATCTATTCAAACTTTCTATGCTGCCGAGTCTCACCTTTCTGCCTGAATATAAATAAAACTCCCATACACTATTAGTCACCGTAATCAAATCACAATCTAAAAAATCTCTTTCTATTTCTCAATTCCTTAAGGTCATACCGAATTAAATCCGAAATTACCAATTAAGTCCATCAAGAAAGAAGATTTCAGCCACGAAAAAAAAAAAACTTTTTAAAACGCAATTTTTATTTTATTTTTATTTTTTTATTTATTTTTTTCTTACTTAGGAGGATTTGCGGTAGGTGGCGCTGGGTGGGAGGGTAAAGAAAAAAGCGCAGCGTCTTATGACCGGCAAGTTCTGTGCGAGCGGCATATTAATCGTGGTCTCATCAGGTGCTTTGCCTATGTGTGTGTGCGAAAAATGCGTTCAGTTCAACCAACTACAAAAAAAATTAATAAAAAATTAAAAAAATTACGTAATCAAAAAATTCTGTAACGAATTTTGGAAGTGCCAAAAACGCTTGTTTTTTTAATGCGTATGCACAGTGCAGGGCTGCGTTGATAACGAATTCCGGGCATGGCCGGTGGTTGTCAAGGCACTTGCATAAATTTTCTAGGGTGTCTTTTTTCCCTCTTAATCTTAGATTAATTGCTTCTGCTCCTTCTAAGAATTAATTTCCCAAGACGATGTAGCAGACCCACACTACGCCATAGATGCTCTCTCTCTCCCAACCCTGCACTTGGCTTTATTTAAATTCGTGCGAAGATGCTTGTGGCTTCTTAGAGTGTGTGTGTGTATTTGAATTTTTAACAACACACCATCTTAGAAAAGCATTAGATCCAATAAGGCGTGTTTGGCGTATCCTTGAACTGGGTCATCAGCATTTCCTTCTTCGGTTCTTTATATCTTCTATTTTTTTCGTTATGTTCCTCCTATTATCGAAGCTTTTTCTTGTGCTTGTGTGCCTGTGTACAATTCGAGCTTTTTTTCATTCACTGACTTTTGGTATACAGTTCGACTGGTCTTTCGTCTCGTCTATTGCATTTTTGCCTATCAAGTAGATCCCCTTCCCACCCCCTTACATCCCGGGAGGGTAGTAGGAGGGGGCGTTTTGGGATGAGAACTATTCCAGCTTTGTCTTCTTCTACGTTTTTTTTTGTTTTCGGCAAAGCTCTATTTTGGTTGTTTCGTTTCATAGCCCATGCCGTAATTGAACGACGTTATGGCTTTGCAGTTTCGCCGATATGTACTTACGAACATTGGTGAATCGTTTTACATATGGCCACACCGAAACAACTGAATTTCACCAACAAAATAGCTTAGTAACTAAATTCTTGAATCATACACACTGCACATTCCCACAACTATTAACCAGCGAAGCGATTCCACGAATCTTTCTCATCTATGAAGCATTTTTGATTATATCTTTTTATATTCACGCGAGTGAGAAAAAACACGCTTTATGCGTCACCAGAACGCCAAACTAAGGTCATGAAGCAGTGCAAAAAGAGGCATTAAAAGGCGTGTTCCCAAACGCATTTTACCTTGGCTTGACTTGGCTAATTTTTGAGAAATATTTCCGAAAAGCGGATAAAGAAGATTATTGTATAAAAAGAAGAAGACAATTGCCGCTGCTGCTTCATCATATCCGATTATGCTCTCTGTAAATGGTTGTGTGCGTTATTAAATACTTATAGGTGGCACATGGCTGTACCTTACCTGTCGAATCTTCTAATTCAGAAATAGAAGAATGCTTCGTCGCATTTGGATGTGACCTTGAAAAGTGGTTATTGCTTTTTGTCCAATACGTTCTTGGTGGAATGGGTAGTAGTGGATTGCGTTTTTAGGTGGTTTGGTTATGATAGAAAATAATTCTGGGTTATTTGGATTGTTTTGTAGTGCTAGAAATAATTGAAAATTTATTCAACGTATAGTTAGATATTGATAGGCTTGATGGTTGTTGCAGAGGGTAATTTGCAGAATCCAATTGAAGTATTTAATGGGAAGAAAATTGACGGGGTGTTTCTTATTCACCTGGAATGATACTGCCTAGTCCATCTTATAATACGAACGATTCTGCCCAGTTTTTCTCTATGTGTAATTTTTAAAATAGAGTACACAACTGGTTCTATGATTTTCCACCAAATTTTCGATGAATTTCAGCACGTCCCGCAATTTAGTGTTTCAACAACATTATTAATATGCGATCAAGTGTTTTCTTGTTGAAAAACTACTTTGTCATGTTTTTGTTCGAATTGTGGTTGTTTTTTCTTCAAGGGCTAGCTCAACTGCTAACTGCATTAGTTGTATTCGGCAGTAAGCTTCTATGATGGTTACACCAGGTTGCAGCAGCTCATAGTATACCACCCCGAGCTGATCCCACCTAATACACAACATGTTCCTCGAGACAAGGATGTTTGGCTTGGCCGTCGACGTTGATGCATGGCCAGGGCTTCACGATTTATTTAGCTTTGAAATATCGTGACGAATATAATTTTCATCGCCAGTCAGTCATTATCGGAAACGATGGGTTTCTGGAAGTCATTCCAGTGCGAAAACTCTTTCTAAGGCCTGTATGGTTGAAAGGGTTGTGGTGACATTCATCATTGAGATTACAAATGGGAACTTAGAGAATGCATCAAAGCAAATCAGCCACATTTCACCAATAAACGGACCCGCGAAAACCATATGGGGTTGGCTAGTGACTAAATCGCTTAGGAGGATCTGAAGAGCTTATTTGACATATTTTACAGATTGCGGCTTGTGTTTCAACTGCCTTATCAATTCGTGCCTATCTGTTTCATTCTTACTACACCTCAATGACCTTCATGCAACATCTCTATCACCGTTTTCCGTAATGACGCTGGTATAACAACTCGCGAATATTTCGTCTGCAACATGATAACTTCTTCATGGATCCCTAATGAAATTGCTGAAGTAGGGCTTTAAATACTCATCCTGCGGCGTCAGATTTTCAGGCCAGCCTTTACGTAGAAAGTGGCGAACTCTCCTTAAAACATTATCTTTTTCTATAGCATTGATTATATCCGATGATCTGATTGGGAAACTTTTAATTTGCTCTTCGTACTGCACTGACACTTCTATACAGGTTTCCTCTTTACTCGCATCGAATTTGGTATCAGTGTCCGTTGGGAAACAAGAGAGTACATCTGCGTTAGCATACTTATTTGTAGGTCTATCAATGATTTCATATTTGTAAGCCATGAGACCGCTGTAGACGATTGGCGGTCATGGTTAGAAGACCCTTATCTGGATTAAACAATGAGACCTACGGCCTTCGTGTGTAATTAGCGTAAATATGCGACCATATAAATAATGAGATTTCTTCACTCCGTGCCTCTTTGTCAATCTCGTTATACTTTCTCTGGTGTACATCTACCGTTTCGATGCAAAACGCTATTGGCAACTCCACGCCATTCTTATCGATATGTGACATTACAGATCCTATGCTGTATGAGGATGCATCTTTTGCCAAAACAATTAGTAAGTCTGGTTGATAATGTACTACAGTAAAACCTCTCTATAACGAACCCGTACTTGCCACAAATATAATGTTCGTTATAAGAAAAGTACGCTATAAAGAAAGTTCATTTTTCATAAAATTTTATTTCAAGGCCAAATGAATTGTTCTCTATAGGGAAAAATTCGTTATAGAGGAGTTCGTTATAAAGAGTTTCTACTGTAGTTGAGTCACTTCAACGATCTCCCGTTTCATTGTTTCGAAAGATGTTTCTTGTTCTTTTCCTGATTTAAAAGCGACATACTTTTTTTTCCTAACTGATTTTTTCTTAATAGTTGGTGGATGCCAGGGGCGCTAACAATTCCAAATGGAAGCTTCAGATACTGATACAATCCAAGAGGAATGTTGAGAACTGGGTGCTGTTCAACTTCAAGACGTGGGTTTTACGTTACTTTAAAATGACTATAAATTCGCAATTTATTCTTCTTCTTCTTCGCTATGACGATGGGTGCTTCCCACTCGCTGAATCTTCCTGGTCTCCAGATTCCTGCTTCTTCCAAGCGTCTCACTTCTTGTTTGAAACTCTCCAACTGGTCTGGGTTTAAAACATTTTGGTTTGGCATTCGGCTTCAAATATAAGTATAGTTGTTTTCAAACCTCGTGACATCCCGCGCATGTTCCCCAGCTAAGCTCTTAAAATGTTTAAAAGCTCAGACAAAAGCTTCACTTAACTCCTCCTATCAAATCACTTGCTGCCATGTAATCAGTCGCGACTACGTATTGCTAAAGGGAGGTGTATATTTTTCGGGGACTTCAATGATTATTTAAAAAATTTACAAATTATGACTGAAAAACACCCGTTTTTATATATTTTTTTATTTTAAGGTTTTTATATTTTACACATATGCTACAGAAATAATTTGTTGTAATTTCTACTAAAAAATACGAAATTTGTGTTTTTATCACTTTGATTACTAGATTTTTGACATTTTCCGCCAGTCGCAAGCCTGCGTCTGCTTGGGGAGGTTGTGTTTCTTGCGGCTGCGGAGAACTCTCAATTTATGAATGAAAATGCTCATATCTTTAAAAGAAATTTTTCCAGCAATTCTTTTAATTTATTTTAAATTTAGGGATGAGAAATATTTAGCATAATTATAGTAAAATTATGCTTATTACGATGGATAAACTGACTTGGTTGAGCAGGAGTTTTACATGTATTGAAAAGCTCTGCTCAACACATATAAAGATTGATTAACTTTATTCATTCGGCATGCGCGCATCCCTTCCCAAATTATTTTGTTGAGTTTTTTCTGCGTTTGTTGCCGTTTTAACTAAAAAGCGGGGAAATGATAGAACAATATTTATAAAATTTGGCAACGAGGTGCGCAGAACTGTTCAATTTTTTTGTGTCACGGAGTTTGAAAAAATCTATACGCTTTGAGCGCGGTACAAAGTCCTAGGGTAGAGGATGATGAGTCTGCGTGGTCTGGTAACAACTTTTCGAGTGCCTCGGGGATGTCGCAGGTTTCGATGTTTAATGTGGAATTCTTAAAATCCTTGGAAGAAATCACGAGACCAAAAGCTTTAAACTAATCAAGTCCAACAATATTTTTACTATTCGGTACATTCGTAATTATAATCGTTAATATTCTCTCCAATTCGATTCGTATGATTTTATCCTGGCTTGCCTAATTGTGTGTAGCATGGTGCCCTTACTATTACTACTACTTATTATTGAAATAACTTACGTGCTGCCACTCCAGATCTTCAGGCACAAATTGACGACAAATGCCCACACACAAATTTTTGTCAGTTCTTGGACTGCAGGCCCCATCCAGTTGGCGGCCGGGGAAGTGTTGGTATTACTTGGCTTGGTCGAAAAAACACAAAAGTCGCCTCACGTAATTTATGAACGACTACTTTGTTCGCGCTTGAAATTGTTGTTGCTTTTTCGCCAGAACTTAGAAATTCAAAAGCTCACTGGAATGGAATTTCACTATTCCAGTTGATTACTCTCTTTTGAGCGAACTTTAATGTTTAACTTCAGTTCGGGTCCAGGTGGGCGAACTGAGGTATAGTTGTTTTCAAACGTCGTGACATCCCGCGCATGTTCCCCAGCTAAGCTCTTAAAAATGTTTAAAAGCTCAGACAAAAGCTTCAGTTAACTCCTCCTATCAAATCACTTGCTGCCATGTAATCAGTCGCGACTGCGTATTGCTATAGGGAGGTGTATTTTTCTGGGACTTCAATGATTATTTAAAAAATTTACAAATTATGACTGAAAAACACCCGTTTTTATATATTTTTTTTATTTTAAGGTTATTATATTTTACACATATGCTACAGAAATAATTTGTAGTAATTTCTACTACTTGCTTGCGGCTGCGGAGAACTCTTTATTTATGAATGAAAATGCTCATATCTTTAAACGAAATTTTTCCAGCAATTCTTTTAATTTATTTTAAATTTAGGGATGAGAAATATTTAGAATAATTATAGTAAAATCAACTGACTTGGTTGAGCAGGAGTTTTACATGTGTTTAAAAGCTCTGCTCAACACATATCAAGATTGATTAACTTTATTCATTCGGCATGCGCGCATCCCTTCCCAAATTATTTTGTTGAGTTTTTTCTGCGTTTGTTCGTTGCCGTTTTAACTAAAAAGCGGGGAAATGATAGAACCATATTTATAAAATTTGGCAATGAGGTGCGCAGAACTGTTCAAATTTTTTGTGTCACGGGGTTTGAAAAAATCTATACATATGTTTCCTCTAATACATTTCCATATTTACAAAATCACATATCCTTAGTTGAATATGTGGAATATGTATGCGAACTGAATTTTAAAGTTCAGTTCACCAATCTGCTCGAACTTGCGCAGCTCGGCCGGAAAAGCCGGGGTATTAGAGCTAAGTTATTTTTGCCTTATCTCTCAATATAAGGTCTCATTTTACTATCTTTTATTTCTTGTGTTATCGTCTCATTCTAATCCGAATTGTACAAGTGTTTTTTCAAGACAATGACTAATTTACAGCGCAAGCCCATGCTGTCTTGATTGTTTGACAAGACAACAGTTCCACAATCCCCGCATTTCAGAGTTTCGATTTCCCTTCATATAATTACAATTCACAATACCAGATTTTTTTCCGCTAATCATCTAACAATCTCTCTAGCAATAAAAATACCTAACCCACCAAAGCTACAACGCAGTAAACTAGACCCGTCAACGAAAAATGCGAAAATAATTAATTTTATGTTCCTACGGCAGTAAGCAGCTAGTAAACAACCGAAGCTACACCAGCCCCAGCAACAACAATACAAAACAAAGCAACACAATGCAAGAACCACAAGCGAATAAAACGCAAACGAAAACAATTGCGAAGCCGAAAACCACAATCCAAGTCCAGTTCTAACCTTCAACTTGAGACCAATGCACTTTGTCCACTTCAATTTCGGCCCGGCTTGGAATTTCCGCCAAATCAGCACCGAACTGCTTCAACCGCTCAGCTCGAAACGGCATTAGAAGCCGAAGTCATTCAGGTACAACAAATTGTGGGATTGAAGCTAGCATCTACCTTCGGAGTTTGATGTGCAGCTATAAAGGCAGCTCCATGTCCACCTTTTAGTGCCGAATAGACAAAGAATCCTGTTTCTAGATTCTAGATCTCGTGTTCTAGAGTTTTGTATGAGAGTAAAAGTAAAAAGATCGCCAAAAAACCCCAGCGATCACCTTGAAGGAGTTCAGTTGCCGAAACTTGGCTAGAAAAAAAGAACGCATATCTCCTGGCCACTTTGATTAGCGTCGTCTTTGCGCAGTACTGCACCACTACAACCACCCGGTGTTTATTAGAATTAGAAACAAGAACAAAACAAGCCACATGAAAAAAATTATCTTCATAAGCCCACAACACAACCAAAATGCAAAGTCGAGGACCGGCAGTGAATGCGGTTCTCGGTTGCGCGATTCGCACGCGCATCCAGAGTTCCTCCAATCCATCTTCCTAAGGTGCTGCGCGGTGACCGCTGGAGCCCCTGCGGGCGGCGTAGGTATACATCTGGCATCTAATAGATATCTTCTAGCGTTCTTGCTAGCCTTTGTTCCGAGGAATGAGTCTCTGGAGCCCCATGGTTACTCAAATAGAAAATGACAGAGGATCACCGCATCGGTGACTGGTGGTGGCTGTGTGCACAAAACGAGTTTTCTAATGCCAATCCTAAATGCGCGAAATCTTAGAAACGCAGTTGTGGCTTTTTTTTATTCGCTGCTAACGCTCGGTTTTTTCCTCCATTTCAGTGTGCTAAATGCCAACTAGCGATTCTAATTCACGGCAAAGAAGTTTTTATGAGGTATCAAAATGGATGAAATGGTTTGATGCGGATAAAATTTGCATAGAATTTTATTTCATGTCGAACTTTTTCTATTATAGTTTCGTTGGAGGTGATTATGATATTTCATAATGTGGCAGAGTTTACAAATACAACAACTTTTGACACTATTCGTTTATCATTTGGCACTACTGTAACTTGCGTTTGACAGAATTTGAATTAGTAACAATAAACAGTTCTAACCTGTTGACGATAGGTGTCACCACTTTTAATAGGTGTCATAGTTCATGGCTGATGGCATGTTTGACAGGATCCACGTCCCGACTGCTGAGTAGGCAATAAAATACATGAAAACACA
Source organism: Thereva unica (assembly GCA_949987705.1). Lineage (NCBI taxonomy): Eukaryota > Metazoa > Arthropoda > Insecta > Diptera > Therevidae > Thereva > Thereva unica. The sequence goes on from OX465285.1 coordinate 76,517,348, forward strand.
TGTTTTTACGAATTCAACTCATTTCTTTATTTCGATTTGAAGCTGGGAAAGTGTTTTCTCGGACTATATTAATTTATGTCTGAGCAAAACAGCTGATACAAATGTCACTAACGTCAGAATTGAATAAAATCGTATCTAAATGATACGTTTACATGAAATCCACGTATTTTCTTCGTAATTTGGATGAAACTAAGCTTTTTCTCAATTTCGATACACGATACAGTTTCGTACAACTACCATTCCAAAAACCGGGATTAACTCGACAGCATTGTGGACATTTTTGCAGAACAGTGCACTTACGCCATTAATAAAGCTTGTCCGAACAGACCGAATAAAAAGGCTTTCAAACCCCCATGGTGGTCTTTCAAATTGGGAATATACTCCGAAAAGAGTGAAGAAAGGAATTTAATTCAGCTGGATGCAGCAACAACGCAACCTCCTGGGAGTGCTATAAGTCGAAGCTGAATAGGAACAAAATGGCAATAAGGAAGATCAAACGTACCTCCTCACCTTTTGCAGCAATATAGAGTCCACGTCAGAAACCTACGTTAAATAATAACTAAAGCGCCAACAATGCTTAGTTATTTACGCAAAGAAAACGGCGATTGGACTGGCTAAAGAAGGAAATCCTTGCCACTAATTAAGGACACCCACTTCCTACGTTTACTGGGCGCCTTTAAAATACCTGCATCCCCTCTAATTGGAAAGGGGTTAAAGTAGTTTTTATATCTAAGGCTGGAAAAGCCTCCCACCCAACACCCAAAGACTTCAGGCCAATCAGCCTATCATCCTTTCTATTAAAGACTCTAGAAAGGCTAATAAAAAAAATATCTGAAGCAGACTATACTAACCTCGGAACTTTCTAGCGCCCAACACGCTTAAACAAAAGGCAAATCTACTGATACTGCCCTTCAGCCATTGGTTTCAACCATTGAAAAATCACTCGAGGTTTAGGAGTATACATTTCATGGCAAAGAGAGAGTGTTTAACAATGTACTCCCGGACTCAATTACTCTGGTCTTGTCAGAACAGGGGTAATCGAGGAATCCCTGGGGTCTCTTATCCTCCAAATGCTTACTGGCAGGATGGTGAGCTCGATCGTAGGCGACAGCTCGGCCCAAAGGGCCGTAAATAGAGCCACTACGCAAGGAGGAGTGGTTTCGCCGTTCCTATGGGTCGGATGACGTCGTTATTATCACAAAAGGAAAATTTCTTCAAGACCTCTATGACCTCATGGAGGCGGTGTTGCAAACCCTCTCAAGCTGGACTGCCAGTCGCGGACTCAGCGTTAGCCCGGTAAAAACGGAACTTGCCCCTTTTCACAAGGAGGTTTAAAAACCAACCTTTAACACCCCCGGCTTAACAATTTTAGGCTCAAATTTAGCAAGAGTGCCCTTAGAATAAGAGAATCTGCGTTTTGGACCGGAATCAGGGGAGGGCACAAGAAGGTGGTGAGCTCTGTTATCTTCTCCACAAAAACCGACTTCTGAATATCCGAGGTTATCTTCACGAGGATTTCGGAGACCACATCGCATCAAGTCGTGAATGGAGAAATAGACCACCCAGTTTTACGGGGTGCCGTAATCTTCTTTACTGATTGCTCTAAGCTCGAGTGCCGGGTAGGAGGAGGAGTCTTTTCCCCAGAGCTTGGGAATCTCGTTTGGACTACCCTATCACTGCAGTGTGTAACCAAGCGGAGGTTATAGTCGTACATGAAGCTGCTCTACTAATCAAACTACGAGAGTACCTGATATTCCGCGTCAAGGAGCTCACCTGCTTGATCTATTTCTTACTTCTCATCCGACGCGGTACTCCGTCAAGGTTAGCCCATCTCTTGGCAACTCGGACCACAAACTAGCTAGCGCTTATTTCCCATATTCAGCCTCAACAACAGCCACCACAGCTCCTAAAAGAACTGTCCGGCAATATGAGAAAGCCAACTGGCTGGGTGTTAGTCGCTTCTTCCAAGCCACTGACTGGGATTTGTGTTTTCGTAATGCCAATGCGAGCTATGCCGCCCGCTGTGTCATCAAAATTATACGAGCGGGTATGCGTTTGTTCCTCCCTCATTCTACCAAATCTGTGAAGCCTAGGCCGAACTGATGGTTCAATGGGGAATGTATGAACGCAATCAACGCTAAAGAAGCCGTCTATACAGACGAGCATACAGATGTTCGCTTAACGAGTCACTTCGTCGTGAGTACATCAAATTTAGAAACTCCTGTAACACCACCATCAGGAAAGTAAAATCATCATTTGATGATAGATTGAGATTCTTAACACCACTACAGGCAGTAAAAACTCCTGGTCATTGGTAACTTATATCAAGAATTATTTTGCTTCCTCCTTAACACCTGCTTTCATTTACAACAAGGAATTGATAACAGAAAGCAAACCCAAGGACGACTTATTAGAATCTCTGTTCGCCTCAAATTCTTCTTTACCCGATACTACTATGACACCCCTCACCCTCGAGAATACCAGCCACTTAATGGAGTCACTTCAGGATTCGCGAGGTACATATATAGGTGCCTCAAAGAGCTCCACATCAACAAATCCAGTGGCCCCGAGAAAATTCCCCCTATGGTACTTAAAAAATGTGCCCAGTCTTTTTGTCCTGTTTTACTTCTTCGGAGTGTATCCTGTTGTTTGTAAAGTGATTTTTGCAAATTTTAACCTTGAATAACTTCGAAAGGGTTATTTTCGAAAAAATGACACGAGGACTTTTTGTTTGATGGTTCTTCAACACTTTACATTAATTCTTTTGCGTTAATCTAGGGTCATCGGGTTTTCATTCCTCTTCGATCACGACATCCATTCGAAAATTACTAAATTTCGTTATATTTCAATACGAAATCGTGTGTAGCCTTTGGGTGAAATGAGCTTAGTTCCTTAGTTAGGAATACCATTGGTAAATGTTTCACTTCGGGAAGAATTGTTGTGCTCTTACATATACCTACCTTTTTGTAATTGGTCTACTAATATGCGATAGTTATTCGACATTAAAAACGTTATTGTAGAAGATATTATGAAGATATTATATATTTGAAGATATAGTATTTAAGTAGTCAAATTAAAATGTAAATTAAATGAAATTCATTAGTCAAACGTTTATTTACGAATGAATTTCCATCGCATCCAGAATGCCAAATAATCTGTCAACTATATTCAAAACAGTCTCTCATCCACGAAACCAACTTGCAATTAAATTTAAAAGAAAAAACGAAACCCCAAAAGTTTCAACTCAAATCAATATCATAAATATTTAAAAATCCTTTCCTGTTGGTTATATATCGCCTACATCCCTCATCCACTGTAGCAATAACAACAAAATAAAAATAAACTATAAACAACAACACCACAAGTTTGTTCTAGCTTCTTTTTCCAATACTTATAAAGCTTGCACCATTCTAAGCAATCCCTCCCCCCCCACCCCTAGCCCCTTGCTTAGCGTCAGCGCAGCCCGCGCGCATTAGATCTAATGAGGAAACCTAATTCACGGTCGTTGCAAATTGTTGACCTCTTTCAAATTCAAGGTTACACGATCGCTTTGGCACAAAAATAAATTAGCACACAAAATAGAAAAGTGCAAAGCGTCATCCATTATTCACCAACGACTCGCCGAGTATAAGAACACGTCCAAAAAAAACTAGCAGTATTAGAATAGCCAAAAAACGTCTAATTCTAAGCAGTAAAACAGCATTCTAACACCACGACCGCAACGCTTTAAGCACCATAGGAGCGCAGTACGGAGTCAGCAGCTGCTGGCTTGATCAACACTATTTTTTGTTGTTGGTGGTGTGGTATGTATTGCCAAACAGATGACTTGTGTAATCCGCGCGATCGTGGCTGGCTTGCTGCTGCGCAAAGCCAAATTTGAATTCGAGGAAAAAAAGCATTCGGATGTGTGCAGCGTCATAACGAGACCACCCCTACAGTCAGCCGCAGCGATCGATGCTTTGGTAACCAGATTTCATCATCGATGAACGTCGGATCGCCGCGGATTAGAATTTTGATTTTGCCAAAATGTACGTCCAGTTCGTACTCATATATCTAACGCGCATGCGCAAGCAGCTCAGAACTTTTGGACAGTGGGACCTGTAAGCTTTTTGCGCATGCACTTAACCATGCATGGGATTGTTGACCCGCTCACACGGATCGAAATGTGTTTTGCGGTTCGTGTGCGATTGCTGCTCGTTCACTGCCATTTATGAGGAGAATATCATTCTTAAATCCTCCATTTTTTATCTAAGATTTTTTGGGTGGATTTTATCTAATTTTATTTTAATTTTTTTTGCATATAGCTCTAAGTGGTGGAAAAAAAAAATCTGGTTTTTGGCTACATCTACATGAGTGCCAAGGAAGTGGCTATGCTTACAGCGCACATAGCCATAATGACTTCACACAAATCTAAATCTAAATAAACTCTGGTGCTCCTACGGAGGAGATTTATCTAGCAAGAGGCTAACGAGATAAAACCGGAAGATATAGCTTGTGAGCTTGAAGCTTGTGCATGTTGCTCAGCGCGATGCTGTTTGCAGATTAGTTGGTGTGCACGATCGTTGGGGGTTTTTTTTTATTATTATTTTTGGAGGATTTTTTTAGCAAGAGGAATGACTTCTTTCAATTTTCGCAATCGTTCAACATCAACCGCAAATAGATGGTTGGTTAGCATAGAGAAAAAAAGGACAATGACCGAATGAGCATTTTTTAAGGGGGAAGGAATTTTTAATTTTCAAATCGCTTGACTCTTGGTAAATGATTCATTTTTTCGGGTGCAGTTCGTTGCACTGGAGTTAGAATGAGGCGAATGACATTATAATTGAGGATTTGAGGCGATGAAAATGATTGTATTCAATTGGTGGTGTTTTTTTTTGTGGAAATTCCAGAGATAACAATTAATTGTGGTTAAATATAATAATTGACAGACTAATATTAGAAAACCTGCTAATTCCGGTTGAGTCATCATTATCATCAATGACGATGACGATGTTTTTGAATCTACCATTTATCGATCTCTGATAGGCTGCTTTCCACTTCCTTATAGCTACTATATTGCCACTTTTTCTATGTACACCACCCAGATAGCGTAATTTTATATGGCCTAGTCTTCTATTTCCTGACGTTCTAGATCAAAATTTGGGGTGCTGATTGAATTTCTTCTCCAACATTTCCCTTTACGTCACCGAGGTTTTTACAATCAAACGAATTACTTTTTTTATATGGGAAAACCAAGCTTAGGAACCTTTTGTACTAGGGGTCGTCCATTAATTACGTGAGGTGATTTTTACAATTTTTTGACCCCCTCCCTCCTTGGTGAGATATCGTGAGATTTGGCTCGACCCCTCCCTCCCCCTTGGCTAGCCGGTGGCGGCTAAATAATCCTGGGGCCACTTTGCTACTGTTGGCGTTCGCATAACCCCGATCAAAGTTTTTTTTGTAGGATTTAGCCATATCTTAGTGGAATGATATTTTTTCACCCAGTTTGCACCCATCTCAGTGGAAGAAGAGAATGTAAAGACACCCACGCCTTGAATTCGCGGCGAGAAATCACACCGTATACACTCACTCGGAAAACAAGAAGCGAACTAAACGAGAAAACCATCCACACTCGCGTTCACGCTCGCAGTTGTTCACGGCGTGAGTCTGGAGCTGGCTTAACGGCTAACTCAACTCTTAATATTCTAAGGCTAACTTTAAGGCGTCCATTACACGTTCATGAAAGCGTCAATCAATTCCATCAGTCGTGATTGATGGAAATCAAAATATTCAGATAATTCATCAATCATCACCTTAGACAGTAGGTTTTCTGTCAGTCATAACTGTGATAAGCTGACAGCAAAACCTATCGTCATGACTAGCCCGCTGGGCCCACCCCCATACCCAGCAGCCCAGCCCCCTTTGGCACAATACTATCTAGAAGTTCGTTTATGAATTGAATAACTCGACTGTGGAATAATCTCCTCCAGTCAGTATTTCCCAACTCTCAACAGTCAGTACAACATCTTAAAACTCAAAAGTAAGGTTCATCGACATTTCCTTGAGCACCCCCCAGATCCCCTTTAACCTTTCCTATTCTCCTCTATTCTTCAAATTAAGCTTGTTGTTAGACATTGCACCATAACCTTAACTGGTAGTGATAGTATAAAGGGTGACACCTAAGCTTGGTTTTCTTCAGAGGTGGCGATGAACCTTACGTTTGAATTCTTGGATGTTGTACGAGTTCGGAAAAAATGGTTGTGGGAGATTATTCCGCAGACAAATTGTTCTATTTATAAACTGACTTTTAGACGCGTGTAAAAGTGTATTGAAGGATATAAAGCGAGCCGAATGGGCTAGTCTTGTGTTACAGATCAAACATTGCCGGTCAGACAGGAGGGTGGAAGTTTCAGTGGAACAGTCGTTATGGTAATAGCGATAGCACTTTGACGGGGCTGCTACATTCCTACGGTAGAATTTTACTGGTTTCCAAATATTCCATTAGTTTTTTGTTGATTAATTTTCCCGTTACTTTGGAAGAAATAGTAGTAGTATATGCTAATGGACTTTAGTTTAAGGGGTCGCTAAAGTCACCTTTTATGGGTATAGACTGAGCATGAGCTGGGTTCCAGAAGTCTGGATAGTCCCCGGAGAAGTATGATCGGCAAAAAAGTTTGCGCAGAAATTTAGCCAAAGGTGATGCTCGTTTGTTGAGGATCATAGGGGGTATTTTTTCAGTGTCAGTGGATTTATTAACGTCAAGCTCTTTGAGACAGCAATATACATCTGGAGTTCAGAAAAAAACTCCGTCCATTGAATGAGCTATTCGCTCGAATGAGGTATTTCCTTACAGATCGGTGTTGTAATTGCTTTCTGTTATCAATCATTATGAATGAAGGAAGGTGTTGTGGAGGAGGTGAAATTCTTCTTGATGGAAGTTACCAAGAACCAGAAATCCAGTGACTATCTACCCTCTTCTCCGCAAACGACGTTTTCAGCAGATTGTTGTTGGTTGGATTTCATGTGAAACTTCCTATATTATACGCATTATTATGGTGCAATTATAAATTTTGCGCAAACTATTAAAATTATTTCTCCCATTGAGCGAGTGTTTGTGTCTTTTTCCATTGTCCTTCACTGAGTTTAAAAATGGACAGCATGGGGCGCAATATGGCATAGTGCACCGGGCGCAAAAAACTTAAACGTCGGTCTTGCCGATGGCTCAATGAGGCGATAGTATAGCAAATGATGTTACTCTGGATTAGTTTGAGAACTCTTTTTGGTAATTTACCTAATTACGCCAAGGTGATTTTCTCACCCCGCCTCAGCTATGGGAGATATTCTCAAGGATAGGCTGAGTGTAGAGTTGTAGTGGATGGGATGTACCTGTCCAGTATGAGTTTGATTGCTTAGAATCTGTTATATTTATGTATATTTTTCACATTATATTTTTAGTGAGGGCGATTTAAATTTATAATCAAATAAGTTCGACCAACAATCTCTTTCTTCTTTTGTTCTGTTCTAAAAAAAACCCAATTGATTATCATCTCCGCTAAAAATTTGCAAATGCAGCTAAATCAATACCTCACAGTCTTCAGTTCAAATTGTCGAAAAGTATTTGTCTTTTGCTTTATCAATTCGTATCGTTTCTGCCTCAAAAGTTCGTCCGCCGAATGAAATTGAATTATCTCGCAAATCTCTAGGTGTCAAAAACTCCATTGTTTATCAAACAAGCTTAAAAAAATTTAAAAGAAAACTCCCAAACAATATTTTCTGTCCAATAAGTCCAAAGTAAACAGAGCCTGAAGGGTGCAGGAGTGTCAGTAGATAGCGCCTCGCAACGAAGGAAGCCAACGATCCATAAGATAAACAAGGGTTGCATCATCGCATGTGTGTTCGCGAGCGGCCGGGTGGCAATAGCTCTTCGATTACGCGAATAATTGCCAAAAAGGTCGTTGGCCGCGGCGAATTTTCGCGGGGCATTAAATTATTAGCACACAACCGCACACACACACACGAGGGGCATAAAAACTCCAAAGTGCAAGGCCATGCGTGAGTGTGGGGCATATCTCGGCGCGCTGACTGATAGCGCTGCAAAGTCAACGGCCAAAGTAACCTTTGCCAAAAAGAAAACAATTGTATTAGGCCCGAGCGCCATTGGCCCAGAGCGAAGAAAGCATTTTGCATTCTAATTCCGCGCGATAGCGCTGACATCAGAGGCCGTTCACCCCCGAAAAATTTTGGGGGGTGAAAACTCAAAACGAGTGCAATGGACGGCGACCGGCGTTTTTAGATCAAGTTAGAATTATTATTCACTCACATGTGTGCCGCCATCGACACGGGCTTTGATGACTACACACATGTGTCGAGGTGTGTGCTCAAGAAATAAATAAATTAAATTTAGATCGAAAAAGATAAAAGGATTTTTTTTTGTTTCAGATAATGCACGAAACGGCATGGAACATTTTCGATTTTCACACCAACTGTCAAGGTGAAATCTCTTATGCCACTTTAAAATGGCGGCGTTAAAAGTTTCACGATCCATAAGCCGCACATGATTGAACGGAATTAAATTTCGGCGGTGGTTTTCTGTTTGTTTTATTTCTGCTGAAGTTTTCTAGCAGCCATTTCGGATCTTCCACAAACATAAACAAACACGAAGCCGCAATCTTGACCCACTTCTAACCTACCCCCATTCATCACTTGAATTTTCTGAGACAATTTTCTTATGAATACAAGTTTTTTCGGTGGCGACTTTTAATGTATTTTGTTTTAGTCCAGTAAATAGGTCGAAAAAAAGGCCTTCGTAATGCAAAAAATACCGCACGCGATTTTTTTTTACCGAATGTTTTTACATATTTTTATGAGCTTAAATTCAAAATGGCGTCATCCCCACCCTTATGCTTCACTTACAATGAAGGGAAACGCGTTTAATTCTATATCTCAGAAACTATGCGTTTTACGACAAAAATGTATATAACCTTTTTTGTAGATAAATAAATGATTTAACTTTTTTGTTCAGAATTTTTTTTTGTAAAGTTAATATCTTCGGAGTTATAGTGCTTCAAACTTTATATATCACTTTCTTCGCGCTATATTTCGTTAACGGTTAGCCCGCCATAAAAAAGTCCTTCCTAAGACTTATAGAACACACAATTATCTATAATTTTTGCTTTTGTCATTTTTACATAGGGCTAATATTTAACGAGTTATAGCGCTTTAAATGTCGCAAAACGTAAATTCATAAAAAAAAATTCCTAATATCTTTTTATTTCCCCGTTTCATTTCAAAACCGATTATATCGTGTGTTGAGCTTATCATTGCCCACATTTGCTGCCTTTACTTTTTTCTATAAAGTTCATATTTATGGATTTATTACACCTCAAAAGTTTATTAAAACTGGTTTTTTGCAAATATCTAGTCAACTATTTATTTACGATGACAAGTTATGCTAACAAATTTGTTTGCTAAAAAATTCCGTAGAAATTTTACTTTAACCCGCATCCGTCCCTAGTGTCAATTTGATACAAATTCAAAATTCAAATTAAAAAAACGGATACGTATAAATATTTGGATTCGAGTTTTTGGCTAGCTTCCTAACTATTCTAAATCTAAATTATTCTATTCTAAACTATTATATAACTATTCTAAATCTATTTGTTTATATTTTTGTATGATTTATGCCTGTTTTTCTAGCCTGTATCAAATTGATACATAGGAACTTTAACGTTTGAAGTTTTAAGGGACGGATGCGGGTTAAACATTTTTTTCTAGCATTTATACTTAAGCCGCAATTCAGCGCCAAATGTTTCATATAGATACACATTAATGTTCACACAAATAATTAAGAAATTTAGTTGGCGTAGGTACAAACCCTTTTCCACACCAGGGTGGAGGTCGAGTTTTTGGCGCGTTTTTTTATTTGTGGTTGCCCCAGTAGGCCTAATCCACAAGAAAACGAAACAATGATGCTATAACATGTTATTTAGCCTCATATCGAAGATGTCGGTTGACAATCGGATAGACCAATGAAGCTCCCATCTAATGACTTGACGTTTTCTTCGTCGAATGATATATCTGGGAGACTTGAAAACTCGCAAATGTTCTCATTTACTTATTTCATTGTCTTCAAGGAGGTTTGCATCCTTCGTCACATTTTCGCAATTTCCTCCACTTCATCCACTGCATCCACAGGAACCGCCACAATTTTTCCTACATTTGCAGGATATCAATTTTAATAAATTTTCTGGTGCCGGAGCAATTGTCATTGGGACTGGTTGTAAGCCAAATCTTGTTCGCTTTCAGCCCCATTCCTCTGGGTCTTGATAACTATTAAGCCAAGTTTGCACTTGATGATATACTCGAAATGAGTGAAGTCGAGCAGCATTTTTAGTTAGGTATAGGTAAGCAGAGCTGATAAGTTCACTTTGGTTTTTGTAGCCGATTTTCCAAAACATTTGAACCTAAGTGAATTAATATTGGTTTCTGGCGAGCTACCTCCATACAGCTCAATAAAGAAACGCTCTCCAGCTTCAGCAACCATATCTGGATCTATTTTTTTTTTCTTTAAACAATTCTACTGAATTTATGAGTTGTGGATTTTTTTGAAAAATGGATAAAACTTTTGCTTTCCCCACGTGACGTTGTGTCACAACCACTGAAAGCGTAAAGAAAGAGAATATTGTTTGCAACAATATTTGGAAATTTTAAGCACTGCGGAATACGACCCTTCCCGGTTTTAGATGGAAAGTATTGTTAGAAGACCCTGCCAAGGACGTTCATAAAACAAGGAGATCTATAGTATGTCTTCTCTGACAAAGACCGCGGAATCAAACCTAGAAGATTATTGTATTGCTGTCGTTACAATTAACTTTTGAGGTGTAATAAATCCATAAATATCAACTTTATAGAAAAAAGTAAAGGCAACAAATGTGGGCAATGATAAGCTCAACACACGATATAATCAGTTTTGAAATGAAACGGGGAAAGAAAAAGATATTAGGAATTTTTTTTTATGAATTTACGTTTTGCGACATTTAAAGCGCTATAACTCGTGAAATATTAGCCCTATGTAAAAATGACAAGAGCAAGACTTATAGATAATTGTGTGTTCTATAAGTCTTAGGAAGGACTTTTTTATGGCGGGCTAACCGTTAACGAAATATAGCGCAAAGAAAGTGATATATAAAGTTTGAAGCACTATAACTCCGAAGATATTAACTTTACAAAAAAAAATTCTGAACAAGAAAGTTAAATCACTTATTTATCTACAAAAAAGATTATATACATTTTTGTCGTAAAACGCATAGTTTCTGAGATATAGAATTAAACGCGTTTCCCTTCATTGTAAGTGAAGCATAAGGGTGGGGATGACGCCATTTTTAATTTAAGCTCATAAAAATATGTAAAAACATTTGGTAAAAAAAAATCGCGTGCGGTATTTTTTGCAAAGAAAAAGTACCTATTTACTGGACTATTTGGTAGCGAAAAAAGTAAATCAAAACCGAAAAGATAAAAAGCGTTTTTAGTTTCATTCACATCCTTACTTTCGGTGATAATAAATTTTTTACTAGGAAAAAATATATTTTTAATTTTGTAATCACGTGCTGATAGTGGTAAAAAATTTTGGTGATAAGATGTCGAAATCAATAAAATTGTTGTGAAGTTGGTTTGTGGAGCCAATTGTAACTTCTTGTTACTTGTTTTTACTTATTATTTTCCTTTACTTTTGATTCTGAATAGGTTTTTTTGTTAAGGTCCTCATATGTACATCCAGATTTTAATCAAACCCATATGCCCCATGTATGTATTTTGGTCAGCCAACCGGCCCCCAATCGATAGGTTTGGTTGTACATCCGCTCTTCGATGTACATCCAATTTGACCGTGTATGGGGGCCTTAAGTCTCATTATATTTACTCTGAATTCTTCTAAGTCTGGATTATTTGTTTTGCGGGCACGGTTATACATACAATGAATTTGTAAGAGATGCCTCTTTTCTCTTTTGAGCCAGTACAATGTCAACTCTGCCGTCGTCTGCCCCCAAGGCCCGGGTGTGAAAGGAGGAGGGGGTCGACCTGCCGAGTTGAGGTTCAAGCAATCCCTAGGTGTGATTGCAAATTACGTAGTGGAGGGACATTTATTATTTCTTTTGCGACAGTTGAACTGCAACCAGGTGAGATTTTAAACATGAACTGGAGAGACATTTCTTACATTTTCATTAGAGATACGCGGAATGTTCGGCCGAATATTCGTATTCGGCATATTCGGCGTATTTTTTAATGTTCGTATTCGGCCGAATATTCCGTTTGCCGAATAATTACCGAATTTTTGAAAAGTATTATTTTAACAGTTACATATGTTACATATGTTAGTAGACCATTCACGGAATATGAAACCAGTTTGAAACTGGGATTGCAAATCAGTCGACTCATGTGCGTGGAGCCTAAATGTTTATGGAATTGCCATTTCCTCACATTCCTGCTTTAATCGCTTATTTTTTGGCAATAACTACTCTTTCACGAGAGAAATTGCAATAAAAGTAAGTGCGGCGCATTGAGTGAGCGAGCCAAGCTAGCGCGAAGTGCTGGAGGGGTGGGCGAACGTTGCTACTTGCAGAGCGTTTCGCCGACCTATATGGACCTGTTTACTGCGGACTGCGCAAAAATGAACCGAATAATTCGGTCAAATGAATTCGGTTCGATACATTTTTGACCGAATATTCGTTTTCGGTCGAACCCATATTCGGCGCATTTCTAGTTTTTATATTAAATTCTTTATTCTTTTCTTCCATTCAGCAAACATGTCCAAACCACCGTAGTCGGCGTTTTTGTATTGCTTCTTCGATCAGTGTCTGCTGATCGTTTCGAAGGCGATCACGGAGTGAGACACCGAGAATCTGCCTCAAGCATAGTATTTGGAAGACTTCGAGCTTCATGACGTCCGGTTTGAGCAGTGTCCCGGGAAGGATGAACGTTCGGTAAAGGCGTACTTTCGTTTTGATGGCAATATTTGTTCGTTTCCATATGCACCACTTGAGCGAGGCGAATGTTGCTGTTGCCTGGCCGATGCGGCTGTGAACGTCGGCCGTCGATGCCACTTTCGTTTCCTCAACCAATGATCCCAAATATTTGATCATCGGAACATGTTCGATTTGGGTTCCATCGAAGTGAACACTGGCCCTCAATCCGTCCGTTGTGAGGACTTTGGTCTCTTCCGTATTGATTTTTAACCCGTATGACTGGGCGATGAGAGAAATGTCGTATGTCGATGAAATGTCGATGTCCGTGCTTATGCATCCGCATTGGCGAAGATGACGCTATCTTCGGCGAACATCAAGTCAGTTACGAAGTTGTTATCGTCGTATCGAACTCTACACCGTCCATTGAATGCTTCACGCATAATCGCGTCGATCACAACATTGAAGAGAAGTGGCGAAGCAAAGTCTCCCTGTCGGACACACGTTTGAATCGAGAACTCTTCGGATAAGTCGCTTCGAATACGAGCGCTGCTGGTTGAGCCATCGTACGACGCTTGGAGAAGTTGGATGAGTTTCAATGTCAGGTGTTTGGTTTCCAAGCTCTTCCAATCGATGCAATCGAAAGCGGATTTGAAATCGATGAAAACGACGACAGTTCGTTTGCCACAACGAATTCTTTCTTCCGTTAGCTGGCAGAGAAGGAATATTTGATCAATGCATCCTCGATGTGATCTCAATCCCGCTTGTTCGCTCTGGATGTTTCTGTAGCCTCGATTGTATGATTTTCGTAAATACTTTGCCGATGATTTAAAGGAGGCTAATACTGCGATAATGTTTGCATTCCCGACAGTCGTTTTTTTTTTTCAAAATTGGGACAACCATCGCTTTCTTCCACGTCGACGGGACACGATCCGAATACCATATGTGTGTTATGAGGACATGGAGTCGTTGTGATAAGACATCACCTCAGGCTAGTTTTTGTGGTGGTACATTTTCAGATATTGGTTCCTAGAGAGTTTTTTTTAAGAATGTTAGGCTAAAGTCCCACAATGGCTTGGCGGCGGACGATGCCTCTCGCTAATGAAGGTGCTTACAGGGACTTGACTCTTTTCAACTAGGTACTCGGCATCCGTCCTGAGGGGAGACCAGCCCGTTCAGATGAGTGATGGTGCAGTATGTTAGGTGGTATCTACGGAGTCTCTTCACTCCACGACTTCCCGACGAGACAGCCCTACTGGGTACTGCCGATGTTCAGGTTGCGTTAAATTGTTTTATTTGCGGATCTGAAGTTGGAGTCTGCGGGTTTCCTACTCAAGGTTCTAGTAAAAAAGCTTTTCTTTCTTCTTTAATCCGTTAGCTGGCGATCCGAGCGAGACGTCCCCGCAACGGATACGCTGCTGTCGGTGCCGCTTTGAAAAATGCGGTTTCTTGCCTAGTTTCTTCGGTTTCCCGATTCAATTCGGTCAATTCGGCAGATCGACCACCCAGGCGACGGCGAAGTTAGTAAAAAAAGTAATAAACAAAATTGATATAGGATAAGATGTCCTAAATTTAGAAGAATAAAACCAAACCTCCAAATTCTTCTAAGCTCAAAACATTCCTAGGCCTAAGATTTAAATAACACAAAATAATTGTCGTGATTCTTTCCCTATTTTTGTGCAGTTTTTTCGCTAACATGCTAATTCTATTTCCTCAGTCTGAATAATAATTAATTTCGAACAGATTAATAATTTTGTTTATCAAAAAAAAAGAACCTTTTTCTACTTTTCCTTTCAATGGTATCCCGTCACAAAATTAAGTCTCTATGCAAATTTATTAAAAAACCTAAGACTCATGCAGTAAATCTTCTAGTTTTTTCTAGTTAGAGAACTAGACACTATTTCTCTACAAAAAAATACATAGATACCATGGATCATTTCCCTTTATTCAATACATGATTAATATGATCCTCTAGAATCATTTTTTACGATAAAAACATTTTTGACATTTTCAAATAAATTTCGAATTTTTTTTTGTTTTTTATTTTTGATAAAAACAAAAAAAAAACTTCATCGATAAGCCATTTACTAAACAAATTTCTCGTGCATTCACCTGTGTGCCTGTGTACCTGTTCTTGATGAGAATGGCGAGGCACATGCATTGCGTATACCTATTTGCATGATGACTGACTTTATCATTACATCTATTTCTATTTCTGTCACGCATCCAAAATATAATATTGAAAGTGTGTGTGAGAAAAATTCGCGTATTTTTTTCTATGCCGAATATTTGTTGCCATAGAAGTTGGTCATCGTCTTGCTGCTGCTGCCACGAAAAAATAAATAAATAGAAAAAAACAAACAAAAAGCCGCCACAAAGTGTATCTAAACTTTATTCCAGAGGGCAGTAACCTTCTAGCCTTGACGTGTGCACAAAGCTGCGATAGAATTATACGCCAGGAAAAAAAAAAAAACATTTTTATATATACACAAAAGTTGGTAAACGATATAAACACTGGTGCAAAATACGCGGGGTTTTTTTTTGCAGCTAACCAAAACGCACACTGCCATAACGTTCGTCATAAAAACTGAAGCCGAAAAATGCGATTTGGAGATTTTTCGACGGTCCGACCGCCCCGCCCGCCCGCGTCAGAAGAAAGCAGCAGCGATGTTTACGTAACCCAGTTTAGAAACGGGCAGGCTACAGGCGAGAATTATTCACAATAGAAGCAGCCAATTTCTGCAAGGAGCTGAAATTAAAAAAAAAAAATAAAAAAAATAAGAGTTTAACGGTTTTAGTACTAAGCCAGAGCGCCAAGCTAATATGTATCTTTCGGTACTAAACCGCAGCTAAGAATACAAAAATCACGCGGCAGCATAATTTTTATGTAGGCTCCACCATAACTTATCCGCCCCCTCCCCCTTCGCCGCCCCTCCCCGCCTTTGCGATGCTTTTGGGGCCCCCGGGAATGACGATTTCTAAATTTTTTAATCTACTCCAAATTAATATAACTTCAACTCTCCCCTACCCCAAAAACGCCTGCTCCCATCCCTCTGCAAAGTCTGCTCTTTTTTTATTTGCAGATTTTTTAGTGCGCCCCCCCCACTCACCCCCAGCCACCCCCGCCGGATGCTTTCTGCGGTTTTGTTTACACGCGTCTCTCTGTACAAGCGGCACGCACTTGAAGCCGAACCAAAACTTTTCTGGTGCGTGAGCTTGCAACGCGCGCTTCAAAGTTCAAGAAGCTCGCCTCGCACCGAGCTCCGGCCGCCTTCGTTGACATTGTTGCAAACTTAATAACAAAAAAAAAATGAAAAAATAAAAAACAATTAAAAACACTTTTTTCGAAATAGAAATTGTTTCACGCGTGTTTTTATGCAGGTTGAGAATTTCTTGGTTTTTTTGTTATATTTTTTGATGTGTGCGTTTTTTTGTTTAACAAAAAATTATTTTTAGGTTTTTTTTATGCGTCGACGCAATATTTTTTTTCAAAGTATTTTTATCGCTTTTAAGTGTATCATGTGATAAAAAAAAAAAACATTTTATACTATGAAAAAAAATTTAATTTTTTGTGTACTTAAAGATATTTTTAACTCACTTATTATATTTTGGCGGGGAAGGGGGAGAAGGTGATTATGATTTGCACTGTCTGGAAGGAAATTGATTTGTTAAGCTAGAAATATTTTTTAGTGTGGAATTTTTCAAAATAAAAAAAAAATGTTATATTAAAAACATACACGATAACAATGAAAATACTCTCCATATTTTTTTATTATTTATCTTTGCAATTCACCTGTTTTCAACCAAAAAACCAAACATTTAACGCATCAATATTCTTAAACGCATACAGATGCAAACCATTGTTTGCGCAATACAGGGTGTTTAATAATATGTTTTCAATTTACTCAAGTGATATAGAGAAGTATTTCCAAGAATGGTGTACTAAACAATATTCATCAAATATCGAAGCATACCTGGGCGACTTATAGTAAGACATGTGGTTTCTTAGAATTTTGATGTTTAATGCGAAAGCTTAGAGATATGTAAGTCCTTTTGTGATATCACTGTCATTTCTTACTTACATCGCTCCATTCTACTTGAAGAAGAATGGAAGAATTGCCAAATGCCGAAAAACAACAAACATGCATCCTCTTTAACCTCTAGGCTATTGTGTCAGACTTACAAAGTGAAATTGATTATTTGAGCTGGTTTATTATGTAGTCTCAGACTTCAAAGGGCAGTTTCTCAGTACACGTAAGGTGTATAGATGCTTCAAAGAGATTGACGTCCAGAAATCTAACTTACTTGATAACATATCCCATATTATGCTAAGTAATTCCCGACTTACCTTTGGCTAATCTTCTGCGCGGACTCTTTGAGATTTCTTTCATAATTCTTCAAGGTTGATCCCAAATGTTGGACACTTGCGCATTTTTAAGAGCGTATTTGCATCTACCGTGACATGACCGCGCAGACGAGGACAGACACCGGCCGTGCTCGGTCAGTATTCACGGAAAGAATACTTTGTATGCACGGTTCATGTCTGTACGTGTCTGTGGGTGTCTGCAGGGAAGTATGAACAGAGCATCGGAGCCGTGCGGGCCTTTTTTCTTGGATACCTCAAACTGAGAAGTGCTTGAACATTTTTAACAAAGATATAACTAGTGGCTGTCGTTCGATACGGCATGCTAGATGTGAATAAACGGGGTTGGTCGGTGTCTGGTGCGGCGCGTGTCTGGCACGCTCGAGATCTGTAGATATAAACGGACCTTAGAACGTGATTCCCTCCAACTACTGTCAATATCAATTTCTTCTATTCTTTCAAAAATTATAGAGCCAATACATAATTAATGCAATGAAAATTTTTCGAATCCAACCTAACCTTAAATGATAAGCAGTACTGCAAAAAGTACATTTGTGACTTTCTCCTGTGTCTTACAGAACATTTCATCCAAAGTACGATCGCACTCTGGTAAGCTTGACCTGTTTGCTCTAGACTAGATCAGCGTTTCTCAACCTGGGGTCGCCATTAGATATTAGTCTCAATCTGTTCAAAAAAGTATTATATTATATATTTCAATAAACGGTGTTTCTTAAATTATAATCAAGGGTTTCATACAGGGTGTATTTGCTAAAGTTTACAAAGCGGCCAGTCTTTGGTAGGTTTTAGTTAGACGAACCACAAATCGTATCGGTTACAAAAATACGGTAAAGGTTGATCCACACATGTCCGTGACCTGAGGGCGACTACAGTGCAGTACCCGCATCAGTGAAAAAAATATCAGTACGTTGTAATTCCATCGAAGAAAATTGGAAGCGGCATGTTTTCACACATCCGATGCAGTGAGGCACCGACGACGAGCATCCGTGAAAAAGGCAAAAATACGTTGCCACCGATATTTTTTAATTTACCTCGGACCTGAAACAAATGTTTTTTTTAAATTCAACGGAAAATTTTATAAGAATTCATCAGAAATTTAGGCAAAGTTTATTTGAAATACACTCATACCTCTTTCTGTGCAGTTTTTTTCTGCAATTTTTGTAGGATTTTTTATACGGAACTAGCTGAAAGCCGGTGCAGCTCGCTGCACGCATTAGCCAATAGTATGGCGTGCGCCAAAACAATTGGGAATCTCAAAATCGCTTTTTCCATGGGCATCCATGGGTACATTCCAAAAGAAAAGTGTCACTCCGTTTGCAGGCGTTGATCGAGGTAAAGTTGAGCGAAAATCCCCTGCAAGTAGTGTCAGAGCACTTTCGATCGATTGGTTTTGCTTTGGAAATTTCGCAAAGCCCTGTCAAGCGGTTTGACCAATTTCTTATGGGCCATAGTGCATTCTTCCCAAATTATAATTTTGAACGTTCTAAGGACTGTGGCAATACGGGAGTTTTTGCTGATGTTACATGTAGGTGTTTCTATCTGGTTCGAATGGGAGCTTGGGTGCTGAATGCACTGTACGTCCATCATCAAGTAGCGTTGATGCAGGCCCGCCGGGTGCGGACGTGCAGAGCGTGCACCGCACGCGGGCGGCACTTTCAGGGGGCGGCAATCTCGACATCGAACTCGTTTTCATAATTTGCACCTACGTTCTTTTTATAATGCCGTAACAACAACCAAACCAACAGAGAAGAAAACGATTTTCCCATTCGCTGTGGTTGTTTGAAGGCGAAGCTTTTTCACTCATGCACATTTCACAGGGTAATCCCTGTGCTGTAGCATCCTGAAATATAGTTGATGTTGCAATACTAGTCACTAGTGGGGCCCCTGTTTAAACACAATAGGGAAAATAGCTCAAAAAAATCAAAAAATACAAAGCGAAATTCTCTTCTGTAAAACATTCTCTTCAGATCAAAGAAAACAAGAGAAAATAAAAAAAATCGTTTGAAAAAAATTCCTATTCGATTTCTTGGAAAAATGTTGAAAGTGGCACAACTAGAACATTCAGTTCAGTTAGTTTTTCAAAGTGAAAATTAATAGGGTTAAATAAATAAATAAAAATGTTAAAGCAATTAATATCTAAAATCGCAAATATGGTAATAGTCCAGTCAAATTAGAGGTTTGACTGGAAGATAATTCGGAAGTTGCTGAAAATTGGAACAGCCCTTAAAAACATTATTATACATAAGCTGTAGAGACTGCCACGCGATTGGACGACTGCAAACTTTTTTATTCAAGGTCAAAGGGTCAAAATATCAGTTTTTTGCAAATATATGCTAAACCGTACGTCTTATCAGAAAATTGTGTTTACAATGTTTGTAGATTAGGCCATTATCTACAAAAAAATATATTATACATTTTCTCGTAGGAATTGCCATTTCTGAGATATTGTCGTTTTAATAAGTTAAAATACTCATATTCTATCATTCCCGACTTGTAAAGGTCATCAGAAGTTTAATAAATCCTTTGTTGGAGTACGCGGCTAATATTTTCAGGGGTGATTCCTGGATGTCTTTGGAGAAAAAAATTGTTCTACAGAGGGCGGCTATCTCCACTATCCACCAAGATACAGGGTGATTAGGGAAAATTTTTTGTTTTTTTTTTTTTAAATTTACTGAAATTTGAATAACTCCTAAAGTAATTATCATAACGTAGCCTAATTAGGCTCATCTTTTAGGTAAATGGGTATTCTTTTATTTGGTATAAAGCACAGCAACCTGAGTGACTCCGTTCAAAAAATGTATAGGCTCAAACCAATGCTTTCATCTAGACCTGGCAGATTTCTTCGTTTTTCTCTGAAAATTTGTTCTAACAGTACATTTTTTTTTGCTTTTCTGATGCACCAAACTATTACCTACAATATTTCCATACACAATAAGTGTTTATTTTGGATAGTTTTGTAGGTAGTAGTAGTAGTTTTATCGTGAACAATTAAAAAGTTACTCGTCTTTCAATGAAGCGGTAGAATTACTATTCTTAGGTATACCTTTTGTAAACTAAAATGTATACCTATTCATTTTTAAATAAGTATAATAAGTAAATTTTAAATCGTTGAATTTTGAAAATTCTAACTACTATATAAACCAACATAGTAATGGCAATAAATTGTTTGACTATAAAAGTTGTTTTTTTATACACTCCTATATAGCCAAACTAAACCACCTACCAACAAGCTCAGTCAGAAAAAACAAGATAAGGGAGGGGGCGGCATTGTCTGTTTTGCACACGGGCGCTGAAGCGGCTAGCGGCGGGCCTGCGTTGATGCAATTCCCGATAATGTCACTGCAAGCGCAATCCCATTCTGTATTCGAATCGACGGCGACGTCAAAATCAAATTGCTAAGAAATGTTTCGCCTGGGAGCATCTCGAAAAAATTCACGTGCGTAAACATAAAATAAGACTCCAGATAATTGCCCGTTTTCTTCATCCTACACAATTTTTTAAAACCTCAATTTTGCTCCCTTTAGTCTAGAAGAAGTGAATGCCTGTGGTTTCATTTTTACTCGGGAATAAAACTCGCCCGCCGCTAGCATGCACGCTCCCGCCACAGGCATGCATTTTTTCTAAACTAAAGGGAGCAAAATTGGGGCTTTAAAAAATTGTGTTGTGTGTAGCATACTCAGTAGAACGATTCTCGTTCGATTGCGTAGGTCAAGCAGCATTGGACGTGGTTATTGCTTAGCTGAGGGGGCCTGCCCGGTAAAACATCACTCGCGTTTGGAATTGTCTATGCCGATGCGGATGCCTTTATAAATGTTCATGCCTGTAGCAGGAATTTTTAGATTTTCGTGCCTGTCGCGGGCGAGTGCATGCCTCTAGCGAAAAAATTTTGAAATTTTTTGTACCTGTGGCGGTAGCATGCATACTTTTGTGGTATACCTATTTTTTTTTTATATGAAAAAACCAAGCTTAGGTGTAACCCTTTATACTACCAGTCCGCCATGTCGTTCAGTTCATGGTGCAATGTCTAGTAGTAAGCTTGGTTTGAAGAATAGAGGAGAATAGGAAAGGTTAGAGGGGGTCTGGAGGGTGTAGAAGAAAATGACGATGAACCTCACGTTTGAACTCTAAGGTGTTGTACGAGTTCGGAAATACTGACTGCGGGAGATTATTCCACAGTCGAGTTGTTCTATTCATAAACGAACTTCTAAACCGTATTGTGCGTGAACGAGGGGGCTGTAGGGTATGGGGGTGAGCCGAGCGGGCTAGTCTTGTGTTGCGGGGAAAGTATTGCCGTGCAGGCAGGAGGTCCTGAATTTCAGTGGAACAGTCGCCATGGTAATAGCGATAAAGAATGGAGAGGGCTGCTACATTCCTACGGTGGCTTCACCTTTTTTTGGGATTGGCTGAACATGAGCTAGTTTCCAAGAGTCGGGATACACTCCGGAGAAGTAAGACAGGGCAAAAAGTTTGCGCAAAGGCTTAGCCAAAGGTTAGGCACATTTTTTAAGTACCATAGGGGGGATTTTGTCGGGGCCATTTTTTTATTTATTCTTTATGCGTGTTATCTGCGGGGGCGTGCGTAAGGCTAGTAAGAGAATTAAACAACTAAATTATTTTTAATCGGTCGGCATTCTATTTCTTTTTATTTGGCCACTCAGATATCCCACCAATAACCTAAGGTCCACTTTGTTTAGAGCGATAACGCCCTTTAAGTCCAACGGGCAATCCCTTAACCCAGCCTTCTATCATGTACTGAGTTTCCATGCAGAGTTTACTCAGATTAAGCGTCCATGGAAACGAGGATTGAGTCAAGTTTCGTTAAATCCAAGAAAACTCGACGAAATCAGTCCGGTTAAGCTGGGTTTCGCATATGTGTGTGTTTAAGTATCTTTTACAGAACATATTCCAACGGAGACGCAATGTAGATTTGATTATCTGTCACCTTAACCCAGAACCGTCATGGAAACAGCACTGGGTTAAATTGACGGAAAAAGCTTTCTGTTTACTCAACAAAAACTCTACCTCGGCTCATGGAAACACAGTAATGGACTTGGTGGACCATGAGATACCATAGAAAGATTCAGAGCCATGGACCAGCTTCTTAGACCCGATCTTAATGAGCTTGTCCGCAGCCTTATTGCACTCGATATCTTGTTGCCTGTAACTATTTTGGAGGAATACTTCCACGATGAGAGTGCCTGTCGGAAAAAATAGTATTGTTGGTGCCTCATTGCAATCGGCACCTGCAACACCAGCCTGTGACCTACATATGTTCCATTTTTGACAATCAGTTTCTTGAACTCCTGGAAGAATGAGTTCTTCCAACTCAGCACGATTCAGAATAATCACCATGAACATTCTTTGGAGAAAGGCACCTGGATGACGTTTTTTGGATTGATAGGCCTTCCGTGGTACTTCTCGAACAGCTGTTCGCGTGACCTCTGTATTGATGAAGTCAAAGTTCCAGATAGCTGCGCCATAAGCACGCTTTGGTGCAGAACATATGCATTTCAATACTGCTCGGTTCCGCAAGTCCAAACAATCGTGAAATTTGGGTTTGTTCGATGACTGAGAGTGAATCTATGAAGCCGCTGTTATTCATTTTCTGATTCTTTTGTGAAATAAAAAGACTTTTATTCAATGGTTACACACCTTCAAAATTATTATGGAGAATAGCAAATAAAATTTATATTCGAGGTCGCCCTCTACCTTATAAATCCGTTATCCTAGAGCCACTAACAAGCACATATCCCCCGACTCTCGCTTCTCTAGCTGGCGCTTCGTTGATTTTCAAATTAAGTTTTCAGAAACATTAGGATAATATTTTTAGGTAAATAATAATTGAATTGTTTAACCAAAGCATATCCAACCCAACCATCCAGGTGTAGGCGCGTACAAGCAATAACAATAAAAACAAGAGCTGTGTGCTCTCTGCTCCTGTTTGGCTGGCTTCCATTCGGGAAGGTAGCGCAGCACACAGACGAGGCACCTGTACACATGCCCGTGCCAATTTTCCGCAAGTGCTCCTAAATACATTCGCATAGCTTGGGAAAGCTCCTCAAATAAGGCTACTGAACCCCTGTGACTTTGGTGTTTGCTATTTTAAAACAAATCAAAAGTTTACGTTTGTAACAAAGAAATCAGCGAAATCGAGTCCCACGCAAAACTGAACGCGGCTAAGAATAACTCACACACGGCAGCGCGGCCTTAGAACCTTCTTAGAGGAAAACTTTTGTTTTTGTTTTTCATTTTTTCCTGCTTTTCCGAAACACCGCCGTCTCGTCCCGGTTCCTGGCGAACTTAGAGGTGCTCAAGTATCGCAGCGCGTTGTTTATGCCGTTTTTTATTAACTAATTTTAATGATTATGTTGCGGTAGCACCACCACGGTAATTGAGCTGTAATGAGCGGCGATGATTGCTGGATAATTTTTAAAGGTAGTGGAGAACGAGCAAGAAATATTAAGGTACTCCGAAGGTGTCTATGCGAAATTGAAATGTCGACGGTAATGTAATGTTTTGTTGAGTATCAACTTGCGGATGGGTGATTACACTTCGTACTGCTGTTAACTTTTATGCGAAGGTGTTGTTATTTTGTTGAGAAGTATTCAAAGAGATCTTTTTGTGAAAGCTAGACAGTATAAAGGAGCAGACCGGCTGGTTTCATCGTGCTGGAACACACTGGACAAAAGCTGTCAAGGATATTCAAACAGAACAAAGCAATTTTTTACTAGGTCTTATCAAAGACATCCAGCAGAAAATCGCCTTTTCACCTATACGATTCCTACTCCGTTTATGACTAGGTTCAACCCAGGTTACACCTAGGTTCAACCCAGTCATAAACGGGGGTCGAGTCGAAACTGGGTCCACTCAACCTAACACAACTCTCCTACCTGGGTCGAGTTGATAGTTCGCCTCACAAACGCGGGTTGAGTTGTAATTGGGTTGAAATGACTTTTGCTTTGCTTGTTTACCATCGGTGAAGTCCGCCTTCGGCGTTAGTTTTGTGTTCGGTGTTTGAACAGGAATAAAAAATTATTTCGTTCTGATCATCTCAAATGAGAATTTCACACAAAAATTTGAGGTTATGTTTTGATTTCAGTTCAACTCTATTTGAACTCAGCTGACATCATATGCGGTGGTCGTAATTTCAACTCAACCTCGGCTCAACCTAGTCATCTAAGGCGAATATTTCAAAAACTATGCAAGGGTTAGCAACAGTCAAGAGTAAATGACGCAAAAATAATAAAAATTGCGTTCAAGGCTTAAGTGGCCCCTAGACTCTCATTAATTTTGAGCAAAATATTGACGCCAGACGATCTTTCAATATCACCCATAGACCGTCAATAATATTGCGCAAATCAAAATATTGCACAAAATTATTGATAGTCTGGGGGCCCCATAACGGAAGCATCGCGATTTTGTTTCATCAATAGCCCCAACCACCTTTCGTCTGTGAGTGAAACAGTACGTGAACAGAGTCATTTTAAGAAGCCATAGTTCTCCGTTTAAATGCCCACTTCCACACCGCAAGACAGGCGGTTAAAGTTGCATGTTTAGATAGCTGAATCATGGTAGGAAGCCTTCTGAAAATCAATCACGCGAAAGGTACAGTCGATAGTGATGTGTTATTCTTCATATAAAGCACACAGCGTTGAATAACGGAAGTAACATCGTTGACATAGGTACAAGGAGAAAAGGAGAGGACCGAGAATTGAACCTTGTGGAACCCCTACACACACTACAGCCTATTAGACAGAAGAGAGGAGAAAAGTCTGATAGCAGAAGAAGAAAAATTATAGAATATCCTAAGTTTGGAAAGCAAAAGCGAGTGAACTACTGAGTCAAACGCTTTGGAGAATTCAAGAAGACCTAGTAATGCTACATCATCCTGATCAAGGAGTGAACGTCGATCTGAAGTTATCTCTTGGCCTAAAGCCGTATTACTTGTTGGAAAATATTTAGTTTTTAGTTTTTTTAGTAAACATTGCCGTTTAACCTCTATATTTATATTCCGACTCTTGACTCTCTCTGCTAAAAAAAAAAAAATTAAAAAACTTAACTAATTTAATCTATTTTATAAACTTAACCTAGATATAAAAGAACATACCTACCAAACTACCTACCCTGCTTTACACCAAATTTTTAAACTACCTATTTACTATACAATAAGTTATTCCCGGCATGGCACCCGAAACAGCTCGCTGCAGGGTCGAACAGAATAGTTCACACAAAGCACTCTTCGTTTAAACTTTTTTTTATGCTAAAGGGAGCGAAATTGAAGCATTGAAGCGAAATTTTATAGGACGAAAAAACTAGCAATTATCTTGGGGACCATAATGGGTCCCGTTACCATAAAAGTTTGTAGAAATGTCAAAAAAGTACTCTCTCAAGGAATCCAGAACTTCTGAATGAGTAGAAAGTACTCATTGAGCAAAATTTCTTTCTGAAAAGTCACTTTCTTCAGCTCAAACGACTTGACACGACACCCGACTCGACTTTCAGCACAGAGGTCCAAGCCTCACTACCACAGCGCAGAATTGGTGGTATTACTGTATGGTAGAATGAAAGTTTCGTCAAATCTTGAGGGCAGTATTTGGTTTGGGGCATAACAGGCTCTATTATCTCTTCCTTTTCTTCAATTGTTTATATAACTATAGACTCAAGGTAGATCGCCTACTTCTCGGTTGTGTTCGTTGATAGTTATGTTTCTTCACATTCTGAATCTTCCAGCTTTGGATTGTTGCATCACCTTTGTTTTTTCTTCGTTAGCCTCAGAGCCTATGTCCTTTTCTGCCTCTTTTAGTTCGACATAAACTCCAAAAAGGATCTTCCCACGATGCTCCCGTCATCCGTATAACCAAGTAATTGTACAGACTTTGCTGCTATTGATGCACTTCAATGGACTGACGTTTCCATCTCATTGCCTGCCAGTCCATCTCCTTGTCTAAGTCCTTGTCGTACTTCGAACTCTTCTGTTACAATATTTTAGATCCTTAGTTTCGCCAGTGAACTATTTCTCCTAACTCCGATAAGAAGTCGTACGTCTTTGCAGACGTCTGTTCTTGGATAAAACTTATTAATGATTCGGCGAGCTCTTTTGTACGCTGGTCCAATTTTCCTTTCATTGAAGTCTTCCTGAATATCTCTTCTGCTTTCTGCAAAGCTAGTCTGCAATTCTTCTTTTTTGCTTGAAGACTTCTATCCTTGCTCATGTTGGCCTTGTGAGGTACTCCCGGTGACTGGTGGCACTTTCTTCAATTGCGGCTCTACAGTCTTGGTCAAACCAGTCACTTGTAGTCTATCTGGCTGGGGCCCAGCCTAGTGCCTCTTCTGATGTCCCCTTTTAATTTGCTCCCATTTTTCTTTGACGTTGGGCTGTACTTTTTTCTCTCTAAAGTTTTGTACGGCAGCATGCTGGTAGGCATCTCTTCTTACTTCCAGTTTAAGCTTATCTATATCGATTTTGGATGAGTTCGCTCTCTATGCGTTTTGGTTCCTAACCGGGCTCTCAATTTCACCAATGGTGCAAGTTACACTATCCATCACTCGATACTCACATCAAAACGGTTTGTGTATGATGCGGGTATTACACTAAGCATTCATGAAAAATGAATTCTACCTCTTTTTTGTGTAAAGATTGTGATGCGTTTGTAGTTGTGCAATAAACGCGAATGAGAGGGGGAATTTCTCATAGTTTTCGCAGACCCCCGAGTACGATGTTATATTTGTGTTAGTGTAATGGAGGGTGAGTCTGGCAAATTTTCTGGCTCAAAAGTGAGGAGTCATATGACGCATGAATTGTACTTCCCTGCGACCCCTTGCCTACAAAACCGGTTTTGTGTATGGGGGTAATAAACGAAATGAATGATAGTGTAACTTGCACCAATCGTAGCCCAAGCCACAGTACGCTCCTCGCACTCGTATACTCGTGGCCCCTCTTCTCTCAATTAGGACGTGTTCAAATTTATTATTAATAAACTCGTCTGATGATTGTCACGTCATTTTCGCAATTTTACTCTGTTTCTTGCGAAAAATTACGTGATATTTGCCGAGACCCCCCTCTCTCCCACATGAGATTGGGTGAAATTCAGGTGGACCCTCCCTCCAAACCAGTATTAAACCACCATGTACCCTGGCGTTTTATATAGGGCTGTTTCACACGAGCCGACGGCCAACCAACAGAAATCGTATGAAAACGTCATTTGTAGAGAAGAGGGTGAGAGAGGACGATGGGGAGGGAAGATTTTTCCATTCAACTTTCTCACACGATTTTCGATACGACTTTTTGACAGCTGTGTGGTTGTTGTTGTTTTTTATTCCTTTGGGAAAAAGAAAAGAAAGAGAACAGACAAAACAACAACAATAAGCTAAAGCGTTTTGACGTAGAGTTGGTTGGAAAAATTGGCCCGTGTGAAAGCCCATGCGACTTTTCGTCGAGTTTCAAAAGGGAATGGACGATAACAGCCGATTTTTGTTGGTTGGCCGTCGGCTCGTGTGAAACAGCCCATAGAATGGGGTTTCAACAAACGCAGAGTACTAAGGCTATAACAATTTTGATTATGCCAGTTACCATTACTACTCCGGAAACATACAATTTTACAATTCAAAAGCTCCTAGCAACAATAACACAAGCATATATTCATTCCACTTCAATAATTCCAGGAATTTCTCACGCAGGATTCTTGAAAATCCTCGATTTTTGGAAGTGGTGCAGAAATAATTTTGTGTAAACTAACGAAACAAGAAACAGGGTTGCATTCCAGTATTCGAGCATATTTTACCTATTTACAGAAGTCGTGCTCACCAAACACATTTTTTGTCTTATTCAAAAAAAAAAAGGTAATAATTGCACCTTAAAAAAATCCATGACCCAAATTCGCCTGGAATTTTCAACCCGGCAATGTTGGCCTAGGTACGACCCAGCCGCACTCGCCCATCTTTCGCAACGCAACGAGCGTCCTATGTTCGTTTTAGACAATTCGAAATAAATTTTGCGGAATTATCGGATACAAGATCAATTATCTTTGTCTATTCCAGTGACAAATGGGTTCCCGTAGAAATCGCCCCGATAATATGGAGGCGAGATCAGTAACCGCGGCTCCTCGGCAGCACTCCCCTTTCGAAATTGTATGCAAGCAACTATTCCGCGAGATGGCAGGTCATTACTCTTCGCCGCTGTGCCTAACTTCAAAGCGAATTCAAACTAAACTGCTGCTGACATGCGCTTTGTTAATTGACCGTAACCGAAGATTAGAAGTGCATTGAACTTAAATTTTGGTGATTTTTTTTTGAGTATTTTTTTCAGTTTTATTTTTGCACTTTTTTTCGTTCCTTGTGAATCATTTTCGCGTCGCTGCACCGTGCCACAGCGGACCGGGCGGGTTCTATGCACCGCGCGAGTTTAGGTTTAGAAACTCTTGACCTTGGGATTGAGCATTACCTGGGGCGAAAATTTTGTGTGTTAGGGCGAGCAATGACACCGAAGCACTTCCGCCAATCACAGGCGATTAAAACTTTCCATGCTGCGCGGCCAATGCGCTTCCAAATTTTTTATTTTTTTTTTTTTTGAGGGGGCTCTGTTCGTGAAGCTTTTTTGTTTTTTGGCCTGGTTAGAGCGAAATGCGTTCGCCACCTTCACCAATATTTGTTTACGCGTTTACGCCACATTCGAAAAAAAAAATTCACTTCGCCAGTTCCGTTCGCATTTTTCGTTTGGGAATTTTGTTTTTTTGCCAAAGCGCTGCGTGAGATAAGATTGCGTTTTACGAAAAAATGCGTGAAATCGAGATGACTTTCGGCAGCTAAACGACGTCCGTGATGTCATTATCTGCAGGAAAAAATTTTGATAGTATTGGTTCGGTCGTTTTTTTTGTTTGGGAGGGGGCCTCTTCTATCGCTCTGCCTGCGCTGTTGTTATGCACGAATTTGGACTGTTTCCGCGGTTCTTGTATTAAATTGCATAAAAATAAAGTGAAGGTCACCTTTTAAATAAATGCGGATTTTGTTTTATTTGTGTAGAGTTTTTTAAGTTGTTTTCAAAATGAAATATAATGGTACACGCATCTAAATGGAAATTAAAGAAGCTGCGGGAAGATGGTTTTGACGCGTTTTGAATGATTGCAATAAATCTGTTGTCTCAGCTTTTATTAAATATTTGTAAAGGATTATTTTATAAGGAGAAGCAAGGAGTAGTCTTGGGATTTATTTGTCATCAATTTATGGAGTGATTCCTAGAGTTTTTTTTTACTGTTATGAATTTGAGCTGGTAGTTCGGATAGAATTAACTTTAATTTGGTTCTAAATTTTAATATTTACATATTGAACTACATGTAAAGGACGATATTTTGAACAGTTTCAAACTTAGTATAGAGCTAAATAGTTTATCGGCCAAATCTAGTTCTATTTCTCGATGCAAAATTCTTTTATGTGAAAAGTGCAGGGGTGCTGGATGCCAGCTACATCTTGATTCTATGTAATCCACTCAAAAAATTCGGTTTCGATTCGCTTAAACTGCTCTCATAGAGCCTTGGACATGTTCTTTCGAAGACGTCGTTGGTCCAAAGCAAGTAAGAGTGGCAGTGAATGCCAAAATAGCGTATGCATGTCCATTTGCTCACAGCTTCTGCTATCTCTTTGGCGATATAATGAGCGGTTTAAATAACCTTGAAGTAAAAAAGTCCATGGCTCTGAAAAAGAAGTTTTTTTTTGTAGCGCTGCTGATTAGTGATGAGCAAAAATGATTGCTAAATCTGCAAGAACAAGAACAACAACAAGACTTAGTTATGCTTGCAAGAACAAGACAGACTGAACAAGAACAAGACAAGAACAAAACTAGATTAGTCTTGTCTTGTTCTTGCGTTTGCTCATCACTACTGCTGATGGATTTATGTTCGCAATAGGCTCCTGAACCGTGCAACCGATCTTAATGAAATTCTAACCATGTGCTACATACATTAAATCTTAGAACATAGGCTATTCTATTACATTCTAAAGCCATTTCTAGATGGCGCTGTCATGGAAATTCAAAATGGCCGCGCCAATATGGACGACGAGTTTGCCAGTTTCATTTCGATTCCAAGAGGAAAATCGGTATATCGGAACAAATGGGCATGCAACAAAAGTGTGTTCGCTTCCGCCACAGGTGTAGACGTTCCCGCCATAAGCACGAAAATCTAAACATTTGTTCGCTAGAGGCATGCACTCTCCCGCCATAGGCATGCACACTCCTGTCACGGGCATTTACGCCCCCGTTACAGGCATGCACGCTCCCGCCACAGGCAAGCATTTTTTCTAGACTAAAAGGAGCAAAAAATTAAGGACGAAGAAAACGGGCAATTATCTTGAGTATTATTTTTACTCAAGCGTGCATGCTAGCTGCGGTGCCGTGCGGGTAGAGCGTACCTGCTGCATGCTAGATGCGGACGAGTTTCATTTTTACTCGGGCTGCAACAGAAGTTTGTCCTACAAATGTAAGATTCAGGTACTGCTATGAGTGCAATACGTCTAAGCGGTGGACCGATACCTCCTTGTACTGACTTTGTTTCCTTTAAAAACATTGGTGGTGGGTAACACACTGATATTGAATTCCATTAATTTGTCGAATTATCTTTTCTTTCAGCTCTTGAATGCTTGTTGGAGCCACATAATGTCCACATCTGTAGTCTTCAATTAGATGGCATTCACGGTAACAGTTTGGCTGGGTTTGCTTTCGAAGAAGTAAGGCCCGATAATTCCGCCATTTCGAAAACCGCACCAAACAATGACTTTTCGTGGATGCCTATAGTCTTCTTAACAATCACTCTGGGGTTTTCATCCGCTCTTTTTAACACCTCCTTTTTTTCTACTCTCTTTAGTCCATCTTATAGTTCTTTCAGCTGGAAAGAATACTTTCGGTGGGACACTCCGATAAATGGCGTCAATTTCAACTAATACCCCGTTTATGACTAGGTCGAAAAGTTGAGTCGAGATTGAGTTGAAATTTCGACCACCGTATATGATGTTGAGTTGAGTTCACTTTGGGTTGAAATAGAGTTGATTTGATATCAAAACATAACCTCAAATTTTTGTGTAAAATTCTCATTTATAGAAACGTAAAAATTTAGAATAAAATAATTTATTTTTCCTGTACTAAAAAAAAACATCGCACAAAAATATAACGCCGAATGCATACTTCACGAATAGTAAACAAACAAGACAAATGTCACTTCAACCCAATTCCAACTCAACCTGCGTGTATGAGGTCAAATATCAACTCGATCGGGGCAGGAGAGCTGAGTTTGGTTGAGTGGATCCAGTTTTAACTCGACATCCGTTTATGACTGAGTTGAACCCGGGTTGAACCTGGGTTGAACCTAGTTTTAAAAGGGGTATAAGTAACGAGCCATTGATCGCAGCGTCACCACTAAACGCTCATTTGAAAGGTGACTTTTCGGATGTATCGAAAAGTGAAGCAGTGGTCGGAAACTTATTTGAAGTTGAAAATAGGGAAGAATAATTAAAAGTTGTGATTGCAAAATTATAACGACAAACATTTTAAACGCTAGTACGTACTTTTTTTTGTTTTCCAAAACAAAATATTTTTCGCAACTAAAAGGTGAAGAAGAAAAAACACATTCATTGAATTCCTTTATAGACCAGTGCAAATAATTTTTGGGGGGAAAAAAATTAATAACAGCATAAAAATTGTTAGAAAGGGAAGGAAATATAGCGTCACTAACGGGAAAAATAAATTCCATTCGATCCGTGTTACGGGGGTCAAATGGGGGGAATTTTAAGGGGCGAAAATGGTTTTTCACGTTTTTTAGAGAAACTATACCTCCTTTCGAAAAAAGCTAAAAGTGAAAGTTGTAGGTAATTAAAAGAACTACAACTTTTGTATATGTCATTATTTTAAATAACCTCAAATTTTCTGAGAAAAATCAAAAAACTGGTTTCTTCGTTTTTGATTTTTATCTCCTTTAAATTTTTGTTTAGTTTCACCAAATTTGATGGAGACTTACCTTTTAATGTCCCGAACACGCTGTAATTTTTTTGAATCAAAATATTTATTTTTACGTCTTATTTTGAATTTAAACCTAAAAAGAGACCTCATTTTCAGTCGAAAATGCCCATGTTATGAAAACAGTTTTTTCAAAAAACTCAGTGGTCTTTTTTTTTGTTGAAACGTTTACTTTCAGATGGTGTAAAAATACCTAATTAATATTTTTACGGAAAAATTTGCCAGGATATACGAAAACTAAAAAAAAATATTTTTAAAAAGCTTGTAGCTATTATTTAAAATTTGTTTAAAATTTGTAGCTGTAGTTTGTAGTTTTACACCAGAAAGTAGCAACTATGTCTCATTGCATCATAGCATCTGCAAGACCACGTTCTTTCTTATCTCCAATTTTACTTGGTTTGTCTTCAATGATTCACAAAAAATACGCTTCTAAAGGTTTGATCGAGTCATTATCCAATTTAGGCTTGTGTTCTTCATACAAAGAAACTTTGCGCTTCGAAGCATCGATTATTCAGGATCCTACCAATCACACTCTTTCACCAGATTCATACATTCAATTTATTTATGACAACGCGGATCATAATACCTGCACTATTGATGGCAAGAATACTTTCCATGGATTGGGGCTGGAAGCAACACCAAGATGGCATTATGCCTAAATTGACTAATAAAGAATTGATTCCTGAAATATTACTTAAAACTATTTGTTGCAGCTGTGAAAGTGGGTGTAATAGTAAAAAATGCGGCTGTCGAAAACATGGTTTAAAATGCACAAATTTATGCTTAAACTGCCACGGTTCTGAAAAATGCTCTAATATTGAAAAAAACATCTACGAGGGAGTATGTGATTCAGAAGAAATCATAACCGATGATGCGATCAATATTAATCAAAATATTGGATTTGAAGACGAAAGCGATATTGAAGATTTCGAAGACCCACCAGAATCCGAAAGTTTTTTCGAATCTGACGATGAAGGACTGGCATCAAAGAGGCAAAAACTAATAGCATGATAAATAAATATTTTGATTCAAAAAAATTACAGCGTGTTCGGGACATTAAAAGGTAAGTCTCCATCAAATTTGGTGAAACTAAACAAAAATTTAAGGGAGATAAAAATCAAAAACGAAGAAACCAGTTTTTTGATTTTTCTCAGAAAATTTGAGGTTATTTAAAATAATGACATATACAAAAGTTGTAGTTCTTTTAATTACCTACAACTTTCACTTTTAGCTTTTTTCGAAAGGAGGTATAGTTTCTCTAAAAAACGTGAAAAACCATTTTCGCCCCTTAAAATTCCCCCCATTTGACCCCCATAACACGGATCGAATGGAATTTATTTTTCCCGTTGGTGACGCTATATTTCCTTTCCTTTCCATCTTCTTTCATGCTGTTAATAATTTTTTTTGTTTTTTTGCTATTTTAAAAGCTATTTGCACTGGGCTATTACGATTTGTCTTTTAATTGTAGCGTCAAAAAACGCAGGGTAGATTTATTTCAACTTTTGAATACTTTTCCGCTGTAAATTAAGCGATTGAAACCAAAACGAAGCGTCTAAACACACTTTCGTTTTGGGACGTCTCAAAAGGAGCGACAAAGCGAACCGTTTCAACAGGCACTATTGGGGTAATATTTCTTTCAGGCACTGCTAGGGGTAATATTTCTTCGACTGAGTAAACCAATCTAACTACCTAAGGTCCATAGTCAACGAAAACCATGATGAAACGATAGATGTGAAGAAGAATAAACGTTGCAAATATTTCTCACTGCTGTGGATTTGAAAGTTTCAATTTATTCCCCAAAATTTTGTTTCCCCAAATTTTCGATAATATCATATTTTCCCTTAGTCCATTATTTGCCCATCGTTTAGTTATCGACTGAAATTACTATTCGTTATCTCGATATACATTCTCAGTCAATCACGTAAATATTGATTACAATGAAACCCTCTGAACAGTGCGTTATCGCTAACTCCTCAGGTGCGTGCTGCGTTTATTGTAGGCCGAATCTAGATTCTACTAGTATAAGCTTTGCTAGATAAGATAGATTAGAAACAAAATCAAACTACTAAAAACCTAATTTGTTAATTTCTTTAAAGCGACAAAAGCTAATTAATACTTGCGAAAAGTGCCAAAAAATTTTCCGACAAACAAAAATGAATTCTCTTCGAAAACAATCTATCTCTCAACTCAGAAGTGCAAAAATGTTTTAAAAAAAATAAATAACCGAAAAAAATATGCCATTAAAAACTTTTATCTCGCCAACGCACAGATACGCATTATTTTGCACACAGAGTCAGCGATGACCTTTCGGAGCTTGCAGCCAGCTCAAAAACGTTTCAAAGTCAACCGAGCGAAATTTTTAGACAAAGTTAGAAAACTTTTCGTGCACCGTGCAAAAACAAGCCCCGAGATAAGATTACGCACCGTCGCGTCGCGCCGCAGACGCATCATCGGTGCAAATGTGTTTGTCTATTTTTTATTTGGTTTGCGTTTTCGCACTTTTTGCAAATACAAATTCACGGCGCGGCGCGGCGCGGCGGATTGCGATCGGCATTTTGGCAACAAGCTCTGAGCTAATCGCGCCCCGATGTCAATGCACAGGCGTGGCCTTGCAGAATTCTGCGTGAGGCGCGTGGTAACACTGCCCCGGCGACGACGCACAGTGCTGATGACACTTTTTTTTATCGCTGCTCTTTTTTCGCGCAAACAAAATTCTTATTTCGGGGGCGATTAATAAATTTTTGAGAAATGCGAAGTTTTTGTTTTGATGCAGAAGTCATATTGCTGTATTTGTAAATATTAGTTTTATGGCGGTGAATCATGGAATTATTGGAGCTTTGTCGAGTCATTTCAAGTAGAGTTTGGGACAATATTAATATGATCGATTGTTCTAGAATGGTGTGCCTGTAAAGATTCACCTTTGTTTAAAACTACTCGTAATTAGTGTGTTAAGAGTTAAGGATTAGCTGGTGCACTCATGATAACTAATCCCTTATATTAGGCCTGGCTTGTGGCGCCTTTTCAATAAAATTCAACTGGTTTTCTTACAGTTTAAAAATTTAAGTAAACCTAATATGCTTCAATATTATCGACAATGTTTCCCCATTTTCAGATAGAGTCATGATGCCATCGGTTACTGGTTGTAAAACTGAATCAAGTAGTTTCCACAGGCTTCTTTCATTAAGGGGGGAACTCTATTTAAAACTTTTTTTTTTCGAAGAATTTTTTTTGGCATTTATTCATAGTATTATCCTTGGAGAATATGCCTGTAAAATATCAAGGTGAAATTCGAAATTGTTTCCACGGCACAGTCGTTTGAACCCGACCACCCCCATTTTGCTAAAATACAATCGATATAGATTTTTGATGTTGAAAATTTTAGTCGATGTCGCTGCGTCTACATGGCAATGAAAGTATATAAGTACATAGTAGAAACCCTTTTGACCTGCTTTTACTTTTTGTCTGCACCTGCTTCACCTGTTTAACCGGTTTTACCTGTTTTACCTGTTTCCTGATTACCTGGATTACCTGTTCTACCGTTTTTTGTAGCTTATTAATGGTGCTGTGGAAAACTTCACCTCACTCCTGTGATGGTTTTTGTCCTGTACGTTCTAAAATGTATCCGAAAGGAAGTAAAGATAATTCGAGTCGCGTTTCTAGACCGCGTAAACGACAGTTTCGCGGGAATCAATTTTTAGAAAAGGACCATAGTTCTGATAATCCGGAACCCGGGCCTAGTGCTTCTGCCAGAAAATTAAGTACATCGAGTAGTGCGAATGTTTCAATAAATCCTTTGCATTACTACAGGATTATTGAATTTTTTACCGTTTTTGGTGCGTTGCAAGAGTTAGTAGTTTGTAAACAATGTAAAGGTAAAGTGAAATTCGAAGAAACCGGTGTACGAGGTCTAGGATTTAAACTTGTGATGAAATGTGTATGTGGTCGTAAAACAATAAATTCCGGGCCTTTAATTAATACGGGATATGAAATAAATCGAAGAATTGTTTTTGTTATGAGAATGCTAGGCCTCGGTAGACAAGGTGGTCTGCGGTCTCATGGATATCGGACAAGGTCTTGCTTCGAGCACATATGAAATGATCCTGAAACATATACATAAAGCGGCTAAATCCACTTTTGAGTTTGTGTGCGAAAAAGCTGTTCAAGAGGAAACGTTAGCAAACGTGAATAATGGACAACCAGCACTAGATTTCAGAGTATCCGGAGATGGTACGTGGAAAAAAGTGGGTTTACTTCATTATTTGGTGTTGCAGTGCTTATTGGACATTTCACTAGAAAAATAGTTGATATCGTGATAAAAAGCAAATACTGTCATCAGTGTGCAATTTGGAACAGTAAAAAAGATAGTGTAGAGTATGATGTTTGGTTCGAAACACACCAAGAAGAGTGTCAAATCAACCATGAAGGTTCTGCAGGCAAGATGGAGGTAGATGCTATGAAAGAAATGTTTGCGTCTTCTCTTGAGAAATACGGAGTCAGATATGTGAATTACATTGGAGACGGGGATTCCAAAACATTCAAGAGCTTACTAGATCTAAATCCATATGGCGATGACTGCACTATAATCAAAAGCGAATGTGTTGGACACGTGGAGAAGCGAATGGGCAGCCGACTACGAAATATCAAGAAGAAAGAAAAACTTGGAGGAAGAGGAAAGCTGACTGATAGTGTTATAACCAAATTAACAAAAAATCATGGTTTAGCAATTATACAAAACAAAGATTCAGTTTTGGATATGAGGAAAGCCATATTAGCATCTCTTTATCATTATTGCTCGACTGATGACCATCCAAGACACGAATATAGCCCGACAGGAGCGGATAGTTGGTGTTCCTGGCGTAAGGCGGAAGCACGTGGACACCTGGACAATTACACTCATCCGCAATAACTTATTTCTTTCGAAATGGAAAAACACCTTCTCCCTGTTTACCAGGATCTTTCAAAGGACGATCTTCTAAACAGATGTTTAGGCGGATACACGCAAAACGCAAATGAAAGTTTCAATTCCCCGCTCTGGCGTTTAGTTCCCAAACATCTGCATTGTGGCTCTAAAGTACTGGAAACCGCTTCTTTTCTGGCTGTTAGTATATTCAACGAAGGTTATAGTGCCGTTTTACGAACTATGGAATCGTTACAAATAACTATTGGTAACCAATGCAAAACTTTCTGCGACAGCTATGATGAAGATAGAAAAAAGAGGCAGAGTCATCGTACACGAGCAAGCACAAAATAGGCCCGAGCGGCACGTAGGATCGCCAATGCTGAACGAAATGAGTTCTACCAGCAAGAGGAAGGTCTACTGTATTCATCTGGAATAGCGGATTAGCATGAACACGCTGTAAGTAGACAAGAAAAAAAAACAAAAAAAAAATTAGTTTTTTAACAAAATCTTTAAACGCGTTTTTCTCGAAACCATCTTTTTGGAATTGGCGGACACGATCACAAAGTGACGAAGAAACCTATCGACTTGAAATTTTACATGCTTATGCACAATTAAAAAATGTCGTCGATGAACCTAAAAAATTGTGAAAAAATAAATAATAGGCAATTTTTTTACAACAACAAAGCAAAAAATTTGCAGCAAATTTCGAACTTTTTTTTTCAAAGTCTCCTAAAATAACTAAAATTACACTTTCTTCACAATTTTTTAGGTTCACCGACTATAAAAAACCATTACGAATAATAATCGGGTTTGATATCTTGTGTCAGATAAAAACTAGAGACGTCAGCGTGTACGCCAATCAGGGGAAACTGCGCGTGGTGGTGACATTGAAACATGTATTTCTCCCTCAAAAATAAATTTAAAAAAAAAACAAAAATGTCTTTTTTGTCTTTAAACATCCGTTAATACACTGTAAAAGTTTTAAACAAATTGTATAATTTATTAGGTTAAAAAAATAATCATGAAAATAGCTTCGTTTTTCATGTTCTAAATAGAGTTCCCCCTTAAGGTAGTCATGTTCTAAATAAAGTTCCCCCCTTAAGGTAGTTTCATTGAGTTCTGCAGAGATCCGAACAGTTGATAGCCAGAGGGTGCTATGTCGAAACTATACGATCGTCTCTCTCTAGGAACTCTTCAGCTTAATATTCCGTATTTGTCCGTGGTCTTCCAACACCTTTCCTAATATTCAATTTGAGACGTTTTCGTTGAATTTCCTAGCGTAATCCACAGTTGTCCATAGTAGAAGCGAGAATGAATCGTCTGATCAGCTGGAAGTACATACGTAACTTTTCGTTAGAACCAGATAAAGACAATTTTCGACATGCCAATGCAATACAAACGGCTCAAAACTTATCCCTGTCTATAACAAGTGAAGATATCTCGAGACTTATCAATGAACTTCCACAAGATATTTCGTCTGGCCCTAATGGTGTCCCTCCTGCTGTTCTAAAATCCTGTGCAGGGTCCCTACTGTCTCCTGCTGCTGTGTTTATTTAAAAAATCCCAAACTAAAGGGTGCTTCCCAACCTTATAGAGAAACTCTTTAATAATACCTGTCCATAAAAATTGTTGGAAGAACGAAATATCTAACTATAGACCAATTGCGAAGTTATCGTCTATACCAAAACTCTTCGAATCTATTATTTATTCTGCTATCGCCCCTATTTGCAAGAGACTTATATCAACTAACCAAAATGGTTTTATTATAGCTCGTTCCATTACTATTAATTTATTGCAGTTCTCTTCACACACAGTTCGAGGCTTTGTCACTGGCTGGCAAACTGATAGCACAGATAAGGACTTCAGTAAGGCTTTCGACAAGCTGCTCTCTAACTCTATTATAGTTCTTAAACTAAAAAATTAGGCTTTCCGCATGTCCGTGTGGTATGCTTCCAGTCTAACTTAGGCGACAGAACCTACCAGGTTCTATGGCGTTGGGTAAAATCTAAAAACATCGAAGCGTCCTCTGGTGTCCACCAAGGCAGTCATCGTGGTCCTCTCCTTTTTATTTTATTAATTAATGACATTGTTACCCCCCTAAGGCACTGCAAAATCCTTATTTACGCTGATGCCATCAAACGGTACCGCTAAATAAGGAGTATAGAGGATTGCAAACTTCGGCAAGCAGACCTACACATCTTATATTCTTGGCGTTCCAACAACAACTTGTTCATTAATATTAGTAAATGTAAAAGGTCATGACTTTTTGTAGTAAACGTGGTGTTATAATTTATGACTATACTTTTCCCAACAAGGTCTCCCGCGCTAACTCTGTAATCGATTTAGGGGTTAGGTTAGAAAGTAAGTTGGATTTTTCCACCCACATCATCTCTTCTCATCTCTTTCAAGGTCAATCCAGTCATAGGATTTATAAAAAGATGGTCCAAGAATTTCAACAACCCCTTCATCACTGAACACTTGCACGTATCTTTAGTTAGGCCTTTGCTTGAATACGCTGTGGTCTCCTTACTACTTCTTCCATGTTGGTTGGTAGAAGCGAATCGATTCAAAGGAAATTCGTTCGATTTCGAGCCTTGGCCTCCATCAGCTTCTTCCTCCAGACGTCTCTCTGCTCCGCAGCTTGTCTCCAGTTTCTTGTGTTGAGCAGTTTTGCTGCATCGGCCTTAACATTATCTTGCCACCTTAACCGTGGTTTGCCAACTGGTCTTTTGCCATCTGGTAGTAGATACAGGGTTTTTTTTTATATCCTTGAGTCATCCATTCTTTGGACATGGCCGGCCCAACGTAAACGTAGTAGTTTGGCATGGGTCGAAAGTTTACATTCTTTGTATAAGTCGTACAATTCGTGATTGTAGCGTATTCTCTATGCACTGTCTTCATTGATTGGGCCGTATATCCTTCGGAGAACCTTCCTCTCAAATATATCCAGCTTGTCTGCGGATTTCTGGGAGATACTTCAAGCTTCACATCCATACGTAGCTACTTTACGTATGATGGTTTTGTAGATTCTTATTTTAGTTTTTCTGTGGATGTCTCTGGATTTCATTACTGGCAGTAGTGAGAAGTATGTTCTGTTCGCAGCGTTTATTCTTCTTTGTACGTCTATCGTTTCATCGTTATCTTCGCTGACTGTGGACCCCAGGTAGTTAAATTGGTTGACCCGTTCAAAGTTATATTCCCCCCAGGTGGTATTGTGGTTTCTTCTTCTTCTTTCCACCCTTGACTGAATTAGAATCTTACTCTTCTCTGCGTTTATTTGCAGCCCTATATGTTTTCCTCCATCTTCTAATTCTGTAAATATTTCTCTAAGATATGACAGTGATCGTGCAAGGCAGTTTATATCGTCGGTATATCCTGCCAACTGTTTGGATTTGTTAAGCAGGGTTGCGTTCGCATCAATGTTAACCTTGCGAATTACTCCTTCTAGGCAGAGATTAAATAGCATGGGTGCCAGCCCATCGCCCTGCTTTAAGCCTTGCTTGACTGGGAAGGACTCCGCCAATTCTCCTTGTATTCTGACTGCACATCTTGTATTTTCCATTGTCATTTTTGTTAATTTTATTATCTTCAGGGGGATGTTTAGGTCCAGCATTGTTGCATACATTTGCTCTCTGTCAATGCTGTCGTATGCTTGTTTAAAGTCGATGAAAAGTTGATACACGTCAATGTTGTATTCCCAGCACTTTCGGAGGATTTGCCTTATTGTGAAAAGTTGATCCATTGTTGACCTATTTCTTCTGAATCCAGCTTGGTATTCACTTATTGCAGCTTCTGCGTAAGGTTCCAGTCAGGTCTTAAAAGAGATATGCCTCTATAGTTTTCACAGTTGAATCTGTCCCCTTTCTTGTGTATTGGGCAGATAATGCTTTGCTCCCATTCTTCAGGCATTTTTTCATTCCTCCATATGCAGCATAGTAATTCGTGTATAGCTGCTGAGAGCGATTCGCCTCCTTGTTTGATCAACTCTGCTGGGATGTTATCAATTCCTGGAGATTTATTGTTTTTTAATGATCGTATGGCACTTTGTACTTCTTCCAGAGTGGGCACATTTGTTTCTCTGGTGTCATCGTTTTGTTGTAGACGGGGTTCTGGTACATGTCTGATGCTCTCGTTTGCGTTCAGCAGCTCGCTAAAAAAATCCTTCCATCTTTTCTTTACATCTTCGCTGCCTGTGACTATAGTGCCTTCTTTTGTTCTACATATACCGGAGGAGGGTTTGAAGCCTTTCTTGAAGAAGTTTACTTCCCTGTATGCTTCCCGTGTTTTGTTTTGGGCAAAATTTTCCTCTGCTCTCAGGATGTGATTGTTGAGGAATTGCCTTTTCTTCTTCCTGCAGATGTTTTTTGCGGTTCTTCTTGCTTCCTCGTATTTCAATTTCTTACTCCTCGTCGGTCTCTCTATGTATATTCTCCTATTTTTATTTCTGGCCACTATAGCTGCTTTGCATTCCTCGTCGTACCAGTCACTGGCTCTGGCTGTGCGTTTATACCCTACAGTTTCCTTCGTGACATCTGTCAGTACCGTCTTCAATCTCATCCATTTTCCCTCGACTGTATCTTCATTATTTATACCTATCCTTTCTGCTAGAGTTTCCTGATATCTCTCCAACACGGGCTGTTCTTGGAGGCGATCGACGTCGAATTTCTTTTGTTTGCTGTTTCTTCTTTCTTGAGTAGACAGCCGACATCTGAATCTAGCTTTAACTAGAAAGTGGTCCGATTCACAATTTGCACCCCTACAGGTTCTTACTTGCAGGATACTGGAAGCTGCCCTTCTGTCTATTAGAATATGGTCTATTTGATTGCAGTATCTTTCGCTGGGGGATTGCCATGTGTATTTGTGAATGTCCTTTCTTGGGAAATATGTTGAGCTGACAATCATATTTTTACTCATTGCGAAATCGATAACACGTTGTCCGTTATCGTTTGATGTTTCGTGAAGACTTTCTTTTCCAATGGTGGTCTGTGCCAGTACTCTCTTCCAATTTTGGCGTTGAGGTCTCCTATCACCATCTTGATGTCATTGGAAGGGGCGTATCATATGCACGCTCAAGCTTATAATAGAAAGTGTCCTTTGTCGTGTCCGTTTCCGTCTCGGCATGTACGTTTATGATTGAGAGGGTAAAGAACTTCGTTCGGAGTCGTATTGAACATAATCGTTCACTGATTGGCTTGAACTCTATCACATTATCTATAATTGATTTGTGTACTACGAAGCCTACTCCTAAGTGATGTTCCCTTCCGCAGCTGTAGAGTATCCTGTAGTTGCCAAGGTCCATTGTCCCGTCTCCTATCCATCTGATCTCTTGTAACGCGAGTAATTTTATTTTATATCTGCTCACTTCGTCTAATAGTGATTTAACTGCTGCAGTTCTGTACATACTTCGCGTATTCCATGTTCCGAAAATCATTTCCAGGTGCTGTTGCCGTAGTCGTTGCCGTTTTTCCCGTCCGTTCCGAGGCTTTGCTTCGGGTTTCTTAACTGATGTGTTTTTACAGGGTCCGCTAGTTAGCCCAACGCCCAACCCCACTACCAGGAGGACCGGATCCGTGAATTATACCCCATCGGATAGGGTGGCCCAGCTATACCCCCGGGCACTGGGTACGTCCGTCGTCGGTTGGTTATCCAGGAGGCACCAGCGAGGAGCTGACGGTACGGTTTTGCCCCCCACCTGTACTTGTACATTACTCCCATATGCGAAAAAAAGAGACAGGTCTATCTCTTCAAGAACATAGAAATTTTACAAATTTTACAAAGACAACAAAAGTTTATAATAATTTAGGGTGTGCTCACCAATCTTCAATACTTTTCTAAGAATTATTTTTTAAGGTTTTAGAAAAAAACACCGAAAAAATTGATAAACACTTTTCTTTTCTTAAAAAACCCGAATAAATTACCACCAATAAATTTACATCACTCTCGATTTATTGGAAATATCAAAAAATTTTCCTCCTATTGCGCAACAAAATTTGGTGAAAAAAAAAAACATCTGAGAAAATTCCACAGCAATTTTAGAAGAGTTAATATGTGACCTTAGACTTGGGAGCCTCTCAAGGCCAGTCGACGGCTTGAATTACAAAACGGTTACAAGATTGTATCTGGTTATGGCGTTATGGCGCTGTGGCGCTACGGGCCCGGTGCAGAGCCGCCGCGAGCCCGTACGCAGCCCAGAATTAACGCATATCGCCCAGAAATTATGTTGCGCGGCTCGCCTGTAACCGGCTGACCTTTAAAACTGTGGCACAGCAGTGATTATGGCAGCTCCGGGAAAATTATCATATTTTCGCCATAAAAACTTTATTTTGTCGTTGATATTCGGGCGAGCTTATTGCATATATTTTATTCTTACAACAACGCACCTTTTTTAAATATTTGAAGTTACACGGGCGTGTGTGTGCGTGCGACATGCGGCTGTACGCACATCGGGTTGACGTTATCACCAGCGCGGCGCGGGACCTTCGCGCGGGCTTTAATTGCAATTTAAAACACATGTTTTATGTTTGATTAGTTGTGGAATTTATGCTTTTGTTAAAGTTTTTCCTTCTCTGTATTCGAGATATACGAAAACTGTTTTGCGCATTTGCCGTCATTCGGATACTGATTAAAATCTTTACTTTTACACACTGCGATTGTACTAATGACTTTGTTTTGACTATTTTAAAATTTAAATAAAAACCGAAAATATTTGTTTTTAGTAAACAAAACAAGATCACAGCAGCAGAAATTTCCAATTTCATTAAGTCAAATATGATTTATGTGGTCTTAATCAAAAGATCAATGATAAACACTTTCACATGATAAACACTTGATTTC
Organism: Thereva unica; assembly: GCA_949987705.1. Taxonomy (NCBI): domain Eukaryota; kingdom Metazoa; phylum Arthropoda; class Insecta; order Diptera; family Therevidae; genus Thereva; species Thereva unica. Next base: position 76,561,396 of record OX465285.1, read on the forward strand.
AGTTCAGCAAAAACTAATTTTGATTAATATAAATCTTTTAATAAAATTGGTTTTTATTTGAATATTTTAGAGTAAAAACTTTAAACTAGAAATAATGTTGTTAATACTCGTATCTTCATGATTTCATAATTCTATCGTCACTAGGACGCTCATGAGTGTTTTTTATGCGAAAGATTAAAGTTTAGAGATAAGCCTAGTTGTACTCTGTTGTTGTACTACTTTTCCAATATTCTTATTTTATTAATACTGGAACTTTTCGTTAGCGCCCAACTTTTTTTTTACATTTGAGTAAGTGGCTGCAGCAATAAAAACTTTACACTCAAAATAATTTTTTAATTTTTGGCTCATTTTAAAATAAAAGCGTATTTTTTAATTTTTTTTTAAACTATTTATTTTCATTTTCTACTTTTTAGTCTATATGATATGTTTTCCGCAATGTTATGTTGGCGGCCATATTAGATTTAAAGTGACGTCACACAGCTTAGGGGACATCCATAAATTACGTGAGGTGATTTTTGCGATTTTTCGAACATTATTAAAATAAAATGCCTTCAGCTGATTAGAATTCGGAGTGAAAGCGTGTAAAAAGTTAATTTGTGAGGAAGGGGGTGGGGCTAGCAATATTTTGTTTGAGATATCTGATAATTTGGACTCCTCGTTCTCCTCTATTCCACTCGCTTTTTCCGCTTGTAGTGGACACACAACTACCCAAATGCGAACACTCACTCAACAAGCGTTTCATCAAGCTAAAATTTGCAGCATTCGCCGAGTCGCGCTTTTGGCTGGCCAGTGGAGGCTAAACAATCGAGGAGCTACTATACTACTTTCTGAAGTTCGCATAACCACGTAAAAATTCTAGCTATATCTTAAGGCCCCAATTTACATACACGTCGCCAATTATATGGGGCCTGCTGTCCAAGAAAGTTGACAAAAATCGCATTTATCGTCAGTTCGTACCTGAAGATCTCCACTTCTATTCACTCTCAGCCGTGAATTTACGGCAAGAAAACACACCGGAACCACTCGGAACGGAAAGCAAGGCGCGAGCTAGGCGCGAAAACCATCCACATTCACGTGAGATGGTGATGTGAGGCGGTGTTCACGGCATGAGACTAGAGCCGCCTCGAAGTTTTCGTTGAGGCCATTTGCTCTTAAATTAGTAACCTGCTATGCTAAGCTGTCGTTCTCGCCAGTGTGTCTGTATGGGAATCATGGCTTCACCTGCATGCCACGGCCTGTCAGGCGGATACCTGAAGTATTATACCTCAGTTAGACTGAGTCAAGCTTAGTTGTGCCGGCCGACCTAGTCTGAAAGGCCACTGCCTACCGGCGGCTTGTAAGTGAATTGGGGTCTTAAGTGGAGAAATATGTTTTACTTAATTTAACCCAATTTTCTCGTCCCAGTTTTTACACTGTTTCTTAAAAAAAAAATTACGTGATATTTTCTGATACCTCCCCTCTCCCCACGTTAGATTGGGTGAGATTCGGCTCGACCCCCTGCCCCTTAAACGCCTCACGTTATTTATGGACGACCCCTTAACTGTATTCTTCTTGTCGTACTCTTTTATTTGATACGCATGTCGTGGGCTCGGTGGAACACAGTTGCAAAAATCGGCTGTCATCTTCGAAACGCCTTATTTATTTATTTTTTGTTTTTTCAAAATGGTCAGATTGCATTTAGTACGTATACATGATGAGTTGAACTCAGGTTGAACCCAAATCCAACTAAAAGTAGACGCCAGTCGAGTAGAGTTAGGGTCGATTGAGCTCGACTCAGCTCTGCTACCTGGGTTGAGTTAAAATTATACATACAGACGTGAATTCAGTAGTTGAATTTAGTTGCAGCAGGTCTGTGTTTGGTTTGTGATTTTTTGTAAAGTGTAGTGCTCTTTTTTTTCAACTCAACCTCAACTGAATTATTCAACTCATCATGTTACATACGAATTATCACGCGAACTACGAATTTGTGCAAATTTTGAAGTTGACCGGTTATACTTTTTACTTTTTAGTCTATTGGTTCTTTCGCAATTTTGTCTTGGACGCCATTTTGAATTTGCAATGACGCCACACAGCTAATTATATTCTACCCGTCATATCCTTTCATTACATTTCCACCATTTTGGAACGGCCAGCTTGATTTTTTTACAAAATGGTCAGATTGCATTGTCCTCCAACCTGAACGTGTATGCAAAATTTCAGCTCAAGCGGAAACCGGGAAGTGGTCAAATTTAACTTTCAAGATTTTCTTACATAGTTACAGGTGAAGCTAATAAAAGCGTATTAAAAAGATTTTCCACCCTTGGTCTCCAGAGCATTGTTTCTCAACCTAGGGGTCGCGATCCCTAAGAGGGTGGCCGTTATATGGGCAAAAACGCGGAAAAAGGCATATGCGTGTCCGGAGCCAATGACCGTTTTAGAGTCGGAAATGAGTACCCAAAAAAAAATGCTTTCGGTGGATACCGACCTAGACAACATTTTTCCACAAAAACCGGCCATCCAGCCAGCCATAAATCCCGGCAGGCCCCAGAAACTGTGCAAAATGTCCCCTCCGTGACATGTCCCAACTACAAAAATCCAGATTAATTGCGCATATTAAATGGACCAACTTGTGCGATTCGGGATAGGACGTTCACGAATGGTTTTTGGGGCCTGAAACTTTGATTTTTTCTCTTTTATCGCAAACTGGAACGCCAGAATACAGAACTTACACGTATTCGAATTTTGTCCGAAATTTTCCGTTAAAATTGCGAACCGCAGTGCCGCTAGAGCCTTCATGCGTTCGAATGTTCTGTTGTGGCTCCCTCTGCTCGGGGGATGTTTCATGAACCTGCAACAATTCGAAAACCCTTTCGGCGCGTTCGATTTGAATCCCTAACTGTAAAATTCGCTTGCTCTAAAATTCAAAGTGCAAACGCATATTCAAACAAGTCCTCACTGTGGCAGTCGCGGTTTCAACTTCAAACCGAAAAAAACGCGTCAGAAGTGGAAAGTTCAAGTTGTTCTAAGAAGCTGTGGTCACCGGTAAGCGGAAATTCACTCTGGATTCTTCCTGAACTCAGAAAAGCGATTTTAAGTCAAATAGTCCCCTCCGTGGCGGTCCCCTCCGTGGCAGCTTTTTCTTGAAATCTTCAATAAAGATAGAAATTCTGAGAAAATTTCCCCAAGAAAGTTCCAAAATGGGTCGTACAGCCTTGTAACCCCTGTAACAGAAACGGGCTTGTTTTGGGGCCACATGGGGGGAAAACCCACAAGAAACTCGGTCGGTCAACTTTTTTTTGCTGGGTTTTGAATGAGCAAATATGCCTTTTTTCGCGTTTTTGCCCATATACAACCATGAATTAACAACCTTATAAAATCCAAGAATATCTGTGACGTGACAACAATTTCAGTGCAGTACCGGGCAGTGAAAAAAAATCAGCACGATGTAATTCCATGGAAACATATTGGGAAGGCGCGGCATGCTGCCACACATCCTAAGCATGGGGCCCCGACGTTCTCAGTACTCAGGCGTCCTTAAAAACTGCAAAAATATGTTGCCACCGACATTTTTTAATTTATACCTGGCGTTTATTTGAATGTACACTCAAACGCTAAATTCCATGATGCACTTGAGATCACTGTCCTAATTTCAAAACTAAAAAATATTTGCAGATACCATTGAACATTGAGCACTGATACGGAAAAGGTGGTACTGTGTGAACGGAAGCCACTGACACGGAAAGCATCGGTGCGGTGCCGTCACGGATTTGTGTGGATCGACTTAAACAACTCAATTTTAAGACCGATTTGATGGAAGAAGATGGGACCCGGTCAAACATGTAGATGCAGTAGCTGTTAATTTGGTCTGTCATGTTTTTCGTGTTCAATTCACAAGGAACTTATACATCGACCTTCTGTTTGTATCCAGGTTTGTGTATATATGTAGATCTCTGGAATTATTAAAGAGTAGATTCATCACGCTTGGGCTCTTTTTTTTTATATGACAGAGTAGAGGCTTAGGGAAATTCCCTTTACTGTCGACAATCTATTTTTCCCTATACACTGTCGAACAGCAGCTCTTAGCCGGACGATAGAGAGAAGAGAGGAAGGAACTGTCACAACCTAGCCGCGATATTTTTTATTCCACCTACTCACAACCATTTCGCGACTCTGACATCGGGGCATCGAGAACAACTCGCTGGAGTGTTATGCCAGCGAGCAATATTAACAAGAGTGATTAGGTGGACCTCAAGGACAAATAAAAGAGTTAAACATATGAAAGAAGAAATAAGCAATAACATTTAGGGAAACTTCCAAAAAAAATATTAACAAACGCGCGATGCAGATACATTTCATGCAAAAAGCACAAAAGTATGAACGAAACAGAAATTTTCTTTGATTCCCCTCCCTATTGCAATGTTTACATTTAAATGGTGGCAACATTAGAACAGAGCACGTGTCGGTATAGAATTTGAGTATGTATACGTAAAAATTTCGTGTTGATACAGCACTCGCGTTACTTGATTACACTTGTATTGTCCATTCGTACTTCCCCTTCATTTTTTATCTTTCTTTCACACACATTGCGTGTAGTGTGAAAGTAATGCTGCCTCCTTTTGTCATAGATATTACTTCTGTGATATTTTGACTTTTTCACTCGCATTGAAATTTTTATCAGCTGATCTCAAGGACAATGAAACATTTTTGAAAATTTGTTCTAGCTCATCACTCTTATTATTATTGCTCGCGGTTATGCCTCCTGAAACGAGTTGAATCTCATCAACCAACCGATGACATGCGCTTGGTGGAGCGGGGAAGGACTAGGGAAGGCTATGAAAGAAGGAATGTAGAGAGGGAAGAAGAGAGAAGGGAAGTTCTGTAGGTGGGAAAGTGGAAAAGGCGACGGACCGTGGGGCTGGCCGGGATTCGAACCCGGGACCTCTGGGACAGCAGTCAGGTGCCTTACCCCTAGACTACCGAGGCCCCCGTGGCTTGAAATTCAGGTTGAGATTCCCCGATACAAAAATGTTTGTGTTGATTTTTGAAATATTCGGAAGGACGGTGCCCAAGTACAATAGATGCAATTAAAAAAAAAATACACTGGAGGGTGAAAATCATTTTTTATCTAAATAAGATATTATAACCATACAGACTTTAAAAAATCAAATACACCCACAAAAATATCGATTTATTTCTTATATCATAAAACCCACGTGCGAGCATACTTCACAACTCTTCCACTAACCACAAAACACATATCGGTGAGAATTCCTTCCTTCCACAATAAAAACACGAAATTCTCAGCTCCAGTAGTTCGGCAACGCCATAATTATGCTAAATTTCATCTTAATTTCAATAATTGATGCCACCACACATCCACTACCAAGCCGCCGACTCCCAATCATCTTCCCGAGAGTTCGTAGGAGTATTTCCTTGTCACTCTACTATATTTTGATAATTTGAATACGGGCCAGTAGTCTCACAAAGGTTGTTCTACTGTAATTAATAATAATGCGTATAAAGTTATTTAAGGAATTTTAATCAAAAAAAATTTACATACAGATATTTTATGAGATACTTTCGATTCGTGTGTGTACGTCCATTTGTCAATCCTGTTTAATTGGGCTGTTGGAAGACTTAAGGTCAAGAGCCTTGAATGAAATCATCCTAGTGCCACTGTCCTAGTTATGACAGTTGGGTTTTTTTTCGTGATTTTTGTTGTTCGTTGTTCCCTCTCTCATAAGGGGTTGGTTTCTATACATAGAATTTAAGAACTGAAGCTGTTCTTCACGTTGTGAATGATATTTGGGCAATAGTAGAAAGTGGAAAGTGGCTTAGATTCAACAACAATTGGTAAATTAATTTAAAAACGACAAAGCAAAAATCGACCCGAATTCAATTAAATTGTGAAAATAACTAAAATATTAAACTTAAAAATTTTAGTAAATTCGTCGTTTTTTTCCCTTGCCGGTCGCCTTGAAGATACTGCAGAATCTTCAATCTTCATAAGTCACAGGCTTTGCCTACTCGCGCTTACTTCTTGCACTTTTTATTTTGGTTGCTATGTCAGTGTTGGCAGAAGTTCCGCCTATTTCGCTTGTACGTTATTTTTCATTTAGTATAGGCCTGCGAGTTGAAACTCACCACACACTTGTGATAGCGTTGTGACTTGTGATACTTTTAGAATACGGGCACAACCGCGCCGAGTTAACTTTGCTCTATATTCGCTTTGCCCTGGATACCTGAACATGCTGGACACAGCGGTGAGTCATGCTCGAAAGTATTTTCAACGTCCTTCCATAACTCCGCCGTCGTCTGTTCCCAAGCCCAGGATGTGAAAGGAGGAGGGTGGTCGACCTGCCGAATTGGCCAGACTCGTGTAACCGAAGAAACTAGGTAAGAAACCGTATTTTTTAAAGCGGCACCGATAGCAGCGTATTTATTCTTCGTATTCAAAGAAGAAAAAGAAGAGCATCCTTCCACATTAAGTCAAGAGCTGCATGAGGTCGTAATATTCACTTCCCCACGCTCATTCGTGAACGATGTTGTTCCACTTCCCTTGTCATTCCGTTTCAGACCCACTGTGCCGTGTCATCTGCCGGCCTCTAATATATTCTGGATCATAGAGAGGCATGCTCTCAATCTATTTGGATCATCTCCACTGTCACGTACGCTACATAGTTGCACGTGGTACTGGTACCGCGCGATGGCGCTTATTCTGTATGCGCTGTTAGCGTCCTGTTCAACCCTTCTACTCATCCTAGCGTTGCATATACTGATCTAACCACCCTTGCCGTCAGGAGGTGATGAATCGGTCCAAAGCCCCTGCGTTGGGCAACAATCTTGGGAGTGTTTCACTCATAGCGGATCCTTTGCCCGCCGTGCCCCACAAGTGTGCTTTAAAATTTAGCCTGCGTTCGACCATCACTTCAAAGGTCCTTAGAGCAAGTTATAGCTGAATGATATGTTCCCATACGTTGATCCTTGCAAATACTAATTTTGTCCGTTTCCACAGTTTCAGTTTTGTGCTCAGCAAGCTTCTGACCATCGCTTTCACTCCACGCTCTTTAATCTGCCAGATCTATTGGTTCGTCCAGAATTCCATCTCATGACTACCAACCCGGGTCCAACCCCATCCGGCGGCACTGCATCTAACCGCAGCTGACCTATCTAGTAAGAGTTTCCAGCTACAATCAAATTAAAGTTTGGACATTTTTTACTAGAAAACTCAGGTCTACTTGATCTGTGCTGGTGCCAAGTGCCTGGAGAACCACTTTTTATTTTAGTGCTTAATTACTACATAAACCTCTATACCTTATACGGTTGTCCGACAGGCACTTAGCATACTGTTTTTATCCGCTGGGGCATTACATTGTTAAGTTTATTTATTCTTAAGCGCCAGTTATGTACTCTACTCGCGAAGCTGATCGAAGTTGGTCGAAGTCGAGAACTTTACTTCGCCTCGGGCTACTTTACATCTGGCGATTTTTGCGCCCGAATCAATGGACTCGCGGCGTGTGGTGTGCCGGGCGACTGAGCTCCTTGCAAGGTTGCACGAGTGTCTAGTCACGAACTTCGGACCACGGTATACAGAAACAAAGTAATGTAAAAGAGACTCCCCTAGTGTCGTCAGCACTAATGCAGAAACAACAACAACAGCTTCGATTTTATATAGATAGGGGTCACCAAGTGATTTCAGCACTAAAATGACATTTATCTTTTACATTGCCTTGTTCCTGTATACCGTGCTTCGGACTTCGATCAACTTCGCGAGTAGTGGAGTGCAGGCTTTACGTCCAGTAGGTTCTCTTAGTCACCTCTAATTTGTCCTTCTTTTAATTCAGGCACATTCATTTTCCGTCGCTGTTTCCTCTTCTTGTTTTTATTTACCCCGTTTATCACTAGGTTCAACCCAGGTTCAACCCAGTCATAAACGGGGTTCGAGTTGAAACTGGGTCCACTCAACCCGACTCAGCTCTCCTACCTGGGTCGAGTTGATTTTTCGCCTCATATACCCTGGTTGAGTTCTCATTGGGTTGAAGTGACATTTCTTTTGTTTGTTTACCATCCGTGTAGTCCGCCTTTGGTGTTAGTTTTGTCTTCGGTGTTTTTGCTTGTACAGGAATAAAAAATTATTTCGTTCCGAGTTTTTACGAATCTAAAAATGAGAATTTCAAACAATAATTTTAGGTTATGTTTTGATTTTAGTTCAACTCTATTTCAACCCGAAGTGAACTTAAGTCTACTTCATATACGATGGTCGAAATTTCAACTCAACTTCGACTCAACTTTTAAACCTAGACATAAACGGGGTGATTGTAGATATGTTTGCCCTAAGTTTCCAAAGTTTCTGTCCTGTCGAGGTTGTGTAGTAAGTTGCTATTAAATGATGAACTTAATTCCAGAAAGGGTTGCCAGCCTTCGCTGGGTAGCCGAATAGTTAGTTATCGATTCGATACGACGGTTGGAATTTAACTCGCCAAAAAACATAAGTAAATTTTTTTTTAAAATGGGTATCCGGGGAAAACTCAATTTCACCCAAATGTACGGGGTTTTTGTAGTTTTTGTCCAGCCTCGGCAATTTAGATGATGGTAGCCCTATACTAGCGGCAAATGTATAAATCCACACTGCCTCGTGGTGTCAACAAAGGTTTTGGTGCGGGTTAACGATCTCTTGGCCGATGTCCGCTTTGATTTTACGGCTATTAAACTCACCATTCTGTTTTTTTAATAAAAGCTCGGAAATTGCTCCGTACTACCATCACTTCGAGGGTCACCAAAATGTTAAGGGCGAAAGTGGCTTAGATTCAATAACAATTGGCTGAGTTTAAACAAAAGTATCTTTAACATTACATTTAAAATAGGAAACTTGTCAGAATTCACTTTAAGTCATACTGGAACCATCCTTAATTATTGCTTCGATAGCTCCCCTCCCCTCTCCAAAAAAAAAAAATCTGAAACTTAAATCAAAGCGAACGAAAAAAATTCTTCATGTATCCAAAAAGTCGGTGGCTCCTGTGAACCGGGTCATACATTATCATATCGTACTTCCGCCTCATATCCCCAAAACAACTTAAGGCATTTAAGGCGCTTCTTGTTTTTCCCTTTTGTCAACACACTTAGGCACCAGGATAAGAAGTGTAATCGCAACCGGGTCGATTTTCGCTGCGAACGGGCTCAATGCGAAGGACATAAATCATGCCGCATATAAGTTTTGGCTTTCTCGGTTTCTGTTTCTGCTCCGGCATCGGTTCCTATGCTGCCTTTGCTCAAGAACCGAAAGTGCGTGCGTGCTTGGACTGTGATTTATGCGAGCGTCCGTTTCTACATTGCCGCCACCACCACCACCGCCGACGCCGTACGAATTCGAAGAAAATAAAAAAAAACGGGTTTAGTTTATATAGAAGAAGAAGTTCACTCCGCCAATCCCCTTACGAAGGCCCCGCAGCAGGAGCAGCCCCCATTTCGAGGTCTGTTCGGTTTCGTTAGGTTTATTCGGTTGTTGAGCTGCCTTTAAGTCATCGGGAGCATGCAAAATGCCGCAAAGATAGCTCGTATGCGTGCCTGTCGCACATTTTAAGTGACCCGAAAGGGTTCAAGACACGCAATTCACGTAATCACAGCGCGATATCAAAACGTCTTAGCAAAAGTGAAAAATTGTTAAGATATCGAGAAGAGCGTTCCAGGCAGCTTGTACACCGCCTTGATAAGGTGGGCAAGTAAAAAATAATCAAAAAAACCCGACTCCCTCCAGCATTGCGTTTTGCATTGAACGGCTTTTGATTGTTATTAATTTACACTCCCAACTTATCTCGTTTTGTTTTTTGCTGGACAGGTGAGAAACGTGATTAGGACACAGTCGCGACTAATCATTATTCCCCCGCCCACCCTCTGCTGCCCCTTGTAATCTGGCCAATTAAAGACGACTGATAAAGTGTTAAGGGAAAAAAATTAACACACAGTCGTGAAATTTGACGACAGGTCTGGCACCTTAATAACAAAGCTCACATCGCGCATACTGCTTGTGCATAGAATTGTATACGCGTGCGCGTAGAGCTATGTCTAACATTTAAGCTATTTTCGCCTGACGATCTCCTCACTCCCCGCGGGGACATGATCAATTTTTAGACACTGAAACTATAGTTCGGCAACATAAACAACAAACAGAGAGACAGAGAGAAAAAAAATATATAGTGATAAAGATCTTTTGGGTGTTTTAACGATTCTACACGATATCACGATCGCAGTGCGTCGGGTGTGTTGGTATGGTATATATACACTGCGTGCCGCCACCGTCCATATAAGCCAGTTGGATAGCCGCAATGTAGCCATGAACGTAACCTTGAAAGCTTTTGTAGTGTTGTCCGTCAACGACCATTGCGAAATCGCACATTAGAAAACCAAAAAGCAAAAAAAAAAAAACATGAACACCAAAAACAAATTCTTTGCACTAACACCCCAATAAGCTCACGCGTTGGTATAACCCCTACTCGCGATCGCACACGCACTTCGCGCTACGAAAAGCTAAAAAATTTCGCCACTAACGCAGGCGCGTTCCGTGAAGATGGATGGGGCCAGATCGAAAGCGCGTCCGACTCGAGAGTAGATTTTAAGCTGCGCACTGCTGCATACAAAAATGTTGTGCACGATCAGTGGATCGCTGCTGCGCCGGTTGCTGTTTGCACATAGTCGGAATGACACTGCACGAAAGCTTTATTTTCGGTTTTAGCTGGCTGCGCTTGTATCGCCCATATAGAAACGATACGGAATTGAAATTTATTTTTACTCGGGAAATTAATACGGGTTTTCGAAAATTTCGGGTAATTTTAAAATTGCATTTTTAAAAGCTTAAATTTATCGTAAAAATTGCATTTTTTCCACTGCAATCACAGAACTTATTTTTGCAGCTTAACAAAATGCTTTTAGAGAATGCTGCACATGCGCCCAAGGAATGATCTCAAAGTCGAACTGTTCTGCCATCTCTTGTAATATGCAATCTCATACAACAACCTACCGAGTGCAGCGAATGCACATTTTCGATTTTCACTGGTTGATGCATAAGGTGCATGCTTCTAGATCAGTTTTAATCCTTACAAATGATTTGCAGTTTTTTGTGAATCTCGTAGGTTGTTGCATTTGTCATATTTTTTTTTTCACGAAAATAAGTAAATTATTGTAGAAACTGCCTATAACGAATTCGTACTTGCCACAAATATATGTTGTCGTTATAAGAAAAGTATAATATAGGGAAATTTGATTTTTCATAAAATTTTATTTCAACCATTGAACTGTACGCAAACATTAAACTAATTGGGTTGTTAGTTTGACCCTGATGGATCGGGGCGGCGAAGCATAATCAGTTTAGGTGAGGATCTCACGAACAGGAAACCTCTATAATGTAAAAAGTTAATCAGTCAATTGAATTACCACCTTTCTGTTGAATTATATATGGTTTTAAATTCTTATGAGGTTATGAGGTTACGCCCGATTAGCATTTTGGGAGGAGGTGCAGATAGGGCCCCTATAAGCCTAGCCCTGCACAAAGGGAGGCCGAAAAATTTGAGAATATGCTCCGGTGTAGAAAACTTTATATTTTTAAACGCGAGTTTCGTTTTGCCTCTACGGTCTCCCAACTCAGCACTAATTACGTCCAATGCTGCTTAACTTTTGTAATCGAACCAGAACCAGTCTATTGAGCATATGCTAAATGATACCCTTCACGGTCACTAACATGATTGCCTGAAATATGAAGAAATGCAACAACAAAAACTAAAGCTTTGTACAAGTTAAACTAAAGCTTAATGTTCCGTCTTCACCGACCTCAGTTCAACACACATAAGTGGACCGGCTAAAGTCCAGTTTATGTTCAGTTCGCGCTTGAAATTGTTGTAACTTTTTCGTCAGAAGTCATAAATACAAAAGCCCACTGGAATGGCATTCCCCTATTCCAATTGATAACTGTCTTTTGAGGAGCTTTACGTTCAACTTCAGTTCGAGTCTAGTTGGGCGAACTGAGGTTTGTTTATGCTCAGTTGAATATGTGGAAATTGTATACGAACTAAGGTTATTTTAAAGTTCAGTTCGCCAATTTGCTCTAACTTGCCCATTAGGATATTTCTTTACAGCTTTTCAAAAAGTTTTCCGAATACGTAAGGCAGATATTGCCCCATTTCATTTGAAATAAGGTGGGCCTACTAGGACCATTATGAAAACTGATAAGGCATGCCTTACTTCAGTATAACTGAGTTATTTTGAGCCGTGTTCATGATGAAACTTTTTCGGCATGCCCCTCATTTGCTCCATGGGGTTCTCATGAGGAACTTACAAGGAAATCCTTCTTCTTCTTTGATCCGTTATCTGGCGGTCCAAGCGGAATGTCCCCGCAACGGATACGCCGCTGTCGGTGTCGCTGGGTCTCGAATTCTATTCACGATTCGTCACGACAGTCTCGCCAGAGAAGTTTACATGGCACGCGGTTAACATCCATTCGGCAAACATGTCCAAACCACCGTAGTCGAAGTTTTTGGATCAGTTCGATCAGTGTCTGTTGATAGCATCTTTATCGAACTATCTCGTTTCGAAGACGATCGCGAAGTGAAATACCGAGAAATCTGCCTCAAGCATCGCATTTGGAAAACCTCGAGCTTCTTAACGTCCGGTTTTAGCAGTGTCCACGTTTCAGATACATAAAGAAGGATCAACTTTTGGTAAAGACGTACTTTTGTTTTGATGGAAATATTTGTTCGTTTCTATATGCACCACTTGAACGAGGCGAATGTTGCTGTTGCCTGCCCGATGCGGCTGTGAACGTCGGCCGTCGATGCTACTTTCCTTCCCTCAACCAATGATCTCAAATATTTGAACCCCGGAACCGATTCGGTTTGGGGTCCATCGAGGTGAGCACTAGCCCCGATCCGTCATTGTGAGCACTTTGGTTTTTTTCAGCATTGATTTTTAACCTGTAAGACTGGGCGATGCGGGAAATGTCGTATAAAATGTCCATTGCTTCGGCATCCGTGTCGGCAAAGATGGCGCTATTGTCGGCGAATATTAAGTCGAATTCTTTCTTCCATTAGCTGACGGAGTGCGAATATTTGATCAATACATCCTCGATGTGGTCTAAATCTAGCTTGTTCTTTCCGGGTCGTTTGCTCTCGATGTTCCTGTAGCTTCGATTGTATTATTTTCGTAAATATTTTACCGACAATCGAAAGGAGACTAATACCGCGATAATTCTAGCATTCTCGGCTGTCGCGTTTTATTCAAAATTGGGACAACGATCGCTTTCTTCCACGCCGACGGAACACGACCCGAATGCCATATGTGTGTTGTATGTGTGACATGGAGTCGTTGTGAGTCGGCTTTAATGGCGCTTTTCCATTTTTCAGCGATTTTATTGCCGTCTTCATCTCGATAATTGTCGGTTCGGTATCGAGAAACTGATTCGTCGGCTGTTCTATAATAATCGGCGGTTCAAGCGCTGGACCTTGTGGCGGTGCTTGGTTGTACAGCTGGTAGAAGAATTCTCCCACCGCTGTAGGGGCCCATGGGTAGAGGTCACGAAAGTTGCATCCGATTTTTTGATGTTGTCGTTTCTTTAATTTGTTTTGACGCCTAACCTCCGAATTGTCTGGTATAACGTCCGGTACTCGTACCTCGACGCCGCTTCTTCCATGTCGGCCCCAACGTTATTCCAGTACGCTTCTCGTTCCGATTTCATTTTCTGTCGAAAATCTTTGTTCAATCGTCGGTATTACTCAAAGTCGACGTATTCGCTTCCGCTGATCAAGGGGTCTAGACAGCTGTCCGAGGTACATGGCTGCGTTCGTTTACGGATAGTAGGTTACAACTCCATTGCACACCTCACAATAGACTCCGACCTTCTACATTGATGTCGTCCGGTATTGCGAGCGCCGCGAATTTGTTGGATTATGTTTGGCCGTTTGCCAACCTGGGACGAGCCACCCTGTATTTAAGTTTACATGAAAATTGCTCACTCGGAATTTTTTCTGGGGACCCGAAGTAAATACTGCACTGCTCGTGAACCTCGTAGGTTGTTGCATTTGTCATATTTGTTTTTCACGAAAATAAGTAAAAATTATATCAACCGGAAGCGTTCACATCATTTCTCTCACGCTATACAAAGAACATTTTATTTTAATTGATGGTCCCCGACGGAAAAAGAAATTGTTTTTAAACCTCCTTCCACCTTCCAAAGGAAAATAATTACATACATTCACAATCAGCCCAAAGGATACATAAGAAAGGCTGTTAAGAATGAAACGACGATCACACAGTAGGGAGACTTCCTGAATAGCGCAGCAAAATGAAACTAGAAATGATTAGAGATAAAAAGACCTTAGCCCTCCCAGAAGAAACCACATAGGCCCGTGGAAAATGCTTCATTTTATTGCCGCAATATTTGGCGGTCTTTGAGAGAACCAAAAACGAAAGAAGCCCCCCTCCATCTTGCCCTCAAAAAAAAAAAACTATATATATGTATATAAAAAAAAGTATCCCTTTTTCGTGGTGAAAGCATGCAACCGGAAAACAACCCGGTGGCGCCCCAAATAGCATCCAGTAACGCACAACAGCAATAAAAAGTCTTTTGGGCTGCTTTTTTTATATCACCTGAATCGGTCAGGTCCGCACCTTGCTAAATTGAATTTTTTTCCCAAATAAATAAAAACTGTGCCACCAGGAATGTAACGCTTTTACCGTTCGAATAGCAACACTACACTTCTTCTTCCACCGACTGCCATCGTTCCATGTGTCCGGTGTAGTAAACACTGTGCTGCTCCGCTCCACTAAGATTGTGCAGGAATTCTTCATAAAAAACCAACCCCGAAAAGCAGCTTCGACCACCCCCTGAAAAAGCAACTTTCTTCGCTAATGCAGCAGAAATTATTTTAATAAAAAAAAAAACTGAAACAATTTTTTTTATGGGTAAAATATTCAACAAGTCCAGGTGGGATTACACTCCATCGATCCAAGGACGGCGAATGAACGGTGATGGTGAATTTTTATTTATTGCCGGGAAATTTGAAATTTATGTGATAGTTGAGTGTAGTAGGGCCTACCCCGGGCTTTTGAGTTATTATTATTGTTATTGCGAGTATTGCTGGTGCTAAATATAGTGTTGGGGCGGGTCAGAATATGTATAGCAGTAGTCCTGAAAAATTAATCAGGAATTTTCATGCTAATGAAGCACGAACTGTGAACTAACCTAGTAATGCAGCATGGGTATTAGGGATGGAGGAAGTGAGTGTTGCTGGGTCCAAATGTTGTTTTATTATATGAACCCAGAATTACTGAAGCGATTTTTATGAAATTTAAGCTGCATATCGAATACATTTATGTGATAGTGATATATCCTAACAAAGATTGTGATAAGAAGTGGTTTAAACGATTGGCCAAAATCCTCTGCAGGTTCCAAGTTGATCAGTATTTTAATGTGGAAAAAATAAACTTCACGATAACCCTTGGTGCTACTGGTCTATATGGGCAATGTCTATTAGTAAAAAAAGTTGGAAGGATACAAGAGAATAAGATTGGTTGCGATGGTGCTCCAGCAGAAAATCAAATAACGATGAACCTTGTTCTGGAACAGTTGGTATGGTGGTAGCTGTTGCGATTTTGTCAAGACTGCTACATCACAACGGTCGCTCAATAACTCAATAACAATAGACTGTAGCTCGGGCTGATGTTTTAAGAAAAAACTTACATCCAAAGGTATTTTGATGCTTTGGTAGATTTAGGAATTAACAATAATTGCTTCTTCTCAATCACGAGATCTTCAGGTACTTCTCGGGACTGATCCGTATTATTTGCGATATCTGCTAAAGGTTTCATTTTTCGCATCCAGTACCGCAATTCATACCACTGTACTACTTATTCTCAATAAATTTTCCTGGTAGCCTGTATGTACATATTTGTTCTTACAGATGGCTATTTTTTCTTACAGTTGGCTGGCATCTAATAGTTCCATTATCGGGAGGTATCCAGCTCCTACGTCAACTCCCCGGAGGTCCAGGATCGCATCCACTTCCAACGCCAACTTTTCCCCATAATATCGATAAGTGGCACCGAATTTAATTCACCGGTATAGAATAATTAACTTATCAGTTAGTTCATTAGGGCTCATTTCTCTCTTGCACAATGTTTCTCTCCGATTTTTTAGAAGAATCTACCCTTGCTAATTTTTTTAGGTTTGTTTTTTCTACCTACCCCAATCTCCAAAAATCTCTTTTCAAGGTGGCCTAAAGGTGGATTTCAAAATCGGAAATATGCCCGCCGTTACAGTTATACCTCAAGAAGTCCATTAACTTCGGAGGATATTTTCGGTTTACCAGATTCGTTAAAGTGCGTTTCCACTGCGGTCTGCAGACAGTGCGCGCACATAAAAACCCATAAAAATAGAGCAAAAAACGAAAAATCTCGAACTGTGTGGAGACAAAGTTTTCATTGCGTATCGACTAAAGTCTTGCAGTAAGCATAATGAAAGTCTCAAACTATGTTCTAAAAGACTGTTGCGCACTCTGTAGAGACAAGACTTTAGGTGGATACGACCTTGAATGATAAAATTCTTGTGTGCGCACAATGTTTTATGTTTTCTGATGTAAGTCTAGATAGATTACCACGCTTCAGTTGCTATTTGTTCGGCGCGGCGATATAAAAAAATGAGCTTGGAGGACGAAAATTTATAAATACTATTTACGCAGATACTATGTACAATAAATCGAAATGGTTTGCTATGCCGCATTTAAAATTTTTCGCTGGAAGGCACATTCCGAAATTACAAATTTCATCCAAAAGACCACTGGCAGAACAGGTAAGAGCGAAGGCGTCGCAAGGCAAGGCGAAGGCGTCGTCAGCTACAAATATGTAGGGGACCTTGGTTCCTCTTTCCATAGGCTGCTTGGCTCCGGAAAATTTAATATCTTTTTGTCTATCATTGTGGATAAGGAGGAGTTGTTAAAGACGCCCAATCATTTATTTTTATATTCTTTGGATTGGACATCAGGGCCGGCGCTTGGGGATTTGCGCCCGGTGCACTATGCCATATTGCGCCCCATAAGCTGTTCATTTTTGAACGCAATGAAGGACAAAGGAAAAGACAAGCACTCGCGGAAAAAGAGAAGGAATATTCATTATTTCACATTATAGTGAAGCTCCCATGACATAAAAGGTGCCCCATCGAACACCTCAAAACAATAAAGTGAGATTGGCTGAAAAACATGTAAAGAACATGTAACGCCCGCCAGACTAGTAAAAATTTGTTAATTGCTATTAACCATGTTTTTTTTTCCAAAACACCTGTTTAGTCCGGAGACAAAATTCCAAAATGGCTGAAAATTGGTACACAGCTTCCTTATGACTTTTTAAGAAAACAATTTCGGAATCCAGCTTGCGTATAGCTTTCTAGTGTATAGTTTGTTGGAAAAGTTGGCTGTTGTGAAAACCCATGCTATTCCTCATAAAATTTCAAAAGGGAATTAACGAATACATCCAATTTTTGTTGGTTGGCCCATGTGAAACTCGCCAATATTAATTTGTTAGACAGTAATACCCCGGCTTCACCCCACGCGGCTGCTAAAAAATAGATGCACTCATAAAACACCCAGTAGTGCAAACGCGAGGCTCACTGCCTTCTTATGCATCCACCAGACTACCCTTAACCTTTCCTATTCTTTTTCTATTTTCAGGTCAAGCTTACTACTAGACATTGCACCTAGACATTGAGTTGAACGACATGACGGTCTAGTAGTACAAAGGGTGATTCCTGAGCTTGACCATGCCACATAAAAAAACGCGTTCGAAAACTATTTCTTCAAAATAATCCCCTTGTCTGTCCTAAGATATTTCGTGTTTTCCATATTCACTGGAAAACAAAATATAGGCCTCAAGAAGCTACTTCAAGACTTTTCGAAGTCTTTTTTCAAGTATCCACTGAATTTACATGTCCGCGTACAGTCCCCGCAGAAGCTCTCCGCACCGACCCAGAAGATTTTTCAATGGATACGTTGTGTATCCACTGGAATATCGGTGTGCGTGTGTAGTCTCCGCACTTTTAATCTCCGCACATTTTTTATCTCCGAACATTGAATTTGGTGGAGACACTTTGACGGATAATGTATGGGGATAGTGCGGAGACAAAACTCTTGGTGGATACGCACCTTTAGGAGCACAACCTAAGCATAAGAAGGCGTGGACGGAAAAATTGACGCCTGAGAAAATTTTAATACGCTAAGTAAATAGCCTAATATCAGAACTGATGCCGAGGTAATTCAGAGAATAGCTAGTTCAAATAACTACATATATCCACAAAATTTTTTGAGAGCAATTGTTTTTCCTGAACGTAAGCAAACAAACTTTACCTTCGTACTTTGTATGCTACAATTGAAAATGGACCTTGAAAATGAAAATACGTTGAAAATTATATTTTATATTTTTTGGCCAGATGAGGCAGTGTGGCTTGAGTAGTATGGCTATGCCGTTTCGGGACCAGTGACAACATCAGTTGTGCGCTTGGGTGTGAGCTTTATCCGAGACAAAAACCTATATGGTAAGGTTTTGGCGGTAAGCTTGGGCGCTACATGTGTGTAAAACTAGTACAACCTCGCTGTAGTGTCTTGGGTGGGTTTTTGTGATGGAAGAATTTCGGTTACTGGCTTACCTCATACGGTCTCTAGCTGAACCCATTCAAAAATCCTAGTCAGATGATAGTTATCCGGAAGGTCCGTGAAGTTGGCAACACGAAATGCGATTTTTGGAAATTTTTTTTTGTCATACGTTTGTTCATCGTTTGTCCAAGTTTGTCCAAGCAAAATTTTTTTTTGTCCAGGCACCGTTAACAAGTTATAAGCAAAAAAAAAATTTGCCAGGCACAGATTCGTTTGTCCAAGCCAGAATTCGTTTGTCCATGGACAGAAATCGTTTGTCCATGCCAGAATTCGTTTTTGCAGGCACTCGCTGCGTTCGGAAACGTCATTTGCAGAGCAGTAGACGATAGTCATTCGTTCGGTATTGCAATTGATGATAATCAAGAGTTCGGAAATGCAAATTGACTATTGCCAAACGTACGGAAATGCACATTCGCACTGCCATCTTGCAATCATTTTAATGTCAGGTGGTCGAAATCATCAAATTCGCAGTAAAACTAGTCACTTCTGCAAACGGCATCAGTCATTTTTTCAGCCGACGCGACGATACCGAAAGCAGCCACAGTTTCGGACAACCGACCTGTGCCTGGACAATCGAATTCTGGCATGGACAAACGAATTCCGGCTTGGACAAACGAATTCCGGCTTGGACAAACGAATTCTGGTTTGGACAAACGATTTCTGTCCATGGACAAACGAATTCAGGCTTGGACAAACGAATCTGTGCCTGGACAAACGAATTCAGGCATGGACAAACGAATTCCGGCTTGGACAAACAAATCTGTGCCTCGACAAACGAATTCTGGCTTGGACAAACGAATCTGTGCCTGGCAAATTTTTTTTTGCTTATAACTTGTTAACGGTGCCTGGACAAAAAAAAAACTTTATGCTTGGACAAACTTGGACCAACGATGGACAAACGATATATGTGGTTAAACAATTTTTTTTTTTCAAAGTTGGGGTATTGGTTGAAAAAATTTGCAAAAATTTTTTTTTGCTTATAACTTGTTAACGGTGCCTGGACAAAACAAATTTTTGCTTGGACAAACTTGGACAAACGATGGACAAACGAATGAAAAAAAAAATTTATCAAAATTCGCATTTCGTGTTGCCAACTTCACAGACCTTTAGCCGGAGGCTAAATTTCAAAGAACACTTGGGCCGCCCGCGATCTGTACAACATTTGTGAGAATGCTACCTAACATACTATGTAGGCACCAAACGGAGTCTTTGCCTCCTGATGACGAGAATGATTAGCTCAGGTCTACCTTATGCTCCACGTACCTCTCATAGCACCTCCAACTACCGCCCACTATCAAACCGTTTGATTTTGTAGAAATATGAATATTCAGAATCTAACAAAACATAAGATGACTAGTAGAACGGATTTAGACCGAAACGATATACTGGCGGTCGTTTTGTGCGTTTATCACTTCATCTAAAGTACATATTGTGTTCGTGAGTCCGGCCGAATTGCTAGAGTGTTGCATCCAGTGTCCCAACTTCTGCTGAAAGAATGGCGTAGACCAGGACGTCCAGAGCATAGGGATGCCGAACTGGATGACATCACTTCAGAATCGGCACAGGTGGAGAGAACAGTTGCGTTCGGCCAGGACCGAATCCTGATTGCAGAGCCGCCAAAGAAGAAGTTAAACCCAGCTCTGTCGACTGAATTGAAAATTATTGGTATCGACTTAGCTGTAAAGAACTGTATTGCGAGGTTTTTGTTGGGCTATTAAATCAAAATAGAACATCTCCAAAACCGGCTCTTTTTTTCGTATTTATAAATTATCGTGAACTAATGTCCAATTCGATCAACAGAGACGTCGACCTTATTCTTAATTGAGGTCGCAAGAATCGTTTTAAATTCAAAGTTTGCAAATAGAAGTGTTGTCTCTGACAGAAATTTGCTCTACCCTTTGGCCCTCGAGTTCTTCATTCGCTCTCGCCTTGGATTGAGCTTGTTTATCTGAGCCAAGACCTGGAGAATCGACTTAGCGTGAGTGCAACAAGTGCAAAACCGGCCTCTTGGAGATGGCTTATTTTTCTCATTAATAGATAATTAAGCCAACGTATCAATACAGTAAAATGAACATCAATGAGGTGTCGGATGATGTGTAGAGAATGGTTGCAGTGGCTCTGAAGCCCACTTATGTAGCAGTGGGCACTTATGTACCCAGTGGACAGCGATCGTTGTCGAAGTCACCTTTCACGTTAACCCGGAAAACCCAAAACTAATGGCTTTCGCCTAAAGTACAAAAGTCCATGATTTAAGTCTACCTACAACTCACGGTATACAGAAAACGAAGGTAATGTAAAAGCGACGGCAGCTTCGAATACCGTAAAAAATGGGCGCCTGGTGACGTCAGCCGTAATGCTGAAACAACAATAACAGCTTCGATTTTATATGGGAAGTGTCCCCCACGTGACATCAGCACTAAAATACCGTATACGGTATACAGTCTTTTACATTACCTTATTTCTGAATACCGTGCCTACAACTAATGGTCGTGCACTAAGACTTTTCCGATCAACTTGCTAGGTGCTCCGGTCTTACTCTAGAACCAAAAGCTGAATTGGCGGCTCAACATCCACCTCAATAGAGTTTGTAACTCATTTCGCATTACTCCTAATCAACTCTTATTCACATGAAATTAAGTGCTCCTATCTAAAAAAAAACTGTGATCAGTTAGAACCAACCAACTGCGAACCTCGAGTTTCAAACGCTCGAATTGCATGCTCTACGTAAAATCACAAATTTGTAATCTCGTTTGACAATGCATCAATTTCTTTTCTTCTTCTACAGCGATTCCACAACGGAATTAGAGATTCCCACAAATTACCATTGTCGTGCCCAAAATAATGACTTTTTCTGCATGATCCCAAGATGATGACCCCTTGTCTATCATCTCTAACGCAGGCCCAGCGACCACCAAAACAAAGCGCCAAGGTACGCGGTACATGAAATTTCGGTAAGTCATTGAACTCGCCGACTGCAACCGCAACAACCGCAACGGCATCGGGCTACATGAGAGCGTCTAGGTGTAAGCGAGAAGACCCCGAGCTCTAATTTTTCCGCATTCGTAAGCAGCGGAACGCAAGCGGCGAACACCAATTACTCGCGAATGAATGACACTGAACCCAAGAAAGAAACGAGATCGTGCACCATCGCGCTCCGGAGAAGCACCGTTGGAAAAAAGGTGGAAAAGGTAGGAAAGCCGCTGGCATTGGTCGAAGGAAAACCCACTGAACCGCTATGAGAGATGGCCAGGAGGCAGCGCATCATCGCGAGATGCCGTGATGGAATCGCTCACGAAATTATCCGCAGTTTTTGAATACGAAAAAAAAATAAAATATTGTAAGTTAAGGAGGAAATACGTAGGCCCGTACCTCCTCACCTTGAACCAGGCACAGAGCAGCCGGGAACCCACTTAGCACTCATTGCGTAATAATTAAGACAGGGGAAGACACCTTGAGCCGCTTCTTCGCGTGTTCCCGGCGAGCGAGATCAGGTAAGGCAGAAATGCGCGATGCGTGCGGATTGCGGAAGGGTGCCTTTGTGCAGTCGTTCATCAACACGGCGACTCCGGGGTGGCTGGGAACGGGTTCCGCAGGGCCGGGGCCGGCGGCTATGAGAAATGGAAACGGCGGAAAACTGGTTAAATTCGTAGGGAAAGGATTTTCGCGAGCCAACTTTACCCGAAATTACTTTCTCCTGGACGTTTTTTCTGCCGGTGCTAGCGTCGCGCTGCTCACCGTTCACCGTTTCCAGGAGCAGTTGTAAAGGTAGAGAGGAGCACAAGGTGGAAAATTATTGTCCTTTTTGCTAATTTTACTTTGCAAGGCAATAAACTCTGTGGGAATGTTCTGAAACCCGGAAAATCTTATGAATGCCTTCTGCACAAAATTCGGGATTTTTTCGTTTCGTTTTGCTTTTTCCGGTGGCAGCGGAGGATACCTGGGCCGCTCTGTAGGGGAGACTGTGGGGAATTTTTTAAATTATTTCTTTAATAAATTCGTTCGTTTGCAACTAATGAGAAAATTTCCGGGAGAGTTTCATAAAAAAAATTTTAATTTCATTGGGAATGAATTATTTTTTTACTAATCTTGCAATAGTGCGTACTGAGAAGGTAACTTAGAAATATTCATCAATGAGCAAGCGGGTTTTGTTTCTGGTAATTGTAAACTTGGAAAATTTTTTTGGTGCAATTCAAGTAACATGACAATAATCTAGAGCGAAGCATTCTGTTTTTAATTCGTAATACTCAAACTCCGTTAATTTATCGCTTATATTTGTTTTAAAGTTATGGCCTTCAGCTTCATCTTCACTTTTTTCATACATCCTCAAAATCCTAAAATGTTAGTCTAGGATAATCTAAGTGTTAAACTTGCCCCAGTCATTGGTTTTAGTTTAGCTCTATTCTAGAAGAATCATCTGCGGATGGGCCCTGATACCGAAGGCATTGCTTTTCTAGTCCTTCTTGACTTTAGTAAGACATATGCTTCTGAAAACTAAGCATAAGATTTTCATCCTCAAATGCCTCCTTAACTCGGAATTATCTACATAATTGGTCTTGCAAAATGTGGCTACAAAACAGTCGTTGGTATGCTCGAAATCAACGTGTTTCATTCGTTTCCGCTGATCGATGAGGTCCAGACAGCTGTCCGAGATTCATGACTGCGTCCGTTGACAACTCACGCGCCACGAATTTGTTGGATAATTCCATTGGAAACTCTTGCCCGATGGCCGAGTCCCATAGGCAAGCCCAATTTTTCTGGGCTGGCGGTAGCGCTGTTTTCTTCGCTTGCCATTACAGACATCTGTAATTTCTCTCGAACAAGATAATGGTCCGATTCACAATCGGATCCACGCATTACCCATATGTCTTTGAGCGTCGACCCGAATCTTGCGTTGATCAAAACGTAGTCTGGCATCGCCGAATCGTTGCCGGATGGATTTTGCCAGGTAAGATGGTGTGAGTGGAGGGCGGAAGATACAGTTGCCAACGATCAAATTTTCCAGCCGGTTCGATCTGCACCTGAATGTGCTTTTAATGCACAGTATGATAAATTCGATTCAAGTTATCGTATCCAGAATCTGTTGAAGCTGGTGGTAATTCATCCTTGTTCGCGTCCCGGTTGGCGCAGAAACGGATACGATATGGGTCTTGATCGTTCCACCGATTGTTATAACCGCCAAACGTTTGGATATCGGTTAGAATGCGATATCCCGTCGATCGATCCTAAACCCGACCCCGACCGCCGTTTACCACCACCGAAATAGTAAAGCGTCATCGTTTCGTCGATTGTTGGCGGGACGATCGTCAATGTCCCAGATCCGGTAAGTCGTAGTTCCGATAGCGCAGCAACTGATATTTTGCATTTTGATAATTCCATTGCTATGATTTCCTTTTGACCGAAGTTTTATCGTGTTCGTACATTCCACACGGTGAATTTAATTTCCATTTTCGGTGTGACTAATTTGGGTCTTCGGCCAGTAACCCACTTGACATGACAGACCTGTACCAGCCGTAAAAGCATTTCCTTAGTCTGACGTCATCAACATGACCCTTAATAGGGCTCCCTCGGGGGTGAGCACCAGAGTCGGGACAATAGGGCTTTCGGATCAGCGACCTACCGCCTATGCTTTCTTTGTGGGTAATGTGTTTTGGACGATGATCGCTAGACAATCCATTAACTACGTAGGTACCCATAAGTGCCCTCGAAGGTGGACAGTATTCTACTGAAAAGCTCCTGCCCGGTGAGTCTCTAGCCCTGTCTAAAAAACATCTTCTTAACTTTCATTCTCCCTGCTTGACCGGCTTGTGCCATTACCTTTCTCTGCTTCTTTGGGCTGCGTACTGCTTAAACCTAAGGTGGATGACCTTCAGCGCCACTTCCACCCTTCTGCAAACATCCTCCGACCTCATCAGCCATCATTTGTCTGCGTAATCTACGTTTTGTGGAGGCCAGTTGTCCGTGATAACATTCTGTTGGAACAGGGTCTGCACGATTTGTTGCATTGCAGGGCACGTAATCGTTCGGGGCCACTTACCCTTAACCGACGGTTATCACTACCCTGAATGCACGGTATCCCCCTCCCTCACCGAAGGCATAACTATCTTCTTTATTATGCGGGCTCTTAAAATGCTTCGGCTTACTCTTCGGGATGGCATACTTTAGCCCTCTTCCTGCCTCCTTATATTCCATAAGGAGATCGTCGAATTCGAATTCCAGCCGTTTCCATCTTTGGTGGCAGCGCCTTCTCGTAGAACCTCCGACGCTCATCAATTTCATCGTTCCACGAGAAGTTCGGTGGACGTCTTTGGAGTTTTGGGCGCTGTGCGTCTGTCCTAACATTCTCCATTACCATAAGCCATATCAGAGAACATGGGCCGTGCCAAGGCACGCCATTTTTACCACTTTGTTGACGCCTAAGCTCCTGCTGCCTTTTCTAATTTTCAGTCTGCGTATGATCCTTTGACTAAAACCATTGTGGATGCTGTATTTCGCCAGTACCACCTGGATAGCTTTGGTACTAACGTTGTTGGAAGCGGCTTCTATGCCAAGGAAAGCTAACAAGAGAAACTGTTCGCTATCCACAGAGTATTCAACAGTACATACTATTTCGTGTAGTGCTGTGCAAACGATTTTGCTTTGCCATATGTACGCTGGAAGGAAGAGGATCTCTTTTATAGAATTTCGAGATATAGGCCGAGCATGCGCTCTAGAGTTTTGATGACAAGCTTATCGATCTATATAAACCTTAAACGTTTTGTGCCTTCTCTGTCTTCGGAATGAAGATCTAGACTAGAAGATACACGAAATCTACGTATGATGATGAGAAGAGAACTAGCAAAAAGTGATGACTGGAAGAAGAGACTTCAAGAGGGCCAAGTCTTACGTAGTCGTAAGTGTGAAGAATTCGTCCTTTCCTTATGATTAAGACTGCTAACAAACAATAGTGACTTCTAGATGTTTGATCAATAATACGATTTTATGACCTACTGGTGACAATAATTTTCGATAGAGCAAAACTAGTTTGGAAATTTTGTTGAGGAACTAGAAAAAAGGGAGATGTAGAACCACAAATACTTCGTTGAACCCCATGTGTATGTATGCCTACAAGAACCAGAAATATCCTTTCTTAATCCCACCAAACTCCAGCCCGAATTATGCTAAGAAAATAATTTTTTTTAAAGCAGGAAATTAAGTTTTTGTATGTGTACATGGCCGGGATCCTCACGTTAGAACGGAATCCACATCCTTCCCACCACAAACCAAGCCAAACCAAACCAAAAAACATCTTAAGTGCCATAACGACCGCATCGCTTCAGTTTGCTCTAAATGTCCTTGAAGGAGTATGGAAACAGTAACGGGACGAAATGAAATACGAAAATTTCCAAAAGTTTCCCATTCAAGTGTTTTTCCTGGAAGTTGAAGATGTCGCCCGGGCTGCGATGATGGGGCTCCCATTGATAATTTCTGGGCGGCATTTCATGTAGTTTTTGAGGGCCCCAGCGCACTAAGTTCTGCCTCGTATCTATTTAGCCGCTCCGAGACAAGAGAAAGTTTTCAAGTCCCGGCAGTTTGTTGTTGGCCTTTATTGTTATTATCAGCGCATTCAAATCGTTTCGTGACAATAAAATCAAAGAACGAGTAAGGAAAAGCGATTTTCCAGAAAGGAGGTTACTAGATATGCGGAGGCCTAAATGAGAAAATGCCAGTGAAAAACAAGGAGCCTCCGCCGGCGCTGCTCCGTGCTGCCGCTGTGTGTACACAGCCTCGGATCGAGGGGCTCAATGTCCCCGGGCACACCGAGACCTATGGCGCCACACAAATCTACAGGGCCTTCGCTGGGTTTCTGTTGTTTTGGCATTTGGCATTTTTTTATTTTCGAATTTACGGGAAACGCGCTTAGAGATTTCGCCTCCATTTTTCCAATCTTCCTTTTTTCCGCTGTCTTCTCGGGAGATGTGAATGTCACAGAGTTCAAATAGATCATGGACTAACTAGAGTCGAGTCGACATCCTTCTTGCTTGAGTTGCTTTATTAAAATTTATCTTTATATCCTTTGAATTTGTTCGGGAATCCTTAAGGAGGATTTCGCCAATAAAACTTCCGTTAAATGCGCAAAGATTATTTTATGTTTATTAGCGTCGTGGAATGGGAATTGGGGAATTTGTAGTTGTTGGGGAGAATAACTCTTTTAAAAAATAGGACAGGAAAACGGATGATCGGGTCAGTTTCGATGCCAGATTATGTGGGGGAATGCTATTGTAGACCGATTGTGTGCCAGTTGTTATTTTCTTGGTTAAATGATGGGTTTTCGGAGAACTATTTCCTCTTAAACCTTAGAGAATCCAGAGCAAAGCTTGCATTTAGGCGGAATTTTACTCGGATCTTTTACTCGGATAAGTTAACTCTGAACAGTCTGGCATAATGAGATCATTCGATAGATGTAAATATGAAGGAAATGAATATAATTCACGATCAGAGTGAAGGATACACTTGAACAGAGCAAGCAATATTCTGGGCTCTGCTCTACTGAGAATGGTAGAGACCAATTTGGTTAAAGATTGACATGCAGGCAGCCCTTTTTTTTTGTGCGTGTAACGAGCAGTAAGCTAGGGATTTAGATCCATCCCGTCAAATTTAGGTACCGGATCAAATCGCATATTTTAAGTTTCGAAACATTCCCCAAATCATTTAAGAAGTGCCTCCAAATACACGGTGTCTGATATTGGCCAGAGCTAGACATTCGCAGGGAAAATGTTCGGTTGTCTCAATGGCCTGTTCCTCTCTGCAGCTGCGGTAGTGGGTGTTATGCGAAATTCTCAATTTGGCCGCATGTTGCCTAATTGGCCAGTGTCCCATATTCTTGTCCTCGGTCTCGATCTCGGGATTTTTGTTTGTTATAACAAGGCCAAGTTTTCCTCCATCTGGGGCCAGCTACTGAGAGAAAGTAAGAGATTTCTGTATATTCTCCACCGGTGTGCCTACGAGAGCCTTGCCCAGTTTGGCCAATTCATCTGCCTTTTCGTTGCCCACGACCCGGTACCCTGCATTTTTAATATTTCCTCATTCAAATGGGTACTTTTAGTAGTTGAAACCCTCTGCAAATAAATGCCGACAAGAGTAAGATTCTAATTCAGTCAATGGTGGAAAGAAGAAGAAGAAATCACAACACCTCTTGGGGGGAGTATAATTTGGAACGGGTATACGAATTTAACTACCTGGGGTCCACGGTCAGTGAAGACAACGATGAAACGATAGACGTACAAAGAAGAATAAACGCCACAAACAGAATATACTTCTCACTACTGCCAGTAATAAAATCTGAAGACATCCACACAAAAACCAAAAAAGGAGTCGACATAACCATCATACGTACAGTATCTACGTATGGATGCGAAGCATGGAGTATCTCCCAGAAATCTGCCGACAAGATGGATATATTTGAGAGGAAGGTTCTCCGAAAGATATACGGCCCAATCTATGAAGACAATGCATGGAAAATACACTACAATCACGAATTATAAGACTTATACAAAGAGTGGAAACTCTCGACACATGCCAAGCTACTGCGTTTACGTTGGGCCGGTCATTTTCAAAGAATGAATGACTCAAGGATACCAAAAGAAGCCCTGTACCTACTACCAGATGGCAGAAGACCAGTTGGCAAACCACGGTCAAAGGTGCGGTTTGTGGCTGTGTTATCTTCTTCTTTGTTTGATTACATCAAGCCTAGAATCATCATCGGATATTGGTAGAGTCTTCAATTCTTCAGTTAGTTCGCCATTTATCAATTCTTGGATCTGCTCGAAACTACTCGTCGGTCTTTGTACCGTTCTTAGTTCACAAAACTAGATTCTTCTTCCTGGCCGCTTTTTTCTGTCTGTGAATTCTATGACACTGCTGTATTACTCTGTTCATAACATACTTGGGTGCAGTCGGAAGCTTGTATTCTTCGAACGAATCGTTGAAATCAGCAGTATTAATATAGCACTGTTATTAATGCATGTCGATCTATTTTACAGAACTTACTTATTGCTGGAACTGGTTCTAACTCATGAACAACTGTGCCTGGTACAAAAATGCAAAGGTTTTCTGCAAGGTAATGTTCTCTCGGACCATTATACATAAAAGATAATGATCCGCACTGACTTACTATGTTCATACCGTGGTTTTTGAATATCCTTCCGCGCAAATCTAGTACACGCAACGACTATGTTCTTACTTGTTGCCACTTCCATAACATGTTGTCTATTGTCATTAGTATTAAACAAACAGGGTATCCCAAGGGAAGTAGACCTTACAACAGTGGTGGGCAACGGCAGCTCTTAGGAGCACACGATCTCCCGTTCCAGGACTGTCCTTCCCTGCTTTTGAGTTCAAGTGAGAGAGGTATAGGCAAAAGTTTTAAATTAGCTTTGAGTTCGAGTGAGAGGTATATTATAAACAAGAATTTTACAAGAGCTTTTATGGTTCTCTGCAAAAGTCGACTGCTGCCCACCACTGCCTTATTATAGTACTCAAATCTCCCTGGATTTTTATATCATGGGTCAGGCATTTTTCGTCATTTTCGTTGTCCGAAGAGTTTTCTGTAGAGGCATTTTTGAAGTGTAAAGCCTACTGCCTTTGTAACTTCAGTGCATTTTCTGTGCATCTCGAGCTCTGGCTAAGCCGTTTGCAATGCGTGGTCGTAGTTGCTTAAGCAGTTCTGTAAGACTTGTTCTCGTTCCGTAATAATCTTTTCATATGGTAATGTGGTAAGGGTATTTGGAAAGTATTTTCCAACTTCAATCACCTAATTATACATAATATAGTAGGTTCAACCTATAATTACGAACGGCTTCCGCTCCTTTCCTATTCTACTTTAGGTTATATCCTTCCCCCATTACTAATCCTTGTTAAAGCACTCTCGATTTCCCAAAGTCAAGGAACTGCACCGATTTACGTCACCACAGAACAGAACCTTGAAATATCTTTAAAAAGAAACCCGAAAAAACCCCAAGACTTATTATTCCAACTGGAGTTGGATTCCTCAGGGCTGAACTGGGTCAATTAAAACCCAATAAAATTAACTCCCAAATCAGCCCATAAACAATTCAAAGGGACCGAGTGGCGGCTTTAAAATCGATCAAATCACTTTAAACTGACACAGAAACCTGCAATTATGAGGAAAGCTCTGACAGCCACGTTAGCACTGCACGCATTGTTCACAAGGCCACCATGGAACGGAGCGCCGCCGAAAACTACGCGTTCTGTCCGGGTCCGGGCGAAGTTCCCAGGTGCCAAGACGACGGAATTCGTTAGATCTAGCAGGAAAGCGGCGCATTTTTTCCATACTATCTTTTACAGAACCACCAGCCAAGTACTTTGTAATGGCGAACTACACGCATACTACCGGGCCGGGCAGGTGTTTTCAGGTATTTTAAATTCATGTGGAAAAAATTTTAATTAAGTGTGTTTTGTCTGTTTCCTAGGTTTTGACTCGCTCGCTGACAGCAGCCCAGTCTCTGGTTAGGCGGTTTCGGGATTTTTTCCGTTCTATTTTGGGCTGGTTCTGAACTATGCGTTTCAAATGTGCATGACTCCATTCGGCATGACGCACAAAATTAGTTTTTTTTTGCCTCCATGGGAATTTTGAGCTGCGCTTTAGATGGCCATGAGTCAGGCTTCATGTGTTTTTTGGGCAGATTTAAAGGTGAAAAATTTATTGAGTGTAAAATTTGGGCAAATTAATAAGTTTAGCGCGTACTTAAGTTTCGTTAAACGTAGTTTTAAGGTCGACATTGATTTTTTTCAGTTTAGTTTCAACAAGCATGAGTTATCCATTAGATCGGACTATCTAAGCAGTCTTATGCTTGTTTGGTTAACTTCAATATTGCATCTAATCTTTATAAATTCTTGTGATTGTTGAATATACTCTTTCTAGCTCTTGAATGCGCCTAAATTATAGCGACTACTAAACGGTTAGCTTAGTACAAATCACAATTTTGTATATCTGAACTACAAGTTAGGTAGATAGGTTGAGGTGGCAGCCTTGCGCAATGACCGAGGCCGAGGACACAGTTAGAGCTGAAAGAGATCGTGAAAACCCCATATGTTACTATACTTCAGTATAGCTGCATTAACCCTTTGAACTAAATTGACGAGTCCAGCCCCAGCTGCACTCGCCAGGCAGCAAATTGTCAGTAGGGATTGAAACAACAACTGTTGCTACAGGCTATGCTGATTTGCAATATCGTGGAGTGCGGTTTGGATAAAGCTGCTGTACGTCCAACGGTAGTTGGAGAGGATGTGGATCTGATTTTTCCTTCTCATTGGATTGGCGAAGTCGTCGGAAGGTGAAGACTAAATTGTTTTCGGTGTGACAACTTCAACAACTAAGACGATCCTCCTTCTACATGGCTTCACCGGATGCGACACCACCTCGGCGATCCATTGAAGGAGCAAAGTGGGAATCACTAAGCTCTTTACAGTAAACCATGGACTCACTCATGAAATCTTAGCAATATTCACTGATCGCTCAACATCATCTAAAGTAATTGAAAAGACCGGCCAGATACCTTTTCTGGATCTATACCATGGGCCTGCACATCAAGACAACCTGAACAAACAGGTTGCTACTTAGCGATATCCGTAAGAGACAAGCATCCAGAGGTTACAAATAGGAAGTTGCTTATCCATTCTAGTAAGAAATAAGTTAGTAAATAAGGATTTTGGAATGAATAGCCCAGTGAATAGGGCGAAAAACTGTAAAATGTGGAGAAGTGGTGGAACAGCACCGATTTCAAAAATTCCTTTTTTCCCGTATTCTGCAGACGTTCAGGAACATTCATCATCACTAACGTTTGTCACTAACCTCGAAAAATGAAAGCACCACAACGTACTGAAAATTTTGTAAAATTTATATATTTCGGCTCGGAAATCGTCTCCCGATCACGAATCCGAGGTCCATTTGTACGCAGGGGTGGTTTCCACCTCTTTTTCTTCTTCTTCGATGGCTCTACAGGCCAATTCGAGCCTTGAACTCCATCAGCTTCTTCCTCCAGAAGTCTATCTGCTCCGCAGCTTGTGTCCAATTGATTGGGCCGTATATCCTTCGGAGAACTTTCTTGTCATATACATCCATCTTGTCGGCGAATTTCTGGGAGATACTCCATGCTTCACACCCATACGTAGCTACTGTACGTATGACGATTTTGTAGATTCTAATTTTGTTTTACTGTGAATGTCTCTGGATTTCGTTACTGACAGTAGTGAGAAGTATGTTCTGTTTGCGGCGTCTACGTCTATCGTTTCATATTTGTCTTCACTGACTGTGGACCCCAGGTAGTTAAATTCGTTTACCCGTTCGAAGTTATATTCCTCCCAAGTGGTGTTGTGATTTTTTCTTCTTCCCACCCTTGACTGAATTAGAATCTTATTCTTGTCGGCAATTATTTGCAGCCCTATATGTTTGGCTCCCTTTTCTAATTCTGTAAATATATCTCTAAGGTATAACAGTGATCTGGCAAGGCAGTTTATGTCGTCGGCATATCCTGCCAATTGTTTTGATTTGTTAAGCAGGGTTGCGTTAGCATCAATGTTTACTTTTCAAATTACTCCTTCTAGGCAGAGATTAAATACCATGGCTGCCGGCCCATCGGCCTGCTTTAAGCCTTGCTTGACTGGGAAAGACTCCGTCAATTCTCCTTGTATTCTGACTGTGCACCTTGTATTTTCTATTGTCATTTTCGTCAGTCACTAACTTTAGGGGTATGTTTAGGTCCAGCATAATTCGAGAAAAAATTTAAGAAGGCCACGACTACAATGTTCATATACCATCGTTTCACAATTAACGCTGCAATTGACCGCTTCTGCCACTTGCAATGACAAAAACAATAACTCTGCGCAATTTTTCCTAATAACCCGAAAATACCGCCAATCCGCAGCCATTACTTATCGAAATATTCCCAAAAACTTATTTATATCCCATTTAACTTTGTAAAAACTAGTTTATATATCAAGACTGCACTAAGCTCGTGTCGAATTAGCATACGCGATGTCATTAGCATATTCAGCCACCTCCAGCTAGATAGTCGGCATCTTCTTGGCCTTCTTCAAATTCACCGGATTAGTCTTCGATCCGGGCGGCCCAAGAACAACAACAACAACAACGCAATGTCACCGAAAACGCTGCTACGCCTGGACCCGCAACGAAAACGAAGAACGAGTTTCGGAGTGAATTTTGCACTTGGAATTGGAATCGTCGAATTCGACTATATTTTTCAATCCGCCGAATTTGAAAGGGAAATTTCGCTCCTAGACAGGCGCGGCCGAGAAGGGGTCTGCGTCGAGAGATCTACGCACTTTCTGGGTGTATGCTGGAGTGTTGCGGATTGCGTTTTGTTGTCAAGCGGATTTCCGCGCAGCATAGGATGAACTTGAGATTCGGACCGCGTTCGCCCACTTATGAACTCCGAAAAGTGAAGAAAGGTCCGAATGCGACATGCGACGCGAGAAGTGTTAACGCGTTTGCGCGATTGATATGTGTTTTGACAATGGCGGCCGCGCGGCCGAGGGAAAAACACGAAACTGCCCTTTTCAAGGTCACCGGTTTCAGTTGATTATGCTACAGATTTTTGCATAATTCATGCGGCATTTTGATTATTTCTCGTATCTGTCGATTCCAGTTTTCTGTTAGTTTTTATTGACGCTAAGCCGTATAACGGGCGCGTATGAATTTTCCAGATTTTCGCTTCTAGCAGTTTCATTAGTATTATTATTGTTTTTGTTGTTGCTGTCACTGCTGCCGCTGCCATTTTTGTTATTTAGAAATTTTCGTTGGCAATGTTGTTTCCGTCAATGTCATTTTGCGCGTACGAGAATTTTCTCAAGCGACATCGCAGCCAACCAGTTTCGTTACTAGTTATGCTAAACGCACTATGATATAATACTTTACGCAGCTATTGATTCACATTTGCCTATAAATACGCAGATTTATATTTATGCTATTATATACAATGTTTTCCATAGTTTATTTTTTCTGCGATGCAAACTTGACTTTGACTTGTGTATTTATGTTGCGTAAATGGGGAATTTTTTAAAACAGTCATTTGAATATATTTTAATCTAAATCTTGACAAAAAAAAACTACCATTTTGATTTCTGATATGTTGACCTTTAGCTGAATTGAAAGAAGTGAATTTGCAACTGAATGACTTAATTTAATAAATGTGATAAACCAGTTATTATTTTGATAGATTAACCCTCAATCATGGTGGTAATAGTGCATGTTTTAAATTTTATTAGGGTATTTTATTTGCTAATAGCAGCATATAGATGTGCATATAAGATGCATTTCTCACTAATGTCAGAGGATGATTACCAAATTTCTTTTAATTTTTGCAGTTATTCTTAAAAAAAAACAAAATATGACAAAATATATAATTTTGGACGAATGACGAAACTAGTTGCTAATTATTTCGTCAGTTGACAAAAATAAACTATGTAGGTGCCTTTAAATGCTATCAAAAACACGAGTTTGATGTCGTTTCAAGCTTATACAAACAATTATATTAACATAGAAATTAGTAAAGAATTAGTAAACTGGAGTTGTTTAGGCTTCTTCAAAGTAGCTGATATAATATTGAACATAAGAACGCATAATGAAAATTTAAGTTTCACTCGAAAAAAAATGTTTAAATGTTTTTCATGGCCTTAACAGGCATCTCCCACTGCCTTATAGAATGATCACGATAAGTCAAACCATTGATTGATTTATGATATACATTAAATGGGTAAAAAAAGTTATGAAGGTTTGATCAGAAAATGATAGTCTAATGCTTATTTTAAAGGTGTTAAGTTCCACCATGTTAAGGACGTTTCAAATTTTGGCAGTAGATGACTCTAAAGCTTTGGTCTTGGAAATTTTGGGCAGTGGAAATTTGGATAGGTTAGAAATGTAGGATTGTTGCAGTCTAAAACTATGTTAGAGTTTTGGATCAATACTTAACGGTTACTTTTATAAGCTTTTCTCTCCTTCACTCTTCCTTATGGCTTCTTTCTACTGTATTAATTTCTTTGAGACACTGCATTCTAGTTGGTCTATTGTGCAACCTCGTCATTAAACACCTTCGACATTATTAAAGATACATATCCCAAATTTCCCTGCGAACGTGCAAACATGATGGAGGAGACCCAATCTCATACTCCCCACAATAAGTGCCCCGGTATGGAGCTGTTGCGCTCTGTAGAACTGATTAGTACAATCAACTACAGTTTTTTCTCATTAAATTCACCCATTTGCAAATCAAATGAATCCTTTTGCATATTAAATTCACCTTTTTACAAATAAAATTCATCTTTTTGCAATTTAAATTCGCCTTTTCGCAAATTAAATTCACCCGTTTAAAAATTAAGTACTCGCTGCACCCATAAGCCAATAGTATGGCGTGCGCCAAAACAGTACCTGTCGTGTGTCAATGCTAGTCTGACTTTTATTGGATCGCAAACATCGTAATGCATCATCTGAGCGATCCTCGTCAAGAATAGTAACGGAAATTCATGTCAGCCACAAAGATTCGGGCAAAATAAGGCAATCTTGGATCCACGAGTCAAATGAAAAGCATTGGACTCAACCTCATCGAGGCGATTCCACAGAAGAGGAAGATGAGCTTCAATAAGAGATTACTTCTGTTTTGCAACTAGCTAACTCTGACGACTAATTGAAATATGTCACACGGCCTTGGAGTGGGTTGCCCGAAGTGGCCCACCCTCGGTCCAAATACAAAAGTAACAATTCTGACAAGGAAAATTTCAGCCGCCAGAACTTCACCAAGGTACCCCGTGCCTCACAAGAAGAGCGGGCTCGCCGGGGAGTCGTGGGTTTTCGAGACATTGGAGGTACCACTTAGAGCTAGTGCACCACCACTGACCTGCAGGTCAGAGCCCCCATATTGGCCAACGCGGAGCAGTTAATGGGCCGTGAAGAATACCTGACTTAAGAGTCCCGGTACGAGATACCTCGCCTACTGCATGGCCATGTTATGGATTTAGCCCCTCACCATTGCGTCAGCCACCTTAAGAAACAAACGGACTAAAAAATACCTGGGTTCCATCTCAAAAAAACAACCTTAAATCTTTATTTAATCTTCCAAACACCTGAAAATACAAGCTAACCTAATAACTAATATAACTTTTCATTCAGAACTGCCTAACAGAAGTGCGTACCACCAGAGAGTAGCGATGACCATTCCGGCCCACCAGAAATAAACAAGTAAAGCCCCGTAACCCACCCTGGTACCAGCGTGGATTTATGTTTCGCTCAGCGAGAATGAATTTAACGAAACTCCAACACAGTTATAGGGGGTTTTCTGGGCAAGCCAAAAGCACGAATGCCGCGAGGTGGACACGACCACTCACCTATGATAGACGTCACAAACTATAGAAAGATATACAATACAATATCAAAAAACCAATATACATAAACTTAGTCTAAAATACACTTACTTAATTACACAGATAGAGGTCGCGCCAAAAGAGTTGATGCCGAGAAAGTCGCGTTTTCCATGCGCAGTAGAATTCCCGCATGCCGTTCCCGTCCCTTAGCCTAGTCGCAACAAATTTCTAAGGGGAAATTTGAAAATACATAAGCGCATTTCTTATCCACATGTGCGCAATTTTTATTTGTGTGCAGCTTTAATTTCCCCAGCTGCGCGCTCCGGCATCAACTCTTTTGGCGCGACCTCTATCTGCCTGCAATAATATTTACCATTATTATCACATTAGATATATTAAAAAAAGATTGTTTTTCCTGTAACAGAACAAACAACAACAACAACAAAATTACTTAGAGTAGTAATATAATACATAATTGTAATAGTAATATACTCGGCGTCGTATCCAACCTGGCTCGATCGTCCCATAACACACATATTGGCCGGAGGCCGGGAGGCTTAGGATTGAAGGTGTCCGACTACCATCACAGAGGTCCGTGGCTTAATTTAACGCAGCACTATTGTCCTTAATTTTTCACTTCTACTACCTAAAAAGCTATTCTTTTTGTATTTTCCTGTCTGCAAGCGTAATAAGTGAAGGAGACATCTCCTGTTCGAATACCGTAGGTAGCGTTCTGTGGCGCTAGTACTTAATGAGATATGGAAGTTCTTTCATTAGTCTATACGAAGCCCGATACGCTCACACTTTTTCTAGACTAAAGGGAATAAGAGGGGCTTTCAATATTGTATAGAACGAACAAACTGGCAATATCTTGGTAGCATACTCAGTAGACCGGTTCTCATTCATTGCGTTGTGTAAGTCAAGCAGCATTGGCAGTGGTTAGTACTTAGTTGGGGGACCGATTGGTAAAACACGTTTAGTATGGTCTATGCCGATACGGGTGCATTTTTATATGTTCATGCCAGTAACGAGGCATACCAGTGTGACGGACGCATTTGTTCATTATGTGTGCTAGTTGGATACGAAAATGTTTTCTTATATACCACCGACACAGGGCAAAACTATACTTGTATACATATTGGCGCAATTTAACTAATGAAAAAAGAAACCATTTTTGGGCAAGTGTAATTTTCGCTCTCCAACAAAACTCAAAAGTCGACGCATATTTATTACGAAAACATAATGAAAAATATCCTCAGATTCTTTTTTTGGTTCAAATTTGCCGTTGTATGCTCATGTGTGCAGCTCACTACTCGACCATTTAAATCTTTTGGTCAAAATTGGCCGTCGTAAGCCCAGAGGTGCTCCAAGCGGGCAGACTTCACCCGTTGTAAGGCCATCTTTTATTTCTACTCGAATTATTGTATAATTTGTGCTTAATAAAACAGGTGTTCTACCTAAAAAATGCCTTTAAAAGGGTAAATAAATACCTAATGCCAGTCCTGGCTAAGATATAAGTTAAACAACCAACCGACTCATCTCAGAGAATTTCTGAATCAAATCAATTACGAAAACGACAAAGATAAAATCTTTCTTTGTAAATGGAAGCTTCAATTTGAAAAGTTTGAATCAGGTTTATGCAACAAATCAAGTCTCCCTATTTTATCTAAATTAATTTTACAAACCAAAATAATCTTGAAATGCATTTAGATTTCCTTGAACAATCATGCACTTTTTACTAATTTATGCGAAATTAAACCACAAGTTGCTTTTTCCTTAGAACTAACCTTGATCAGTAACTACGACGACCAGTTGTGAAAGTGCTATAGCTAATACCACAAATAGTGAGGTGAGCTCACTCAACAGGTGTGTTAATTTGCACCTCATAAAGCTGTTCGCTTCTCAAATCGACTTAGCAGAAAAAACCACAACCGCCACTAAAATAATTGCACCCAAGAAACCCCCAGCACCACGAAAAAGAGAACCTCCACCCCAACCCTGGTGGGTCCGCATTATTTAGTACGATTTTTCTATTAGAAATAATTCATCCCTGCATTGATCACATTCAGTACGAAAATAGCTCTCGGGGAAAGTTTTTTCGAAAAAAATTGCACCTTTTTTATTTTGCCATTATGCAAATTGTTTTTGTTTTGTAAATACACAATGAAGAAAACAGTAGAAATTTATGCGTCTCAACTGCCACGAATGATTAACGACAGCCGAGCACGATACTTTCTGACATGTCGAAGGTTATGTCGGAAATCAATTTTATTGGGTGCGATCGAGGGAGGAGAGGAGACAGAAAATACTCCGCTTTTTATATTTAAATAAGGCAAAACAAATGACGAGAGATTTGCTTTGGAATCTGCCTTCCGGCAAGACGGAAACCCGGTGAAATACTTAAAGTCTCTAACTTTGTTGAGCGCCGAAAGAATGGTGGCGATTTTGACATTTGAGACGTCACAAATTATGGTAAAAGGTTAACTTTGGGTTCAAGTTTGGGTTCAATGACTTTTATTTTAGGTTGGACTGGGCTGAGAGTGGTGCAGGTCGTATAAAAGCCATCAGCTGTTGCATGCTTGTCACAAAGAGTGAGAAACTAGGATTGGAATTGATTTGGTTATTTCAGACGTTGCATGTAGAAAACACTATTTGACGGCACCCGAACAATGGATTTTATTATTACACCACGTTATTTGCATTTTCACCAGACGCAATTACCATTCTCACAATGCATTCGAATGCCCCACCAATTGCAACGCTTACAAATAACTGCTCCACGTGGTTACTTTGGGCATCTTGTTTATTTCGTGTTTTGCAAAGGCTAAATAGCTACCAAAGGAGCTTGGTATACTTTTAAGCCAAGTTATAGTTATACAAACATGGTCGTCAAGCAAGACGAAATACCCGAAAAGAAGATGGTCTGTGCTTTGAACCATTTTAAGCAATCTTTCCTTGATGGTATTTGCTCAAAAACTTTGGGTTTGGGCTCTCCACGAACTAGACGAATAGATAAAATGAAATCTCTTTATCATTGCAACTAAGCATTTCTGTTGGGCAGCTAGCTCATAGAAGTTTGAAGTGAGCATGACTGCCCTAGGGCAGCACTGCTCATGGGGAAAAGATTAACCTGCCTTCCAGTTTCGCAGATCGTATCCAGGGACCTGTTGGGGGTAGTTGCCGGAGACGTAGGAATGCCCACGTTTGACGTAGCTTCGGCCTACCTCCTTGCAGAAAAGCCTGCCACACCACCGTCAGATGTCACGAGACTTGTGGAGGACTGCACTAGGTGGAACATTCAGCTAGTGATTGGTTGCGACGCCAACGCGCGTCTTTATCCCTAAATCGGGAAGAGGATCGTATAGGGAAACAAAATTCTATCGTCCTATCAGCCTCTCTTCCTTTCTCCTAAACACTATGGGGAATGTTTTAGACAGGAATATTAGAAAGGGTCCGAACCCACTTCACTGCCTGTAATTTGTCTACCGGCCAGGCAGATCTACAGAGACTGCCATTCATGTGCTAGAGTGGCATTCTTGAGAGGGAGGAGGGCTAGAGAGAGGTCCCTGAGGGCCAATTGAAGACAGACATGGAGACATTTAATTGTCTTGGCAGTTAAGTCGCGTTTACATCCCAAAGTCAACGCGAAAGTGCACTTTGAAGCTCTTTTATCGCGCAGAGATTTGTATATTTTTGCTCTGATACAATGTCTGTCGTCAATTTGGGGCCACAAACCGAAGTTAATGAGGGTCATAAGGCCCATGATCGTATGCATCCATTACATGGTGGGTCAAAACCAAAAAAAAGGTGCTGTGCTGAGACTAAGCTGGCCAGGGTGCAGACTGGCCTGTCTTGGTATCACGGGAGCTAAAAGCGCTTATCCAACTGCGGCCATGGAGGCCTTTTTTTATGTGAAAGACTCGAGTCTCAGGAAAGGCCCTTTATACTGTTGACAATCTATTTTTCTTCTTATGGAGTGCAATGTCTAAAAGCAGCTCTAGTCGGGGAGGAAGGAACTGCCACAACCTACCGCAATATTTTTAGTCCACCTACTCCCTAACCATTACTATTGCAACTTTGACATCGGGGCATCGAGGAAGAACTCGCTGAAGTGCTAAGCGTCCTGAAACGAGTTGAATCTCATCTACCAACCGATGACGTGCGCTCTTGTGGAGCGAGGTAGAGCTAAGGAGGGCTATGACAGGAGGAATCAGAAATGTAAAGAGGGAAGAAGAAAGAAGAAAATTATGGAGGTGGGAAAGTGGAAAAGGCGAGGGACCGTGGTTCGAACCCGGGACCTCTGGGATGATAGCCAGACGCCTTGATCCCTAGGCTACCGAGGCCCGATTCTTTGACCTGAACGAGTTTAGATGGGTCTCTCGCTGTTCTTAATTCCAAATCCTATTCTTGTTCTATTTCATGTTCAAGTCGTTGTCACCTTGCCTATCCGATTTCGACACTCTACTTCAGTTTCTGTAATCGATATATATATTATATCACATCTTAGTATGTTTTAGCATATCACAGTATCATAGCCTTTACAATTTTATGTGCATCGAGCAGAAATTAAAAATGGCCTTACAACGGGCGAACACCGGCCGCTTGTCTTTTTTAAGGGGCATATAATGGCCGAATAGTTTTTAATCATTTTAAACGGCTTCACGACGGGCAACCTTGAGCAAAAGATTTAATTGCCCAAGTACTGTGCTGTACAAACAGGCAAACGACGCAAATTTGAACCAGAAGAAAATCTGCACCAAATTTCTCCTACATACTCTATCTTTTTTCTAATTTTTATAGATTTTTTGCTCTAACAATATTTTTTTTATTCACTCTTGTAGTCGGGCAAATATATAATAAAAAATAGTAAATAAGCAAATTTTTTTTTTGTTTCTTTTTTTTTTAAAAAAATCGCATACTCGGCAGTGTGAGTGGGTGTCAGTGGCAGTTCCTCTTTGGAAGCAAAGGAAGCACTGCTTCCCTTGACCAAATAGGCAACTTCATAAAAATTAATTGAAATATATCAAGATTTATCAGAAGAAAAATCTCAATATATTTCCTCCTCTGGAAACACTAAGGATACAATGTACAGATTTTTGTATACAAAATGTACAATTCAAATTTATTACACTACTGTATTCAAAGAGTAAAGCCTTGGCCACGTTACGAGCGGCGAATGGTGAGCGGCAGAGTAGCAAACACTAAAGTGCGTCTCGCCGCTCTTATCGTGCCCGAGGCCTTATACAACATGGGGAAGCTGTGATATCTCCAGCTTCTTTGCCACAGAAAATCAACGTGAAAACTCCAACACATTCATTTGATTGAACCCACACTCACGCCAAGGTTTGAATTGATACAGTACCCTCAGAAGCTGAGCTAAACGCAGCTTCTTCGGAACCGAACAGTGGGATATAGCAAGTCGAAGATAGAGAAAATTTCCATGTTCTCTTTGTTTTCTTGGTTTCGTTTTCTGGTAATGTTCTCGTTTCAATTAAGAACTAAATTTACTCTTGCAAATTTGCTTCGAAATTTGTTGGAGACTCTTAAAATATGAATTTTCGTTTATTGCATATTGACTAAAGAAAAATGAGATCGAAGATAAGTGGAGTTTCTCTTTATTTATTGGTTATTCTATTGGGGTGGCAGGAGGCGTTTATTAAAAATAAGCTGATACTTTGTAGCTTCCATTATATTTTTTATGATTCTCTTTAAAGTTGATTTAAAGGGATAGAGAATATTTTTATGAATTGCATTTCTGTGCTCGGGTTGCCTGAAGTCTTTTTTTGCAGGAAGATTGTAATGATGATGAGCGAAGCTTACAAAAGAAAATAGGGGCGTATGTGGGGTTTTATTATTACTATCTTTTTTAGATTTTGACCCAAAATTATGCATTTGCATGAAAATTTAAATGAGCTCAAAGTAGTAGTTGCAGTCTTTCAACAGCTTTTTTAGACGCTTTAATTATCAACAGAATCTGAAAAAAGGCGCAAAATGCCCTCTAGCGAAAAACTGCAAAACCACGATTTTCGATTCGTATAGCATTCGATATAACTAGAAACTGGTAACAATTTGTTATGTTTTGCTTATCTGATTCCACTATATGTTATTTTTCAGTTTAAGGCCTTCGATACTTTAACTTTTATCGTTCGCCTTGCGCATTGCTTCCCTTATCCTGAACATTACGAACCGCCACTGGTGGGTGTGTGTATATGTGTATGTATGAGCGTGTGTGTGAGCGTGTGTGTGGGTGGTTGTGATGCTCAGTTCACCATAAAACCTTCTAATGCCCGTGTCGTTCACCAAATAACCTTCTGATGCAGGGTCGGCGTTCGCCCGTTGTAAAGCCATTTTTTTTATTTTTGCTCGGGTAGTTAAGGTTTGCCCTTGTTGTCCTTAAATTTGTATAAAAATCGATAGTGTGTTTATAATTTACAAATTTGCCAATAGTAAACCAAGGGCGCATAATCAAGCAAAACCCATACAATTTTTTTATCCTTATCCTCATGCACTATTTAATGCCAAAAAGTTCTTTGTTAACGATTATTCCTCTTCTTCTAGAGAGGAGATTGAAAATAAAAATGTCCCAATTACAGCTGAAGCTGTCCACTTAGCGACTTTCAAACGCAATGCAATTATTGCCCTCCTTAACAAAGCACCTAATTTTTGGAAGGTGTCCAAATTCTAAGAAATTACTTAGAAATAAAATATATGAAAAGACCCGAAATAATCGTAACTTAAATTGTTCAAAAGTGTCTTCACAATTATTTCACCTTGTTATTCTTTCTTCATGCCATCAAAAAATAGAAGAAGAAATCCCACAAAAAAAAACACCGAAAATTTGTAAATCTAGACTTGAAAAATTTACATTTCGATAAGAATTGCGTCGCAAGCCAGAATCCCGAAGCCGTAAAAAATACTATTCTTTCGTAAAAATATGCACGCATCATAAAAGCATAAATAGCATAGCGGAGAGAGCGTTGCGCAACTTTAATCGAATAATTCTCGGATTCGAGCAGGAACGACCGAAAATAAACCTCATCTCGACTGCGACCTACTCGAAGGGACTTCACAATTTATTAGGCCCAGCTCTGGCGGCAGCGTCGTCTGGTTGTCAGTTTGTGTACTTAGTAGGTAGCCTTGGGGCCGGTGGGGCTCGGGCGCTGTGCTACCAGTCACAACACTATGGTAGCACCGCCAGAGATTCACAACTACACGATTTTGGGGTATCAGTGGCGAGTGCGAGTGGAGCTCGAATCTATCCGACTAAATTTAAAATTGACCAACGTCGTGTAATCGAGGAGCTTTGAAAGGTCTCGACTCGAGTTGAGCTTCCCTCGGTCGGAAACGAATTTTCCCCCGAGTGAACTTGAAAGTGTCACTATGCAAGCCCTAGAAGTTTTAATTCCAAAATATTCTATTATCGGCACGGGCAGCGGGGCCCGGGGCGGAGTCTCCTCAGAGGAACTAGCATGTAGCTGCGAAGTGCGTAGAAGACGGGCGGGAACGGCGCATATCTTGGTAATCAATAGAGCACCGAGCCGAGAGATAGCATATCAAGCGAGGCTGATTACCTCATCGCATCCAGCCAATTGGCGGTGCAGCCGTGTATGTTCGCCGGTCGTTATGCCTGTGTATCGTTCTAAGTCCCCGGAGGGTTGACGTCAGGGAAGGGCCCGGAACGATGCTTTTCGGGGCTCCGGAGTGCGTGCCCTGATGGCAATTCAGAACTGAATTGGAGCAAGGCAAAATCGAGGTCAGCCCCGAAAATAGGTCACGGAACGCATTCTGAAACGAGACAAAATTTGATAAACGACGGAACGTAATGGAACGAGCACGAATGCAGCTGAGCCGAGCGCCGCGCATAGCCCAGTGCCGAGGTGTAGAGAGGTATTGAGGCATAGCCAGCATTTTGGGGGACCCGGAGCCCTTCGAGTCTTCAGATTTGGCGGCCTTAAAGGGAAGAGTCACGCACTCCGCCAGCGAATTGTTGTTGTGAAGTTTATGACGCATGAAACGTAATTTCTAGGCGGAAAGCTTTCCAGCATAAAAATGCCCTTCGGCCCTCGCCCTGATGGCACCGGATTGCGTAAAGGCCCCCATACACGGTCCAATTGGTTGTACAGCGAAGTGCGGTTGTACAACCAAAACTATCGATTGTGGGCCGGTCGGCCGATCAAAATACATTGCGCTTATAGGTTTGATGAAAATCTGGTTGTACAGCCAATTTGACCGTGTATGGGGGCCTTTAATTCACGATCGGAATCATAGGCACGGTTCGGGCCCCCGTTTTTGGCGTGCTTCAATCTTTCAACTCAACTCAAACGTCTTGATTCGAGAAGCAGCTAGCGAGCGACGGCGACGACGACGAACGGGCAGACCGAAAATATGTGATGATTGCACAACTCTATCTCTGCATAGTTTATTGACTGAATTATGTTCCGCGATGACGGCACTACGGCCGCTGTTTTAAACGGTGATTTCGAAAGGACAAGAAACTGGGAAGTCCGCCATCCCCACATTCGTCGTCTTTTAATTTGGCTCAATTCGTTTGATGAAGCCAGCCAGAGCTTAAGAATGGCTGCCGCGGCCTGATGCTGCGCGCGATTTTGATTTTGGGTTTTGATCTATGCCAGCTGGACCAAAAAAATGTTGTTCTAATCGAAAATAATTTCTGGTCCGCCCGCCGCCCCCGCCGGCAGCAGCAGCATTAGCAATATAGGCCCAGCTTCGAGCTAATGTCTCTAGAATGAAATTATCGGGGGGATTATCACATGTGAAATGTAAGATGTTTCGACATCAATGTTGCAATGGATTCTTTTTCGAGCGAATGTTGCATATACACGCAGTTTTTGTTGAGTAAGTCGATTTTTTT
Organism: Thereva unica; assembly: GCA_949987705.1. Classification (NCBI taxonomy): domain Eukaryota; kingdom Metazoa; phylum Arthropoda; class Insecta; order Diptera; family Therevidae; genus Thereva; species Thereva unica. Next base: position 76,606,300 of record OX465285.1, read on the forward strand.
TCACAAAAATTAAAACACGAAATAGATTATGTCCCAATGTTGCTAATTAAAATTGTTTGGGTTTGCTTTTTGTTATAATAAAAATAGCTAACATACAGAAATTTATCGACAAGGTGGATTCTGGTTTTGTGACTACGTCTTTTTACACCAGTCAGGAAGATCGTATTCCAGGATAAATCGTTAACCGTTAGGCAAAGGAAGGGAGTACCTGGACTCTTCAGCAAGGATATGGTGGAATTTCTAAAGCCATAAAATAGCTGCGCTCGTACCTTTGTGACAGACGTCTTCGGGTGCGAGTTTGATGCTACAACCAGTGTCCCTCAGGGTTCGCAATTGGGTCCAACCCTTTCCAGCATCTTTAAGAATGAGATTGGTGTCAAGATCAGCTGAACTGCGGGTCTTCGTTTGTTCTTGAGGTTGGGTTCAATAAGTTTTGAAAATATTGTCTCCATCTTTCCTGTACCCTATCAGGGCCTGCTAATAGGTTCCCATCTAGGTCCCTGCAGATATCCGTTCTTGGCTGAAACTGCTGATTTGGTTTGGCCCTTTGTAGACTTGCCTAATTCTCCCTTCGTTGAAGTCTTCCTGTATCTGTAAATCCTCCTGTTTAGATACTCTCTCTTCTTCTTTCTGCACAGCTTGTCTGCAGTTCTTCTTTTTAGCTTAAAGACTTTCATCCTTGCTCTTGTGGGCCTTCCGAGGTACTCCCGGTGGCTCTGGTTTCCTGATCAAACCAGCCAATTCTAGTCTGTCTGGGGCCCGGCCTAGGGTCTCTTCTGCTGCCTGCTTTACGTTGTTTTCCAGTTTTCCCATTTGTTGTTGATTTCGGGCCGTTATCCTACTCCTTCTCTCAGGTTTTGTACGATAGCATTCTGATATGCATCTCTTATTTCTGCAAGTTTTAGCTTGTCTATATCGTCGTTGTGTTTGCTCTCTGTGAGTTTTGGTCGCTGTTCGGGTTCTTAATTTCACTTTGACGAGATATTGGTCCGAGCGACAACCCGCTGCTCTCATAGTTCTCACATCCAGTATACTCGTGGACCCTCTTCTCTCAATCATGACGTGGTCAATTTGATTATTTGTTATATTTTTCGGCGGGAACATTGTTGAACTTACTACTATTGAGATCGACCAATCTACTACCATTGTCATTGGTAGCGTTATGTAGACTGTGCTTTCCTATGACTCCAAGGAATTCCTCTTCTTTTACTACTTTGGCATTCATGTCTCCAAGCACCATTTTAATATCGTTTGACGGTATTAATCTGATGGCGTTTGTTAGCTCCTGGTAGGATTCCTCTTTCTCCTCGTCCGTCTTGTAGGCGCATGAACGTTTATGAGACTAATGTTATGTAGTAAATTTTTAATGCGAAGCGTATATATTCTACTATTTACTGGCTTGAAGTCCAGAATCAGTGGTTTCATCTTCTTTTCCCCGGTGACAGCAACTCCGAACTCTCTTCTTTCGCTCGAGAGAGTATCGCGCGGGTTCTGAGATCCATTATGCCACTGTGAGTCCATTTGGTTTCCGGTACAGCGGTGATTGCTATTCTTCCGCCGTATTTTTTTCTGCCGTATTTTTCCAGTAATAAAACAAGCGAACGCAGAGCGTCCTTCCTGTTGAGCGTTCTGACGTTCCAAGTTCCAAAATCAAATTCCGTATCTCGTTGCCTGTGTCGTTGCCGTTGGGTCCGTCCTGTCCGAGGGCTACCTGGAGGATTCGTGACGGGTGGGTTTTCACGGTGGAAGGTTGTCAGCCTGCCGCAAAACCCCTAACCTGGAGGACCTTCCGGTAATTGTTTCGTTTTGAGGTCCGAAACACTCGCCTTTCACCCTCCTCTATCTGTAACTCTTGAATAGACAAGAATATCCAAGTGGTAAAGGCAACATCTTTGTGAAGGTGGAGGTAGGATTCGGTAACATATCGGAAAATCTTATGTCGTGAAGACCTTAGATCGCAGATGGCGTTTCTCAGGACTTCTCTCTTTGGTGTACCGACACCACCAAAAGTCCCTCAGGCCGTTACTACAATTTGACCCTCCCTATTTTCAAGGCCAAAATTGGTATGAACTATTCACCGAATAAATTTCCAGATAGTAGGCCTTTCTTCTCCTGCTCGTCCTCTATGCAATAATTATCCTCGACATGGCTGGTTTTTTCCAGATCTATGTTCACAGACCTCAGCAATACCTGGTTAGTTGGACTTCTAGGGAAACCTAACTTGTCCAAACGGTTATGTGTTTCACTCCTAAAAATTTTATTTATCTGTGGGAACATGCTCGCGTTATTAGTTTGAATAGCACGAATCTAGGTAGTTATTGGTGTCTGCATTCGCTCCTCTATAACTTCTTATTTCCTTATGACACTACCATCACTTATATTAACTAGAACATGATCAATTTGGTTGTATGGACATAGTAATATTTTTTGAAAGTAGCACTTAATTCACCTAAATTGGAGTAACATATTTCATTCAAATCTTATTAATTTTGTTTTTATACCATTGTAGGACATCTGCTTGAAAATACTGCGGCTCCAATAAAAGCGCATTCCTTACACTCGAATGCAGATCAAATCGCTGTAAAAATCGTGAAAAAGAAAAGAAACAGGAAAATAACTAATGAAACTGAAAAATTTATAAGAGCTTGTGACTTACAAAGAAGAGCCTTATTAAGCCATTTGCTAACACGACATTAGTAGTACCATATATCCTTTTAAAAAATAAATCTGAAAAGAGATTTAATTTTTTTTTATTTTTTGAAATCATTCCCTAAGATCCCTGAAAGCTTAACAACATCCAGGCCGAAAAAAAATAAATAACAAGTCAAGAAAAACAAGGTCCCGTCGATCTGGGACTGATATGATGTCGACAAGCCATCGTCTAATTCAATTTTTTTCATTAAAAATTAAAGCAGTAAAAGTTCTAAATGCCGTTCTTCCATGTACGATGCCAAAAAAAAAGAATACTAACTCCCTGCAAGAAAAAAAAATAAATTCTTTTTTTCTAATTTTCCGGAAACGCCAAAGTAAGCACAAACAACACACTCACACAAGCAGCAAAACGCACGCATATTTAGTCCAAAATACCACCAGCTTTTGGCAATTCGCTGTACTTCTCTGTGCCCATGGACAAAAAATACAGCAAAGCACTCACATCTCTTCTAGTTTTTCGTGTTATCTACGGGAAAAAAACGCAAAGAAACGGAAAAAAAATATAGAACGAAAAAAATTGCCAGTGCGTTTTTATGTTGCGTTCCATTCCAAGAGAAAAAATATTGCTCCCACCACCCACTGTGTGTGTGTGTGTGGTTTGGTGTTTTTTCTAAGCAACACGCATACCGGCCAACCCATTTACAGGATGGTATCAGAACAAAAAAAAACGGCAAAGTACATAAAAAGCTCTGCAAGCTTTCGCTGTAGTGGTGCAGTATATGTAGTGTAGAGTGGCAAATCAGCAAGAAACCGAATTCTGCAATGGCTGATCGGGTCTTTTCAGTGGGCAGCCACGCAACGCACGCATTTATAGCACGCAGCAACCAGAAAGCTCAACACAGCCACAGCATCAATGCCATTCGGTGCTATGTATTCGCTGCTTATCGCACTATCCGGCCTCCCCACACGCACACCAACTACCAGCACAGCCCAGCACGTACGCGAAATGCTAAATCTTGAGATGGTATGCCCTGATGAATTTCTTGTGCTAAGAAAAGCTTTTTGGCAGCACTAAAAAAATTTGTCAAAATATGTATCGGCACGAGCATAAGCAGGAAAACTTTATGCAAGGCTACGGTGGGAGGGAGACGGATGCAGCGAGGCTCACGCACGTGTTTCTCTTGAAATCGAAAGCTCCTTCCGCGTCCGGTACCCGCTCCGAAAGTTCTCTTGACTGCGCTCTTTCTACACAATTCTGGGAGCACACCACAAGGTATGGTTTCTTTTGGCCGGAGCTTTTGTGTTTGTGGCACCACGTGTGCGCACTGCTGTCACGCTGCTGAACGCACTCATTGCTGCTACGGTTGGTGCTGCTATGTTTTCCGGTTCGATGCGTTGGACGTTAGCTTTAATCACACCGGGCTGCCTCGGGGATGGGGATGGATGCTGCTGGATGGCAAACATCAAGGCCTCCTTGGGCCCTGATGGAACCAACTCGCTGGCGCTTCAGAGATTGCCCTCTCCATATATACCAAGCAACGCCATACCGTGCCGTATGGCATCCACTACTCTGGTCGACAGGGCTCCGTTCGGTTGATCACGGCTTTGTTTACTGCTGCTGCGTATATGGAGCAAATATACAGCCCTTTTCGAGATGTGTTCTGTGCGTGTGTGGAAATGCGCATTTTTTTCGGGTCTTCTGTGTGCCTGCTTTATACCATCGATGACATAATACACACAGGCGAGGTAAAGGGTGGGAATTATAAAGTTGGCCTAGTGCTTATACCTTTTGTAAACACTTCGCCACTCTCATCACTATTGACATCCAAAACTGGGCGAATTTACTACCTGTAAGATACCTGGATCTAGCTAAATGGGGATTTTCGCGCATCATGGTTGTATGTTTTTGTTTAGTTTTCTTCTTTTTTCTCATTTTCGTTGTTTTTCAGCTAATTCTCTTTCAGAATAGATGTGGTCAAAGCGTGGGAAGGTTCCTTGAATTTCTTGATATATTCTTTGATGGCAACAGTTTGTTTCGTTTCCTGATGTTGATTTTGAATTTTCGATGATGCTTGAGAGCCGATTGTTCAATTCGTATTTAGAAATAAGGTATCTGTTTAGAAACTTGCAATTTTCTTCAAAGCTGATTTTATAAAACCTACAGGTGGAAGAAGGGTGGAAATGTAAGCCGGAATCATAATACACGTTAAATAACTTACATCACAGCGTTTCAAGCGCTCTAATATAAAACTGGAACTTAAAATACAAAAGGCCCTGCTAAATTGCTCAGAGCCAACATTGAAGTATGTAATATCACATCCTATATTAGAGCAGATATGGAAAGAATGCCTAGGAAGTAGGTAAAAATTATTAACTTGCAAAATAAGTATATCTAAAAGAATTTGGGTATTGTAGGTATTACCATACAAAACATGATAGCAAAAATACTGTCCTCGATTACAACAAGTAGGATTTAGGAACGATCCCGGATGTATAGACAACTCAAACACCTTAAGATTAATAGCCAAGCAGCAATCTACCTTCGTAGATTAGGAGTAAAGGAGAGAGGAGTTAAAAAGACGAAGAAATGAAATTACTAAATAAAAGAAAGGGAAAATAGAAAAAGGTATGTTCTCATTCTAAAAGTCTTGACTGTGCTTATTCTTTGTATGAAATTAGGTAGATTATTCCAAAGTCTAAAAGAATGCACAAAGAAGGAACGACTAACCATTAGAGAGCAGTGAGCAGGAATGAGAAATTTAATCGAGCAGGAATGAGAAATTTAATCGTAGAGAACAAAGGAAGTTGGAGAGGTAGAAAGGAGTTTTGGTGTAGAGTAGTTTAGGCAAGAGGACCAATGCCATGACATCTACAAAACGAAAAAGTTATAACATAGCACAGCTGACACAAAGACAGCAGATAAACGAGCTCGCAGAAAAAGCGGAAAACGCGGCAAACACAGGCAACAGTAAGGTGCTGTACCAAATTACTAAACAGCTCACGGGAAAGCACTCTACTAAAAAGCATGCCGTTAAGAGTGCGGATAGAAGGCTGCTGTGCAGCGACGAGGACCAGCTCCAAAGATGGAGAGATTACTTCTTCGCCGCCCTGAATGGTTCATTTACACAGGAACCTCAGGAAACCAGCAACAATGCACAGCCAATAATAATTACCACCCGGGCCCCATCCAAGACGGAAATAGTAACCGCAATTCATACGATGGCCAATGGTAAAGCAGCTGGAAAAGAAGGCATCCCGCCAGAATTGTTGAAAGCCGACTCAAGCCTCATAGCAGATGCGCTTCAGCCAATCCTAGATATAGCATGGAACACCTGTACCTTTCCGGAGGATTGGACGGAAGGTATCATAGTCAAAATACCAAATAAAGGGACCTAACAATATGCGACAACTGGAGAGGCATCTGTTTATTATCTACTGTGGGCAAAATTTTGTCCCATATACTACTACCTAGGATAAGTGAGGCAGTAGACCGAACGCTTAGGACTCAGCAAGCCGGATTCAGGAAGGGCCGCTCATGTACTGATCATATCAACACCTTATGGTGTAAATACAATTGGGGCGACCGGCGAAACTAATTTCGCCGCGACTGTCAAACACGATAAGAATACACTGGTTCATATGAAGTTGCATATAATTCGGACCACAACCTCGGCTACGGCGCAAACCACAGCGATGAAATCAATCTATTTTCTAATTTGTGGTCGCCGCTCCAAGTTGGTCAACTGAGAAAAACACATTTGACACTTTTTCATGACTGTTGACGTTGAAGTTTTAAATTTTGTTTACATTTTGTAATAAATTTAAAATTGGGGTTTTTTTGGTTGTTTTTTTTAAATTACATTTTTATTTATATATATAAATAAACCTGCGTTGTTGCATTTAAGTTTTTGTTTATTTTTTTACAAAGTAACATATTAATATAGAAACATTTATTATTACTTTGTGTATGTTGCTATTTTTATAAAAAAATGCCAGAAAAAAATGCTCCGGGTCTTTTTATTTAAATTGTTTATATGAAACTTGGAAATATTCTTCTTGGTCTCTTGATCGATTCATTTCTCTTACGGCGGCCCATCTTCTATTTCTTTTATTCGAATGTTCTAAACCGTCATAAATTAAATGCACCATGTACAAAATTGATAAAATTTTTTGAATACAAATTATTTTTTGCACCGCCCTCATGATCTTAAAAAATTACTTTCAAGCAACATCAAATTAAAAACATTTTATACCCGTTTAAAAAACAGAAATAATGTTGACAGGTAACAACACGAACAAAGTTGCTGCACCTGATATCATTTCGCTTCGCTCTAATTGTATTCATACGACGAATTTCGCCGCGAATATCGGTGTGGTTGTGTTCGTCGCTGTAGTTCTCGCCCCAATTGTATTTACACCATTACGAATAATAGTGGAGCAGTCTACTGAACTCCGATCCCCCCTTTACCTTGATTTCGTAGAATATGAGAAAGCGTTCGACTCGGTCAATATGAGCTTTATATGGCAGGCACTACGGCGACGTGGTCTGCCTGATAAAATAATAGAATTGATAAAAGCCCTATATAACAATTCCAAATGCAGAGTTCTCCATAATGGGAAATTATCCGACAGCTTCGAGGTGAGTTCAGGAGTACGACAAGGATGCCTACTCTCGCCTTTACTATTTCTTATAGTAATAAATGACATCCTTGTCGGCGCTCTAGATAGTAGAACAGGCGGCATACAATGGGGTTTGTTAGACCGCCTTAAGGATCTCGACTACGCAGATGATATCTGTTTGCTGGCACACAGACACCAGGAACTCAAAAACATGATTAACAATTTGGCAACAGAAAGTAGTCCAGCAGGCTTAAGGCTAAATCCAACTAAAACTAAAGAAATGCGGATAAATGCAAACACCATTGAACGGACAGCGCTGAATAACCGTGACGTGGAACTGGTCGATAAATTCTGCTACCTAAATTCTAGTAGTATTATTACCGAAAATGGCGGTGCAGAAGAAGATGTCAGTTCCAGAATAAATAAAGCACGAGGCGCATATGCATGCCTGTTCCGCATATGGAGATCAACGGAGATCTCAACTAACACCAAATTGCGTCTGTTCAACTCCAACGTTAAGGCAGTACTTTTGTACGGTTGCGAAACATGGAAAGTCACCCAATTCATCGCAGGGCGCCTACAAGTCTTCATAAACAGATGCCTGCGTCGTATCCTAAAAATCCGCTGGCAGGATAGAATTTCAAACGAAGAACTATGGCGCCGTGCCGGCAAAGAAAAGATAGACGACCAAATCAGACGAAGGAAATGGAATTGGGTTGCCCACACCTTGCGACGCGAAAACGAATATCTAGCCAAACAGGCCCTCGACTGGAATCCGCAAGGATCCCGTCGAGTCGGAAGACCTAGAACAACTTGGAGGAGAACCCTACTAGCAGAAGCCGCAACAACTGGGAGATCGTAGTCGGAGCTGAGAGCTGTCGCGCAAAACAGAGTCCGCTGGAGGGCAACTGTTTCCGCCCTATGTCCTATGAGGGATTAAAGGAGCGCAATGATGAATGATCGACGGCGGCGACAGCTGACACATGATGAGATCTTCGTGAGGGAAAAACCTGCAACTTTAAGACGCTAACGGTAAGACGTATCAAAGGATATCTAAACAAGATACTCATAGAAGAAATGTGGCAGAATTAGAGATTTGACAAACTTTAGGCACTGCTCAATCTTTAGGCAATACTCGGCGAGTAAGAGACGCGTCATACGTAATCAGACGGGAACACTTATACGAAGATACTCTAGTCGCGGATACTCAGGGGTGGTAGCACGTAAGTTGTTTCAATCGACCTCTCCATACGAAAATTCAAGATTTTTGTATGAAGAGGTCGATTGAAACAACTTACGTGCTACCACCCCAGCAACTACGCACTCGAAATGTTAGTCTACCAATCGCTCAGTTGCTTGGTTTCTTTCATTTCTAAAAAAATCATATCTGATATGATTGGTCAAGAATTCACATTTCGTTCATGTTTCAACACATTTGATTGCAAAAGATGATCCGAATCAGTCCTTTAAACTTATCAGTACTCCCATGAAACTGTTATCGTATGGCGTTAACAGATGTAGACAAATCATTCAAAGATTTCATAGATACCAAAAAAAATTGCTCCTGAAATCAAAGATCCTGAAGGAAAAAAATTGTTTCTTTTAAGCTTGCTGCCAGAAATTCAACGTTTGACTGAGGTTCAGATGGGGTCATTCGAAGCGATGGATTTTAAATACCCGTCCACTTTTGAAAAATATTTTGAAATTATTCGCCAGTTGTTCGCTGGATTCTTCCAATTTTTAACTTCATTTTTAATTAAATTTCGTTTTTTAGTATCAAATTACTGCAATTCTTTTGCAGAAACAAACAATCTACTATTTATGTTCCCTTCTATATAAGGGTGTAAGCAGAATATTCTCTCCCTGCCCTCTTTCTACAGCGGTAATAATAATACTGAGTAACGATATCCTCATCACTACTAGTATCACTAGACATTATGCCAAGTGCAGTGAATAAAAGCACATCCATAGTCCAAGAAGAATCCTGAAGGTAAGTTGATAGGCAACTGTAGTCTAGGGGTAAGGCGCCTGACTACTATCCCCAGAGGTCCCGGGTTCGATTCCCGGCGGTGCCACAGTCCTAGCCTTTCCCAATTTCCCGCCTACATAACTTTCCTTCTTTCTTCTTCCCTCTTTGAATTCCTGATTCCTCCTGTCATAGCCTTCACTAGTTCTCTTCCCCGCTCCACCAAGCGCATGTCATCGGTTGGTTGATGAGATTCAACTCGTTTCAGGAGGCATAACACTCCAGCGAGTTGTTCTCGATGCCCCGATGTCAGAGTCGCGAAATGGTTGGGAGTAGGTAAAATAAATAAAAAAAAACCACAGCTAGGTTGTGACAGTTCTTTCCTTCACTTCTCTCTATCTTCCGACTAGAGCTGCTGTTCGATATTTCAAAATAAATACATGGTCGACAGTACAAAGGGGCCTTCCCTAAGTCTCTAGTGTGTCACATAAAAAAAAAACTTGCATTTTCAGTCGCGGCGGGTGATGATGGCGCGCAACTAAAGTCTCGAGTCTCCAAGTCTCTGTATCCCAGCCGCAGAGTTTCCGATATTTTAGTATGTCCTTGTAAGCGGTGCCTTTGTCGAATAGACGACTACTGTTTGGAGAACAAACAAGGTGAAAACGTCCCCCTATCGTAGCGATCGTAGCTCGACAACACCTTTGGCCCAAATCTGCCGAAACGGTGCAAGAAAGGTCATCGCCACCATGGAACAAGGGAAGCTACATGGGCTCACCGATCGTATGAAGAGCCAAAGTCGGAAAAAGGTCACCTCCAAGACCACACTACCACGGCGCGAAGTACTAATAATTAAATAGAAATAATTTAAGTCTAAATCCTTACTAATATTATAAATGCAAAAGTAACTCGTTCGTCTGTTTCTCTAATACGCTTTCACGCCTAAACGGGTAAACCAATTTTGATGAAATTTGGTACAGAGATAGATGACACCTTGGAAAAAGACACGGGCTAATTTTTGTGGCGAAAAAAGATTTTGAGATAAATATGCATAAAAAGGCCTTATACAAAATTTACGAATAGTGTTCGAGAATGGGATGAGAAAACTCGGGAATTACGCTGCTTTCGTTTTCGCCTGTTTTATGTTTTCCAAAATATTTAAACATATGCTCAGGATGCATATGCCCACTAATTTAACATTAAAAACTTTTAAAACAATCAAACAAATCAAAAATCAGTGACATCAGTCCCATTTCTGAAATAATGATCCACATTGAAAACTAAAAACCTTTTCTAAGTATCTAAGCGTTACTGATATAACTCAGAAACTAATAATAAACCCTCTTATTCCATTTATTTTTGCTAAGATTACATTATAATCTAAAAATAACAATACAATATTAAAATTATAATATATTTTTTTCAGTCTCTTCAGTCACTTTAGTCACATGTCCACATTTGGTACATTACGCATGCGCTAGTAGCTTAAATAATTTGCACTCTCTTTAAGAGCATTTCGCTTCACAACTCTTTATCAACTTTTTGATAAAATTCAACGTGTTCAAAATTTATTGGCGGTTAAAACAATTGGCGCATAAATCACGAATACATAAATAATAAGCAATTTATAATAGTTTCTGACTTATAGAGGAATTAGAAAAAATATCGCGTTTTTTATTTAAATATGTTTTGAAAATTTTTGTTGGAACTTTCTTGGAAGATACATGCACATTTTGCACCTTAGGGATAATTTATAAATCTTATATTTATATCTTTTCCAGCATCTAAATTTTGTTTATTTTTTTTTTTAGGAAGTGTTTAACGACACACAAAAACGCGACACTCGAAACGCGAAAAACTCGAAAAACGCGACACGCGACACTCGAAAGTGAAACTGGAAGTGCGACGTTGCCACTTTTTCATAAACACGCGAAAAACGCGATTCTTAAAGTAATCAAAAAGGTAAGTATTCAAAAGAATGCGGCAGTGCGGCAATGCGGCAGTGCGGCAATGCGGCAATGCGGCAGTGCGGCAGTGCGACAATGCGGCAGTGCGGCAATGCGGCAATGCGGCAGTGCGGCAATGCGGCAATGCGGCAATTCCCGCATTGCCGCATTACCGCATTCCCGCATTGCCGCATTCCCGCATTGCCGCATTCCCGCATTCCCGCATTGCCGCATTCCCGCATTGCCGCATTCCCGCATTGCCGCATTCCCGCATTGCCGCATTCCCGCATTCCCGCATTGCCGCATTCCCGCATTGCCGCATTCCCGCATTGCGCATTCCCGCATTGCCGCATTCCCGCATTGCCGCATTCCCGCATTGCCGCATTCCCGCATTGCCGCATTCCCGCATTGCCGCTTTCCCGCATTCCCGCATTCCCGCAATCCCGCATTTCCGCATTCCCGCATTGCCGCATTCCCGCATTCCCGCATTCCCGCATTGTCGCATTCCCGCATTCCCGCATTGCCGCATTCCCGCATTGCCGCATTCCCGCATTGCCGCATTCCCGCATTACCGCATTACCGCATTGCCGCATTGCCGCATTCCCGCATTGCCGCATTCCCGCATTGCCGCATTCCCGCATTGCCGCATTCCCGCATTCCCGCATTGCCGCATTGCCGCATTCCCGCTTTGCCGCATTGCCGCACTGCCGCATTGCCGCACTGCCGCATTCCCGCATTGCCGCATTGCCGCATTCCCGCATTGCCGCACTGCGGCAATGCGGCAGTGCGGCAATGCGGCAGTGCGGCAGTGCGGGAATGCGGCAATGCGGCAATGCGGGAATGCGGCAATGCGGCCATGCGGGAATGCGGGAATGCGGCAGTGCGGCAATGCGGCAGTGCGGCAATGCGGGAATGCGGCAATGCGGGAATGCGGGAATGCGGCAATGCGGGAATGCGGGAATGCGGCAATGCGGGAATGCGGTAATGCGGCAATGCGGGAATTGCACTGCCGCATTGCCGCATTGTCGCACTGCCGCACTGCCGCATTGCCGCATTGCCGCACTGCCGCACTGCCGCATTGCCGCACTGCGGCAGTGCGGCAATGCGGGAATGCGGCAATGCGGGAATGCGGGAATGCGGCAATGCGGGAATGCGGGAATGCGGCAATGCGGGAATGCGGTAATGCGGCAATGCGGGAATTGCACTGCCGCATTGCCGCATTGTCGCACTGCCGCACTGCCGCATTGCCGCATTGCCGCACTGCCGCACTGCCGCATTGCCGCACTGCCGCATTGCCGCAGTGCGGCAATGCGGATGTACATCTTTTGAATACTTACCTTTTTGATTACTTTAAGAATCGCGTTTTTCGCGTGTTTATAAAAAAAGTGGCAGTGTGCCCAACTTAGGGGGTTTCCCCCTAAATTTAGGGGGACAAAATCGCAATGGGGGGTTTTTTAGGGGGTAAAAATGTTTAGGGGTTTTTTTTAGGGGTTTTAAAAATAAATTTACGGTCATCCAAAAAAAAATTATATTTAATTTTGAAACCATGAGTATCGAATATTGCCAAATCTTTATGTTTTACTAAATCGCTATATTCGTGATATTTCATTTTATTACATTTTTTATGACTAATCAGACAGTAATGATTGACGACATCTGTTGGTATAGTCCTGTAAACCGTCAACTGTAATTATAAAAGCGGTTTTAAGCTTAAGCTGCTTGATCTGGATTCAAATTCAATTCAGATGTCAAACAGAATCAGACACAGCTTAACAATTTCGTGTACGCGTTGCAGTTTCTGACTTGCAATAATTTCATAATTGCAAGAAAATGTCATGCAATATTATTATTTAGAGAAAAATGTAAGATCCGCTGTGTTGTCAATGACGACAATTTTTCACACTGCAAGCTGGCACTGCGCGAAACACGGCCTTGGTCTAATATAAGATTTTTACATAAAATATGTATCTGTAAATCCTGGAATTGATCAGAATAAAAATTACATATGTATGTTACTTGCTATAATTTGATAGCAAGAGACAATATTACTATTCTACGAAATGCAAAACTATTAATTTTAGGGGGTTTAGGTCTGATTTTAGGGGGTTTTTGACTCACTTTTAGGGGGGGAAATTTTTCGGTGTTGGGCACACTGAAAAGTGGCAACGTCGCACTTCCAGTTTCACTTTCGAGTGTCGCGTGTCGCGATTTTCGAGTTTTTCGCGTTTCGAGTGTCGCGTTTTTGTGTGTCGTTAAACACTTCCTTTTTTTTAATTTTTTGACATTTTTATTTCAGATAAAAATTAAAGCCTTCGCGCTGAAGAGAATTAAATATGCGAAACGGTGTAAACAAGACATCAATTAGGGCCTGCTCGACAATGCATTGCTGTATGTTGTCGGTACTTTGAACTGGGCCTAGCCAAGCGTAGTTTTTACTAATGTAAGCATATTTTATGTTTTTACTTTTTTTGAGTGTAAAAAATGTAATATCTCTTTTAAAGATACCAACACTGGCTTCATATGCTTTAGCATCTACGATATGGCCTAAAAATACACGAGGATGCATGTTCCTCCGCACGTTTTTTATTTGGCAACCAAAAAAAAAATAAGGAAAACCAAACGCGGTCAATTTAATCCATGCACAGCACATCCATGAATAGAAGAGAAAAGAAATGGATTACTGGGAATTAAAAATCTATCCTGAATCATTTGAGGTGTTCTTATACGAAATTTTGAAAATATTGCAATTAATCCGATTTTTTTTAGAAACCAGCAATTCCAGAGATAACCGGTAGGCGGTTATTTAAAGCAGCTTTTACATCAACTGTTTCTTTGAAGAGTCATACAGATCCTGGTCTTTCGATGAGAGATGATGAGATAAATGTGATTGGATTTATTTTCATTTTTTGTTTGAAGTACAATTATGTATTGATACAAATAATATAATTATGAATTTATTCTTTTGTATACATAAATTCTAAAAATGCACACAAAATTATCAAAAACTAAATTTCAACGCCATGCTTGAAACAGCTTTACGAAAAAATCATCGGGACTTGAAAGGCAATGAAAATAGTTTCGCTATGTCCAAAAGGCTCTGACACTGTTTTCACAGGTCTACAATATCGTTTATTTAGCACCCTTCTTAGCTTTGTGAAGAAGGCATTTGATGATCAGACTCTTATGAAGTATATCGAAAACTGGAAGCCCACATTTAGTTTAGCCAAATCCAAGCGCTTTATGCCTCGCAAAGTGGTCAGATAATTGGTAAGGTGATGCAGAAAGGGCGTCAGAGCACTGGTTGGATTGATTACCAGTCACTGAGACCTAAAAATAGGAAGAGCAGAATCTGATGGGGGTGAATCTGCCTTTCATATTTCCTAGCACCGCCCGACGATAAAAAGTAGCAGGATCTCGTTGTTTAATTCATGGTATCTCAAATAGTCAAGAATTAATCAACCCTCCAGTATTACGACAAGCTGATGAAACTAAACCACTAACCCCAAAGATTGATGCTAGTAGCTACGCGATCGGACCAGTTTTAATACAGGGAAGGGCCCCGATGAACATCCTGTGGAACAGGATCGGCGCAGGGGTTTTTTGCGCCCGGTGCACTATGCCCTAATGCGCCCCATAAGCAGTTGATTTTTGAAAGCAGTGAACTACAACGTAAAAAGACACAAAGCAATGGTCAAGTCATTTTGAGCTTTACAGCAAATTAATTTTAGAAGTTTCCAAAACATTTTCAAAAAAAAACCCAAAAATAATTTTGAAGTGTCATATTCAAGTGGAAAATCGAGTGCTGCAATACCAATCTTAGAACCTTTCTTAAAAAGCTTGCAGCGCTCCCCTTCTAATTCCAGTTCTATATAATTGCTATTTTAATGCTCCTTTAGAAACGTTTTTGGAGCATTTGAAAAAAGCTTTTTTAATAAAGAATTCATGGCCGCCTGTTGATATGTGAATAAGTTTCGGTATCAAAAATCACCTTCTTTTATTAATCCTTCCAAACCCGAGTTTCGTTTAACCAAACGGTTTCCCAACTAAGTACTAAACACGTCCAAACTGTTTGACTTCAGTATTAATTGAGTTTGCAAATTGTACCCATTCTGGTGACCAAGGACGATTTGCTCCAAATTTACTCCTTTAGGAGCATAATGGCAGCGCTCAAAATTCGCTCGACTTAGCAGCACTCCGTTTTTTTCCGCTTTGTGGTTGTTTTTTGTCTCCCTTTTGCTAGGAAAAGGAAAGAAAAGGTATGGTATAAAGGGGAATTAAGAAGAAAAACAAACAAAAACAAGCTTAAAGATTCTAAAGTATAGTCGGTTGGAAAAGTTGGTTCTTGTGAAAACCCATTCAACTGAGTCTTGTTCTTGTTAATTTCTGAAATTGCGCCCCCGACAAATTGCGCCCTGTGGAATGAATATGCCAGCCGCCTCCTGACTTCAGCAGAATAGACTATTCAACGACACAAGGTAAAGCCCTTGCAATAGTCTGGCCTGCAGCTAAGCTCCACGCCCATATTGAGAGTGTAGATAGTCACAATAGTCACAACAGATCACCAAGCTCTGAAATTGCTTATGAACCTTAAATCCCTAATATGAAGATTAGCAAGACGGGCCTTAAAAGTACAGCCTTACAATATATACAAATAACATACATTAAAGGACGAAGCCATGTCGTTGCCGATTCATTATCTCGCCTACCTTGCGAAACGACACATCAATCAATTGCGAAATAGGTAATATTCGATAGACTTACCAAAACAAGGAGCTAATGAAATTCGTAATGAGCAACTAAAGGGCCCATATTTAAAAATAGTTATCGAATGCTTTGAGTCCAACAAACCTCAAGATTACGACTACTGGAATAATAAAGGTTACTTATGCATGGACGGCACACTATTTAGATATAATCCCAACATTGACTCTGACGACGCTCAACTAGTTGTGATCATGAAAAAACGGATATTTTAAAATCATGTCATGACGACCCAAAAGCAAGACATTACGGTTTCCAACGTACTTGACGCCAGATTTCAAGTTTGATCAAGCATATTCAATTGCATTAAACATTGGGCTATATGGACCAAGTCTCTTGAAAAACCTCCTCAATGGCAACATGACATAGATCATTATCAATTTTTTTTTATGTGATAGTCTAAGCTCAGATGTCACCCTTTGTACTACTAGTAGGTCATGGCGTACTAGTACAGTTACCAGTACAATTGGTGTCTGGTACATATTTTGAGAAGTACGAAGGCAACGAGGTACAAATTACTTCGCTTCTAGTTTCCAAAAATGCCCTCGTTATATTTCTTGGTGAATCAAGCCCATATTGCTTACACACCAAATTACACGTACATATGTATATATTAGATCCTCTACTGCCTGCTGTAATGTGAGTGCAACGAGTTCCTTTTTTAGATCGACCTTTTGTTCTTGTAATATATAAATTAAAATTTGTTTCATCCACGTTAAGTGTGGGTACATTATTAGATTGATATTCCAAAAGTTTCCGAACATAGTAACGTCGTTTTATTTTATTAGTTTCAATGTTTGCTTTATCAGGCTCCTTTCGAATGTCCTTCAAAGTATACAGTAATCCATCTAAATGTGTTCTCAAAGATCCCGTAGAAACAACAATTTGATGATTATTTTGAAAATATTCTCTTACTTAGATGTACTAATGTTATCTTGGGATTTCCTTCAATATATTTTTCCATAAATTTATTAGTTTCATTAGTAATTTTTGTTTTTCGCTCCCCACCAAGTTGCTTTTCAGGTATTTGGTTTTGATGGTTTCGAGCCCATCGATGGCCAATGGATTTCTTCACGTCTAATGCTCTTGCATGTGCTCTCCAATCTTCA
Organism: Thereva unica; assembly: GCA_949987705.1. NCBI lineage: Eukaryota > Metazoa > Arthropoda > Insecta > Diptera > Therevidae > Thereva > Thereva unica. Next base: position 76,623,351 of record OX465285.1, read on the forward strand.
TTGTTATAAGCACAGATGTGCTTCTTTATATTATCGGCCTCAACTTTTTTTATATAAGCCATGCAACTTTTAATAATGATAGGCAATAGAATGTATTGGACAAGCATCGTCAGTAGTCAATTTATAAAATCTCAGTATTAACGATTAAAGATCAAAGTATTTATTTTCGCTGAAATTTTTCTAATTCCCAATTTTGAAATTGTTTAGCCCAATTTTGAAATTGTTTAGTCCCAATTTGAACTTGTAAAGGTATAGTCCAAATACGGTTTTATACATATTTAACAAATTGATTTGCGAAGATACCTACATAAATACATATGATTCCATGCCAAAATATGTATGCTCAGGAATACCAATCACTGAACAACAATAAAATTAATCGCAACAAGAATTTCATGCACAAAATTAATCAATTTAGTTTTCGCACTTACCTTTGGCGTTTTTTTTGTTTTCAATATTTTTATGTTTTCAATTTTAATATCAACATGTCCAGTTTGATGAGTAACTGATTAATACGTCATTTGTAAACATATGTATTTATGCACAGGACGCCATTTAGTGATCATCAAGCACACCTATTCAAAATACACGCATTGTAAAAACTTGCAATTTTTCTTTGAATACCATTATTATTTCTAGAATATCTCGAATTTTCTTATAAAATAAACGCATTAAATTTAAATAAAACATAAAAACCTAAAAAAAAGTACACAAAAATACGACAACCAGCTCCAAAAAAATATTCCATATATTTTCTTCTTCCATCAAAACATTAATTCGCCTTAAACTAATCGAGAACGCATAAAAAGAGAAAAAGCTTCGCCCATCAATAATCGCCCCATTCGCCAATAGATCGCCGCCGTGCATATTTTGTGCAGACGCAACCGGCTCAACGCATTGCTTCGTGCCGTACGCTGCTGAAATCGGCTTGCACACGAGCGCCACCAGAACAGAATCCGAAGTCGGCAAGGGTGGAGCTTTCGATTTCATTATTCTCGGGCGAAAATACGAGCGAAAAAAAATGTGTTCCCGAACAAAAAACTTGAGAGTTCTGAGTTCGCAGCGCTGCACGCCAGAGAGAGGCGTAGTGAGTAGGGTAGGCTGAAGGCGAAGAGAGCGATTTGGAAAAAGCTTTTTGTTTTATGGCGAGAAGAAAGTAAACATAAGACCTGAAAGCTCTCGATTCGCCTGACTTTGCTGGTCGCGCTCGCAGTGGCCGCAGGTGTGTTGTTGTCGCTGCTGCTGCTGCTGTTCTCACCTTCGCCTTGGCTTGTGCTTGCGACTTCGCTGCGTGCCTAGGAGTTTCTACGAATTCTGCACTTGAGTGGCTTTTCCCACCCGTTCGACCCACTGCCAACCTCTCCCACTTTGTAAAGCTCCTTGCGTGCATGAGGCGCGCATCAACGGGGTGTTTTTTTTTTCGTATACTAGAGAAGTATATACATATACACATTCTACTGAAGCTCCTTGAGAAGGGTGCGCAAATGTGTGCATATATTATTTGGTGGAATGGGGGATATCGTGTGCTTGTATTTGTGGTTGTGCGATTGTCTTGGCGATTGCCGAAATTTTTGGCATTGAATTCTTTTTTCGCTCTTTTTTCCCCCGCATGTTTGCAGTAATGAAAGAGGGTTAAAAAGCAGCAGCGCGCTTTGTTGTCGGTGTGTGCGTGTTAAAAATGTTGCTGCTGGCTGCTTTTTAGGAAGAAGCGGGCGAGAGCGGGCTTTTTTGGTGTACACACAACTGCATGCATACGGTGCTGCTGCTGCTTGCTGCTAGTGCTGCTCGGAATAAAATGCTAGATGGGAACTTTGCGCGCGGCCGTATGTGAATGCAAAAAAGCAGAGGCAGCACCACCAATACATGCGAATATTGTCAAAAATTTTGGCTATTCGTATACATTAGAATTATTTGGTTTTTTTTGTTTTGTTGGGGGTTTATACCGAACATTCTTTTGCTTCATTTTTACCGGAGATGGGTTAGATACCAACACAATGAAAGGGAAATTTTTGCATTTATGTGTATGCATATTTAGGTAGTAGAGCTTTTTTAACCATTGTAAATACACAACGGCATTGATGAAGTTTTAGACGGGGTAGTCGAAAATGAACGAAGAAAAAAAAATTTGGATGTTTTTTTTTCTGGTGGATTTTTTTTTGTGTGTTATGCTCGATAATTGTATTCAATTCTCTCTACTACTCTCCTGTTTGGTTTTTTTTTTGTTTTTGGTTGGATTTGTACGAAACGATACGATATACAACACGAAATAGAATAAATGGTGCACGGTTTTATATATATTATTTTTACTTTTATATAGATATATATGAATGTATATATACAGATGTATATATATACGTTTTATAAATACATGTGCAAGTATATTTCATTCACACGCATTTTATGCTATCGCCCCATCTTCGTCTATCGCATTTTCGGCAGTGCTGGGCCAAAAACGCAGCTCTGTGCTCTCTAAATTCATGTTTGTCTATTCGGCCCTAGGTTTTGGAGGTGCTTGGAGCGTGCACTTGAAACGTTTTATTAAAAAAAAAAAATAAAAATAATATATAGTATATATAAATTCACAAAAAATTTATAAAATATAAAAATTTTTTGTTTAAAAATTAATTATAAAAAAAAATCTTAATAATTTTCAATAAGTAAATAAAACGGAGATTTTTTTTTATAAAATAAAAAAAAATGTTTTAAATAGTATACAGTTTTTAAGTTTAAGTTTAAAACTATAATTTTAAAAATTATAAAGTTTAAATATAATATTTACAAGAACAAGAAGCTGTGTTGTGTGTTAAAAAAAAATAATTCGCGGAAATAACTGTGTTTTTGCCAAAAAAAAAAAATAGTGAATAATTTTTTAATTTTTATTTTAACAGAAATTCTGTGCTTGTTTTTATATTTAGTTTTTGTTTTTAATTTAAACTTAAGTTGAAAAGAGAGGGAGAGAAATTTCCCCAAGTTAAAATTGGGGGTTCATTTATTAGTTCTGCAAAGTGCCGAAAAATTCCGTTTAGTGTGCAAAAAAAAAGAAAACACAAACAACAACAACAAAAAACATTGCAGAAACCAAGTATATTTTTTTGTTTTTCTTTTCTTTTTTTTAAGAAAAAGGAAAAACGCGCTATTTGCAACGTTTTTTCCCTGATTTTTGCATCTGTGTGTGTTTTTTTTTCTATTTCTTTCGGGGGAAAATTATTGAAAGGATGCAAAAAAAAAGAATTTATTTTGTTTTATTTGAAATTGAAATTCGGCGGTAAAAAAAAGTTCACATGGTGAAGTGAAGAAGAGATGAGAAAAGAGCTTTGAGTTTCAATTTGCAAAGATATAGTGAAGAGATTTCGGGTATCCACCCTCATGCATCGGCGCAGCGGGATAGTTCTATAAATTATCAAAAAAATATAATAACTTAAACCATTTTAAATAAAATAAAAAAAAAACGTGAATTTGGTGGATATTTTCAAATTAATATAAAGTTTAAAACAAATATAACTTGTTTGCAACAATCTTAAAAAAAAAACTGTTCCAAAATTGTGAAAATTTAAACTACGTAAAAACAACCCCGTTCACAATACAAATTTATATTATCAAAATATTGCAAATTAAGTGAATTTAATATTAACGTGCATTTGTGATAACTAAAACAACAAATTAATGAAATTTGACGTTTTTTTCAAGTGACATAGTGAAATTTAAAAAAAAAAAAAACATTTTTCAAGGACTTGTAACAAAATATACAAAATAAAAAATATTAATTTGTGAACTTGTGAAAAACTGCACAGAATATTATTTATTTATTTACAATAGAAGAAAATCCGCGCGCTAATTTCTGTTGCAGAAGTGACATTTTATTTGTTATTTTGTTTTTATTTATTAATAATTATTGTTATTATTTTGGACTCTAATTGTTTTTTTTTTTTTTTTTTTTGTTTTAAAGTGGAATTGTATATTTGTGAAATGTTTACTACAATTGGTTTCTTCTTATTTCTTTTGTTTATTTTATTGGATTAATTGGAATTAATTACAAATTGGACTGAAACTGATGGGATTTTTCACTGGAAATGTGTGTAAATATTTTTGTTATTTATATTTTAAAGATTTATTTATCTTTATTAGAAATATAATATTATTAGATTTAAGTTTTGATTTCTGATATAAGAAAAACGATATTTTATATTGAAGCGCTCAAAAAGAATGGAGGCAATCTATGTATCTAGTAGTTACCTTAGAAAGCTGCAACACTGATATTCGTATAAACAAAGATTTAAGCCGGCTAAATCACATTATATACTGTATTTCTTTTTGTACTAAGCCCGGGCTTTTATTATTATTATAATACTAAAAAGGTTTTAAGATACATTCAATCTAACGCATCTCATCATAAACAAATGCAAAATCAGCGATATCAATTGAATTTAATTACACCGTAAAAAATTTCTGCGGTAATTTTACAAAAATGGCCCTAGAAGTTTCTGATTCATATGCAGTTTTGTAAATTAAAAATATATTATTCTGAATATTCTGAATTGCAATAACTGTGCAGTAAAACAGTTTTCAAATCGCTATTTGTAATTTTATGGTACTTTTGCACTATGAATTTACATACATATTTTTCTACAGTGTACTTTACTAACTATAATTTCAATCTGCGTTCAAATTTTGTTTACTTATTTTGGGGTGGTAGCATGCAAGATGTTTCAATGGACTTTTTCATAAAAAAAAATTAAGGGTTACAGAAATTTTTGTATGAAGAGAGGTCAATTGAAACAACTTACGTGCTACCACTCCTGCACACTTCCTTATATGGCCGTTCTTTTCCAAATATTTTTTGGTCGCATTTTCGTCAAAATATGTATAACCAATCGGGTTTCATGGTTTTTTTGACCAAGAAAGTTTGCTGGTTTAATTTTTGATATTTGCCAGTATATTTCACATATTAATCTTAAAGCGCTTTTTGTTAAATAAGGAGTTGTTTTTGATTAGTTATGGCAATTTCATAAAACCAAGATGGCCGTAACACTGCAGAATTCAGCTACAGACTTCCAATTACAGTCTTGAAAATGCTCTTAATTAGTTAGTTAACACCTTCCAAATTTCACAAGCATATATTTATTGTATTAGGCTGGTTTTTGAGAATTCCAATATCTAAGTTAGTTGCGACTGCGCCAGAATGATAGTAGTAGTATACAAAATTTCCCAGTATGACTTTTGGCAACCGCTGAAATTTCAATCAATTATTTCTTTGGTGAAAATCGGAAGTTAATACAAAGTAATGCAAAATGTAATGACCTGTATGTAAAAACCTGTATGATGTAAAAAGAAAGGCCTTACCAGGGCGGACATTCCAATGTAAATGTAATGCAGTTGGTATTGCGTGCGGTAAGGTCTAGAGTTTGTGAATTGTGATTACCAAATCGTTTCCATAGCCATTACAAGTCCTACTGGGTTGTTTACCGCGTTGATTGTTTGCGTTTCTTGATATCTTTATTATCAATTAAGCAGTCAATATAAGTAAATTCTACATTTCAATTTCTTTCTCGTACTATATTGTGGTTTTTTATTCTTATGCTCCTTTAACCTCCCATAGAACATAGCACCGAAAAATTGCCCTCTACCGGTCTCCGTTTTGCAAGGTTTTGCTTCATGTTGTTTTTAGGTCTTCCAAACTCGACGATCTCCTTTCGGAATTCAGGCCTGTTTGGCTAGATTCTCGTTCTCGTGTCGCAAGGTCTACCCTTTCTATGCCATCATAGTTCTTCATTTCTTATCATTTATTTTTCATTTTATTTTGAAAGCGGATTTTTAGGATATGACATTAGTAATTATTGAAGAGAATGTAATGAATTGGCTCATTATCCATGTTTAGCAACGTATACTTAGAATATAAAAAAGAACTGCCTTAACAATGAAGTTGAACAGACTCAATTTGGTATTAGTTCAGATCTCCGATATGCGCTTCCTCCTTTATTTATTCTAGAACTGAACTGTCTTCTTCTGCCTAGTCATTTTCGATAGTAATGCTACCGAGGTGGCAGAATCTTGGAGAAGGCTGCCACATTCCTCCATGATTTTAATGGAGCGATTTTGCATCTTATCTAGCCATGCTAAATTCGATTTTGAGATACCTGCGCGGATAAACGACTTGAATTCACGACGGGGTCAGTTGTCGAACTTTTAGATTGTAACCAGGGCAACTACATCTCTTAAGAAATTCCAGGCTTCGAGATAGGGTATTTTCATAAACACAAGACTGCTAGGACACTGCAGAATTGAGCTACCAACTTCCAATTGCTTTATAGTTTCATGGGAAATTCGCTGAAAATCGTGTGCCATTTGAACTATCGAAGAAGTGATGCGAACTGGCCATCGAGTTCTTGCGGTTTCGCTTTATTGGACTTCTTTTTTTAAGTTAGTTAAGATACATAAAATACTGACGATCAAAGAAATTAGCAAAACTCATTCATTGAAAATGCGAAACCATAGAGATTAAGCTATCCGATCGGAGTATGGTCCATCTCTTACAAGTTCTCCCACCTACAACACTTTGCTAGTTTCTTGGCTTAGAAGAGTAAGCGAGGAGTGAACATCCTGTTCGATCGTCGAAATCAGCCTACTGCAACGGTTCTTCTCTTTTATTCTGAGCTATGATTTAAGCTATAAAATTAGAATATGCCAGTTCATTAAAGAGGTCCACGTATAATGCTTGGATGAAAAGACCAATATTTTTCGAGTAGATGAAGGGACATTTTATTCCCGAAGTAAAGAAATTTTTGTCAAAAAAGAACCAACCGCTAAAACACTTCTACTTCTTGACAATGAATCAGTGCATCAACTCGAAAAAGATTGGTGAAAATTTTACTGTTCTGTACATACCATGCAATTGTACAGCCTTAATTCAACCAATGGACCAAAATGTGATCAAGAACATTATAAAGTAAATAACAAAAAAAAACTCCTGTTGCAAGTTTTTGGCCGGAAGTTTTTTCTTCTTTTTTCTGTTTTCTGCATAAGACATTTCTTCCCCAACGGACTGTAGTTTGTACGACAGTTTTGGGTCTCGTACGACAGTTTGTGCGGTCTGTGGCAACAAGGTTCTTCTATAAAACGAAATAGATCTCATAACCCGACGGGTTCTTTGTGGGTTCTATTGGGGCCTTGTGTAACTAGGATTTAATTTTTGCATCGTAATGTTTTGACACGGTTAATCGAAGTTAACTAGACCCTAGTTGTAACTAAATTCGGTATCATATGTTTTGGTCTCACCTTCGTATACATAGGTCTTTGAGACAAATCCACGTTCCCCAGTTCCATTGAATGTCACTTGTTCTACTGTTGCGATAACGTAATTTTTATGCCATTTTATAAGAAATAATAGTGAAACACCTTTATTGTACTCCGTAGCTCCCTCAAAGTTGTCTCGGACAGTTTTTTTTGTAGCAGAATTGTGAATTTGAAAATTGTTGCTTAGGGAGTAGTGTTGTTTGTCTCATAGTTGTTTCCGCAGTACATGTAACATAAAACTCCTATTTACCAAATCGAATTCGGCGTTTCGACAAAGTAGAGGGCTCAAGGAAACTAATTAGATTGTGCTTCGCGATGATCTGCAAAGTGTGCTCAGTAAAGAAGAGACTTTGTGAATCCGATTTGCTGCTTTTTAATCATTTGATCTTGTTATCCTAAAATCTGAGAGGGGACTTTTCTTACAGAAGATCGTCATATATTCCTCTTGGTTAGATTCATCTTTCTTGGTATGGCACCTTCATTACAGAACCTTCCTTCCAAATTCTTCGGAATGGTACAGGTGTTTTAGAAATTTCTAGGTTTTGGATTTTTTTTTATATGAAAAAACCAAGCTTAGGTGTAACCCTTTGTACTACCAGTCCGTCATGTCGTTCAGTTCATGCTGCAATGTCTAGTAGTAAGCTTGGTTTGAAGAATAGTTGAGAATAGGAAAGGTTAGAGGGGGTCTGGAGGGTGTAGAAGAAAATGACGATGAACCTCACGTTTGAAATCTAAGGTGTTGTACGAGTTCGGAAATACTGACTGCGGGAGATTATTCCACAGTCGAGTTGTTCTATTGATAAACGAACTTCTAAACCGTATTGTGCGTGAACGGGGGGGCTGTAGGGTATGAGGGTGAGCCGAGCGGGCTAGTCTTGTGTTGCGGGAAAAGTATTGCCTGGTCCTGAATTTCAGTGGAACAGTCGCCATGGTAATAGCGATAAGGTATGGAGAGGGCTGCTACATTCCTACGGTGGCTTAAGGTGTCTATGGAGGCGCGAAAGGGGCCATCACCAATGAGTTTAAGGGCACGATTTTGCACCTTGTCGAGACAAGCCAAGGTGGTTTTTGGGGCACCTGCCCAGATATACGAGTTGTATTCGAGGCGCGGCCGAATGTAGGATTTGTATATTGTAGCCAATGCGGCTGGCTGGAGGAGGAACTTGCATCTCTTGAGAAATCCAAGGCATTGGGAGGCTTGTTTTGCGATGTGAAATATGTGATCATTCCATCGCAGATGCTCCGTTAAAGTTACCTCTAGGATGTTAAGAGTTGAGTCAGCCGTTAGATTCTCTTTATCCACTGAGATAGGAGGAAGGTCGGTACAATTTTTATTGGAGATCAGACAATACTTCGTTTTTGTGGCATTGAATTCGACGCGGTTCATTTCGCCCCAATGAAGAATCGATTCGATATCCCGGTTGATCGAAGTCGACATCAGTTGACGGTGGTAAAGACAAGGTCTGGCACGTGCTTGTCTTATATTGTCGAAGGAGTAAGAGAAATTCAGAGTACCGTCATCAGCGAAGCAGTGAAGTGGGTTGGAAGGGATTGAGAGCAGATCATTAATGAAGATTAGAAAAAGTGCGGGTGAGAGAATTGACCCCTGTGGAACTCCGGCCGAAATGAAATGTGGGCTGGATTCGACGCCGTCCAATACTACCTTGATTGATATAATTCAGCCTCAATTGTTTCAGTTGGCTTCTAACAAATTTGCCGGGATGCCAGATTTTCTAGTTGCTTTACTCATAGTCATTGCATGATTTGCGATTACTATTCCTTATAGAATGTGCATTACCCTATTTCCTACTCTCTCTATCTTTAGAGCACGGTCGTATAGACAGGTCTGCGAACTTCATATACCATCCCATAGAGTGAAGTGTGATTGATATCGTTCGACTTTGAAGTATAGTTCTTGAATGGATCACTGGCGGCGCAGTAGTCGAAGTATCAAATTTCGACCGCGTGCTCTTCGTGAACTTCGACAAATACGCCATCTGCAGTCTAAATCAAGAAGCTCCAGTAGCGATACGCGTATCAGTCACAGGTTTGAGAAACGAGTTCGCAGACCTGTCTATACGACCGTGCTTTAGAGTTACCGGTAGTGATGAGCAAAAATGGTCTTGTTCTTGCAGTCTTGTCTTGTTCTTGCGCACTTAGCAAGACCAAGAATAAGAACAAGACTTAGTTATGCTTGCAAGAACAAGAACAAGACAGACTAAGCAAGAACAAGACTAGATTAATCCTGTTCTTGCGTTTGCTCATCACTAGTTACCGGTGATTGCTGTTGCCCGTTTCCGAGAATTTTTTCTAAAATTTTGAAGTTCCTGAGTTTTTTTTTACTTAAGTAAGTATATGACTAAAGCTCTTGTCTATACTATTGATTGAAACTTTTGTGTATCATCTTCCTAAAACACCGTAGATACTCGAAAATATTGTTATCGCATAGAGTTACAAGTTGATTTATATACAAAAATATTTCTCTCTTATTTTTCTCGCAGTTTTTTTTGGGGGTTAGGGGGAATAAGATAACAAAAAATTAAAGCAAGTCATCATTCCCACATGCTCTCATAAAAGTATCTGGATCGAATAATTCTACAATAATCACTCAATGTCAAATGCCTAGACATATCAAGATGACAAAGTTAATGACATTTGATTGTTTTAGGGCTTATTTTTCGTCTATATATAAACAAACATGATAGAAGTATGAGAGATATTGCGAGATGCATTTATTGCAATGAAGTATAATTTTCTCGGTTATTGTTTTGAGTGGTTGTAACAGTTTCGAATATGTACATTAATAATATTAAAAAGAGAAATGATATGTCATATACATATATACTATGTCATATATGTACATATGTTTTATATATCGATTGTTCAACTAGAAGAATCTAGTGACATGTAATACACGTATAGAATCATATTGCAGCAGATTCAAATAAAAATTTACAATGACGAAAGCGTAAAATTCAATTGGGAAGTATGAAATAGATGATCAAATTAAACTTCGACAAAATTTGGTAGATGTGATGAACGTTCTAACTGGAAATACGAGTGAACAGTAAATATGGGTTTAAAAGGTAAAAAAAAATTTAAGACACCACTTGGCATTAGTTTTTTATTTAATCTCAAAAGCGTTGTCCTTATAGAGCTTTGTCCAAATGTCGTGTAGAATGTGGAAAGAGGTCTAGCCTCTTCTACTTGTAAAATATCTAGCCTTTATGTTTCGTGAACGACTATTAATCTTATTGTACTGTACTCTTTTCCTCTGATATGTACGATAGATCACTTTGTAAGTTTTAGCAGTTGACCTAGTGATTTGATGCTCGGACTTGTTTTTTCGAGGAAGATTGTGTTAAAAAATGTGGGACAGGTAAAGCTTATGGAGGGTCCTCCTGGTCTTTCAATCTGCCATAAATGGTTAATTTAAGACGCAGCGCTCAGTAATTATGGTATTCAGTATTCTGGCATTGTTTCTAACGCACTCAAGCAGTTATTTAGACCTATTGCGGAAGCCTCATGAAAAAACTGCTGGGAATTGACTGAACTAGGCATGGTGCACTTGAAGACTTGATTTAAAACATTCAGTTCATCAAGAGTGCTCTGGTAGCCCTAGACTAATTTAGACTAGGTCCTACGAAGCCTTGCTGTGCAAATATTATTTTGGGGACAAAGAAGATAAAAATTTTGCATGTTATCATAAGGCATCCTTAAGTTATCATCGGTGCATTGCAATAAATCATCAACCTCAGTAAGAGTCCGAGGTTTTACCCCAAATCTCTGTGCCCACATCTGAATCTGGCTTGAGTCAGCCGCATTCATTCGTACATGAGTCCACCATTTTAGTTAAAAATCAGAAGCTATGTTTAGTACCGGATCGAATCTCCTATTTTCAGCTTCGAAATATCCGCCGAAATCTTTTAAGAAGAGGTTTCCAAATACATTGTGTTTGATGTTGGCGAGAGCTGGACAACTGCAGAGAAAGTCTCCGGTGGGTGGTCTCACTGGCATCTTCCTTTTCGCAGTTATCTTAGCAGAATGTATTCGAAATCGACCATTCAAGCGATCCCCAAACTAGGGACTCACTCCGTCCAATCCTGCTTGCGCTAAGCAATCGAACCAGAACTAGTCTATTGGGTATGTTTAATGGACCCTTTATTTTTTAAAGCCCCAATTGGCTCTCTTTATACAGAAATTTGTATATATTTTTCTTTGCCTGGAATCCACATTGGTGCAACAGATAGGTTAGGTTAGGTTAGATATGGCTGAGCTGTTGGCTTAAGTTCATACACTTAGGATAGACCCATTCTAATACCACAGTGACCCCACTTTTAATCTGATGTTAAAGTGTCGTTCGTTTGTTAAACCATCCCGAGGAAGTAATGAATGTTCTGAGTTGCGGGATCCCAATCTCCGCGATTTCCGCAAGCGTGTTTAGAAAAAGTTCACCAAATGTTGTTAGTCTCCTTCTGCTTGGGGCTTGGCAGTGACAGAAGAGATTCAGTACACTTTCCTCCTGGTTCAGATTTTTACAGCTTCTGCAATAATCGTAGGTCTCAAGACATAGGCGGGTCGCAAGCGTCCCTATCAGATAGTGTCCGGTCAGCACTCCCACTATAGTTTGAAAAACGATGGTGAAGTATTTGCTGAGAAAAACATCATGAAATCTGGTGCCTATATCAACAACACAGTGCAATTAAACGTTTTATTTTTGTTTTCGATTGTTAACACGCACCACAACAACAATTAAATTAAACCAGCGAAAAACAAGAGGCTCTACACCGAACTCTGATTTGTTTCCATGTGTGTATCGGACAACGACTTCTTTGATAGAGATCTGGATATTGAAGCTGCTGCCGATGACAAGTTCGTCTAGGCCATTCGATTATCCATGCTATGGTTCCAATGAAAGAATGCTCGATACTTCTATTTCGGCAATACTTGGAGTTGTGTCCACGTCGGCAGCAGCGGTAACATCTATACCATCAGTTTTCAGCATCTGTCTTCTTTCCGATAACGATTTTATACTATTGCACCCTTTGGCCTCGTGATCAGATCTTCTGCAGAAAAAACAGCTATTTTCATTTGCACTCGTGGTGAATATTCCCAAAGCCGTTCTAATGGGCTTTGAATTGATGTTTGGCTAACGACTCTTATGCGGCTTAGCTTCACTTGCTTTCTCCAGCGATTCCATTTTCCTTTTTAAAATTTTTTGCAGACACTAGACTTGTTTGTTGCCGATCGATTTTATGGATGTAATCTCAGTAGCAGCTGATGTACTAGCTTCTCCATCATTCTTGTTGTCATTTTCTCCATGATCTGTTTCACCCTTTTGGTATCGCACAAGTCATCATAAAAACAATGGAAATCTACCCGCAGATCATTGGCCAGACAACGTAACAAAACACGCTTTAGCATGACGAAATAATTCGAGGACGGAATTGCTAAGCTACAGATTGAGCGAGTAGCAGCTAAAACGGAGTTGTATAGTGTTCTGAGATCTGACGCATCTGATCGCAGTACCACGGGCTGAGTTGAAAACAGATTCTGCATCGTCGACAATTTTGTCCATTTTACTGTATTCCTCTTTGAGCAAGGAGATTGCTTCATCATAACAGGCCGGTGAAGGTGTGAGATCAGCTATTGTTATTAACACTGCTTTTCCTATTGACACTGTCTCTAAATAATTGAGGGAAGTATTTTCGTGTACTAACATTCGGTATTGTTCCCAGAATGGAACCCACTCCTTGAAGTCTCCTGAGAAACTTTTTCAACTTAACTGCCCGTGAATTTTCTTTAGGCTCTGCTGAGTCAGAGATTGGAGCTCGTACACTGGCGTTAATTGACTGGTCCTATGATTGACGCACTTTCTTCAATAGTTGGTTGATACACGCGATGGTTCCAAAGGCTTTGTCATAATATTCGGCTATACTTTCTGCTTTCTTCTCGAAGTCTTCAGGATCAGTGTTGGTTCAATACATACATATATTGTTACTTCTGAACAGGTTTTCTACAGAGTTTGGCTTCTAGTAACAGAACACAATCACCGATTCTGTCAATTCAGAGTCAGTTTTCTAATAAATTGTATCAGAATGGTTTTGAAGGGACTGGCCTTAATCTTTTCACTAATGCAGAAGTTAGAGACCAAATCAAGTTCATGCTGTTAATGCTTTAACTGCAATCTCCTGTTTAACTATTTAATACATAATATGATAACATCGTCTAGGTAACACTGCCCGAAAAAGCTGTGCTCATTGGATCGTTCTAGAAGTGGATCTAGAAAACGCTATCATAGCAGTAAAGATATAACTCCCCATGTGGACTTCCTTGGCCTTCCACTCAAAAAGAATGACCATCTGGTGGGCCGATACCATTATTAAAAGTGTTGCCTTAGTGTCTTCTTAGAGCTCTTGCTATAATGTCAAATATATATAGAGAGCTCTTGCTATAATGTTATGTCAAAAATTCCGTAGATATCCTCTGCCACTGTACTATATTAAAGGTCCTTCTTCGCCATTAACAAATTAGATATTAAACGTAGCTAATTGAGCTTTTTCCTAAAAAAATTAGTTATTATAATATTTTTTTATTATAAGTCATTTAATTAAGACTTTTATAAAATGCAAATACAATATCTCTGACACATGACTTCATAACAAATATTTAAAACTCACAACAGTCCACCGGATAAAAATCCGTACAAGAATCAATCAAAAATTCTATAAAATTCTAAAATCCTCGCAATAACCATAAAAAAAAACAACTTAAAAACCGCCGCGGACTCTTTTCTAATTAACGCCGACTACTCGTTTTCCGCCACACTTAACAATTTCGAGATTTCATAATTTCATTGAAAATATGCAAATATCACGCAAACTGTGATAAAAAGATAAAAATGTCAAAAGCTTAAAAATTTTTTTTTTAAATTTTATTTTGAAAAAAAAATTTGGGTTTTTTTTGAGAAAGAAGAGTAAGAGGGAGAGAGAGTATGAAAAAAGTAATAATCAAAACTCTACAAAAAAAATGCATTTTTGATCATGAATGGAGACCAGTTTTACTACAGCGAATTTTTTCTTGTTCTTGATTCAAAAACACACACCGCCAAAAAAGTCAGCCAGCAAATTGCTTGTTATTCAATATTAAATTCGTTTTTTTTTTTTTAATTTTAAATTTTATAGTTGTTTAGAGCTTTTTTTGGTGACGCAATTTCTAAAATTTATTCTATAAAAATAAAAATGTTTAAAGGTTAGAATTTTTATATTGTCATTCTCTGTTGCATACAAAATTTCAGTGAAAAACTCGCATTCCATGCACAAAATTTAACAACATTTCACAAAATACAATTCTTATTAAACAAAATAAATCTACATATAAATTTTTTTTTAATGAATTTATTTTTGAAAAGAAATTTATTGTTATTGATTTTTAAATATTATGTATAAAACGTCAACAACTTGTTTTGCTGGCGATAAAAAAATGTTTTAATAATAATCATTGTTTATTTTTTTGTTTCTGATTTTTAAGGTAAACATGTTTTCAATAAAAATAATTCAAAGAAACTGTACTCGAGTAGTTGTTGAGTTAAAGTGCAAATATTAAAAGTAAAAGAAATAAAAATATAAAAATAAAAATAAATTGTTCAGAGAAGAAGAAGGCGAGAAAGAGAGAGAGAGAAATAAAAGTGAGTGTTTAAAAGTGTTTAAAAAAGAAAAAATAAATATATCTACACAATATACAATATTATTTACAATCGAAAAAAGTACCAGAAAATAAATATTGTAAAAATGACCAAACAAAAGACGATTTTAATAACATTGGAAAAATAAAAAAACAATAAAACACAAAAAATCAAGTAAATCAAACAAGATTTGTTTGAAATTTTTACTTAGTGTGAGAAAAACGAGTGTTTTTTTAGTTAAATGGTGTTAAAATATAAATAAAAATATAAATTAACACTAAAAAAACAAAAGCCCCATCACGCAAAAACACAAAAACAAACAAAAAAATTTCAAAAATGGATTGAAAAAATAAAATTTTCAAAAATTCATATTCAAAAATTAAAAATTACAAAATTTTTCCTTTCGAAATAAATCTATACGAAAAAAAAGGTGATCATTTTGGGCTTTTTTAAAAAAAATAAAAATCATACGGAAATTCGTAAAATATTTAAAAATTATATATTCAAAATAAAAAAAATATTTATAAAAAAAAATAACAATTTCGCGATATTATAACAAAAAAACAAAACATAAAAAATTACTATTCATTAAAAATTTAAAAATTATATATAAAAATCACCTTTTAAACAAAATTTAATATTCGGGATAAGTGAATTTAATTACTATTAGTAAAAAAAACCACAAAAGTAAAATTTTAAATAAAAAAAAGTATATATATGTAAAAAATATATATAAAAATTTAAAATTTACATTTAAAAATATTCAAAATTTTTGGTTTGGATCATTTGCAATAAATAAAAAAATACAACAAAAAAAAATTTAATATTTAAAAAATATAAATATTAAACAAAAATTTTCGTTTCGGTAATAAATAATAAAGTAAATAAATAATAATATTAATAAAAAAAATATTAAAAATATAAATAATAGTAATATGTAACATTTATGTTGTAATATTTCATTATATACATATAATGTTAAAATATTAATTATTAAATTTAAACAAAGTGAATATTTGTGAGTGTGTAAAAAACATATACGAAAAAGAAAATAAAAATAAATTAAAAAGTAAATTTTTTTTTTTCAATTTTGATAAGAAAAAAATTTAATAAAGAAGAAGAAGAAAATATATATATATGTATATGTAAAAGTGAGGATTTCCCCAGAATATAAAAATTCGATAACTAAATTTTGAACGATTTTGGCTGAATTGTGATTTGGAAAAACGAGTCCTAAATAAGGTGAGTGGTTTGTTTTTAAATATTTTTTTTGTATTACTTTTAATTATTTTAAGATAATTTTTTTTAATACAAGTAAATCATAACCAAATGCCACTTTATATAGTTTTAGTAATAAGATTTGTATGACGGGTGGCCCTTATTTTTAAAAGTTAGAAATTTTTACATGCTTACCTTCGAAATGGTTCTCTTCTAAGAATAAATAATTCTCCAAAAATTTCATCTCAATTGATTGAAATCAACCCGTGCCGAAAACGCTCTAACGGTTTTTATTTGAGAAGAATTTTTATCAACAAAAGAGTTGAAGAAATCGACATATTTCGAAACAGAGCAAAGACGTGTATACACGTCCTCAGCAGTTTAGCGATTTTTTATATTTTTGTGTTTGGGGCTTGGAAGAAACGGTTAAGGCTTGTTGTTTCGACACTACTACAACAAATACCGGCGAACAGGATGGCGTTTGCGTTGTTCTAGAAGATTTATTAGAAAGGAAACTATTACCTTCATATTTTGGAAATAGTTTTAAGAGCTGTCTTCGAGCTTAAAATACCGGGGAAATCTAGCCCCAATATTCAACATTTTAAAAGACTCGTTATCCAGGCGCAATGCATCATGCTCGCTGGATGTCGAAAGCAATTTATTCATTGAAGATTCACTTATTAAGAAATGAATTTAAAATTAAAGTAAGACTGATTGAAATGTTCTTGAGAGCGGGTGAGTTGAGAACGGAGTGATTTTGCGCACTTTTCTTTTCGAATTAACTTTCGTGGTGAAATTTTAGATTCTCACTGCGCACGGAAAAAGCGATTTTTAGATTCCCAATTGTTTTGGCGTCGGGTATATAAGGATCATTGCTTTGTAGCGAGGATCTAGTTCTTCATCAAATTGATCAAGACATTCTAAAATTGTTCTCTGGAGCACTTCTGGCAATGCTTGTCTATTTTTGACTTTTACTCCTGCAATGCGTTTTCGGTATCTCCTTCTTCCTTTTCTATCAATTGGAACTATCTGAGCTCTCATATTTTCTGGTTGTATAGGAAATACATACCTCTTTACACTTGTTAGATACGTTGG
Organism: Thereva unica; assembly: GCA_949987705.1. Classification (NCBI taxonomy): domain Eukaryota; kingdom Metazoa; phylum Arthropoda; class Insecta; order Diptera; family Therevidae; genus Thereva; species Thereva unica. The sequence goes on from OX465285.1 coordinate 76,640,638, forward strand.
TTTTGATAAAAAAATGAGGACTTTGGTTGTTATCACATACTACACCATGAAGGATAGCTCAGATATCTGCATATACTTTGGGGTCTTGTTCAGTTCAAAAACCAAACTTCACACCAAAAAGAAAGGAACCATATAAAAATCGAAGTCATACAAAGCCGGTAAGATTGTGAATGCTGCAGCATTTTCTACGTGGATTTCTTCCTCCTCTTCAGAATCACTAAATTCATGCCGCAGAACTGGAAACTCAACCTGGGTCGGGTTTGAGATTTTTCTTGATTAGAAGGCGGGATTTCAGCACTATTCGGGTAGTCTGACAGCGTAAGTCTTTGTATTCTAGGGGTTTAATATCGCATACCTATCCTTCTTCTTTTAATGAAATATATGGTTCACTAGTCCTTCGGCCTATGGCGCCTGAATCTCAAATTTCACAAGCTTAACAGAGGGATTTGTCACTCACTTAGACTAGTCTGTTCAAGCAAGCCGAACAATAAGATCCTTCTCTTCACTACAGCGGAACAGTGGCAGATAACTTCTTCGAGGCAAAGCCTACAGATTGAATACTCTGTTCTACTGATCTTTCCTTGTCTGACAACCATAAAAAGCCAACCAGTATCCTGGAATTATTTAAACTACGTCCCAACAATTCTCTGACTGCGTTACTAGGCACCGACAAAAATCAATTATTCAGAGTAGATGTGGACCCGCAACATTCGTCTAGGATAGATAGTTTAATAGCCGAAACCTAATCGGCTAAGAAGCTTAATAACCGGGACCACTTGTTTGACAAGAGCGTCAGCCTGTTTTATTGCCTACGAGGCTCTATTCCAAACTCATGTAAGCTTTGTTTTATAGGATTTAATCGCTTTGTAATTGGCGTATGCCCTTTTTAAGTTCTCGAATGTCAAAAACAAAAATTCATATAAAAGATGTTGTTTATTGGATGAACCAGTTAAATTTTGCAGCTTTTAACGAGATCAGCAACATAGCGAGCCGAGCGTTGTCATGCTGCAAAATCATTTTGTCATGCACTCGAATGGTGCCTTTTGGTTTGGTGGCTCAGAACAAATGCATTAGTCATGTTCGGTAGTGAGCTCCCCTGTGATGTTTTCACCCGGTAGCACGAGCCGAGCTGGTCCCACTAAATTTAAAGTTTGCATTTGCTTTGTCGAACCATGGATTTGTGGCTTGACCTTCGATGCATGTTGCAATGCGATGCAAAAGACCTAAAAATACCCTCTGTCTTTGCCATCGGAGCAGCTGTTCGCACTTGAAAATGCGACATTTGACGCCTCTCAGCTTCAACTCCTATAGCTTCCAATCCCCTTGATATTGGACCATTTCTTTGAAACCATTCGTAACACGTTCCTTCACTAATAGAATTCTCATCATAAGTTTCTACAATCATTGGACATGCCTCAGCTGCAATTTTTTTTTTTTTTTTTTTCAAATTGAAGGCAAAAAGCAAAACTTTCCGCAAATGACGTTTCTGTTGTGACATTTTTGCGGAGCATTTTACTCCTGGCGCGATCTATTGGAAAACAGTTGTTTTACGTTTGGTCTTTTACCATAATTTTGTAACTATTCAGAATAGAAGAGTGGTTTCTAGTAGAGTGTTATAAGAGAGTGGAATAAGTGGCTATAAGTTGGACGTGCTATAAAAAGGTTTCAACAATTTTCTTATCGTATAAAAGCAAAACTGTTCTGTATTCCATTTCTTACCACATCTATGTTTCAAGCGTGATTCATTTGATGGCAAATGGACTCCGTGACATGACGGCGACTTCAGTGTAGCACCGGGAGCATCAGTGAAAAAAAAAATATCGGTACGATATAATTCCATGCAAACAAATTGAGAAAGGCGCGACATGTTCCGAGAAATCCGATGTAGTGGCGCACCGACGATCTCAGTACTCTTCAGGCGTCCGTGAAAACAGAACATACGATGTGACGACCTAGCTGCATTTTGTTTTGGCCGGACGCAATGACCGCTGGCCAAGAACGGGGCTGATAATAAAAGTCCATCAGCACTGATAAATATCAAAATGAGTAGGAATACACGCAACCCAGCTATGCCGAACAGGATGCACGGAAAAGCGTTTTATTCTTCTTTTTGACATTTTATCAGCGCTCATGCACTCTTAGAAACGCTGCTATATTCTACTTCCAGATTAAGTCAGTTCAAAACTTTAATTAAAATTAATTCTTAATAGAATGTTAAATAATTTCAAAACATTTATTTCAAAACCTTCCAAAAAAAACACATTGCTGACGTCGTGTCCCACTTAATTGTGCAACCTTGCGGACTTAATCAATATTCATTCGGTCAATTGCATCTAAGAATGATTTATTTTCGCCAAAAAACAATTCACTTGATTTTTAATTGCAATTGTTTTAATTTGAAATTGGTTTTGCATCAATAAATTAACAAAAATACTTTTACTAGTCCGAAGGTTAATAGTCGGCTTACGCATTCGCAAAATTTAATTGAATTTTGTTAATTGTATCAAATTTTATTTTAATGTTGAATTGAATGTGTGGTTATAAAAATAGTTAATTATATGTATTTTATAAAAGATTGTTATATCGTGAAAAATAAATAGAAATTTTAGTACATATATAAAGTTGTGTATAGAGATCAATCAAAATTTGTTGACCCTTTAAAAACCTTTTTCGATATTCGAATTAGCATTTCGAATTTGAAATTCATTCACCATTCATCATAAATCGAATTAAGTACATTATTCCGCAGCTTTAGTAGTATTGTAATAAAAATTAATAGAAAAATACAAAAGAAATCTACAAAATAAACTCAAAGACAGCTTAAACTTGAGCCATTTACAAATTAAACGATAAAAATTCAAACCTGCGCGCGCATACATATTATATTTTAGACGAGGCGTAGACCAAACTTTAAATAACGAAGCAGAAAAAAAAATGAAAACCCCAAAATAAAATCGAAAACGAAATAAAACATTTCAGAACTAGAAAAAAACTTGAAAAAAAATAAATAAAGAAGAAGAAAAACGAAGAAGAAGAAGAAGAAATCAGCATATTACGTCATTTGTCGGGTCGCATACTGAACTGAAGAGCATAAAATTCCGCCGATTCGAGTCCAAAAAATTTGAACAAATTTAGAAGAGCCCCCAAGAAGAGAGGGATACAACGAACGAAAACACTATCGAAAAAGGGGTTTGCATGGGGGACGAGGAGCCATCAGGGGGGCGACAAAATGGTCTGATAAAATATAATATTATGAAATATAGAAGAAGAAAAAATACGCACTTGAATTATACCGAACGTTTTAGATAGAAGCAGCGCGACAAAAAAAAATATAATGTAGCAGTTGAAAAAAAACGCGCTATCTGTATTGTGGTCCCACCAAAAGCAGCAACAACAAAAAAACGCTACTCGATTTTTTTTTAGTACATATATATGTATGTAGGTTCAAAGATTCGCCTTGAACGTTGTCGCCGCCATCGTCTTCCATCTAATCATGCGTTTTCGTTGCCGAATTGATCAAGATCAAAAACGCACACACAAACAAGCATGCGCATACGCAACTTCGCAACACGCACTTTGAATTTTTTATAGGTTGTTCAAAAGCAACAACAAAATAAGTTCGAAAAAACGACAAAAAAAAGCTTATTCGAGAGAAAAAGCTCTTCTTCATTTTTCAAGAAGCTTACTTTTACATAGGAAGCAAAGTGCGTGAAGTGCGTTCGACTATTATCGCGCTTCTATGTATCCCCTCTCTCCCTTAAAAAAAAAAGCTTTTTCGTATCAAAAATTCCTGGGCTACGCGACGCAATCGCAATCTGGGAAGCTTTTACACATGTGGAGAATGCCAATCGTCCGAAACCGAAAAAAAAAATATATGGAAGAACAAGACTATATTTTTTTTGGTCTCCACATTTTCCAAAAGTTATGTTCTGCGTGGTAAACATAATAACTTTTTTTGATAACGATGCAAACGTGAGCTTTTTTCTAAACATGCGCGCGGCGAACGGGGCCTTGTGCGTGAATTGAGTCTGCAGCGCAGACGCAGTCGGCTACGCAACGACTTCTTCTTCTTCTTCGTATGCGGTGAGTCTTTCTTCTAGGTCTATCTTAAAATTTGGTTTCCTCGGTAGGCTCTAGGGAGAGGGTGTTGGGAGAGCTTTTTTTATGTTTGAAAAGTATATTTTTCGCGGCTTGATTTTTTTTCATCGTTTTGCTTCTTCTTCTTTTTTTCGTTTTTTCGATTTGGAGGTTTCCGACCTACCAAATGACAGTCACAAGTGGCGAGACTTTGAAATTAGCTGAATCAGTTTTTTTTTTTCAGTTAAGATTCTTTTTTTTTATCTCGCATTTCAAATTTAATGTCTTTATGCGTATGTGCGAGCTTTATGCGAGTATACTAACGCACAAGGCAAAAAAGTATATTTTTTATAGTTTGCGTTTTTTTTATATATTTTTTTTGGGCTATGTTGCCATTTTTCTACGACAAGTGTCTGACTGTTTTTTTTTATTTCATTTTATCTTCCAGAAGCTTTATCTCTCTCTATAATTCTACCGTTGATTTTGGTGTTGAAAGTATATTCACACAAAATTTGCATATCCTCTTATACATATATATTTTTGCGTTTAGTTTTTATGTTTATAATGTTTTTAATTAATTTATAAATTCAAATGTCATTTTTTTGTTTTTGTTTAAGTCACAGGTTATTTCCGTTGAAATTTGGCATATCTATGACATAATGACTGCATTCGTAGAATATTTTTATATCAGAAAGATTGTTTTTTTTTATTTTTTTTTATTTTTTTTTTTATTTTTGTGTAGAATTTGTAAAAGAAATGGGTTAAGTAGAGATTAGTTTGTGCAAAAAGGATAAAAATATTTTAACTGATTATTAAAAAAAAAAAAAAAAAAATCCATGCATGTTCTGAATGTTTCTATGCTTAATAGTGTATGTTTGTTTGTAGCCTTTTTATCCATGCCATTGGTTCACACATAAAAATGTTATCGGTATTCTTACATATGAAATGTTAGTACATATTTTATTTATGTATGTATGTTATCGTTGTTTTTTTTTCGTATATTTTGATAGAATTTTAGAAGTTTTAATTAATTTTTTTAGATACTCGTCGTAGTGTAAGGATCGCTTCTAGTAGGTACATATAAATAAAAAGATAAAGAATATTATATTTTGTTTAGTAAAAATCATAATTACATAATTTAGCGCAGATAAATAGAGATACAGATTTAGAAAACGTTCAAATAACTAAATTTTAGGCAGTTAACATTGAAAAAATGTTATGAAATATATTTAATCACGTGTTGAATAGTTTTTTTTTAATCAAGATAAAGGTTTTGACATATGTATAAATTTCATAATATAAAGTGGCTAACTTTACGATAAAATTAAATTTTGATTTTTTTTTGAGTAAATTAATATTATCTATTGGCCTTGATATTTATTAATGATATGAACATTGCTAATATTGTACTAGTTTACGTTAAAAGTAAAATAGTACCTTTATTTGTTGGGCATATCATCGCCCGAGTAGAAATAAAAATGGCCTAACAACGGGCGAACACTGACCGTGATTGAAATATAGTCCCTGGTCATGGGCCGGGCATCACACACACCGACAACATGCAAGGGCGAGACACACGGAAACACTATACGTGTATACATGTTGGTGAAATTTAACTATACTCAAAAAAGAAATCATTTTAGAGAGAGCCAAACGGCCATTGTTCGCTCGTTGTAAAGCCATTTTTTGTTTTTACTCGGGCATTACAGTGGGGATGCAGTGAATTAACCTACTGCTTCCTTATTTTATTTATCTTAGATATCGGCAAGAAGCCGTGTTGGAAAGGAAAATGCATCATGCCCTGCCGAAGTCCCAGGACAGAGCTCGCCCCATAAAATCAGGAAAATGCACGCGCATGCTGAACTGTGATTGAGAATGTAAATGAGCCGGTTATTTGGATTTTTTTTAAACAAAGTTTTAGTTAGTTAAGCAAAAAGCTTATGGGGATTTGAGACTCGCATGCGCATCGAAACAGTGATTTTGAGATTCCCTTCTTTTATAGGGCGGCATCAGGGTGACCAACTCGTTAAATTGTTTGCCGCTAAGTAAAGGCCGAAATATCCCTAAAAGCACTACTAAAGAAAAAAATGTATATAAGTCTGTTTAGATGGTTCGCTACCAGGAGCGTTCCTCACGAAGTTTGTGGTGGTCGCCAAGAACGTAGAACATAATTAGCGCTAAAAGAACAAGTTTTGTAACTTTAATTGGAAAAAGCTTTTACATGCGCGTATTTCAGGTTGCTTGGAGTGACCTTAAATGCAGCCTGTCGTATTTATAATATATATCTGATCATATCTCTCACTTAAATCTTCAAAATCTCACTTTCTCTGTAACAGAAAATTTCCAAATGCACGATGTTTGATCCTAGCAAAAGCTAGACAACTGCAAAGAAAATCTTCGGCTGTATTTTTGCAGGTTTATCAAGGGCAAGAAAACAACAGTTCATACACCCGCCTCTGATTTGGAGCCATCTATGTATAGAAACACATAGCTCTTGTTAGGGTGGAAGATTTCCCATCCCTTCCTGGTGGCGAACAACAAATTTTCCAACTAAGGGGAATAAGAGAAACCTTAAGAAAAACAAAACAAAAAATGGCTGTATTGAGTGGTTTGCTCACTGGCATAGAAAGCTATATTCGCACTCTTGATCTTTCTTCGTTGCCAAGAGCCAAAGTTCTTAGGTGATCGGAATAGGCTCAGTGATGTTTTTCTATAGGTGTAAATAGCAACGGCAAGAGGAGTTCTCCCAGGGGTATGCTACGGCACTCCGTCCTTACTCCTCTGCTGTTGCTTGTGTACGATTCTAGTTTTTAGTATAAAGAGGATGCACTGACCACAACCATTGTGAAGTTCGAATAAAACCAGGGTAACCTATTTAGCTTTGATCCTTCTTCTTTCTTGTCGATTATGATGCCATTACATATTGTGGCACCTGCTAAGTTCATGAAAAGTTTTAATTGCGCCCTTGTTTCCAAAAAGGTTGGCCACCCCTGATCTATGCAATCGTTGTCTTGGAAATATTTAAGGGGAATTTTGCCGAAAATGGTGCGGCGTCTTCACGGTCTTTAATAACGGCCAGTAATTGTATTTCTATGGCCGGAAAAGTTGCTCGTTTGTACCAAGTTACGTCTCTTTTTGGTTCAGCCTACTCAAACTACCGCCAACGAAATAAACAATCATTCAGAATTCTAATAAAAAGCTAAGCGAAATGACATATTTAAATGGTGTAACTATTTCCAATATTTTAGAGCATTGTTACAGTCCCCCTAAACTTATTCTTAAAAATGGGGAAAACCCCTAAAGTTGGCATCTCTGCGCTGGATGGTGACATATTCCTCCAGACACCGATGACATGTGTCATCTTCAAGAATTCCTATTAATTTCAGAAGAGAATTCAAACTTCGGTCCCTAGGCGGAAATCCGGGGCTGACTTCTGCCTAACGATACCAAAGTTTTCCTCGACTTGGAAGCATGTTTTAATCATACCCATTCCCAAGTGACCTTCTCCTACCAGTCCCTCCGATTTTCGGCCTATCACTTCTATTTCTGACAAAGGTCCTTGAAAAGCTAATGGCTAAGTACTGAAATAATTGCGTATTGTGAGCGTCTCAAACTTATAAATTATATAGCAATCTCTCCTTAGTAAGTATCACAGCCTTCATCACCCCTGCTTCTGCGAAAACTGTCCTCACAACCACAAGCCACAACATTTTGTTCTTTCTGTTCGTAAACTTTTGCAAAATTTCTTATCAAACCGCTCCCAAATAGTTGAAACTAGGTGGCTAAAGTTCCTCAAGTACCCTACTCCACACTGGAGTCCCCAAGGTTCCATTCTTGGGCCACTTTAATTCAGTATTTTTAATAACGATATTCCCTTATTAGTAAAATATTCTAAGATGCATTTGTACGCAGACACGATGTGCAGTTAAGTCCTTCGAATCGACCTGCTGCGATCACATGTACATTTTGTATATAAGTTACACCATTTTGACCACATTTCACCCTGCTCGAACTCCCTTTTGGCTTGCTCTATAAGTGATGATCGTGAGTATAGGCTTCTACGACTGTTTCACGATATCCTACACAAGCGCAAACTTGCATGCTTCAACCATTTTGTGCAACTTTCGCAATTCTTCAGAAATAATAATTTAATAATTCTTTTTCTTTGCAGCACAGCTTTGAAACTCTCTCCCTAAATTAGATTAAACTTAATTTGAATCACTCAATATATCACACTGGTCCGCGGGATCATAATTCATTTTCAAAGTGGCCCATGGTCTAGAACAGTGATTCCCAAAGTGGGTTCCGCGAAAAAATTTTAGGGTTCCGTGTCACCAGCGCCAAAGCGCAAATACATTCGCAGACTGACTGGCGCTGCGCCGGCCGTTTAACGCGTTCTTGCTAATCAGAAAGTGCGAGTGGCCTTTCTTCCTTGAAATTTGGTCTACGTCACCCCACGTAACATTTTGGCCGCCATTCCATATTCCCATGTCTAGGGGGTTGTGAAGAAAATGGTAATCCGCCCTTTTGAGATGGGCGCCATGGGCCAAACGGTATATTGAGTATACTATATTGCTTATAGTGTTCTACTTATCATACCCCTTCATTTGATACCCATATCGAAGGGGTTGTGAAGAATATTCCAATCCACCTTCTTGAAACTGCCGCCATGGATCTAAAGGTATATTGAGTATACCATATTGCATTGCCATCGGAGCTAAAGCTGTATGCAAAATTTCAGCATAATAAGATATCCGGAAGTATTTGAAAAATTGATTGCAAAATTTGTTTCGTGAAGAAAACAGTAATCCGTCCTCTTGAGACGGCCGCCATGGATCTTACGGTATAATGAGTATACCATATTGCATTGTCATCGGAGCTGAAGTTGTGTGCAAAATTTCAGGGTGATCGGGTAACCGGAAGTATTCAAAAAATCAATTGCAAGATATGTACCGGACAAACAGACAGACAAGAAAGCGGGCTAATAAAACCGTTTTAAAATATATTAAAGGATAAATATATACAGATATTATATATTATTTTATTTTTTCATCGTTGGGTTCCGCCAAATTTTATATATTGTAGAAAGATTCCGTACGAAATAAAGTTTGGGAACCACTGGTCTAGAAGTTCGCTTATTATAATAGAACGCGTTGTCTGTGGAACAGTCTTCTGCAGTCATTATTGCCGAAGTCGTAAAATTGTCCTACAGTTCAAACGTAGCGTTCATCGGCATCTAGTAGAGCACCACCACACCCCTTAGCTTTCAAATCCTCTTCTTTCACACAAATTAAGCCCCGTTTACATTCCAAAGTCAACGCGAAAGTAGGTATTGTATCATTTTTCCAGAACTTTCGTGCAACAGAGAAAAAAGCATACAAATTTCTGTGCGATAAAAGAGATTCAAAGTGCACTTTGACTTTGCGATGTAAACGCGGCTTTGCGCTACTAGAGATCGCTAAATGACCTGACTGGCATAATGGGTTCCCTGGTAATGCTAACGGTGATTTTCTAATCTTAGTTTTTCCAAACAAAAAAAAAAACTCCAAAAAATACCTTCAAACAGTTAATCAATATCTTCTTATTGACTTGTTGTGAAACTCAAAATAAATTTCCTAATTTCATCCTCATTCAAAAGCATCTCTATTGGAAAATTGATTTGTTTTTTTTATATTTATTTCAATGGTAGGTACGTAACTCCAAAAACTGCATAGAATTGCAGAAAAACCCAAAAGAAATAAATACAAAAAAAATATCCCAAAAAGGATTACGAATTGTTTACGGCATCTTCATTCCCTCTTTGCATTTTCCAAGCAATTTGCCAAATTGATTTCCATCCATCATCACAATTCGGAGCGCACCCTACAACAAAACGCTGAAATGAAAAGCCTAGCGATGTTACTACCGTGTACAAAATCGATGGATTTGTTTTTTTTTCTTGTTCTCTTCTTTTGGTTATTCCCTTTTAATTATTCACAGGCAAACTACTTACGAGAGTACAGTAGGTATACTATGAAACAAAACCCAGAAGAAGAAAAAAAAAAACGCCACAAAATTTCATTTTCAATCAATTCCAGAATCACCCGAAAAAGCTCGCTCGTTCCATCCAGGGCTCGAGTGAATAAATCACGTGCTAAGCTGCAGCTTATAACGTTGATTTCCACTGTATCTAATTACCAGCAATCCATATCGGGCCTATTTGCTCCCCGTACTCGCTGTAGTAAAATGATTTACAACACAAAAGACTGCCCCTCCTCTCGGTATCGGTGCTTGCAGGCAGATACGTTCCCCCGTCCGTGCCCCCGCGCCGCCGCCGCTGGTCGTTCTCTATCGTAGCAGCATCACCTGACAGGTATGCCTGCACGCTTTGTACTACGCGCACTTTTCGGCTGTAGGAACACGGCCCCAAACCTAGTCATGGAGGTGCATACAATTTTATGGTACAGCGATTTCAATTAAAGGCTCCCTCTGCACAAGCTGAAGAGGAAATCTCCGAGTATGAACAAAAAAAAAAACTCCGACCAAGAAATGCGCACATAACCAAATTAGAAAAGAAAGGGGGACCGGAGCTGGAGCGACTGGCGAATGTCAGCCTAAGGTAGATCCCGCACGACCCGGTTGGTTGGCAATTACTCAGGTACCCCATTCCACGGTTCCATCTTAGACAAAGGTAAGAGCTGGATCCGAGATACATCGGCAACATTTCTTCCGTGGGTCTAATAATTACTGCCCGCCCGCCCTGCTCCCCCCGCCCGGCCGCCGTCGCCGAGGACTGCTCTTTGTGCATTTCACTTTGAATTCCCCAAAAATCCGGTGCTACTCACTCGGTCGTGTCCGAGTGCATGTGTATGTGCACCGCGGCAGCAGCGAATTACCGCATTGCACTCTCGCTCGATCCCCGAACACTTGAAGCGGTTTTTTTCGGGCTGCTATTGCCCCTTTTCACCTGTAGAATCTAATTAGAAGCTTCAAACGGCATCTCTAGGCTAATGGCAGGTACACTCAGGCCACAGGTAACCGCGGCTTGGGAAGTCTCTGCGGAACGGGAAATGAGCCGAGTTCGCAGCAGTGTGGTGCATGCGGGGTCGTGGATACACGCCAAACCGAACCGAAAAAAAAAATCAAAGTCGGTACGTTTCAGCGCTCGGCTCCCCCCAAAAAAAGCAACTGACGAATTATTTTTTTTTTTAATTATGGGAAAAAACATCCGAAATAGACAAGTGCACGCCGCTGGTAAATTACAGTGCGGAGTTGCAGAAGCTGCGCGGGGAACCCCCATCCAGCATCGTGCACCGAGCGACAGATGCTGATGACTTGGGGGCCTTTTTTCGGCAACAACGTGGAAGAAGGCCGCGGGGCCGGGGGGCACCTAGAGAGCTTTGTTCAAGGCAGCAATTTCCGATCCACACGGAGATGGAGCGCAGAGATAGTCTATGGAGCAGCAGATCCAAGATTCGGCATTATACGCGTGTGAAGGCATTCCGCAGCCATTTTCAAGGTGGGCCTAGCTTCAGGTAATTGCATTCTCATCAGCACACGGACAAGGTGGTGGTGTGTTACGTACCAAGCTCCTCTCATTACTTTAACCACTGTAAATTGTTGCTTAACGGTACTTCACATTTTTCGGCGTAACCTCTGTATTGCATCTTTTGAACTTTCCTTAATGGTCTACCTGGCGCCTTTGTTTTCTTTCAAGGTACATTTTTTTTCCAGAGAGGTTCTTATTCTTTCATCTTGTAGTTTTTTGCCTATGGGAAATTTTTAATGCAAATTGAAGCTATCTCGCACTTTACTGTTGTATCAATTGTTAGAGAGCCTCAAAAGGTTGCTTTGGGGCAATAAATACAGGCGCAGAAAACCTTTCAACTAACCTTACACACTACTTCTGGTCTCTTGATACTTGCATTGATCTGAAGGTACTTTGTTCTCGTATCATTGAAAGAGACTGCAAGAATATTTCACGTTCACAAGGTGGTGCAAAAATAATATTTGTATTTCGAGTCAATAATGCAAAATTTGCAATAATTCAATATGGACCTACCAAAGCGTTGCAGGTGGAAACGTACGATTACGGTTGAACGTACCATTACGTTATAGTACCAATCAATCACTTATCTTCTTCTTCTTTCACAGCTCTACAACCGATTCCGAGTAAATTACCCCGTTTATAACTAGGTTGAAAAGTTGAGTCCAGGTTGAGTTGAAATTTCGACCACCGTATATGATGTCGAGTTGAGTTTACTTTGAGTTGAAATAGAGTTGAACTGATACCAAAACATAACCTCAAATTTTTGTGTGAAATTCTCATTTATAGATACGAAAAATTTCAGAACGAAATAATTTTTTGATCCTGTGCCAGAGAAAACGCCGAACACAAAACTAACGACAAAAGCGGACTTCACGGATGGTAAACAAACAGAACAAATGTCACTTCAATCCAATTTCAACTCAACCCGCGTATATGAAGCTATATATCGCGACTCGATCCAGGTAGGAGAGCTGAGTTGGTTTGCGTGAACCCAGTTTCAACTCGATATCCGTTTATGCCTGGGTTGAATCCGGGTTGAACCTAGGTTGAACCTAGTCATAAACGGGGTATATGTCATCCAGTTTTGCATCCCTAAGCTCTGGGCGTTCTGGTCTACGCCATCCTTCCAGCGGAGATTGGATATCCTTCGCTGTCGCACTCCAAAGATCTTGCCTTAGAGATCACTAATAGTACAGCCAAAATATAACTTAAAGTCTATTAGTGATCTCTGAAAAATCGTGTCTAAAGTGTCAAGAACATAATTACCAATACAATGGCAAAAAGTCGGGATGGAGGCCTACATAAAAACCCTCTACACACGGCTGTCATTATAACGAAAATTCGTCGTTAGGACGCAAATTTTATTTCGTTACGACAAAACTCAAATAGAGGGCCATCTGTTGGTCGAAAGAATATTCCAAAATGACATTCGTCGGAACCACGAGTTTTCGTCATAACGACTTTGTGGTGTGGTCAAGGTTAACCTACTTACTTATGGGACACAGGGCGGAAACAGTTGCCCGCCAGCGGACTCTGTTTTGTGCGACAGCTCTCATCTCCGATCAGGATCTCCCAATTGCAGCGGCCTCTGCCAACACGTTGTTCTAGGTCTTCCGACTCCACGGGATCCTTGCCATAGTTCTTCATTAGGAATTGCAAATATTGGTTAATTAGGTATTTTTTTTTTTTTGAAGAAAAAGTTGAAGTGAAGTTTGAAGTTGAAATTTTAGTGAAAAAAAAACAACAACAAAATTTTGACTTTGGCGACTCTGGACTTTGGTATGTTGAAATCTTGACTTTTACAGTTTTAGATATGGAGTACTCCGCGTAGATTGCTGCCTTATTCAGGAAAATATCTAATCGGGTTACCAAAATACAGGGTAATATGTAAACCTCTACCAAATACATCTCAAAACGCCCTAGGGTCTAAACCGTTACGATTTCTTCCCCCCACACACATACGATTTTTTGTTCGTCTAACCAAGACCTATTCACAGCCAGGCATTTCGACATTTTCACTGATACACCCTGTGTTTTTTTTTCTTTTTTATGGTTGTGCAGTCAAATCATATGAAACCTTAGCTTACAGTCCATAATAGTCGTGTTTCTTTTTCCTGGAGTAAGTACACCATACTACTTACTTCTTGGAGTACTTGGTAGTACTTTTTGGGGTACTTGGTAGTACTTCTTGGAGTACTTGGAGTACTTCTACTTGGTAGTACTTTTTGGAGTACCTCTTGAAGTACTTGGTAGTACTTCTTCGGGTACTTCGAGTACTACTTGGGGTACTTCGAGTACTACTTGGGGTACTTCGAGTACTACTTGGGGTACTTCGAGTACTACTTGGGGTACTTCGAGTACTACTTGCTAGTACCTCTTGAAGTATTTCTAATTGGTAGTACTTCTTGGAGTCCTTGAAATCTCTTCTTCTTTGATCCGCGCGAAGACGTCCCCGCAATCAATTTGGAAGGTCGTCATCCCTCCTCCTTTCACACTCTGGACTAGATACCAGGCGACGGCGGAGTTCCTTCTCGGAATACTTCTTGGAGTATTTGGTGGAGTTCCTGCTGGCTTACTTCTTGTAATACTTCTTGGAATACTTTGGATACTTCTTGGTACTTAGTACTTGGTACTACAATGGCAGCGGCATTTCGAGTCAGTTTTTGATTAGAAAAGCAATGGAAGTGTCTTAAATGAAGTGACCTAAAGCGACCAGTTATAATTAAGTAGAGAATTATGACGCGATAATACAAGAATCTATGTTCGCCTCTTCTTTATGCAAAACTGCTTTGACACCCCGGTCTTCGAACGACGCGTTTATTCAGAAAACAGGTGGGTGGCATGACAGCACAGAAGTCGTTTCAAGTCATTTGTTTCGAGTTTCCCATTGAATTTTTCCATTTAAAACTCACAACAAATATGTTGAAACGACTTCTGTGCTGCCACCCCAAGAGTGTTCTTTCATATTCGGAAAGTATATGAGTGCCTCAAAGAGCTTGACGCTGATAGAGCTAATTCGACTCACCTTTGACTAAACCTCTGGGGACTTTTACTGTGTCTACCTCAACCAAAAATTGCACCAATTGGGTGAGTCTGGTTTGGCCGCTCCTATATATCTCCAAGGCTTTCGATTGAGTATGGCATTGAGATGTCTAATGCTCTCGGCGCACTGTTTGAAAAATTCGTAGTTATGACAAATTCCATTTTAGAAGGTAAAATTCGTCATAATGTTTTGACATTTGTAACAAATGGATGTTTAGTGTTGTCAGTGATTTCGTAAAATCGAACACTGAATATTCATCGTAACGACTCTCATGGGTCGAGGATATTAGTAAACTTCCAAGCAATTGGTATCGACCTTGTCCAAAAAAACTAGATTGAGAGAACTATTGCACCCAGGTAGTATTGCACGATGTTGAATCTAAATCCCAAACCATATTTGCCGGTGTTCCACAGGAGTCAATTCTATCAACCGTTCTTTTCCGTTGGAATTCTGTGTTACTTTTTCATCTTAGACAATACAAAACAAGCAAGTGTCAGACCTTTGATCGTCAGCTCATGTCCACCTCTATCAATACAAACATCGAGGTCGCTCATGACTCACCAATCTTCTTACCATCGGCGTCATTTTCCATTTTAGTATCCAACAGTACCCAAAACGCAAAATATTAGGTCAGCCCGAAAGGTTCGTGACGTTTTCCCGATAGATGACGCCAATTTCAAATAAGACACGAACCAGTGATCACAAGCGACACTTCACATCAAGCGTTACTTTTAGTGTGTAAACATCGAAATTAGTGGAGTGATTGGAAAGTTGTTGACAGCATTCGTTGGTTGGTGTTGGAAGTGATGGCTGCTTCTGCTGGTTTCTGTTGATGCACCTCCAACGTCCTTTGCCAAGCTGCTTGAATTGAATAATAGTAAAGGTGTTATCTTCCCTCACGACAACGAGAGACCATATACTTATTTGGTGACCGGTAAAAAATCGGAAGAGTTTGATTGGGGATTTGTGATGCATCGATGGCGAGATCAAGAGATAGATCACTTGATCCGATCTCAACAGCACTTCCTTCCGCTGGGTCTGTGAAAAGTACTTGGTTCAATTGTTCAACTAGAAATCACAGAAGTTCTTCGCCGTATATAATAACAATAAAGCAAATTCTACCAGCAATCATAGTGTCCAAGAATAACTACCTTAAATTAAAGAAAAAAAACGACATCCAAAACAAGAAACCTAAAATCAAACCAAAATTACGATACTCCTCCTTAATTATCCTCTCACACTCTCACTTTCAAATCCTTTTGCATGGCAGCAAACCCGAAACTTTTGTGTCAGTCACCTTTCAACTCTAACTAAAAAGTCAAGTTTAAATGCAGCCATTTTATTCATTCACAATTCACATGCATGTGTCCCTTGGAGCTGCATGCAATTCCAGTCCACCCACCCCCAAACACACACCCCCGTTTTAAACGTATATAACGAATATGACGCGTCATCAGAATGAAAGCGAAAGTCAACCCCCCACTCTCTGCCGGTATAGTCATAAACCCAGAAATACCAGCAAGGTTCATAGACGTCGGAACTATTTTAGTTCTTGTCTGATAAAATCTGACGATGAGAACCGGAAGAGAAGTTGCTTTGGTTTGAATTGAAAATGCACACACACACACATACATGCATGCATGTATAAGAAATGAAATGAAAAATAAATTCATAAAAAGCATCCCCCGAAGCTCGGAAAGTTTTCTTTCTATTTTGCTGCAATCCGCCCTCTGCAGTGTATTCATCCAGCCCCAGTCGCAGCCTTGTCCCAGACCCTTTTCGGTGGCACTGCAGAGGTTGTGACTAACACAAAAGCAATGCAACTCCACAAGGATATACCTGAGCACGGGGGATGAGGATATGCAGCAGAAGGTGGTATAGGGCCCAATGAAAGTGAATGTGCACCCTTGGCCGAATGTTTGGGGGTTTGCAGGCAGGTGGCGCGGTGCGACGGGTGGTCGTGCTTGCCATGGAGGGTGCGTCATTGATTTACACAACTACAAGCATCGGCAATAACGATCCCTGCATCACTATGAAGACGTATGTTGAGTCAACTAAAAACAGGAAGAGTCGGCGAGCACCATCATGCAATGCCGGTGAAAGCTCCCCAAAACTCATCCCTTCGTCCCTCGATCAACTTTTCTCCTCTTGTTCTCGGTCGGTGTTTTTCACTGCAGGCAAACTTGGTTCAGGGTTTTTTTTTTCGGGTGGAGAACATTGGCCGCGGGGGCTTGTGGGGGTGTAATATGACGCTGCATTGGCTGGCTACAAACTTTTCCACTTTTGAATGGTTTTTGTTCAGTTTTATTCAAGGGTTGCTTGTCCGGACGAAATAAAATTGAAAGTGAAAACATTCAAAGCGCCATCGCCCACCCCCACTTAGCTGGCGTGCTGCAGATGCTATACAACGGTCGGCTGTTTTCAATATTTCCTGCGGTATACTCATATTCTCAACCCGCGCTCGATAAGCAAGCCGAACTTTTGTTTCACCCCCAACCACCCAGCAGCCACTACTATCAACCCTTCGACAGTCTTCCGAGCAGGACTCGCCATCGTCCATTCATTAAGTCCAGTCTAGCCCTGGCGCTTTCGCTCCTAGCCTAATGCAATCTTGAAAAAATTCAGCGAAAATTAAAAAAACACTCCCACCCCCGCCGACTTTAAGATAAAAAATGATTTTCTTTTTTTTTGCTAAATGGAGATTAAATTTTAATAACACAAAAAAAAAAGGAAAAAGAAAGCGGGCGTCATTGGACAAAGTCAGGAGTTTCGATGCAAAAAAAAATTATTATAAAAATAATTTTTTATCTACCACCAACCACCGCGCGACGCTTTCGCAGTATCCAACTGCAGCGCGGCCAAGATAAATTCGTCCCCGTGTGGCGCTGCAATTTTTAAACAACTGACATACTTATTGCCGGGACCGACCGCCTGCACCCCGGGGGCGCTGCACGGGTTTAGCGGGAGAGAGAACTTGAACTTGAAAATTTGTGCGGGTTTTTTTTCGCCATTTTTATTTTTTTCATTTATTTTTTGTTATTAACTTTATTTTCGGTCGAAAAGGACCGACTTTACTCCACCCGTCGTCGCGTCGTCGTCCGTCAGCTTTACTGTCGTCGTCTCCCCCGAGTGCACATTTTCGCCCGCGTTTTTTTGGCATGTGCAGCGCATTTTCGAGTGAATTTCGACTCTTTTTTTTCACCCGGTTTTTTCTTGTTATTTTCAATTTTTCGATTTTGTTTTTTTCGAAATGTTTGTTTTTTTTTTTGGAATGAGTAATCGAGTAAAGCTTAGTACCGGCAACCGGCCGTGTTGTTCTGGGTGGAATTGCAGCCAATAATGTAGGGGTGCAGCACGCGAGGGAAGGCGGCACAAGTGAACTTGAAAATTTTTATCGATTTTATTTCGTTTTCCACTTTTTCAATTTTTATTTTTGAAGGGGTTATTTTTAGTTATTTTGTGATTAATGATGAAATTTAAGGAAGTGGGTAAGAGATGAGCTATTTTGATGGAATGGGGATGATATTTGAGAGATTAACTTTAAGGATCGTATACACCAACGAAGTTAATTCTTAATTGTATATCTGAAGTATCAACCATGCCTATCTCGGGCAAAATCTAGGATTAGAGCTAAGATAATGATTTTACATCTTTTTTGTCATGTGTAAAATTTCAAGGTCCAGGATACTCAAATATTAATTATGACAGACAGTACTTCCACTTCTGCTGCCATTAATTATTGATAACAACAAAATTTCAATCAAATGATTTTCGACAATGTTCGAAAAGCATTATCAAAACTAAAAAATCTCAAATTTGGTATTTAAGCATTTGAAGATAATCCTTGACGCTCGGTTAAAGGTATTCATTCCTACATGATTTTTACGGTCCTTAGGGTAAGAAATGTGAAAATACCCGAGTAAATATAAAAAAATTGCCTTACAACAGGCGAACAACGCCCGTGATTGAAACGTAGTCTTCGGCTATGTACCGGGCAGCAGAAGGTTTTTTGCAGGCCGTATCCCCCCCACACACACACACCGTTTAAAAAGCATTAAAAAAAAAAAATGTTTTCGAATTTATTACTTTTTATTATATTTTCGCCAGACTAGAAGAATAACAACAAAAATGTTGTTAGAGCAAAGAAGCTATAAAAAGATAGCGAATGTAGGAAAAATTTCCGATTCCGATTCTAGTTTCTCTTGTGCATCCAAATCCACAGGCCGATTGTACGTAACGAAAATGTTATGAGCGTGGCCTTTATATGCCCGCCGTATGCCTGTGTGTACAGCTCGGTACTCGGTCATTTAAATCTTTTGGTTAAGTTTGGCGGTTGCCGGCCTGTATCCCGGGTGAAAATATAAGACTGAAAATGTTAAGTTAAGTAAGTTTAAGAGCAGCCGGAAAACGAACGGAAACTTTACTTAGGTAGTAAATAAGTGCCGGAACTGAAAATGTTCTGAAAATTAGGTAAATACGACTGAAGAATGTGGGCGGAATTTAGACGGAAACATTTAGACATTTGGATTGAAGGAGTGACAATAAGAAAATTTCAAAAAATCCAAAAAATGCCGAGTCCTCCTTTCTAAGAATATTCCAAGTCTAAATGTGATAAAAATTTCCGCCTTGTTTCAGTCTCATCAGTTTTTAGTGCAAAAAATAATTTCTGCCTTATTTCAGACAGAATTCCGTCTAAAATTGGGTTTTCAGCCTTCTTTCAGTCTTATATTTTTACCCTGGGTGTGCTTCTGTTAAAAATGGTTCGACCATCGTATAACCATTAAAAATCCAAGCAGCCGGTGTTCGCCCGTTGTAAGGCAATTTTTTATTTTCACTTGGGTATCTCTAAATAGTTGCTAAATACTGTTTGGATGTAATAACACTAAACACTGGTCGGAGCTGAGAGCTGTCGCACAAAACAAAGTCCGCTGGAGCGCAACTGTTTCGGCTCTATGTTCCATGAGGGATTAAAAGGGAATAAGTAGTAAACAGGCTCCTCATACATGTGAGTTTTGCCATCGCCTTCGTCTTAAATTAGGTGTATTTTCCGAAAGTAGCGCGGTTGAAACTTGGATAGTAGTGCAGCCTCGGTATCTTCTATTTAATATGCCAAAATGCTTGAATAGTTTTAACGTTTTTGAAAGTAGTGTGTCGTTCAATCTTGCACGTACGAATCTTGTCACGTTAAACTACGTAAATCTCCTTCTCGCTATACATAGCGAGACATTTATGCAGTACGTTTCTTTACGTGAAAAACTAGAACTCAGAGCTATACCCTTTTATTCTGCTGATTATTCTATGGAGAGTGTATTGTCGAACAGCAAGTCGAAAAGATGGAATAGTGGAGAAAAGAGTACAGTAAATGTAAAGACCAACACGAGGTTGTGCGATGATGGAAGAGGCGGTAGCGAAGGGTAGTCTCAACCTGATTGAATTATAGCCTACTAGTAGAGACAATGAGTGTCCAAACATCTACATCTTATCCACATTCTGGCCGCATTCTGATATGGTGCAGGAAAAAAACCCTCGCCCTGCCAGCCTGTCCTAAAAGCCACAGCCTGTCGACGGTCTGTAAGTAAATGGGATGCTTATAGTATGGGCTTCATCGGACCCTACCTGCCGACCTGGTGCGAAAGGCCATGGCCTGCCGGCCGTTGTAGGGGAGAGACGCAATGAAACGGACATTAAAATTTGAGAAAGTTTTTTTAATCAAAAATACAAATCTGAAAAGATACCAACCACTTTAAATGAACCTTTAATTAACTGAGTAGAGAACACGCAATCATTTATTATTTAAAAGATAACAGAAAATTATAAAAACAATTATTTTTGAATAGTCGCTTTTGTCCGTTTCATAACACCCTACGCTTTGAATAGGACAGTAGGTGTTATGAAACGGACTAGAGTACACGAGTGGTACTTTACACACATAATATAGTTAAAATTAAAGCATATTCTTATTTAAATATAACCTATATATATCCTTTATTCAGTAATCATTTTTATGTTCTGATGTTTATTTAATTGCAATTATTAATTAAACTTCATGGCGCAGAATAGGCTTGCGAATATTTTCGGTAGAATTTTGCAGTAAAAGTGGTGAAATATTATGTTTTATCGCTTTTTACTGAACATGGATAATCAGTGATTAGTGATTTAATTAAAAAAAATTAAAAACATTGAGTGATTAAGTGTTTTTAAGTGTCCGTCTCAGTGCGTCGACACCTGTCCGATTCAGTGCGTAACTAACCTTAAAATTAAATTGATAAAATGCACGAACACGGAATAAATTTTAAAAACTATTTAACTTTTAATATTTCACTTAATTATGTATAATGTCACATAAATCACCTAAAATACAATAAAAGTAATAAATTGCCTTTAGAAATTCTTATAAAAACCATTTTTTTTTACTTTTTAAAGATAAAAACGCTTTACGTCTCATACAATCAAGAGAAATGGCCGCCTGCAACTGTGCTCTTTGTGGTGTAGTCTATGAACATCAGTATTGCCAACAACAAAATTTTGATACATTAGTTCAGTAACTTTTCCTAAAACAGATACTGTCCGTTTCATGACGCGTCCGATTCATTGCGTATCTCCCCTACAGATTTCGTACAAGTAGATGAAAAAAATGTTTTGCCTACAAAATAAAATTTTCGAAGAAAAAAAACAGTTTTTGAAGAGATTTTTTATCCAAAAAGTGATTTTTGAGAAACTTTGACCTTGAATAACTTCGAAAGGGTTAAGTTCTCGAAAAAATGACGTGAGGAGCGTTGCCAACTCTACTTCTTTTTGTGTAGATCTACGTATTTTAGGCCTTTTCAGTAAACCTACGAGCATCGACTTCTAAATCTACGTATTTTCAATTAAATTTTACAAAAAAAATTATTGTTTGCAATTAAGAATTTAACGATTTATTAAAAATGCTTTTCATATAATTTAAGCAAATATTGAAATCTTAGTTTGAAAAGCGCATTAAAAAAAATTCAGAGCCAACAGAAGATCAATTAAAATTATTTAATACCAATATGTACAAATTTAAACAAAACATGTAACAACTTTATAGATTTCCTTCCGAATCTGTAAGTTGTTTTGCTTCTTCACACAAGAAATTCTGTATACTTTATGCATGTACGGCAATTTTTGCAAATACAAAATACAGAGATTATTTTGAATGTTTTTGTCACTTTTTTTAGGAATTTCTGATTTCCGTCTGGTTTACCTGTCTCAACCCATTACCATAAGGTCATGCCGATACTTATCTGCGGGTAATTTTGTAAGAACATAATGCTAAGGTAAATGTACCTTATTCCGGCCTAGTACGTAATTACGGTCTATTATTTTGTAAGCTATAAAGTAAGCAAACCGCTAAATATTTTGGAATATAAAATAACCAGAAATAATGTATGATATTCTAGGAGTAAAATAATTCACCTTAGTGAATCGTCTTATTCATTTGGAGTACCTAAACTCCTTTTCAATCAGTTGGTCGACGCGAAAATGTCATGTGAAGCAATTT
Organism: Thereva unica; assembly: GCA_949987705.1. NCBI lineage: Eukaryota > Metazoa > Arthropoda > Insecta > Diptera > Therevidae > Thereva > Thereva unica. The sequence goes on from OX465285.1 coordinate 76,662,808, forward strand.
CGTTATGTAGAGTAAGAAAGATGTGGGACCACTTTCTTAAGATCATAACAAGCATTAGGAAGTATATTTTTGTAGTATTTTAATTTTTCCTATTAAATACGATTATATTTAATAACTCATATTAATTTGAACTTGTTATTGGGTGTTTTTATAATTAAAAAGGCCAATAGTTTAATGGACGGAATTATGTTAATGATTTTATTAGGAATGTGGTCATTCCGTGCTTAGAACGGAATTAAGGACTTGGTGTGTCATGATGTGAGAGCTAATTCCGTGCTAAGGTTTTAAAACAAGTTTTTAGCTCCAAGTATATTGAAAACTCCTAATTTTTTTGTGAGAAATTCAAGCTAAGGAATAACCACTCCGTACCAGGATCAGCAATACTACCCAGCCATGCCATTTGTGCAATGGCAATTCCTAGCCGGCTAGTTTTGTATTGCAGAAATAATGACAGGAAGTTATTAATTTCAGTGGAAAAGTGACGATGACAATAGCACTAATCATTGGAAGCGTCGCTACATTCTTTAAGTCACTATAGTAGTCCATGGAGGTACAAAAGAGTCAAAAGGCAGTTAGGTCTGAAAAGGGTGTGGGGTTTAGACCTGATGTAGGGTTTAAATCTGAACGAAAATCACGTTGATTGAGTTGCCAGAAGGGAAATTCTCAGTCAAGTTGCTAAGTCGATACCAATAGCTTGGAGTTTACTCAGCAGAGCTAGAGCAACCAAATTCAACAAAACGATGAATACTCTGGTTGAGTTGGTCTGACGAAAATGCCGCCAGTAGATCTTGTTCTTAATCCGTACTGCCTGTCGTGTAGAATCTAGTTAGACTCAATATATTCCTTTTTATTGATTATTGCCGCCATTATTTTGTAGAGAATAGAAGTTGTTGCTATTGAGCGGAAGATGGAGTCTGTCTTTTTTAGTACGGGCTGAACATGAATTAGTTTCCATGGGGCTGAATTGACTCAAAAAGTGTACGCAGAGGTGAGGCACATTTCCTTTAAACCATGGGTGTATATTGTCAGGATGGGTGGATTTACTGACGTCAAGCTCATTGAAACACTTGTTCCCAATTTAAAAATGCCCTGAAATTAAACTGAAGAACAGTTGACAAAAACTTTGGAGCCTATCTACCGTGGAACTATGAAAATATCCAGCGCCTCTATAATTAAATAAAAGTGAAGAGCATCTAGGAGGTTTCAATCATCAAATATAACCTGCTCCTTCTTTATCAAAATTAGCTCCAAAGTTCTAAAAAAATTTAAGAAGGGTTTGCTCAGGCACTGGTATGAGAGATTATTAAAAAGAAATCCTAGTATTAATCAAACGGTACACAGACTTTGAGAATGTCATTTGGTTCTATAAATAAATCGTTCATATTATTTGTAGAACGGTCATTTTTAAAAGTAGGCCGGAATTATGGACCTATTAGCACGGAATTAGATACAAAGTTGAATTTTTTAGGACGGAATTAGAGACAGAGAAGTGGGTTCAAATTTTATCAATATAAAACATAATGTGCCATTTAATATGTCTGAAACGTATAAATTTCTCAACAGAACTGTTATAAAACTATAATCAAGCACTTTCTCGTGGCTACCTTCATTCCAACAATTACAAACAAATATACAATTTTCGAAATCCCTTAATAGGCCGGAATATGGTACAATTACCTTAGTTTCTTGCTTCTACAGACAATTTTTCTAGACATATCAGTCTGATATCGGTATTGGCATTTTTCTTCGACTAGAATATGTACCTACATATATGTATAAGAAATTAGTACGTAGATCTACGAATTTTTAATGGCAGGTTTTTATGAGATCTACGTACTTTTCAACTCAAGTCTACACATTTTTCTAAATTTAGGTTGGCAACGCTGGTGAGGACTTTTTGTAGGTAATATCGTTTTGTATTGACTGATAAAAAAAAATCCGAAAATTCCAGTTTTTGATTGAAATTTTGGACAAAAAGTGATTTTCGAAAACTAAAAGTGATTTTCGAAAACTTTGAACTTGAATAACTTTCAAAGGGTTAATCGGGTCAACATTTTTGTAAGAACTAGAGTTGTAGAGAATTTCATTGTCAACATTTTGAGCTCACTCGGAAAATACGGGACATCTCCGGCGGCCATGTTTTTTTGGTTTCCGAAATTGTTTTCTTAAAAAATCACAAGGAAGCTGTGGACCAATTTTCAGCCATTTTGGAATTTTGTCTCCTTAAAATGCTAGTTTCTCCGGACTATAGGACGAAGAAAACAGGCAATTGTCTTGGCGACCATAAAGGGTGCCAATAGCATACTCAGTAGAACGGTTCTCGTTCGATGGCGCAGGTCAAATAGCATTGAACGTGGTTACTTCTTAGCTGGGAGGACTACTTGGTAAAAAAACACCTGCGTTTGGAAGGGTCTATGCCGATGCGGATACATTTATAAATGTTCATGCCAGAATTTTTAGATTTCCGTGCCTGTGGCGGGAGTGTGCGTACTTTTTTGTCATGCCTATTTGTTTGCTATGCGTGCTAGCTGAGGGCGCGTGCGTACTAGTAATAAAATTAACCACTAAATTATTATTAATCGGGTATTTTCAAAACTAAAAAAAAACCGCTTCGAAGACACGTTTTTCGCCCGATTTAAGATATACGAGTACAAGCCGAATCGCAGAAGTTTTTGAAAGCTGTTTCGGAAATCTTGTTGAAGTTCTGTTTCGAAGACTAGTTAGCTTAAGGGTATGTGTTGTAGATATATTTGTAGGGGATTCATTTAAAAGGAATAAAATAAATTTGGAAGTTATAAGGTGATACCTATACCAAGAAAGAGATGGATAGATGCAATGACAACAGGAAATCGTACCTGTAATCGATCCATCAGAAACTAAAGAAATGTTGTCGATATGGGCTACAGCACCATAGGAAGAAGGAAGAAAGTTCTAGGCTCATAGAGAAGAGAATATAGAATTTGTAAACGTACTTTTTGGCAATCACCCTGTGCGAAATAAATTTATTTTTATTTCTAAGTCAGTTGATAAGAAAATTTCAAGTTCAAAAAATATACGTTCCGCTCCAATTATTTCAAAGAATATTAAATCGCTTCCTGCTTTAATTAAAGAATGTTTACAAATGCCCCGTGTCCTCTTCGGCGCCCCATACAACCCCATAACAACTGGGGAACCTCAACCATAATGAGAAGAAATATTTGAGGCGATTATCAAAATCTGCAACAAACAAAAATTCAGTTTTTATCAGTAATACTACAACGTTGACAAATGAAACACGCAAAACACACTGGCCAATCGCTTGATACTTGCATATGTCATTGAAGCAGCTAGAAGGATTATATAACTATATTTGATAAAAAATACCAACCACTCACACATACATTCAAATCTGCGCGCGCAGCTAACTCTTTTGCCCAGCATAAACTGCGACATATTCATTTCCGCTAATTAATTCCGAATATGCCCGGCATTTCCACGGCGCTGTTCAAGGCCACATGCAGTTTTTGGACTTTCGTGCCCCGGGCGAAATCAAAACAGAATCGTAAAAAACCGAATAAAATGCCAAAAAGCGAAAACAAAAGCGAAGAAAAAAAAAGCGGTTGGAGGGTAGGAAAAAAAAGAACAAGAAACTGCAATAAAATGATAAGGAAAACAGCACGAAAAAAACGAGTGACGTTATCACAAAGCTCCCAAAATGTGTGTCAGTTGGTTAAAAACGTTTTTTTACTCCTTGATTTTTAGAATCGCTTCCCTGATAAAAATCCACTCCGGCACTGATAAAAAGTATAAATAAATAAAAACGAAGAAAGTCATAAATGCAGTCCGCTCGCAGCAGAGCGGCCGATGTGGCGGGATGTGTGCATATGTGGTAAATAGTCGAAAAGTTTATGATATTCACAAGTAAAAAATGAAAAGAAAAAAACCAAAATTTTGTGGAAAACAACACCGTGACTCAGGGGCGGCTGTTCAGGAATTTCAAATTTTGGATGATTTTGATTATTTTTTTAGGGGTGGAGGGGGTATTAAGCAGGCTGAATGATAATGATGCAACAGAAATTACGGTGAAGTTTCTTAGTGAGGGTTGGGAGCATGTGATTACATCAGATCGCCAAGTGATCGAGCGGTAAACATATTTTTTAAGTCAATACCGCAAAAACGACTCTACTCAAACATTGACATTTTTATTAAATCTCGCTGACACGATTTCGCAAGTCACTTTATACTAAGGTGTAGTAATTATATTGTAGTATAATTGCACACAAGTCTCGCGCATCCGGCTTTGAAATAAAATTCTGCAAGTAAACCTTTTACAAATTACAGATTTTTGTAATCATCGCACTTTTTGCAGTATATAGGCCCGTTTACATTGCAAGCTTTGAGTAAAAAAAAAACTCTGGGGTTGAACTTTGTGTAATGCGACATTCGCACGATCGTTGCCACATATCGATCATACGCTTTAACTTTTACTTCAATGTAAAGAACAAGATCAGCGTAAGACTCTTCTTCTTCTTTGGTGAGGTAATGGGTACAAAAGTACCACGGGCGCTGCTTGGCCTCATCTTCTTTCTTTGATCAGTTAGCTGGCGGTCCTAGCGGCACGTCCCCGAAACGGATACACTGCTGCCGTAGCCGCTGGGTCTCGAACTCCATTCACCATTCGTTTCCATTCTCGACCATTTTTGGCGACGTCTCGAGCCTCGATAGCTGATCATCGTTGATTCTTTAAGTCGCCCTCGATATTCTTGATCCAGGTTTTATTCGGTGTCGATCGCTGGATTCTCCAGCCCGAAGGACGGTCTCGCCAGAGAAATCTACGTGGCAAGCGGCCATCATCCATTCGGCAAACATGTCCAAACCACCGTAGTCGACGTTTTTATATTTCTTCTTTGATCAGTGTCTGTTGATCGCATCTTTGTCGAACTTTGTCGTTTCGAAGACGATCGCGTAGTGAAACACCGAGGATCTGCCTCAAGCATCGCATTTGGAAGACCTCGAGCTTCTTGACGTCCGGTTTCAGCAGTGTCCAGTGTCGGAAGGATCACCGTTCGGTAAACGCGTACTTTCGTTTTGATGGTAATATTTGATCGTTCCCTATGCACCATTTGAGAGAGGCGGATGTTGCTGTTGCCTGGCCGATGCGGGCGTGAATGTCGGCCGTCGATACCACTTTATTTTCTTCAACCAATGATCCCAAACCTCGGAACCTGTTTGATTTAGGCTCCATCGAGGTGAACACTGGCCCTCGATCCGTCCGTTGCGAGCACTTTGGTCTTTTTCGCATTGATTTTTAACCCGAATGATCGGGCATATGGAGATCAACGGAGATATCAACTATCACCAAATTTCGGCTGTTCAACTCCAACGTTAAGGCAGTTCTTTTGTACCGGTGCGAAACATGGAAAGTCACCCAATTCCTCAAAGGGCGTCTACAAGTCTTCATCAACAGCTACCTGCGGCGTATCCTAAAATTCCGCTGTCAAAACAGAATTTCAAATGAAGAACTATGGTGCCGTGTCGTCCAAGAAAGGGTAGACGACCAAACCAGGCGAAGGAAACGGAATTGGATTGGCCACACCTTGCGACGCGAAAACGAAAATCTAGCCAAACAGGCCCTTGACTGAAATTCGCAAGGATCGCGTCGAGTTGAAAGACCTGGAACAACGTGGAGGAGGACCCTACTAGCAGAGGCCGTAACAACTAGGAGATCCTGGTCAGAGCTGAGAGCTGACGCGCAAAAGAGTCCGCTGGAGGCCAACTATTTCTGTCTAATGTCCCATGAGGGATTAAAGGAGCATAAAATAAAGTAAAGTAATGATGCGATGCAGGAAATGTCGTATAAGATGTCCCTTGCTTCGGCGTCCGCGTCAGCGAAGACGGCGCTATCGTCGGTGGACATCAAACCAGCTACAAAGTTGTTGTCGTCGTTTCGCACTCCGAGTCGTCCATCGAATGCTTCACTCACAATCGTGTCGACACAACTTTGAAGAGAAGTGACGAAGCGAGGTTTCCCTGTCGAACACCCGCTGGAATCTCGAACTACTTGGATGAGTCGCTTCGAATACGAAAGTAGCTGGTTAACCCATCGTACGACGCTTGGAGAAGTTGGATGATTTTCAATGACACGTGTTCGGTTCCCAAGGCTCTCCACAAACTGTTTCAATCGATGAAATCGAACGCAGATTTAAAATCAATGAAAACGACGACAGTTCGGTTGCCGCAGAAAATTCTTTCTTCCAATAGCATCCTCGATGTGGTATAAATTCTGCTTGTTTTTTCCGACTCGTTTGCTCTCGATGTTTCTGTAGCCTCGATTGTATGATTTTCGTAAATACTTTGCCGTATTCAGCAGACGTGACTCACTGGAACTTATTTCTGGTTCCTGAGGTTAAAGTTTGGCCGGGAAGACCACGATTTTGATCAAAGGGGAGAACAGGAACTATGGATCGCAGGTGAAGGAACATGTCAAATGACTTTGGTGATCCTCAATTTGCTGCTATCCGTTCTGCTTGCATGAATCGTCCTGCAATATCTAAATACATCGGAAGTGCATTCTAAACTTTATGGTTTTCTCCCAAACGGTGAATGGTCCAACCTGAAGCGAGGCAAGTATGCTCTATAATCTCCGTGCTTTACTCATTCTCCCTCATAATCCACTTCAATAAATTTGGTATGAGTCTCGGTCCATCGGTCGTTAGTAGACTCATCAATACTGCGATGGACTGGCCGACTGGATCCTTACATATATTCTGGGTCATACATGTTCCAACTGTTCACCTCCAGAATATCAATCGGTGTATCCAGCTTTATCTACGACTGGGTGATCTTGGTCCACTTCGCGGCGTTGAATGAATTTTTCATGTCAAGGGCTATCATTGCGCAACTCTGATTCTACCTTAGTAGTCAGCATCCGTTGTGGATCTAGCTTTCCTGATCTCCTACCTCGTAGTTTCTGGAACTCATAAAGGATTTAAAAAAATATGAAGAACCCTCAGAAGAGACTACCGATCTTATGGTTAAGAAATGTGATCATATTGATCGTTAGAACTAAGAGTTCATATCACACTACTTTCACAATTCTATTTGCTCTCATCAATGGTATTGGAGAAGTTGGCCGAAATGTTGAAATGTTTGTGTTGCAATAAAAAAATCATGAATGATAAGGCGAAAAAAGGCTTGATGACGTGACGATCACCACCCAAGTTGATCGTGTTCAACAAAATCGCAATAATATTCATGATCGCTTCCCCCGAGCCATGATTCTTTTGAGAGCCGACTGTGTATGCAAATGAAGATGTCTAGCAGTGTCGAAGCCTAGGTTAGTGATATTTAATTCAGCCAAAAATTCGGCAGGTCAAAGCCACTAACGCCGAACATTTTATTTCTTCGACATTCTAAGACCGGTTTCCACTCCGACTTGGTTCTGACCAAGCATAATAAATTTTGCCAGCTTCTTCATCCTGTAGCTCAGGTTTGCGTCTTCTTCTTCTTCTTCTGACGAACTATTCCCCGAGCAAAATGGCTCAAAACCACTTAAGTATGGCACCACTGCCACTCACCTAGATCGATCATGCTGCGCCTGCGCCGCCGCCGCCGCACTTGTGTTGATATTTGGGAATAAACAAATTTGTGGCCCCGAACCCGAACCGGTAATCAGCATCCGTCACCGAATCATGATTCGGTTTTTGACTGCTTTTGTCCAGGGCCCATTCAAAGTTGCCGCAGCGCAGCAGCTGACAACACATCGCTGCAGGGTGGGGGGACGGCGCGCGGCAGGCGAACGAGGAGCTGCCAAGTACCGTGCGATACTGCGTCAGCATCTCATGCAACAACCACTCGTGGGGCTTGTAGTGCCCGCCGCCGATCGGGTGTAGCGAGGGGCCCGGACCGGGGGCGGCGAAAATATTGCGAAAAAATGCAACAAATAAAATTTTCAATGTCACCGATAATTTGGTCGTTTTTTATCTGCTGCATTGCCGCAGTCATTGGGTGCACACGAGCGACTGCGACTGGTTATGCGACTTTTTTTTCGCCTGGGGGTGGGAAAGGGGGGATTTTTTATTAGTTTTTTTTTTCGGGTGTTTTTGCGGAAAAATTTTATTTTTGCATCGCGGACTGCGCATTTCTTTTCTCTACATACATACATTCACGGCGAATTGCGCTAGAGCTGCGCGCGGCGGCGGCGATGGACGGATCGCCGTATGATCGGATCGGGGCTATTTGGTAACGTGAGCGGTTAATGGAGTTAATTATAGTAGATACAGGATTTTTTTCGGGTATTTTTCGGGCTGTCGTTTGCGTAAATATTTACGTTACCTTGGGAGAGCTGCTGACACTTCCGGGTGGCGAATATCGACGCGGCGACGGCTTTGCTGTGTCCGAGCAGAGGGAGGCTTCTAAGTGTGAGGATTTTCAGGGTCTTGTCTTTTCTGGATTTTTTTTTTTGAAGCACACAAATTTTTATTTAAATTTGCACAAGTTTTTTTTTCTGATGGGACTGGATGTGCGCTTATGAATGCAATTTAGATTTGCGCATGAGAAGTGAAAGAGTGGAATGAGGGTTGTTAGCTAAGTATTATTTATTTTTTTGTTGATTTTGTTGTGGTGTGAAGTTATAACACAAGAAGAACGACAATTAAGTAGTGGTTAACGAGTCAGGAAACAACAAATTTAACAAAATTTAGTTCTCATTGTTAAACCAAGTAATTTTTCCAGTATTTACATTTGTACAGAATTATCCAAAAAAATACGAGTGAGTTTTTGATTTTATTCATTGCTGGTAAAAAGCGTTTTTTAAAATGTAATTTGAACTTTTTTAATAATTATGAATTTTTGAGTTGTTTTACACGGTAATGGTGATATAGTGAGTTTTCTTTATTATTTTCTTTATTTGTAGCGAATATTTTTTACAAAGCTTTAATCAAAATTTATCAGGATATAAATAAAACACAGACAAAAAAAGAATCTATTCAACAATAACAGTGCTTTGTTTAAATAGTATAGATAGTGAAAAACGTTAAAGTTTAATAATACATTTTTATTTTATTTGAAAAACTTTCTTCCAATGTCGACGATTCTATCATTGCGTTCAATCTCCGCCACCAATCTCTAGTCGCAAAGATATCCTATCGTCAGTCTAAAAAACCTAAAAATTTTGATGACATAAGCAAAAATCAACCGCAGCACTGATGTTCCCGTTTTGCCATAAGCAGCTGATGCGAATTTCATGGCATGCACGGCAAAGAAAAGTTTTTGAACGTAAATGCAAGTATGACAAAATTAATTTTGTGACGAATCAACGAATCAAGATCAACTGTTTCAGAATTCTCAGTAAAAATTCAGCCTGAGAAAAAATAACCGAGAGCCTTACAACGGACAAACACCCGCTTTGGCCGTAGAGTTTTAAGCTAATTTTATTGGGAGCACATGCGGGCGTACGACGGCCAAATTTCTTCTTTCAAGTCTTACCGTGTGGCAAAACGTTGACTTCGCTGGTCGAACAGAAATTTACTTTCTCTCTTATTATGCGTATATAGGTCATGACAGAAAAAAATGGCAGGGAACTTTTTGTAAAGATTAAAGACAAGAAAGAAAGAAAGTTGTCTAGGGCGGAAAATTGGAAAGGCAAAGGACTATGCCTCGAAATGAATTCGAACCACGCGCCCCTGGGACGGTAATCGAGAAACCTAGCTTACCGAGGCCGGCTAACTGCATTTGAGACATCACATATTTCGTTTCTATTCGACACTCGATCTTAAAGCTGAACTATGCTTTTCATGCGTTTTAAAGCTGAACTATGCTTTTTGATCGCATGAGCTATCGTGGGATTGAATGAAAGTGGTTTTTATCACCTTTAACGCTCCTCTAGCTGTTGTGAAGATAGAAGCACACGATGTATTTTTCACAATCAGTAGGTACCGATCAGTATATATAGAATATCTGATTGATCCCATTAATACTTTATGATCCTCAAGATTAGACAGCGAAAGTGCTTCGTGGTAAAGTTGTTCTAAAATGCTGTATATAATAAAATGCTGTATAATCTTACGTTCTTCTTCTTCGATGGCTCTACAGCCCAATTTGAGCTTTGGCCCCCATAAGCTTCTTCCTCCAGACATCTCTCTGCTCCGCAGCCCTTGTCCAGTTTCTTGCATTGAGCAGTTTTGCTTCATCGGCCTTGACATTGTCTTCAAACCTTGGCCGTGGTTTGCTAACTGACCTTTTGCCATCTGGTACAGATACAGGGCTTTTTTGAAAACTGAGTCATATAGTTCTTATGTGGTTATCTAAAATTGCTGGTTGATTTTCTTTTGTTTCTAGACGTACAGTGATTGACGTGATTGATATCCCGCTTTTCATTAAGTACAATAAATGATCCCCATTTGTCCTGCTATGATCAATTATGGTGCCCATTTTCTCGTTGTATTCGGAATCAACAAGTCTGAATAGTGCACCACCGCACCAGCTTGAAATTTGTTCACAGAATCTGTCATAGCTCAACTAGTCCGGGCGCTGGAGCATTTCCAGTGGTTTTGGCGTGATGTAACGGACTTTTTTGGGTGCGCAAGCATGAAACTCCCAGGAAAACTTTTGGTAGCCCAAAAACTGAAAAATTCACTAAAAATTCCGTGTTTTTTTACCTTTCTTGTTAAATATCTCTTGACGAAGGCTTCTAGGCGAAAAATTTGTTGAATATGTTTTGTTCGTTATTGGATTTGCTAAAACTTACCCTAAGGTGGATTTTTGAAATTTGAATTTTTGCATTGCAAAATAGCCGAAAACCGCGAAAAAAGTACCTCACTTTAAAGTTATCACAAGGAAAGGAGAGACCATTATCTTCCAATTTAATTTAATTAGATAGTTAAAGGCATGATTAACTTATATCGAAAACCCGATCACGGCCGGTCAAATAGTTTTTGCATAATGCATTTTGCAATTAAGTGAATTTAAAAAGTTAAATTTGTTACTGCGCCAAAAGAAAAACTCCCATGTTGATCCTGATTTTTTCATGTATGCTCTAAGACTCTTTTTACAATATCCAATAATTAAAATTCTGGTTTTTAATTTTTTTTATGGTTTTTAATTTTTTTAAGATTTTTGGCAAAAAACTGCAACTAAGGCGTTTTTCCATAAAAATTGCTAACTCGGCGACGCCAGGAATGCTAGGCTAGTTTTAAATTCGCTCGAAAAAGGACTCAGTTTCGCCTAGAAGCCTTCGTTAAGAGATATTTAACAAGAAAGGTAAAAAAACAGGGAATTTTTAGTGAATTTTTCCACAAGTTTTCCTGGGAGTTTCATGCTTGCGCACCCCCTAAATATTGTTGGGATGTCATTTCTGACCGATCCCACCAAAAAAGTCCGTTACATCACGCCAAAACCAAAAGTTAAAGGTTTCACTGCTCTAGCGCCTGGACCAAACGATCATGGCAAGTGCTATGTACGGTGCTGCAAAATAATCGTCATCTATAGATAGGAGCCACGGTATACAGACGCATGCATTTTAGTGCTGATGTCACGTGAGTCCGCTTTGCAAATAAAATCGAAGCTGCTGTTGTTTCTGCATTAGGGCTGACGTCACTAGGTCCTTTTTTACGGTATTTGAAGCTGTCAGGCTCTTTTACATTATCTTCTGTTTCTGTATACTGTAGATAGGAGATATATCAGCTTTGGTACTTTTTCTCTTTTTGTTCATTTTGATGGTGCGCTGTTCTTTATGCTCCTCCTTGAAAATTGTTCTTTAGAGAAATCAATCTGGTTCGGTGTATGTCAATTAACTTTCCTTTTGGACAAGTTTTTTTTTTTTTGATTTCTTGTTGCTAAACTGTTCGATTGCTTGGAGAATGCTCATTGCAAAATGATAACTTTGATGCAAGTAGACAAAACTGGATTTTAGATTAGCTTCCGAGACAAATAACAACTAAACAGAAGCGTCAGTCAATCTCCACATTTATGGGTGAATTTTTGAAAAGTTAGTGACATATCCCAAATTCTAACCAAATTTTACCCTACAGGCGGTACGCCTTTAGACCAAAAAGGTTTACTGGCGACCTTCTTGTGTGTCTGACTGAGAATCTCAACCAAAACATTCATCGATTCAGTGAGTCTGGTCTGGTTGCTATTGATATTTCCAAGACTTTCGACAGTTTAAACTCCAAGCTACTGGAATCGAGTGGGTTAACACAGAGTAAGCGCCCGTGGAAACGCGGGTTGAGTAAAGTTTCGCAATTCCAAGAAAACCCCACGAAACACGTCGGATTAAGACTGGTTTTGCATATGGGTTTGTTTAAGTAAAATTATTTATCTGTCACTTCAATCCAGAACCGTCATGGAAATCGCATCGAGTTAACTTTAGGGGAAAAACTTTCTATAAACTTAACGAATACTCTACCCCGGTTCATGGAAACACAATAAATGTCAAGTTACCCTAGGCCTACGACAGGAGATTCCCCACGTGCATACAAACGTACGAAAATTACCCTCGTGGCTAATTGTATTGTATGTCAAACTAACTACTAAGTCAGTCAAACAAAGTTTTCAGGCCAATTCTAATCTACGCTGGAATTAATTTCGCTAGAACATGGCGAACTGGTAATAGAAAGAGGGGTTCCTGAACTTTGATCTGCCATTTAAAGCAAACTATATGCTACTATAAATGCAACCTGAGTTTCAAGTCAAGGACTCAACTCGTTCATATAAACATAGCCAATGTCTCTAGTTCCGGATTTATTCATGTTTTCACACTTCTAGATAAACAAATTAAGAAGATAAAACTATAAAAAAGACAAAATAAGTCATAAAAAATCGAATTCCTGTTTCTTAGCACACCCATCTATCAAGAATCAACTAATAACTTTATTTAAAAAAAAACATAACTCATAACCTATCAAAGAAGTTGAGTAATAAAAAAGGCGGCGAAACATTGCATAACCGCTATGTATACAAAAATTAAGAAAACCAGACACGAATGAGGAAAATCTTTATAAAAATACCATCAAAATTATTAATATCCTTCCAAAAACGCCATCACCCACACAAAATCGAAATTTTTTTAAATTTAAAAACAAACGACGAAAAAAAATCTAAATAAATTTCCCCATCGGGCACCCCTAAGCACACAGTGTGAGCGCGGCTCAGTCCCTACCACACCATCATCTTACCACTGCGCAGTACTGCAGTGCACTGAAAAGTTGTCAAACCCGCTTAAAAGTTGCAAAAACATAATCCAGCAGCACTCCACACACACGCGCAGCCGCAATCTGTGTGAGAATGTTCGCCGCAAATTTGTTGCTGTTTTTTTTGTTTTTTTTTTTTTTTTTTCAATTCGCCTTTTGCGCTATTTGCTCTTTTTGCATGCGCGGCCGGAATTTCTCGGTCAAACAAATTTCGTGACACTCACGTTTCGCCAATTACCGCACGGCCTCAGAGCTTTGGTTTAGAGAGCGCTGCACGAATATGTACGGGACTGCAGCAGCGCTGTCGCGATGCGGGGATGCATCTAGAAGCCCCGGCGAAGAGGACTGACTGCACCCGTATAAATGGCCTGATGTCCCCACAAGCGAAGGCGCACATCCCACACACATCCCCACTGTAGGCCCTATGATCGCGGCTGATCGTGGTGGGCGACTCGGCGGGATCCAAAAGGAGAAAGCGAAAGTGAGACAAAATTGCAATTCAGCAACAGCGGCGGACTGCAAAATGTGCATCGCGCCGCTGTGCGAATAAGTGGCGCAGCAGGAGCTGCAGCACAGGCCTAGCGAGCAGCAAGGAAACGCACCAGAGGGGGACCACTATCGAATGCACTGTGGGGCTGGGTCCTAAGGCACCGCCTCCAGATTTGCACTTTTGTTTCGAGGCTTTTTATTTTTGCTCGAAACGTTGTTTTTTGCGTTTTGTTGTTTTCGCCTCGTTTTTTTTGTTGCGGTTGTTTTGTTGCTCGCCGCCGTTTTATTTTGAATGTTTTTCGCCCGTTTTTCTTCCCGTTTTCGCATTCTCACGGTATTGCATAACGGGTGTGCCGTGGTTGGCTGCCGTTCCCGCTTTGAGCTGTGTGTTTTCTGTTTGTTTTGCACTGCGCGGATTCGGACGCGTAGCCGTAACATTGCGATCGATTACGTGAACGACTTTGAGCGCCGCGCGCCTGTCCGTTACCATCACGAACGCGCGGGCTCGGGGGGCTTTTGGGGGTTGTTCAGAATTTTATGGATGGACATTCGCTGGCTGCTGGCGCAGAGGATTTTTGATTAATGATTAAATAAATATTTCTTCTTTTGTGGGGCCTAATTAAGCTGTAAAAAGTTAACAGCGATTCATTTTCTGGTAAACGCAGTAATCAATATTCACCGCGCTCCGTTTTTATCTGCGGCCGCGGCGCTCTTCCTTCTCTGTCTTCTTTCTTTCTTCGAACTAACTGTGTTTTGAAGAAGAAGTGACATTTCCGGATTATTTACGCGACTTTTTTAATAAACTGCAAGGTCACATCAATAAATTTTTGGCCAAGCTGCGAAAAAGATAAATTTATCTTCTATAATAAAATCTCGGCGACTGAAAGTGATCCAGTTTTGTGTTTTATCGAAACTTTCGCAGCGCGGCGTTTTCTGACAATTTTGGCATTTCGCTTTTTGTGTGGCGTCGTCGTCGACGACTAGTTTTTGACACTTTTTATTAAACTAATATTTCTCATTGGGAATTTTTGGTTATGTTTTTTGCTAGGTGAGGATTTAGTGGGTGTATTTTAATAAATTGGATTTATTTTTTCTAACAAGGGGTTTTTAATTTGGCCGAATAACTTTAGGGTGTTAAAGATCGCAAACATATTTTTTCATGAAGCCATCAAAGAAGCTACTGTCAGAGTCAAAAGTGAGTTTACACCCGAAATTTTTTTCTTTCGTATCGGATTTCCAGGAATTCGATGGACATAGAAAAACAAAAAATAACTCAGATTATTAAACATGTATTGACGTAACCTTAGCAAAAAAAAATACTTCAAAAAGTTTAAATAACACAAAATGAGTTCATAAATTATAAAAATAGTTCATTTTTTTGCAGTCAAAAGTGAGTTTACAACCGCTAAAAATAACGACGAAAATAACTGTATTACCATCCTAATAATTTGTTTGCGCCCCTTTCCCTTGCATCACTGCATCTAGCCTCCTTGGCAAGGATTCGACCAGCTTAGTTGTCATATCCCCCCTTATTTTTTGCCATTCTTCCTTTAAGGCCTCCTTGAAATCCCCTTTCGACGTTATTGATCGCTGCCGAATTTTCTGGTCCAAATGATCGCACAAATGCTCCATGGGGTTCAGATCTGGTGATCTGGGGAGGATGGGTAACCATTTTGGAGTTCTGT
This sequence comes from Thereva unica, assembly GCA_949987705.1. NCBI lineage: Eukaryota > Metazoa > Arthropoda > Insecta > Diptera > Therevidae > Thereva > Thereva unica. Next base: position 76,678,151 of record OX465285.1, read on the forward strand.
ATAGAAGTCATTCCGTAACCAAGCGCGATGTGTGCTGGGATCGTTGTCTTGTTGGAATACCCAAGCACTTGGTAGCCCTAGTTTCCCAACACTAGGTGCTACATTTTGCCGCAATATATCCAGGTAACCTTCCTTGTTCATTCTGTTCTCAATAAACACAAGGTTTCCTACTCCCGCAGCTGCCATACACCCCCAGGCCATGACCGATCCTCCACCATGTTTCACAGTGCTGAAAACATTTTTTTAGGCAAATGCTGTGTTTTTTGTTCGCCATATTTTTGAGCACTTTCTTTTGCCAAATGTTTTAAATTTGCTCTCGTCCGTAAAGAGGACATTTTTACAAAAAGAAACCCCATAATTTTTATATTTTTTGGCTATTGTACACGCTTTTATATTTTTATCGGAAATGTAGGGCTTTTTACGCGGAACTCGACCATGCAAGCCATTGTTATTTAATACACTTCGTATTGTCGATGCTCCCACTCGTTTTTTCGAGTCCGTTATGTTATTATTGAGTTCTTCGGTAATGCGCACAGCACTAGATTGAGGATTTTGTTTAACCTTTTTTACAATAGTCTTAATTTGTGCAGCATCCAACTTCCTTGGTCGTCCTGAACGCGGTAAATTTTCTACCCTTCACGTGTTTTGAAATTTTTCAATAATTTTTTTGACGGTCATATGACTTTTTCTCACAATTTTTCCGATTTCCCGATAAGATTTGTGTTCCAGCCATAAATTTAATATGATTTTTCTAGTTCCTAATTCAGTTTCCCTCCTCATTGTTTCAAATACTGTATTTTTCGTTAAAATAAAATGAAAATCAAGTACAACTGCCAACGCTTCAACGCCAAAGGCTAAATGAAGTGATCCAAGCGAACAGGGGCGCAAACAAAATACTAGGAAGGGAATACCCTTATTTTCGTCGTAATTTTCTAGCGGCTGTAAACTCACTTTTGACTGCAAAAAATGAACTATTTTTATAATTTATGAACTCATTTTGTGTTATTTAAACTTTTTGAAGTATTTTTTTTTGCTAAGGTTACGTCAATACATGTTTAATAATCTGAGTTATTTTTTGTTTTTCTATGTCCATCGAATTCCTGGAAATCCGATACGAAAGAAAAAAATTTCGGGTGTAAACTCACTTTTGACTCTGACAGTATATGGGTGTTTCTCTGTAAACTGGTAAATTTTTGCAAGAAATCTGTCCCAGTAACTTTTTTACGTGAATATGAAAAAAAAATATACAATTAAATAGATATCTATCTGGTGGATAATAAACAGTAAGGGACCCAAATATATTTGTTTTATTTTAGGACTTATTGAGTAAATTTAAAAAATTCATATGTCAGAGAACTGTTGCATATGTCAGAGGACTGTATATATAAGTGAAATGAGCATTTATTAGTAGTATATATACTTTAAAAACATTCCTCATGACGCATATATATAAAAATAAAACAGTCTTCTTTGGTAGTTCCAAGTTCTCTGTGTAGTTTCAAGTAAACTTGTGAACTTTTATTTCTTCCTTAGACACTTTCTTCTTTCTCGCGCCATGATTAAAAGATGGTTATAGATCTAAAACAAAGGCAAAAGTACAATAACAGTGCCCTAATAAATGAAACAGTCTCCTGTTTCTGTATGTAGCGGGGGACTGTTGACGGGGACTGTTGGCAGGGGACTGTTTAATTTGTGTAATTGGTACGGTACCATAAAATTCCTTCATTATGACTTTATTTTGTTATATAGAAAAAATATAAGCCATCTTATTTAAAACTATGCACAATAGAGAAAACTGGAACACTTTAAAAAAAATTTGTTGTCTGTAAAGAGGGTTTACGGACGATAGTTTAACGTGACAACGTCATAAGAAAACATTGATGAAATGATTGCATACTTTTATGAATAAAATTGAATCATTTATATTAAACTAGCAAAAACCCGCGTGCGTTGCAACGCCTTTCAATAAAATAAGATTATGAGGACACAGTCTGCGATAGGAAAAAGCTATAGTGAAAAAAGAACAAATCTGGGAAAATTGATTTCGGGAGATGACCGACAAGGACCAAATGATATATTGAGTATACTATATTGCCTATGGTGTTCTACTTATCATACTCTTTCATTTGATACCCATGTCGAAGGGGTTGTGAAGAAAATATTAATCCGCACTCTTGAGATGGCCGCTATGGACCAAACGATATATTCAGTATACTATATTGCATATGGTGTTCTACTTATCATACTCTCTCATTTGATACCCATCTCGAAGGGGTTGTGAAGAAAATGTTAATCCGCCCTCTTGAGATGGCCGCTATGGACCAAACGATATATTGAGTATACTATATTGCTTATGGTGTTCTACTTATCATACTCTCTCATTTGATACCCATCTCGAAGGGATTGTGAAGAAAATGGTAATCCGCCCTCTTGAGATGCCCGCTATGGACCAAACGATATATTGAGTATACTATATTGCTTATATTGTTCTACTTATCATACTCTTTCATTTGATACCCATCTAGAAGGAGTTTTGAAGAAAATGGTAAACCGCCCTTTTGAGATGGCGGCCATGGACCAAATTATAAATTGAGTATACTATATTGCTTATGGTGTTCTACTTTTCATAGCCTTTCATTTGATACCCATGTCTCGGGTGTTGTGAAGAAAATGGCAATCCGCCCTCTTGAGACGGCCGCCATGAATCTAAAGACATAGTCTATGGCATTCTTCTTATAATGCCCTTTCATTTGATACCAATGTCGAGGGGGTAGTGAAGAAACTGATCTTCCTCATGCCGCTATGGACCAAACGATATATATTGAGTATACTATATTGCTTATGTGTTCTACTTATCATACTCTCTCATTTGATACCCATCTCGAAGGGGTTGTGAAGAAAATGGTAATCCGCCCGCTTGAGATGATCGCCATGGACCAAACGATATATTGAGTATACTTTATTGCCTATGGTGTTCTACTTATCATACTCTTTCATTCGATATCCATGTCGAAGGTGTTGTGAAGAAAATGGTAATCCGCATTCTTGAGGTGGCCGCTATGGACCAAGCGACATATTGAGTATACTATATTGCTTATATTGTTCTACTTATCATACTCTTTCATTGGATACCCATTTCGAATGGGTTGTGAAGAAAATGGTCATCTGCTCTCTTGTGATGGCTGCCATGTACCAAACGATATATTGAGTATACTATATTGCTTTTGGTGTTCTACTTACCATAACCTTTCATTTGATATCCATGTCGAGGGGTTGTAAAGAAAATGGTAATCCGCCCTCTTGAGATGGCTGCTATGGACCAAACGCCTGCTTTTCTGTTGAAATTTTTTTGCTATAAACCTCACGGAGCCCGAGACCTTTCCAACGAATGCAAAACCGTGGAAATCGGATCGTGCGTTCTCTAATTATAGCGTCTGGAAGGAAAACCCGACTTATTTTTATATTATAGATAATAACAGTAAACGTCCCACCTTGCGACTTGTGAATGGTAATAGCACAAGCAGGAACGCAAGGAAACTGTTTTCGTTTACATTTCACAGTTTTCGTCAGTGTAATGTTCACTATTTTCTTATACACCGGCACCCAGTTAGGAGACAGAGTGTTTGGCTTGCTTTGCTTATTGTTGATAATTTGACAAATTTAATCTAATTAATATTGACAATTTTAATCAAATTTTTAAGATTACTACGATCAAATTTTTAAAATTACTTCGGGAGATAACGGGACATAACGGGACAATGAGTCATCATTTTTCGTGCATGCAGCCGGCGTTCATCGTTTTAATAGACGTTGTCACGTCAAAAAGAAAAAAAACACTTAGCAGAGGACTGTCGAATGTTGCGTACCGATACGCGCATGTGCCCCTCTAACTCTTGTAACACTAAACAAAATGAGGTATAGCTACTTTTGGGGGTAACAAAGCTAATTTCATGTCGTTCACGTTTCGTTACGCCCATTAACAAGTCTGTCTTTACTGTAGATGGCCTGATGCGTAACTCGAAACTTTAGCAGGGGACTGTTCATGAAATTCGGGGACCAACTTTAGGTTAAATTAAACTAATCAAAAAATAGTTTAAATAAATTGATATTAGAGTCTAATAGCATATCATTTCATATTGTTTAGATTGTGTTATATAAGTTAATTGTTTTTAAAATATTAGTTCAATTAATGAACTCAATAGAAAATATTTTGGTTTGGGGACCGGCTAGGGGACTGTTTTAGACCTAAAAAATACGTTATTGAAACCATATAGGTTTTTAAGTGAGATATTTTCTATATTGTATACTATAGTTTAGATAGTTATAAATTGAAATTTGCAGAAATATAAATATTTCTCACCATAGTTTACGTAATATTTGCCAAGGACAGCGATTTTACCACTTTGGTGAGAAACACCCATATGCATAAACTTTTGCAGGATTGTATCAATTTGCATGATACCTCCTAAAGTGGTTAATTCCTCTGGCTTCTGACATATGCATGTGTCGTGTGGGAACACACATCCAATTCATCAATGCTTAAAACTTAAAAAAAACTATCAAGCAAAAAACTGCTGAATAAACTTATGGTGTTCTACGCGAAATTTTAAACTTTTAGCAAATTGTAGTTTTTTTCATGTTGTATATTTTTTGTTTTATTATTTTTCTGTTTTGTTTTGAATCTTGCATTGTTTTTAACAAATTCCCGCCTTTTGAATAAGCAATAAATGGCGAAAGAAGCTTACTTCTAGACATTAAACTATGACTTGTACTGTTTGACAGACTGATAAAACAAAAGATGAATTCTTTTCTTAGTTCTGTCATAGAAAAAATGAATTGTGGTTTATTGCATGAAGCAAGAACTAAGGTGCACTGAATGATTGTTATATGGATGCATGAAAGGCATTTATCGGAATGTTTTACTAATTGATCGTAACAAGTTTCAAAGTCTTCCGAAATGATGTCGTTTAGTGATTCCAACGATTTTTGTTTTATCGATTCTACATATACATACTCTGGAAACACGTCCTTTTCAGGATCGTTTTCATTCACGAAACCACAAAAAGGTCACATGAGAGCTCTAATTGAATGATTTTTTTTTAGCTAAAACCTCCCAAGACATTGTATGCGCAGTTCGCTACCGTGGTAGATGAGCCAATTGTTTCAACCCATTTTTCGATGGTACCACGTCGAAGTACTTGCAGCAAAACATTTGATTTGGTTGCACACTGCTGCGTTACCATAGAGCTTGTTTTTTTTTTTTTTTTTTTTTTTTTATATGAAAAAACCAAGCTTAGGTGTAACCCTTTGTACTACCAGTCCGTCATGTCTTCAGTTCATGGTGCAATGTCTAGTAGTAAGCTTGGTTTGAAGAATAGAGGAGAATAGGAAAGGTTAGAGGGGGTCTGGAGGGTGTAGAAGAAAATGACGATGAACCTCACGTTTGAACTCTAAGGTGTTGTACGAGTTCGGAAATACTGACTGCGGGAGATTATTCCACAGTCGAGTTGTTCTATTCATAAACGAACTTCTAAACCGTATTGTGCGTGAACGAGGGGGCTGTAGGGTATAGGGGTGAGCCGAGCGGGCTAGTCTTGTGTTGCGGGAAAAGTATTGCCGTGCAGGCAGGAGGTCCTGAATTTCGGTGGAACAGTCGCCATGGTAATAGCGATAAAGTATGGAGAGGGCTGCTACATTCCTACGGTGGCTCAAGGTGTCTATGGAGGCGCGAAAGGGGCCATCACCAATGAGTTTGAGGGCACGATTTTGCACCTTGTCGAGACAAGCCAAGGTGGTTTTTGGGGCGCCTGCCCAGATATACGAGTTGTATTCGAGGCGCGGCCGAATGTAGGATTTGTATATTGTAGCCAATGCGGCTGGCTGGAGGAGGAACTTGCATCTCTTAAGAAATCCAAGGCATTGGGAGGCTTGTTTGGCGATTTGGAATATGTGATCGTTCCATCGCAAATGCTCCGTTAAAGTTACCCCTAGGATGTTGAGAGTTGAGTCAGCCGTTAGATTCTCTCCATCCACCGAGACAGGAGGAAGGTCGGTACAATTTTTGTTGGACATCAGACAGTGCTTCGTTTTTGTGGCATTGAATTCGACGCGGTTCATTTCGCCCCAATGAAGAATCGATTTGATATCCCGGTTGATCGAAGCCGACATCAGTTGACGGTGGTAAAGACAAGGTCTGGCACGTGGTCGTCTTATATTGTCGAAGGAGTAAGAGAAATTCAGAGGACCGTCATCAGCGAAGCAGTGAAGTGGGTTGGAGGGGATTGAGAGCAGATCATTAATGAAGATTAGAAAAAGTGCGGGTGAAAGAATTGACCCCTGGGGAACTCCGGCCGAAATGGCGTGGGGGTTGGATTCGACGCCATCCAATACTACCTTGATTGAACGGCATGAAAGAAAGCTCTTAATCCAGTTCCTTAGAACTAAGTGTATACCAATAGCTTGGAGTTTATTCAACAGAGCTGGGTGCCATACTCTGTCAAAAGCCTTTGATATATCTAGAGCAACCAGGCTAGACTCACCAAAGCTGTGAATGCTTTGGTTGATACGCTCAGTTAAACACACAAGCAAATCGCCAGTAGACCGTTTAGATCTGAAGCCGTATTGCCTGCCGTGTATAATTTGGTTGGATTCTAGGTATTTCATCAGCCTTTTATTGATTATTGTCTCCATGATTTTGGAGAGAACAGAAGTAATTGCTATTGGGCGGTAGTTTAAGGGGTCGCTGGCTTCACCTTTTTTTGGGATTGGCTGAACATGAGCTAGTTTCCAAGAGTCGGGATACACTCCGGAGAAGTAAGACAGGGCAAAAAGTTTGCGCAGAGGTTTAGCCAAAGGTGAGGCCCTTTTTTAAGTACCATAGGGGGGATTTTGTCGGGACCAGTGGATTTATTGGCGTCGAGTTCTTTGAGACACCTAAACACCTCGCGAGTCCTGAAGTGAACTCCGTCCATTGAGTGGGTGGTATTCTCGAGAGTGCGGGGTGACATAGCAGCATCGGGTAAAGAAGAATTTGCGGCGAACAGAGAAGCTAATAGGTCGGCCTTGGGTTTGCTTTCTGTTATCACTTCCTTGTTGTGAATAAAAGGAGGTGTTGAGGAGGAAGTACAATTCTTCTTGATGGCGGTTACCAAGGACCAGAAGTTTTTGCTGCCTGTAGTGGAGTTAAGAATCTTACTTCTCAATCTATCATCAAATGATGATTTGACTTTCCTGATGATGGAGTTACAGGAGTTTCTCAGTTTGATGTACTCACGACGAAGTGGCTCATTAGGCGAACGTCTGTATGCTCTATAGGTCAAATAGAAATCGATTTTTGCAGGCAAGCCTTTCTCACAAGTTAAATACTCACCGGGAACAGTAGCGGCCAAATTCCATTTGAACCATCAAATGTCGTTCCGATGTCGGAATCTGGATCGATAGTGCCAGGTGTATTAATTTCTACTAAGTAGCAAAGATATACGCTTTGTAGAGTAGTATGCACCTGCGAAAACTAAAGAAGGGTATATGTTAACCGCATTCAGAGCAGTAGATAAAACTACCTCTACATAAGTGTAGGACTGCCAACGTGGTTTTTTGTATTGGCTTTCCCTTTTTTGGGTCCTGAGTCATCGGGGTCTCGAAAGCAATGAAAAGATAGGTCTCTGGCACTGTATTGATCTGTCTGGAACTGATAGATGAAGGTCATACGTTATTCAGTCTAACTGAGCGATAAGGATTTGAATCATCTCTCTGACAAGCCATGGATTGCAGGTGACCTCATGATACACCCAGGCGAAGACGAGAGTTTAGCGTAGCAGGTTTTTAATTCAGATGCTAAAATTTTCATAACCTCAACTAAATTTTCAGACTAAATAGAAGTTCATATCTTCAGGCCTGGACCGACGACAAATACCCACTGACACAAAGATTTTTGTATGGTTTTCCTAGACTGCAGGCTCCATTGAGTTGGCACCAATGAGTATGCGATTATACTTGGCAGAAAGACGGGTAACCTTCAGGTCATGGCCTGCCGGCGGCCCGTATGTGAATGGCCTTAACTTGACAATTATAATTTAATATATATGCCAAAGATTTCTTACGTGCCATCTAGTGGTGGTCTAGCGGTCTGGTCTTGGGATATAGAGGCTTTGTTTCACATGGGGGCCAGGTCATTTGTGTTCGAAATGCAAAGTTCTATTTGTCAAGAAAGGGAGTTGGTCAATGAAACCAACAATATGTATTATTTATCCAAATTTATTGTATCCCCTTCAAAATCGGAGCATTTCGAAATAATACACTTACATCAACAAATAACCAAATCATCAAGACATTTTTAAGCCTTTTTTTGGAATCGATTTCAGTACTTATCTTTTATGTCATCTATCGACTGAAAACGCGTGCTTGGAAGTGGTAATTTGAATTTTGGAAAAAAAAGAAGTCGCCCGGAGCCATATTAGGAATACGGTGACTATTCGATCAGATTTTTGTTGTTCTTGGCCAGAAATTCTTTCACTATGATAGCTTTGTGAGATGGTGCGTTATCCATGAGTTTTCTTTCCACAAATTTGGTCTTTTTGGACGAATTTGGCTACTTTAATAGCATCACCCCTTCACTTTTGATCGACTTTGACGTGGTTTTTTCGGATTCGCCTCAGATGGAAGGCGTCATTCTGAAGCTTGTTGACTGGTTTGTATGCAAACTCGTAAGCCCATGTCTCAGCACCAGTTATAATGTGTTTTATGAATGTGGGGTCACAATTGACTTGTTCTAAAATGACTTTTACGCGATTGATTTTTTTTTCAGAAAACTCAGGTCTTTCGGCCTAGTCGAGCGGCAGCCCATTTCATGCCCAAAAAATGGCTTAAAATGATTGGAATTGATTCGTGAGACACCGAAACTTCAGACTTAAACGACGATTTTCAGTTACCATATCCTTTACTTTAGGGAAATTCAGTTGACGACGTTGATACCAAAAGAGCGAGGCAAATCTTCAGCCACATCTCGACCGCTTTTAAATGCACTGTTTTGAATAAAGTCGATTCACCGTAAGCCTTGTGTAACATTTTCAGCGTTTCGGCAAACGAAATTCCATTTGGCCATACTGGGGTTAAATTTTGACACCCACACCAAGAGTATTGCCATGTATTGTTCTGCCATTAGATTGTGCAAAGAAGTTGGTCACGACGTAGTGCAGGCCACACATATTTCGAATGAATGACACTCTTTGGCTCCGTTGACCAAATCATGACCAACGCTGATGTTCTTTCTGAACATTACCCTTGCCCACCCAACACCAATATTTATGGAATTAGTATCGGTACGTTTTGGCTTCTACTGCCATCAATAATTCTACATGATTGGGCCAGCTCATTACTCAATCAGAAGAAGAAAAAAATCGAGTTTTGACATAAACTGCGTCTGGCAGCCGCCATCTTCTTTTTTTTTTAAATTAACCTAATCTATGTAACTTGGACTCACTAAACCATTCTAATGGTACTCCAGCCATCTAAACCCGTTCAGGCATTTAGAAGTTATTGTGGGACAAAGAAACGTAATATACGCAAACATGATAAAAATGCTGAATAGAAGTGGCTCAATAACGGAACCTTGAGGTACCCCTGAGCTAAACAGTGCAACCGAAGAACTTCAGGCAGGTAGCTTAATTTAGCTAGCTTAATTTTAAAAGCTGTGCAGAAGCTTAAGAGCAGTTGTAGAAAAATGGCTTGCGAGGAAAGTTTTGGCAGAAGCAAAATGGAATGTGCTTTATCGAAATCTTTTGGGTAGTCGAAAAAAGTAATTGTCAGCGAACGCGAGGGTCATCAAAAGGACGTGCGAATATCATTCATGACTACAAGGAGAGCAATTTCAGCAAGAATCAGACCAGCCCTGGACCACGCTATAATCTCCTAGTTGTTCGCGCATAATTCACGGGCCGCGACCATCACGATGTCAACTCCATCGAAACTGCTTCTTTTGCGATGCGTAGTCTCAGCGCATTATTGTCATGCCCAGTAGAGGTCCCAAGACGGATCCCTGCGAAACTCCCCCAGCTGTTCTGTCTACCGTTGGCCCATCTTCTGATTCAAAATGAAGTGGCCTACCTGCTTTCATTTTTAGGTAAAATTCGAAATAACAGTTCCAGAAGGGACGCATGTGCTTGTCTGACTATCCCAACACGATCCGCCAGCACTGTTCGTAGATTTTATTTTAGTCTATCTTTCTTAGGTCGATAACACAGCCCCACAAAAAAAAAAGTGTCAGACCTGGGGGTCTCACTAGGCTTACTATATGTTTTCGGGGTCGCTGAATCTGAATATGAGGTCTATACAGCTCTATCGGGTCTAGGATTAGCCATAACCTCAAAAAATAAGCCGAAAAGGGGGTAATCCTCTCATGTCTCTTCCTGAAAATCGAGAGGTGTTGAGGTTGCTGGGGAAATCGGTGCAAATAGCACTTCATTCGATAAAATTTTTAGTTTCGATGCTTTGGCTGCATTTATGCGTTTTCTCATGAGGCTAGACTGCATCTCCCCCATAAAAACTAACCCCTCCTCTTCTGGTAGTTTTCGCAATGAAGCATTTACATAATTGCAGAAGTGGTCTATTTCATCCTTTTCTTTTGGCCTTTCTGAAGATTTGCTATGCGCCGATGTAAATTGCAATACATTTTTTATTGCCTTTTCATATTTGTCCTCTTCGAATTTTCTTTTTGTTGCGACACCTCTTGACGGTGTAGATAAAAAAGCGAAATCGCTCGAGTTGCTATCTTCAGTATTAAACTCGTTATTTGTTACTTCAGCGTCCTACAAAAGCAATAATGTGATTTAATTATTTTCAGTTTCCACAAAGTCAAAAAGAGTGGGAAGATATAAGCGATGATTTTGCGAAATTATGGCAATTTCCACATACATTAGGAGCTGTTGACGGAAAACACATCCGAATTAGGAAACCCAATAATGCTGGATCGGAATATTACAACTATAAAGGATTCCACAGTATAATTCTGTTAGCTTTAGTAGATGCCCACTGCAGATTTATATATATAAATGTGGGTTCTAACGGAAGGGCTTCAGGTGGAGACGTTTTCTTAAGTTCCGGTTTATACCGCTATGTGAAATCTGCAGATAATTGTTTTTCTTCAGCTAAAGCATTGGAGGGCCAGTCTGCATCAATGCCATATTTTTTTATCTCGGATGATGCATTTGCTTTGGACAAGCATATAATGAAGCCCTACAACAGATGTGGAAATCTTTCTACTATGCAAGAAATTTTCAACTATAGATTGTGCAGAGCAAGATTAACCGTAGAAGCAGCTTTCGGGCGAATGGCTTCAAGGTTCAGAATACTTCATCGGCCAATTGAGGTAAAAGTGGAAACTGTGGACAGTATTATAAAGTGTTGCTGCGTTTTGCACAATTATTTGACTCGTCCGAAGCAAACATCCCATTTTTTAGAAGATATCCAACCTGAGAAATTGCCAGAAACAGTACAAAATGTGTGCAGCCAGGATAAAAGTTCTTCTTACAGAAATTCTACTCAAATTCGAGATGAAATTGCACAATATTGCATCAACACCGGTGATGTACCATTTCAGTGGGAAAAAATTAGAACTAAAAAATATTAAATAAATAATTTCGAATATGTATTACTTTCTGTTCTTCCAAATTATCCCATGTTCCTCTTTCGGTAATTACACGATCCAGAAACTTCATTTTTTCATACCAAATTAAATTTGAAATATATGAATCCTCCGCACCTTGGCCAGATTTGGTTGTTTTTATTTTTCTTTTTTCCCCAACATATGTCCCACGAAGACTCTTTACTTTTTTTTAAATTAAATTGACATCCATTTTCATTTTCATTGCTATATCTGACCAAGCTTTGGATTTCAAATCGGATCGTTTGTAAACATTCATTTGAATGTCCCACAAGCAAGTATTAGCTTCGTACAAATCTATTAATTTAAATACCTGCTCGCGAGTTAATTTATCTGCCATTTTGGTCTGAAAATAAATTTTTATTTATTAAACTGAAATAATAAAATAAAATATTCAATGAGAACTTCACAGCGTACCGATAGGGAAGCTCTTGCATGTAATTACCACTTTAAAATCACTTTTCGCCAACTTGATTTCACAAATTGTCAAATTACTTTCTAGACAGTATTGTCGAGATTGCAATCTTGCCAGTACTGTCGCGACAGTAAAAAAGTCTGGATTGTAGACGTTTACACGAGACAGTGACAGCGACAGTAACAGCAATACTGTCCCGTGTAAAGGCCGGGTTAGAATAGGCGGCAAACAACAAGATCTCTAGCTTTTCCCAGTTTTTTTCTAGAAGTTATTTTAGTGTGAAAATTTGATTGGTGGTGCACCTTCCTTTCCGGAAGTCAGCTTGGTATTTCTTTGTAATCCTTTAGTAAATTCTTCAGACTTTTGCTCGCTCTTTAAAGAAGTACTTCAATCAAAATATAAAATTATAGGGACTTACCTTTTTGGAGATAGGAAAGAAAATTCAAGTGTTTTACAAATCCATGAAGCATTATACTTAAATGCTCAATTTTATTCACATAAACTCCCTTTAAAAAAAATAACCGTTAAAATGGAAAATATTTAAAACAAAAAATTAAACTTGCAAATCACATCTGGCAACACTTACTCGATACAATTGTCTGATTAACCTCAAAAAAAAAAAAAAAAAAAAAAAAAAAAACGAAAAAAAAACGTTGATAGACATTTTATTTTTGTGAAATATTCCGGGAATTATCCTTATCCCGGCTTGACTCCTTATATGTATATATTAACCGGAATTATGGGAGACGGGCAGACACCGATCCAAAATTAATCCTTGAAGTCTGAAATGCAAAGAGGATGTCGCCTTTCTTCCTTGAAATTTGCAGCAGGAATAACATTTCCACGAATTTTTCTAGGTTAGTAATGTTTAGTATGTAAGTATGTGAAATGGTGTGTGTGTGTGTGTGTGCGTGTGTGAACATAATATTTAAGTTGAGGAAAAAAAGGATGAGATTTTTGCTTGAATTAAATAGAAAATGTTAAGGATTTTTGGAAATATGTTTATAAGGTCTGCACAAATGCTTATAAAATATACGTGAAGTGTTTATTCATTAAACACTTTTTCTGTTCGGCGGAAGTGTTTTTGTGTTTTTAAGCAATATGTGTGGTGGTTCTATATGTCGTCCGTGGGTAAGAAGTGGAGAAACAGAAAAAAAAATAATCATCCGGAAATCGAAATAATTTTGCAGAAAAGAATTTATATATAAAAATAAAGATCAAACGTGAAGGGAGAAACCTTTCGTTTTCTATAAAGCACACCCTCAAGCTTGGTCAGAAATATTCATTCAGGGATGAAAAAACTGCCAAAAATTTTTGATGGATAAACCACCCGCAGCTGTCATTAAGGAGAATATTAAAGAAAAAAAAAAGAAACCTCCACCATGAAAAGCCTCGAGATTTTTTTTCTTCATTTTATTCATCCCGATTTTTGGTGTGCAGCAGGGCTGTTTGTTGGCTGCTGTGTTGCTTTGGTGTGTGATGTCTTAACTTTTTTTTTTTTTTTAAAGTACTTTTCACTTTGAAGCCATGATATAGCTTGGCAACCGGGGGGCCGCCCCATTCCGGCCGGGTTCTGCTTAACCACCTCCATTATGTAGGATCGATAAATGGCATACCTCGTTTAAAACTAAACTTGCGCCCCTCTCGCACTTGTGTGCGTGCAAGTGCGTACACCCCCCGCTCGCCCGTCGTAGCCCCCCTGTGAACGCTGAGCTGTGCTGCTGCTGCTGATGGTAAGGATTTTGTAGGTTATATGTGCCCTGATGATGTTGCCTTTTTCCTATTTTCAATCTAGTGAGCAGTGGAGTCCTTAAGCCCCGAAAATCCCAGTGCACACACAAATCCAATGGTAAAAGCATAGAAAGGACGACGACGACGACGATACGAAGGATACGAAATAGCGGCACAACATAACAAGAAAAGCGCCCCTTATCCTTTGCTGCTGCTGCACATACAGATAGGCATAGAACTTGTCCTGGCTGATAGACGGGCGGACCGGAGTGAAAACATGGCTCTGGGCTGGGGCTGGGCCTCTGAGGAAGGGGGACCTGTGGTAAAGGGCAAGGACTCTTTAGTACATACGCATTTTCTGCGAAAATTTTCCCTTAATGGTGTTCGTGGCACTTTTTTATCCCCGGTTCAGTTACGGCAAAGTCAAGATACACGGGAGAGGCAAAAAGAGGAGATTGAGCTGCGTTGCGTTCGCTGCGTGCTCTGCGATATCATTATTTACCCGCGCTGTGTAGGTATATATGTGCTAGCGCTTGTGCATGGATATATGTATGAGTGTGTCGAGTGTGCAGGGCAGAGTGAACTAGTTTCCATTTGTCACCCGAAAAATCCGGCCAGGATATACACCACTGTGCAGGGGGATGGGAGAAGCACCACCGAATTTCGTGTGGATCAATACGCGCGACCACCAGTACAAGCCCCATTCAAAGTGCAGTGGCCTGCATGCACGCGCACTTCTCATTTCGTCCTTTTGTCCCTCTGCATTTTACGATTCGATTTTAATGCAGCAGCAGCAGCAACCGAAACACAACAAAAACAACAACAACAAAAAATCATTTCACACAGGGGATGAATAAGGACACTTTAGGTTCAAGAATCGGGGAGGATTACTTCTTGCATTCATGCGTGCACTTGAAGGCAACTACACGGATGCATTTCGTATGTTACCAACAATTTTTTTTTAAACATTTTTTTATGTTTGTATTTCGATTACGAATATTTCGAGTTCAGCACGTGCAATAATTTATAAGGGCGAGCGAAGGCTGATGATGATGACACTCGTGTGTCAGATGAAGGATCGCGCGCTGGCAGGACCGACCCGAGTTGAGGGGGTAAAAATGGAAACAGCATTTTCCTTTTAAGCCGATTTTCACAAGATGTCTAATTAGCACGCAGTCAAGGAATGAAGATTTTAATCGAAATAAGTTAAGGGTTGTTGTTATGCCGATGGGGTCCTTTCTCGTCTATATGATAAATAGGCAAATTGTTTACCGGTTACCCCCATTTGCTTAGGGGGTGACAATGGGGCTCTTACAGCTGATGCCCATACGAAAACAACTGATTCATGATGGAATTTTGTGTAGTACTATTGATGGTGTATTAACAAGAGTAAACAATGATTTATCTTCTTCTCGTAATTTTTTGTTGTTTTTGTTTTGTTTTCTTGTTGTTTTGAAATTTAAAAAAAGGGATTTCCGAGTCATGCCGTAAGTGCTAAAAAACATCATTTTTAATTCATAATCGCCACAGTGCGTTTGTGCAATTCATACTAATTGAATGAAATTGCGCGTTTTAAGTGTCCTACTGGAGAGCAAATTACTTTGTTTTCTCCAGGGCATTCAGCACTCTCCCTTTCGTGTTTTGCTTAAATCAATCAAAATTTGATAGTAGCACCCTTGAAAGTTAAATGGAGGAAAAACGTAAAATTTGCGCAATCAGCAGTGACAGATTAAGTTATTTTTTATATTTAACACTTAGAACAACTTGATATTTCGGGTAGAGAGTCATGATGCCATCGATGATGAATTTCTGTGGTTTCTTGTTGAAAAACCAAATCCAGTGGTTTTTTCAGACTTATTTTGATAACAGCTTAATTCTATTGAGGGAATTCTACCTAAGTTGAGACAAGTGAATCGTTCAAGAGCTCCAGCGCAGGGTCCATATGCATTTTTTTTTAACAGCCACCGGTCCTTTCTTGGCCTCTTATCCTTCGAGCTAGTGTTGGGTAGGACACGATTATAAAAAGAGTTTGTAATGTAAAGGTGCCTCTTTTTTCTTTCGACCCAGTACAATGTCCTACTTCAAATGAAGCGAGGCGCTATGGTGAAGCCAAAGTTACAAAAACAAGCAAATTCAAAAATAGGGTACACGGCTCTGTTTTTAGTAGTCTGCTCATGTAAGAAATGTGTCTCCAGTACAAAAGCTCACTCCCTCAATAAAAATAAGAAATGTCTCTCCAGTTCATATTTACAACCACACCATCATTTATCTAGATACGCGCTCATATACTAGTAGGACATTATTTTGGAACCGAGGCATTTAAAAAAATTAAGGCCTCAGTACAAATTACCATGGTGTAAGGGACAAATGTACTGCGTCATGTTTACTTATAACATTACACCATATGAAGTGACCAACGACATGATGGGCTGGTAGTACAAAAGGTTATTCGTCAACTATCAACTACAACTACCAAATACAAATCGTGATAGGTGTCCGAAATTCACGATGAGTGCTTCAAAATTTACCAACCAAACTCTCTCAATTTTTGACTGCTCATTAAAGTCATAACACCTTTCCTTTTATTCAATTCGGGCTGTTTTCGTTCAATTACCTGATGTTTTACCTGTCCACCCTAGAGTTGGGAATCAATCCTTTGACCAACTGAAAGATCTTCATAATGGACGATTCCATTTTAGTTTCCACAAATACCTACAGTGAACACTTGTGATGGCTCACCATCCTTTGACTGCTTCTGATTGTCATACGTGACGTATTTTCAATCATCGCTTATGAGACGTTTCCGAAATGGTGATTTCTCTTCGTTTCAGCAGAACATTTTTCATATGTTTAATCGGATTCAAATTTCTGGTCAAGACCTATGGTTAATGCTCCATGCCAATATGAACATTGCTGATATCTTTATCTTTCATCAGATTTTTCAGTGATTGGACGACCAAAGCGTGATTTATCCTTCACATAAATTATTTTAGAATAGAAGCTAGTGAACCATTTCCGGATATTTCGTAGGGGAGGCAGAATTATGTTCACAACTACTTGAGATGCTCCATTATTCATTTATCAACAAGTATTGAAAATTCTCCACCTTTGGCTATTGAAGTGGATTCCTTCCACCTATCACAATATCATTACTTGTGATGACTTAAATATTAATGAGCTTAAACCTAGTACCGCCTTAAACACCTACAACACAACTTCATTGTGGAGTACCTCAAGGCTCTATTCTGGGCCCCTTGCTTTTCAGCCTTAGTTTCTCTTAGTGGTTCCAAGTTAATCTACAATGGTTAGCGAAATCGCACTGGCTTGATCCATCACTACGATATAATATTTTGTAGAAAAACTTACGAAAGTTAAAGGCTCATTGCAAAAACGATACAAAAACTCATAACTTTGATGGAGAATGTTTGATCACTTATTTCACTGGCAACCATTACTCAAATCAAACAGTTATACTGCTTCCCGCTCTAAGGGATGATTTTATTTTTTGCTGTGTGGATTCCTGCCTAGATTCCTTAAAGTACTAATGCCTTGAATCCTGCCTGCTGTAGTACAACTATTTAATACCTGCCTCATTGCATCCAAGTTTCTCAATTCTTGTCGATTGTTAAATGTGCAACGCTTACATGTCCGCGGACTTTCGACCAATCAGCATCCTCCCATTTCTAGCAAAGGTGCTTGAAAAGCCACTCCTTATTTCTAGTGAAGCTCGCTCGCTTCGGTTATTCGTCATACGTCCTCAAGCTTTTGCATAGCCAATCACTTGCAGCAGGTTAAACTGCTATACTCTATTTCTTTTCCTGCTAAGTTAATAGATGGTGTTCCACAAGGGTCGATACTTGGCCCGTTTTTGTTTAGTTTATTCAATTTTACAACCGACTTGACGGAAGAAGATGGAATCCGATCAAACGTGTTTGTTTTTCCTGTCGTCTCCATCGGGGTCAATTTTTGGGTTCTTACTGGGAAAATTGTTCCAAATGCTTGGATTTTTATCTTTCAACCAATATTATAGTGAGAGCCATAAGATAGGGCAGGAGATCGTAATAGGAAAAAGGTTGAGAAACGATACACTACACCAAAGGTGGCAACCTGCGGCCCGCGAAAAGTTTCTATCCGACCCGCGATATCTTTAGAAGAAATTATAAATAAATATTTTTTGATGTAGTTCGTCTAGTTTAAATTAATATTAGTACTATTTTTAGTATTTAGTACCTACTATTGCTAAACTGTTATAAATTCGTGTAAATTACACTATGCATCATTTCTTTTATTACTATCATACAAATGCCTTCTAACTATAGGCCTGTTTAGACGTTTCGGTTGCAGGAGCGTTACTCACGAATTTTATTGAGAAGGATACCATCCCTTTGACAACTAATCATGCCTTGTATTTATTTATGCTGCCACCAGGAATTGTTTTTACTCGAAAACTCCACCTGAATGGAACTGCTTTTGCATTTTTTGGTAAATCTGCCAATCTGTCTATCTGGTTTTCTTTCAGGGAAGCTATTTCACTCTCCATTGAAGTTTTCAACTCAGCATTCTGATTACTCTTCACAACCTCCTCAAACGTTTCAGGGTTTTCTGTTGAGCTGACTAAATTATCTGAGGGTTCGAAACTTTCTGATTTCTTCAGTGTTGTACGATCTCTAGGATGCTGCCTTATAGAATTCTATGAATCTACTTCTGTTTTTTCAGAAATGGTATCAATTCCAGTCTCGTCTTCTTTATTACTATCTTTATTTTACTTACAGAATCCTAGTTATCTTCTCTTCCTTGTTCCTTCCATGTTCAAAGCCAGGTCTCTGAGTTGCATTCGAGGCAGAAATGTATCTTCTACTCTTATACTTGAAACTCTTCAACTTTTAAACCCGAGTTTCGTAAAATTTATACACAAATCTATTATTATCTATTGTCTAGACATTTTATCGAGAATTTGATTAATTATAAGGAGCATACGGTGGTTGATACATACCGGCACGGAGTCTTTTGAGATTATAGTTACGCTCATATCCGCTTAGGTCGGTTCTTCTCTTAGCGGACAATGCTCCTTCTTGATCATCTACCAATTTGGTACTGACGGGACTACAACCTTTGTCGGCTGGTTAGAAGGATTCACTTATTTCAGGAGGCATAACACTCCAACGAGTTTGTCTTTCACTAACCCTGAAGGTTACGTCTCGTATATTGACTTTGCGAAATCGAAGCCCCATTACAAAAAGTTTTTGTTTAGAATTTTATTACAGTGGGCTTCGTGCAAATTTCTTCTCTTTGATATGAACTCCTACAACACTTTGACTTTATAGAAACTTATTTAGTATTGTTAACTAAGAAAATAATATAATTATAATGTAATAACCAAAAACTAATATCTATTTCTTTTTAATTTCAGGTACGTCACAGCCATACTTTCTATACCATACGGAAACATTCAGTAAGTTTAAAAAAAAACTTTTCCTATTTCCACGAATACCAAAAAAAAAATGCCCTGAAACTGACCAGAAAACTTCAGATTTTATTTAGTTAAAATTTAATATTTCAAAACTAAAAAAACAAAGTCAAAAAATCATGATTTTTAAAAGCATTCCAAAATAACTGTCACCCAGCGAAAAGTGAATTTACATAAAACAACTGAAAAAGTAACAACAACAACAAAAGCAACAACAACACCAAAAAAAAAATGTCCTCGGTGACCACCCTGTTTATTTTTCATTTCCTCTAGCCTACCACAAACCGGTAATAACCATTAGAGAAGAATCTCCTCTACCTCAGCCCAGCGCCCCCCCCCCCACTTTGGAACATCCTGTTGATGTTGTTTTCTTCTCTCGGTCTTGAAAATATTAAAATAAAATTTAGTTGAGCTCCCAACACTCCACCTACAGGGAAAAAAAATAGAAAAATTGAAAATCCTTGGGCGAAGGATAAGGCCGAATAGATAAGGATTGGGGGGAGAAAAGGAGGGGAGGAGGCAGGGTAGAAACTAGGATAATTACATTTGCACGTAAAATTGTTGGAAAAGTCACCAGCCGCCAAAAAACGTGCGTTTCATTTCGCGGAAACCCTTTTGTGTGCCACCTCCTATCCCCTGCCTATTTTCGTAAGGACCAGGATCAGTATTTAAAATTTGTTATATTTTTTTTTGTTGAGGATTTTAGTGACGAAATAACGGTAAGCCTTGCTAGGACTTTCACTTTTATCCTTGAACAGCACACACAGTGCATGTCACAAGTCATTTTCTACGTTCCCAACCATTTCCTTTTTTTGCGTTACGCTTTTTCTCTACATAGGAGCTGCCCCACTCTCACTCATCCCCCCCAACCCCACGGTATCCACGTGGCAAACAGAACACAACATCTCTGTACATAAATAAATACATACACACACAGGACCAAAAACGGCAGCAACAACGACAACAAAACGAGGAAAAACACATCGAAGGAGCTCAGAATTGGATTCAAGGAAAATCCGTCCGTTGCAAGGATACGAGAATGAAAGTTACCGCAGTTATCACTTTCCCTCCCATTTGCTTTTCTCTGAGGATATCCATTTCTCCTTCTCAGTTCGGTGATTTCTCCCCAGCTATCCCCACCAGAACTTTCTGGCATCGAGGTGTCAGTGTGTTGGTGTTGTATGAGAGTAGCGTAGAAGATCCTTTTCCCAGGATATTTTCCTGTGTTGGTATTTCGTGTGCGTTGCTGGGAAATGCGTTTTTTTCCTCTTGAGAGAAAAACATTTTCCCGTTTTCGGTGGTTGTACATACACATTTATACCTAACGATGTATGTGTGTGCGTGTATATTTCGGTGGAGTATGCTTTGTGCATATACCACCACCACCATAATCGAGCACAAAATAAATGTTTATGCAAGCTGTTAAGGATACCGAAGGGGGCCATGTATAAGTGGAAAATTCATCCCTTCCGGAGAGTTTCGGTTGCGGGGTCTCATGGCAGCGCTAGATGTCGCTGTGGTAGTGGTGGTGGTGGTTTCAAGTTTCAAGGAAAAAGAGTGAAAGTGCTCTTGACATCACTCCCTGCCATCCGTTGCGTTATCCTGAATCCTGCCAGAAAAGGAGTGGTTGCCGGCGAAACGCGGGCGGAGGATGGTGGGGGGGGCGGCAGCGGGCCGAGAGAGATGGTTGTGTTAGGCAATTTCATCTATTCCATAGTCACCCTATGATTTTTCATCTACCACCTTGTATATATGTCACTGAAATGGGTTTTGCTGCCCTTGTTGCCGTCAAAGCTGAAATTTTGTTGTTTTTGTTTTGCTGGACGAGCCGAGCCACCCCCCGGGCTGGGCTGGTGGTGGCACGCTGGCATGGGGCTGCATGCAGCATGCCTGCCTGCCTGCCTTGTGCTTACGTCATTTAACCTGCCTCCTGTTCGCCCCCCACCCAGCCCTCCATCCCCTGACAGGATCCTTCTCTACACGTTTCTATAGTGCTACCAAAAAATGTTCCTGCTGCCGCCTGTCACTTGTGCTGCCAGTGCTCCTGATGTTTTCCTGTCACTGGGGTTTGGATGTTTTTGGGCGCTCGCTCTTCTTCGCAGTCCTTATAGTCCTTACACACAGTCACTTGCCACCCCCGGGTGCACCCCACCCCCGTCGGCCGTCCGCACTGATGTTGCTGTTTTCTGGAAAAGCGAAGTGTTGTATCGTGTGCACAGAATTTCCACCTTTTCCTGTTTTTGCCGATGCCCGAAGGTATAAGGGATCGGGCCAGGGGATGGCATCCGCATGCAGGATTGGACGGACGCTCTGCCTGAAGATCCCAGGTACAGCCAGCACCGAATGAAAGATAGAGCCCCCGTGTGTACGGTGTGGGGGCGGCCCGGCCGCCCGTGTCGGCCCAGCTCGGCCCGGTGCGGGAGCGCAAACAACGATATATCGTATACGACTTGATTTTGAACATTAAAACTGACATCCTGAAGTTTATGGAAAATATCAGGAAGAACGACAGCACTGGCGACGGAAAGTAACTGAACTTTGCCTCCTTTTTTTGCTCGCCTGTCAAGTTGTGCTTTTTGAAGTTTTTATTTTTCACAGTAAAAAGAAAATGGTTTCTTACCCTAGTAAATCCCCAACTTTTATTTCTCTAGAGGCAGTGAAATAGAGTTAAAGTTTCGAGGATGTAAAATGATGGTTTTTTACGCAGTTGACTTGTTGTTTTTTTGGACAAGGATATTCCCTTTTATCGGATGAGATAAATTTTAGTTTTTTAGTTTTTAATATTCACATTTGCCTGCGACTCAAACTGCCTGTCGACTGCTTCCTCAGTGGATGGGGTTTTTTATATTTTTAAAGCAAAAATAAAGAAAGTAATATTGAAGATATTTTGAGGAAATTTTTAAGTTTTTCTAGGATTTTATCTGGATGATAATCTAATATGATTATCACAATTATCATTGTGTTAAAGTTTGAAAAAAAAACCACTCATGTTTATGGAGAAATATACATATATGCGACTCTAGTTCCACCAATTCTTTACTTAACTGTGGAGTTCCTCAAGATTCTATTCTTGGGCCACTTTTGTCTAGGGTTTTAATTAATGATCATCCTCTAGTAATAAAGCATTCTAAGGCCCAGGTGCTGAAAGTCGTGTTATCTGTCATATGAAGTGACGCTTGTAGGAGCAGTTTAGTTCACTGTACTCCCTACACTTTGCGCGAAATACTCGCCTATTTTTGTTGAATAATATTCTAAGAAAATAGGCGAGGGTTTTTGTTTTTTATCAGACGTGAGTCCGTTTTCAGAATCTGCTCCGAAAAGATTTAGCATATATTAAAATTATAATTTATTAATGGTATCTCCCGTCGGAGTGCATGTTTTAATAGTTAATGTTTCGTGAAACAATATTGTAAATATATTGTAAGGAAAATAAAGTTGTATGGTCGGAATCCGAACGTGTGTTAATTAAAATTTAAACTGACCGACCCCACTGATTCAAGAAGACCACAACATTGGTGACCCCGCATTGGGAACACGAAAGAAAATGTTTAAGAGAGCAGATCTGCCACACACCAAACCACGAAGAGTTGGAACGTCAAAGAAAGCTGGAAGAAGACGGAGCATAAAGAAATTTCCTACATAAAGAAAACAAAGCAGCAACGGAAAAAAAAATCAAAAACAAAAAGATAAGAATAGTTTAAGCAATTCTTTATTACAGCCAATTGGGTTTTATTTTCTCGTTACAACAAATTTCAAAAATATATATCTGATTAAGAAAGAAGAGGAAAATTTTAGTGGAGCAGAGGTACCTGACGTTTTAGCAAATAGCGTGAAAAGAAGACTTTCCATAATTTTCGATCATCATGGATCATTTTCAAGATTAGTTTTTGTTTAACAAATTTCGGTTTTTTGGTTTCTTGTTGTGTTATAACGTAAAATTAATCAATTTGTTTCGTTGATATTATTTGTTTCTCTCTCCTTGTTGGTACAAAGATACTTTGAATTGTTGTTTTCTCCGTTCTTGTTCTGTGTCAGTATTAATTGTTTCACTCAAGGCGACGTGAGAAAGTCATTTAAAAAAAAGAAAAAAGAAAAGAAAAAAAGAATAAAAATGGAAGTAGAAGGTGAATCGGACATACGTCAGGGAGAAGAGAACAGAAGCGGAACATTTGACTCATTTAGACCAGCTCTTAGAACGCCTTGACAACTTCAGCTTGACCATTAAGTTGGAAAAGTGCGTTTCCTTAGATCGATTTCCTTAGTCATAATATCTCGAGGAATGGAATACTTCCATCCGCAGATCGGGTTAAGGCCATTGTTGATCTCGTGTCACCAACTTCTGCTAAACAAGTGCAGAAATTTTTAGGGATGGTGAACTTTTATCACCGCTTCATCCCTAAGTTGGCTAAAATGTTGGTACCAATAAACGAGCACTTGAGATATGTTCTCAATTGCTCACGTGCCACGAAAGACAAAGGATTTCCTTGGCCTGCAGAATGCGAGGAGGCATTCCTCAAAGTAAAACATTCGATGACACAGGCTACACTGCTAAACCATCCACTCGAGAATGCCAAATACAGCCTAACGACCGACGTTTCCGATTTTGCGATCGGAGGGGTCTTGGAACAATTTGACGGTCAGTGGTGGCAACCGTTAGCTTTCTATTTTAAAAAGCTGTCACCCGCGGAACAAAAATATTCTGCATTTGATCGCGAACTTCTCGCCATCTACGCAGCCATTAAACATTTCCGCTATTTCGTCGAAGGACGCTCTTTTGTGGTCTATACGGACCACAAACCTTTAATACGTGCCCTTCATACGAAGACCGAACGATCCCCTCGTCAGACCAGGCACCTGGATCTGATATCTCAATTTACCTCAGACATCCGACACATATCCGGTAAACAAAACGTTGTCGCAGACTGTTTGTCCCGCTCACTTGCGACCGACAACGTAGACCCCGTCGCCTTTGACTTACCTACAATGTAGGTCCTACATTAGCTCAGGTTCAAAAAGGTGACAAAGAGTTGCAAAAACTCCAAGAGTACCCCAGCAAAGGCTCTAAAGTAAGACTAGTACTCACACCTATACCGTTTACAACTCACCAGGTCTGGTGCGAAAGTAGTACGGGTATTCCACGACCATATATACCTTTTTTGTTACGCAAACTTGCGTTCGGATCTGAACACAATTTGGCGCATCCGGGTATACGTGCCACGCGACTGGCTCTTACAAATAAATATTTCTGGCCGGCAATTAACAAAGACTGCGACGAGTGGTCTCGTTCTTGCCTCGATTGCCAAAAAGCCAAAGTGACAAGACACACGAAGGCTCCATATGAAGCTTTTAAACTTCAAAGTAATAGATTCGAACATATCCATATGGATATAGTGGGACCCCTTCCACCATCTCGAGGATACGCATACATCCTTACAATCGTAGACCGATTTACGAGATGGCCAGAAGCTTACCCAATACGGGACATATCAGCATCAACAGTGGCGAAACACTTTGTCACTGAATACATCCCACGATTCGGTGCGCCCCTAGAAATCACAACTGATCAAGGTACACAATTCGAATCTAAACTATTTAATGAGGTTGCTAGACTTCTCGGTACTCACCGAATTAGGACAACCGCCTACCACCCGCAAGCAAACGGAATTGTCGAACGGTTCCACCGGCAACTTAAAGCTGCCTTAATGGCAAGGGACAACACTGCTAATTGGAGTGAAGATTTGCCCTTTGTCTTACTAGGCATACGCACGGCAATTAAGACCGATTTGAAATGCTCATCAGCAGAGCTAGTCTATGGCCAGAATTTGAGATTGTCCAATTCGATTTCCATTCCATCCGATGAAAATCCGATCGAGCGCTCGGAATTTCTCACCCGTATTCGTTTGCATATGAAAAACTTAAAGGCAACCCATCCAAGGCAACCAAGCCAGAAGAATGTTTATGTGCCTCAAGCCTTGGAAGATTCCGACTATGTTTTCGTTCGTATCGACCGCGTACGAAAACCGTTCGAGCCTCCAGAATGACCTGCTCCCTTAATGATTACCGCAACTTTAGGCTTTTGCTTCTTAATGAGTTCGTTCAGTTCTCACAATCGCTTAGAAATAATAATTTGATTATTCCGCGTTCCCTCCCTTTAATTGGGCAGCGTACTTTCTTTGTCTTCACATCTCTATTATGGTACTCACTCCCAGTCGATTTGCAACGGTGTGGCCGTCACTATCTGCTCTTTTCTAGTTTACAGACGAGATTTTTCTCCTAGGCTTCCTTTTTTCGTCTGTGAATTCTCTTTTCTTCTTTTCTTAGCTCTTTATATTTCTCTTCGCGTGCCCGTGTTCACTGAGACTGCTGCATTGCTCGGTACCTTCAGTTCTTATGTTCAGTTGCCAGCTTGCATTCATTATCGAACCAGTCATTCCAATCTATATGACTTCTGCCTAAGATGGAATCAGCAGTACCAATGACAGTGTTTTGACGGCGGATCTAGCTCTCGCCGACGCTCGGCACATCATCACCAGGACTTACGGCGAGTTCTAATGCATGACAGGAGCTGGCTACGGCCGTGAATAAGTGTATAAATAGAGCAATTCAATTGTGAAACAACCTTATACAATTCGTAGTTCCGAGCACACCTGCTCCTTCGCGATTTTCACATCAAACAACCTGGCGCCCTAAGACTAACATAAGGGAATACATAGCCTGGACCTATAGATCGTCTTGGACTTGCTACCCGAACGTGTGAATGTCACAACTTCACACTATGTCCATCTCAGATTAATTCAAGGAAGGACTTCGCCGTCGAAATTGTTAACAGAGAATGGAGTTATGGATATGCTCTGAAGAAGTTTGATCTACTAAGTTTGACCAGGGCAGGGTCAAGGGTTTGGGACATTCCAGCCTGCTCTATTATCCTTCAAGTAGAGATAATGGCGATCCTGAAGACCTGCCAGACAATAACCTAGAACCAACCCAAGGATTTAGCCAGTCAAACTTCCCTAGGGATGACACGCTAAGCTAAAAGATCGATGCAAAGTTGAGGTAGATAGTTTTGTTAGTTGACTGTCGTTTGGGTATCCGGACCTAGGAATCTTGCCAAGCGAATAAAGATTGTTAGTAGGTAACTCAATAGACACGGACAAAAACGCTATTTTTGTATACCACCTCCTACCTGCTTCTAGCTAGTACTGGAAAACTTATAAGAGATATCCGCATAAGAAGTCAGACCACTGATAATCTTTCAGGATTGCTTTAAACATCAAGCAATTGCGCTTGAAACAGACCTACCACTTAACCTAATCTTGTTCCCCAACTGGGTACCATATGATTGCCAAACTGAGAAGTCTTTTTCTGAGGTCTGATGAGAACTGTGTAAATCGGTTCCATCAGTATTTAATTTGCGAAAAATCAACTTCGAAACTTTATAGTTTAATTCATCAAACAGCTTGGAATTTTTTAGTTAGTTGTATCACATATTGGCGAAAGCGGCCTTCATATGGTATAAAGTGTTTCGATTGATATTCGAAATCCAAGGCTTCGATTAATTCAAATCGTTATCGCAACATTTTCCAAAAGGTTATAAATAAAACCAATTCTCCCAAACTCCCTACAAAAATGCCAGAAAACCTTAAATCGATTTAAGTCAAACTCTGAAATATAACAACGTAAAAACCCATTAATCCCATGCTACCGCCCAAAATTTAAGATTTCACGATTCAAAATCCTCGCTACCACCATAAATTTAAAATTCCATCCCTTTTACACAAAATAAAATTTAAAACGAGAAAACGACAGTCAAAAAAAAAGAAGAGAGAAAACAAGAACTGCAAACATCACAGATGACGGCGATAACAAATCTCAATCAAATGTCAATAGGTAGACATCCAGGGCCTTACATACGCGCGTCTGCAATTCTTTAGATTGTGAAATGTACATATTTTCACTCCTAGTTAAAACGACAACAACAAAAAATGTCCCCATCTGACCTGCCACCATTGGACCTCCTCCCCCCACCACCTTAGGGCTCGGTCAAAAGTTGTCCTGGAAAGTTACAGGCAGGGAAAGTCGCGCAGGATATACAATGAAAATCGTTGGTAGTAGGATAGACGAGGCATGTTCGGACACCTTTCCAAGTATTTTGGCAGATTTAGCGTCTCTGCAGAGCCAGACAAGCTGGAGGAGAAGGTGTGTGCTGTGGAGGGGGAGGAGCAGTGCCGGCTGTCAAAACTTCCCATCGATATGTCAATGCATGAAAATTTAATTGTTCTGAAACCCGTGCTCGTTGTGATAGGCTGACTTCGATTAGCTTGACACATGGCTGGTCTATATGGACGTGTATGGGCCGAAGTAAGCGAGGATGTGAGCTTAGTATAATGGAACGAAAGACAGGACAGGACGTCGTTGCGGAACAAGTAGAATTTCGCTTGGATTAGAATTAGTGGAGAGGCTCTTGTGAAGTCATTCTCCTCCACTTCAGCTTTTGACTATGGAAAAGCACATCAGAGCCCCCATCTAGAGTCTAAGCAGCTCTTTTCATAAAGCACTCTACACTCGGGCTTCAGGATCTCGCTTATCCTTTTCTGGTTGAGGAAAGTAACAAAAAAACGAACGCTAGAACATTTTTTGGCTGCTTTAAAAGGACCAAACAAAAAAGGAGTATTATGCCGCTACAAGGGCTTGCTCGTGTGTGGGAGTGTGGGTCCTTTAATGCTTCTTGTCCCGTAAAAAAAAGTACCCAACTTGGTTCCGCGTTCCTACTCCGCTGTGGCTTTCAATTGAATGAAACTTGCTCTTATTTATGGAGCCCTGTCTCTCTGTTTATGGAGCACACAAAACATGCATATTCCGAGGCGGCGGCTGTATAGCCTCTTACCAACTCCACCAAAAAAACAACAACATCCAAATCCTGCCAGTCTCCCGATATCCATGGCATAGGCTTAAGGGGAAAAAGGGTGGTCATTTATTAGAGCCGGGTGGGTATAGAGCTCGACTTCACTATTCACGCGGGTAAGGATTGCGTGGCATGCAAACGATATCGTATCGCGAATATCGCAAATCCCCACTGTTTTTGGCGTCTTCAGCAGAATTCTGGTCGGAATTTTTGGTTTGAGTATAGTGGAGTGGGTATTGGGTAATTTCGGTGTGGGAATGGTGGGTATTGGGTCGATTGGGCTGGGGTGGTTGAAGGTACACCAGATATCACATGAGAAGGGGATTACACAGCCAAGTTTTCACTTCCATAACCGATTTAAACCTCACACTTTTAATCCAAGAAGAGACTTATATAGTCTTGTCATGATGCGAAAAACAAGATTTTTTTAGGGGTTTCGAAATGGACATTAGCTCCCCCTTTTGCACGAGCGAGAATCTTCCGAACTCTCTTCTTTATTTGGTTTTCAATGTGGGAATGGAAAAAGGATGTTTTAGCGACAGACTCATAAAAATTTTGAAATTCTGAGAGGGAGACATTGGTTTAATTAGAAAATTTGTGTGTTTCCCATAAATTCTACTGTTTTTGTATTTTTTTTTTACATATATGCGAAAGTGGTTGGCTACACCAAAAAGAAAGGGTTGAGTCTAGGTTTTATCTGAACAAAAGATACTCACGTTAAAACCAACCCTTCTGTGAATATGTATATAGTATACAATTTTGTACATCGCCCGAAATTGTTGGTGGAAAATTTTAAGACTACTGGGATTTCTATTTTTTGGTTTTTTGTTGTTGTGTGTGTGTGGGCTTTGTTTCGAAGAGAATAAGGATTCAATTTAGCTGTCGATCCACAGTGTTTACCTTTTCTATTTGAAAAATTCAAAATGATTAAAAAAAGGTCTGAGTCGATACATGTGAAAGGGGAAGGGTGATATTAAATGATTTAACCCCACAGTTTACCCTCTATTTTTTTCTCGATGGTCAGGAAAAAGTTATTGGTCCTCTAAACTCCTTTTACGCCAACATGTCAAATTTTCAGATGCTAGCCGATGACGTCCAGGCCATCAACGTAAGGCTTGACTCTTTGTCGGACATCCTGGCTTCTGTTGCGGCCAGGTTTGGTTCTTTGATGGACAAAATTAAAGAAATTTCTTCCCGGGTGGCAACGGCCTTAGACAGGATTGATGACATTCACTCGGGGACCCTAAATCCTGTCGTCACCTCTTCCTACACTTATAATCCCTTGGTTTCTCTTCATCCTATACTGGATGACATTAAAAGAAGTACGAAGCGTGTTCGGACAGATATTGAATCGCTGTCTACAGGAGTGGTTCAGAATCACAATGCGAGTTAAGGGCTGTTTTCAAAATTTGAAAGCGTCTTCGACGGGAAAAACTCCCCCTCGGCGTCGGTAGCGCGCTGCAGGTAGGGGAGCTACTTCTTTCCTTACCCGGCTCCTTGGCTACTTCTCCTTCGGAGAGTGTTATTCTCCAACAGACTGTCAGCAATCAAATCGCGCCAGGTCTTAAGGCGCGTCGCAAAAGTCGTAGGAAAGGTCGAAGTCGTCAAGCCAACCTCGCACCCCTCTAGTTACTGTACCAAGACCTCTGAATATCTTCATCTCGCGATTCTTTCCTGAAACTAAGGCGGAGACTATTTGTGAATATTTAAGAATGAAATCTATAAACCCGGAATATATGCTTTGCAAAAAAGTCAGCAAAGCTTCCAAGCCTGTTTCTTCTTTTGTCTTGTCTGCTCCGCCATTGCCAAGACTTCTTTAATCCTGGTTTCTGGCCTGCTGCGCTTCTACTTCGAGCAAACGCTTCTACTCCGAGCGCTCTACAGATGCCCAAAAACTCGAGACGCTTTCCATCTACTACCAGCACTTAAGTGGGACCAGGTCAAAAACTAACATCCTTCAGGCATCGACGGCTAGCGGGTTCTATGTCATAGCATTTACAGAAACCTGTCCATGAAGCCATTCTTAATACTGAAATACTGAACTC
This sequence comes from Thereva unica, assembly GCA_949987705.1. Classification (NCBI taxonomy): domain Eukaryota; kingdom Metazoa; phylum Arthropoda; class Insecta; order Diptera; family Therevidae; genus Thereva; species Thereva unica. The sequence continues at coordinate 76,708,367 of OX465285.1, forward strand.
TTGATTCCTCCTACCAAGGGTTTCGAAGGTATCGTTGCACTGACTCGGGAGCTCGGGGGGTGGGGGGCTTCCTAGTTGCTCTATCCACCTTGACATTAAGCTACTCGCTCATTCGATTCGCACTGAATCATCTTTCTTGGGAGAATATTAGTTCTTCCATCATATGAATCCCGGCTTAAGTTACTCAACTTAAGCCCTCTTCACAAGCGTCGTAAAGTGGCCGATGTTGTATTTTTTCATCAGCTCCTTAATGGAAAGGTCGACTTTTTTTAGGTCGCCGTGCGTCGTTTACGCGGATATTCCAGGATACGGCGAACTAGAGAACAGAAGAGTGTTTTAGTGATCATTATCGAAATCTTTGGCTCTCCCCTTTATGAAACCAAGTTTGTTGTTGGCGACTATATTATCGTAGTGCAGGTTCAAGTTGAGTTTTTTGTCTAAGACTACGGCCTAGATCTACGATATTATCAACCTGATTCAACATTATGCCGTTGAGATAATAGTACTGCTTCTGTGTGTTTTTCCACGGTAGAAGGCAATTGCATGACATATTGCATGTTCGTAGTGCACCAGTCTGGTAAGGCATTCAGTTTCGTCTGCATAAAGAAAACATCAGTTTGTGTCTTAATGACGCTATAAATTTTGAGATCAACCGATCATCATCATTTTTCCGATAGATCGGAGATGAAAAGGCTGCTTACACACCAAACTCGACATCAACACGACATTACAAAACGTCCATCGACAAAAAATTTTTTGTCGAATATTCGTACACACCAAATTCGACACCTAATGATCAAGAAGTTCATGTCGTGTCATGTTGAATTCAGTGTGTACGGAGATTCGACACAATTCGACACTCGACACAACGAAAGTCACTGCATAAGTACTCGACGTGTCGAAAGTCGTCGTTCGACGTTTTTCCTCGTGTCGCCTTCAGTGGATATAAACTGATTTGAATGTGAAGCCCTTCGTCGGTAACAGTTTTTTTCCTTGTTGAGTTCTGTCGAGTTCTGTCGTGTCGTGTCGATGTCGAATTCAGTGTGAATATACCCGCTTAATGATAAGAATAGATGTGTGTCGCGACAGAAAAATGTTGTCGAATTTCGTCGTGTCATGTCGATATCGAGTTTGGTGTGTAAGCAGCCAAATATGGAATAGAAGAGGACCAAGATCACCCCATTCGATCTCATTAGATAGATATCCTTGTAATCTGATAACCTGTGTTCTTCCGTTCAGATATGATTTTTTTTTTATATGAAAAAATCAAGCTTAGGTGTAACCCTTTGTACTACCAGTCCGTCATGTCGTTCAGTTCATGGTGCAATGTCTAGTAGTAAGCTTGGTTTGAAGAATAGAGGAGAATAGGAAAGGTTAGAGGGGGTCTGGAGGGTGTAGAAGAAAATGACGATGAACCGCACGTTTGAACTCTAAGGTGTTGTTCGAGTTCGGAAATACTGACTGCGGGAGATTATTCCACAGTCGAGTTGTTCTATTCATAAACGAACTTCTAAACCGTATTGTGCGTGAACGAGGGGGCTGTAGGGTATGGGGGTGAGCCGAGCGGGCTAGTCTTGTGTTGCGGGGAAAGTATTGCCGTGCAGGCAGGAGGTCCTGAATTTCAGTGGAACAGTCGCCACAGTAACCATTCCAGAGCAGAACCTGATATTTTGAAATCTGTGTACACAGCATCCAATTGATGACCGCTCTCCACGCCCCAGAAGAATTCGGATATTAAGATCGTAAGGTTTGAAGTCGTTGAACTCCCTTTCCGAAAACCGTGTTTATAGAGGATCTTACATGCTGTGTTAGTGAATCAGATCTATTGTGGCTTAAAACTGGAATTGGATTGGTTTTATTCGGTACACCTACTACTATTTCAGATCTAACTCTCGCTGGTACGCCCTTGAGGAAATACGTTGAGGTGGCCTCATCTTAGAACGGGTCTTATTCCATCGAGTTTAGTAGATATTTGCAAAACTTATCAATTTAACTTAACGTCTTTCTGACACTTAGCCGAAGTTTTTTCATTTAAACAAAAAGAAAAAAAGGTCGAACCGAATGTTATGAAATTTTTGTCAGAGCATTTTTTCGTTAATATTCTTCTTTCAGCACATCAAAGAAGTCGATATAGTTTTTGACTCGCGCGGTATCGTGCAGGTACAAAAATCGCAAACGTCGTGTAAACAAAAAAACGGTTCGACCGAATTTCATGAAAATCTTTTCAGATCATATTTTCGTTAATAGTCTTCGAACTACATCTCAAGTAAGTCGATATCTTTTGTGGTTCGCGCGATATCGTACAGGAAAAATGACCACATACGCACGCACATACACACACACACAAACTTCTTCTCCAATTTTTGTTTAAAATGATATTGGGACCTTGATGAAATGAAAATACGTTGAAAATTTTGATTTCGATTTTCGGACCGATTGCAATAACTTCGCTATAAATTGGGAAGTTAAAAAGGCCGTGAGTCGGAATATCTCGATACATTCAAAAGGGTAAGGGTGATATTGAATGATTTTACCCCACAGTTCACCCTGTATTTTTCACTAAATTCTATATGGAAATTGATTCTAATAAAAAATATCCTTTAACAAATATTCAAATTCCTTTTAACCTTGAGTTTCACATTTTGGCCTTTGAGGTCATCACCTCCTCTATTTCATTTCACTTTTCACTACGCTCCTCAAATTCCCCAAAAATACTGGTTGGAGGGGGTTAGAGGGTTGAAACGAAAAACGAAAAAAAAAACTCCAAAAAAGGAAGAAAATAAAAAATTTTCCTGGAATTAATTTTCGCATTTTCATATATGTATGTATGTTATTTTTTTGGTGGGTGAAAATCTGGACAAAGGAGCCGCACAGGAAAGGGCTAAATGACACGAAACGTTGCTGTGTTACATCGTTGCATGTTTAATAGTGCTCTGCCGAAGTTCCTTTTTGTTTTGTTGTTGTTGTTTTTTGCGAATTTTTGTTTTGTACGTGGAGTGTGAAACGTGGCAAACAGTGGGCGCTGCAGGTTCTAGGGTTGGGGGTTGTAGCTCTGGTAAGGTAAAAAAAACCATACAAAAGGAAACTTATAAAAGTTCTCAAACTGAAACGATAAGAGGAAACTGGTAAAAGCTGTTACCGTTCAGTTAAAGAGGGAAAAAAAGTAAGGAAACCAACCAAAAAAAAATATAAAAAAAAACTTAAGAAGGTTTGCGTATAGTTCTTGTGCAATCGATTAAGATGTCGTGAGAAGAGTATAGAGCTCAGTATAGAGATGGGCGACTCTACATACTACGTTTTTTCGGTAGTACTAGGCTGGTTGGTTCACTCCAGTCAATGGTGGCTGCTTACCTCCTCCAGGTTTTTGTATATGTGTAATCTACTAAATAAACAACTCGAGATTTATAGGAATAAAAGGAAAGGATTGTGGCTTTCTATTCTTGGAAGAGAACGTTTTTGCAAAATTTTTGGTGGGGGAGGGTATGAGTGAAGGAACACGAGGTTAATTAGGAGATTTCTATGCTGATAAAATGAGCGAGACTGTGATGGGATTTATTTTTAGGGAATGAGTTGTAGTTTTTGTTTTTTGAGTAGTTTACAAAAGTTTTGTTGTTGTGGGTGAAATAAAAAAGTTTTTTAGTTGTTTAAAATGATAGTAATAAACTGCTGCGGTATTTTGTTATTATCTCTTCTTTATTGGTAACACAAGCAACTTTCGTTTTCAGCAAAAATTTTAACCAGACTTACTGAAGTACATCAGTGATGCGTTAGAAAATAAATGTTAGATGTAAAAGGATTAAAATATGTTAACTGTCTCTTAATTATTCGACTCTATAATTGGTATCTGGATCTTGACTCTCGAAACTACTCCCTCCTTTGAACCAAATGTCGAGTCGATGTCATATAGTTTAGCATTCTAAGGCTCTGGGCGTCCTGGTCCTACGACATTCTTCTAGTTATGATTTAATCAGTCATATAAATAATACATTATAACACCTTTAAGTGACCCCTAGACTATCAATAATATTGTGCAATAATATTGAGCAAAATATTAACGGCTTTCTTCTGCGTTCCAGACAATCTTTCAATATCCCCACACCCACATACCCTCAATAATATTACGCCAATAAAAATATTGCACAATATTATTGATAGTCTAGGGGCCAGTGTTGAGCATAATCAACTAATATTTTATTCAGACTAATAATCATGACTAATCATCAGGTGGAGTAATGATTATCAAATCTAATCTTAATCATGTTGAATAATTACCGATTAATATGAGTTAATTGCCTCTCTAGCGTTTTGCATTTTTTTTTAGTACGTGAAGAAATTTTGCAGCTGCATTATCACATACTTGCGCATAACTGATCAACTTCAAAATTGGCATATACCTATGTATATGAAATTTGGCAGTTGTGTTCCGATTGCATAGAAAATCAGTATGGGTGGTGGGAATCACAAACGACGAATTTGTGGTTAAAATTGATGAATTCGAAACATGTACATGCCAACATGGCGGTTGAGCGTGAATTTTGAAGTTTTGTGGCCACTGTCGACTAATAAAAAAAAAACCAAAAACATGCTTTTTAAAATGAAATTTCAACCTTAATTTTTGCCCTAACTAAAAACCAATTTAACTACAAAAAAGATTCGGCAACAAAACCATCTTCCAGTAAGCAAATTTTTCCGAAAGAACCAGCTTTTAACATTATCTAAAACTCCAAAATTCATTTGGCGTACTTCCCCTTCCCTCAGCCTGCCTCTAGTCTGTCAATTCCACATTTTCAGGACGATCTCGTATATCTACACAAAAAATTACTCCACCGCAACGAAAAGCTTCATTTCAAAAATGAAATTTAAAATTAAACGACTTTAATGTAAAATGGACCGATTTTCAGTGAAATCGGGCCACAATTGCCAAAATTATTTCGGCATTTTGAATTCACAAATTTTTACCATAAAACCTTTAACCAACGGATTCACTTCAATCCGATGCTCGTTTCCGCTGCCGTCAATAAAGCACACTTCGCTGTACTCCACAGATATTTGATATTTGTGTCGTCAGAAACGGATTTGTTGTTGATTCCCAATATATTCTCGCCTTTTAATGCTCTCCCACCGATGGTCTACGTTAAACCGTCTATGGTTAAGAGGAATATTTCAGTTCGCCATAGCCAGTAAAAGGTGGTAATCACTTGGTGCCAGGTTGTGGACCATATAATGTGGATGTATAAGGGCCTTTCTCTACTAACTGGAAACCTGTCTATTGACAGTTGTCCCAACCCTATTTTTCTAGAAAATTAAAAATGTAGTATGTTAAGTCGATAGATAGTTATAATATAAATATATATAAACAAGAAACCATTGTAATTTTCCCTTATTTTTCGAATTATAGGCAATTTTGTCCTCTGTATTATAAATTTCAGTCCTCTGTGTTATAAATTTCCAGAGGACTGTTGCACAGAGGACTGTTATTTTTACGTAAAAAATGTCATACCACGTATCAGTTTAAATATTACTTCATAAAACAGAAACAACTATAAATTATCACACTGAGCAATTTTTTTGTTAAATAAATATAATTATAACACATAAAACACCGTAAAATAGACTTACCAGAGGACTGTTCACTTAACACTACAGAGACGTGGCTACCACACAGACGCGGAGTTGTCACTGCGCAAAATGGCGGCGACTTGTTTAGCATGGCGACCGAACAAACTTCACACTGTTAACGTTCAGTTTCAAGGGAAATGTAAGCACAATAGTGTCTAATATTTTTGTGGCGCGATATTCAAATTGTGACAGAGGACTGTTCAAAAATGTAATGGACAAAATTCAAACACTAGTTTTTAGTACTAAAAAATTCTCTAAAATTATAATTGTTTTTTGTTCACATGCATTCAATATTCTTTATGTTTATAGAGTTATAAGATTTTACATTTTTAAATAGAACTAATAAAAACCGAACCGAATCATACTCGATCCTGAATTAGGACATAACAGAGGACTGTTTTTAGTGGCTTTTAAACCGAATTTATGAAATGATTCTGATTCTAAATATTGATTAAGCTTGTCTCCTTAAATAACAGGTTATATATTATGCGTTTTAATGAATAAAACTATTCATTTATATAGTCAAAGTAAAAAAAAATGCTTGGACCATGATTTTCCTGTTAGTAGATAAAGGCCCATAAAAACCTCCCAAACAAGCTCCCGGAGCTTCGGGCGAGTCACTATCCATGTGTGTGGCTTGGCGTTGTCCTGATGGAGCATAATTTCTTCCAAATTAAGGGTTTTGCTGCAGGAAAACAGGTCATAGTAGATGATTACCTGCCAATCCCACTAAACACACAGCAAAACCTTCCTCATCAATCCTCGACTGGCCATCGTTTGTGCCGACTAACCGAGATTAAACCACGACGTCAATACCGACATCAGCCCGAACGTGTCCAAATACGAACGTTGGACGCTTCACTTTGAGCAGTCTTAGTTCGAGCAGTGGCCACACGATGCGTCCTATCTTCAAGCGTCCTTCATAGCGTCCTTCGTGTAAAGTCGGCTCGACGATTGCCATGATGTTATCGACATTTTCGACAATTGTCCTTCCAGAGCGTGGTGCATCTTAGAAATCGAAATTACCGCAACGGAATCGTCGAAACCAAGATTGCTCGTGATTGGCTGCTACAATATCAGGACCATCAATATTAATGACATTTTCAGTCGCCTGGTTTGCGTAAAATATGGCGTATTTTCTGTTTGCTAATGTCCATCTTTGACGCGCGCTCAGATAAAAATGAGACAAGCAATCACAAAACTCTCAGAAAAGTGTACGTGTACGAGATCTCATCTCCATTTAATGTTACCAGCTTGGACTTTTACAACGCACGATACAGATTACTAAAGCCTTCTGTTGCAAAAATAATGGATTTCGTTTTACTACACCTTATACATATATCGAATACGCTGAAAAATTTGTTAGTATACGATGCGCTCTAGTTCTTACGATCAATGCCGCAGGATACACTATTTAGGAAAATAGAAAATAAAAATTGGGTTCAAGCTTTCTTTATTTTTCGGTAATTCGCAGTTCTAAAAAAAACATATAAAATAAGTTTCAGAAAAGATAAGTTTACAGTACTCACCCTTACAAAAAACACTCCTATGATATTTAAATACAAATGGTTAAAATTTTGCCGTCGTATGCCCGTGTTTGCAGCTCAGTACTCGTTCATTTAAATCTTTTGGTAAAGTTTGGACGTCGTAAGTCCTAATGTGCTCTCTCTCTCATTAAAAATGGTTAAAAACTCGTTGGCCGTCATATGCCTCTTAAAAAGCCAAGCGGTCGGTGTTCGCCCGTTGTAAGGCCATCTTTTATTTTTACTCGGATAATGAATACGAATCGATAACACAGCATTCATATTCCAAATATCAACCCTCGATAATCTAGTAGTTAAGGCTTAAGGCAATGGCAATCCCAGAGATCAAGGTGATTTCCTAATAAATTGTTAATTTGTTTTACTTCTTAACAAAAATTGAACTGCCATTTTTATTCAGCAACCATCTACAATCCTAACGAGCAAACCGTCTCTTGCTCGATCATCGAAGCCAGCGATATGTAGCATTGGATGTGATCTGTAGTATTGGATTTGATATCTTAGTTCAATGATGATCCATGGATGACCTGTTGTAAACGTAGCAGTTCTAGAGAGTGTTAAAAAGACGAAAGGAAGGTCCAGCACGTACTTGTCGACAGACTAAACAAAAAGATCTTGACGTTTAACAACAAGATCTTGTCGTATCTGATTAGTGTCAATATCAGCAAATTCGGATCTTGGTATTCAGCGGGCATTACAATTTATTCTCAAGGGAGTTTCAATTTTTCATGATAACAATCTGACAACAATTAAAAAACGCAACAAGTTTCAGTTTTTTTCCCATTTAAAGGGGGGGAAACTGAAAAAGTGAATAAAGTAAAAACCCTTATCCTTTTTCGCCGCAAAAAAGTCGCTTCTTTGTGAGTCGCCTCTCGTCCTTAGTACATCAACTGATTATTTAAATAAAACTTTCGCAAAAGCCAAAGCTTAAGTTTCACTCGAGCAGGATTTAAATTTCCATTTCCATTTCCATAGAGGCTCTTATGCCCCAGATAAGGCATAAACTACTTCTCCTCAAAATGCGTTTCGCAAAAAGACGAAAATAATTTCCCTTTTATCACAATCAATTTTCAATCACCATCGGCAACGTTAAGCCCTCTTGAAAGGAATTTAAGCTGAAAAAAGAGACAAGGAGTGAAATTTCTCCCATTTTTGTGCTTTTCCTTTCGCCCTCCCACCACTCTCAGAATTTTCAGGCGCCCCATTCCCCCGAGCGCGCCATTCCACCCCCGGCCATACCTACCGTTCCGGCAGAAGAAAGGAATAAGTAACCTGGAAAGGATTTTCGAGAAAACGAGTTCACCTAGGATGCGTCTTATACATGTGTCACCCAGATCGAACACCACCGCATTCTGTGTGCGTGTGTAAGCCATCGCTGGGAGCCCACCCCACACTAGCTCCACTAGCGCCCCACTCCCCCCCTACGCGCTGCTGCCGTGACATACAGCACAAAGCTTCCCCAGTGAAAGCAAGGATTACATAAGTTCAAAGTAAAAGTGAAAGTGAAAGTTTTCGGGGCTTTTGTTTGTTTTTCTCGAGTTCTTTACAAAGATGAAGATCGGGCCAAGGGCGGCGCGCGGGGCAACGGGGCCGGCGGTGGGGGTGGAAGGGGGGACATTTACAAGATGCGCGTAGCCTTTCAAAGGCTGTTGTCTAGGAGCATATCTTTAGAAGGAAGTCTTACAATGGAAGGCAAAAGATGAGTGGAACTAAGGATGGCTGGCTTGTGGCGTTTCAATGAAGTGGAGGGGATGGCGATGGGAAATTGCAAAGTGAAAGTAAAGAGAAAACCGGAGGAGAAATAAGAAGAAGAATCCGGCTTGTAGGAAGAAAACTTTCTTATACACGGAATGAGGGGTGGATTTATTATGTTCCCTTTCGGTGGAACGGGGTGGAATTGGGGTGGGGGCGGCAGCATGAAAGTGGGACAAAATTTTCGAGTGAATTTTCATTGCGTGGTTAAGTAGATGAGTTCAAGGATATAGCATGAACATTTCCAAGGATATATATGTCAGTTTGATGCGATATTTTCAAGTGGCCAGAAAGATGGGCGAGGAAGAGGAGCATGATGGAAAGGTTGTTGGTAAAAGCGGCAGTGTGCGGGAGGGTTTTTTGGCTGCTAGGGCCGGGGGGGTTGCCAGAGAGGAAACAGCGAGAAGTGAGGATGAGTGGAAGGGAAGGGACCGGCTCACAAGGAATGGTGGTGTACGGTTCTGCTTCTGCTTTTTACTTTTGGTGAGTGTCATTCACAATTTCCCGTGTTTTAAGTTTCATTTCAACTTTCATGATATTTCTCGATGATGATGTAGAAAGAGGAATGGTGCGTAATAGGAGGAGGTGGAGGGTGTGGGTGGCTGCATGGCGAATATGGCCAAGAGGATTTTCACTTTAATATTGGAAAAAAGTATAGTGTGCGAGAGTTTTTGGTTTTAAATTGTTGTAAATGGGTGCGAGTTTCTTTTGGAATGTTATTAAATTTAAGATTTTTCGTTGAAGTTGATCAATGAAAAAAAAAACCGGGTTTTTGGTTGAACACATTTTTGATATTTGTTCTTGTGAATTTTGCTGTCAAAAATAAGTTAAATCTTGGTGAGGGAAATGGTTATTTGTTTTTTGGGTTAACACACTTTGCATTGTGGGTCGAAATATATGATTATTAAAGCCTGAAGATGCTCAAGTTTAAATCTGTAAAATTTAGTTTTTATATCATTTTTCTAGCTATATTTATTTAAATTATAAATGATGAAATATAAAAATTTAGATGTTTTAGAATATTAGCTAATTATTTAAAGCAGTCTAAGTTTTCACTTTTTGTTGAACTTACCAGATTGTACGACACCGAATAGATAATAATCATAATGCCATCGTAGAAAACGATGTTTTAGTTCTTTGCATTCATACAATTGATTGTACAAGTATGCGAACCGGAAGCGATGTTAGAGGAGTGGAATTGAGGCATCCGGTGCTGATACACAAAAAACAAAGACCTTTAAAAATTGCTCTGAGGTAAGGCTGTTGAGGACCCAACTCCAAGTTCTTAGATCAAAGGCACCATAATTACATTCTTTCATCAAGGCACTCTCATCATAGAAATTTCCTCCAAAAGAGTTGCAGAGTGCTTTGACGTACTCTAGAGTGTGGACAAGAAAACTAGGTTCTCCCTCTACTTGGTTCCTGGACACGATTGTATCGAAAGAAACGTGTGGAGGGGTCTGAGATAATTGGCATGTTTTCATCATACAAGTTTCCTTGTTTTAAAAAGGGTTGTCGAATAAAGGGTATAAAATATCGATCAATCCAGTATCTGGCAAAATAAGTTTGCTCCGTAGGCTGAAAAAACCAATGCGACGTTATCCTAGGCCGAAAAGCAACTGATCAGATATTAACCCTGAATTTCAAAACTTAATCCAATACGTTTTCATAAAGTTCAACTTTAAAGTCCTCCATGTAAACATCGCCAAAGGATAGAACTCATGAGAAGACCGACAGATATTCATGAGACACGAAACACGACACGACTGATCGTGACCAATGTGACAAGCCACGAAAGATATCCGAAATATTATCTAAACCAATTAGTATCTACTATGAGCTCCGATCTGGCCCTGGTGAGCCCAGATTCCCAGAGTAAAAATAACAAAAATCACCTTACAACGGGCGAACAAAGGTCGCTTGGCTTTTTAAGGGGCATATAATGGCCGGTATAGTTTTTAACCATTTATAATGGAAGCACATACAGCCTCATGACGACCAAACTAGATCAAAAGATTTAAATAGCCAAGTACTGAGCTGTACAAACGGGCGAACGACGGCAAAATTTTAACTACAAAAAGAGTCGGCTGCTCTTCTGTTCTTGTTGACTGTTTTTTTATGGGAATTTGGTCATTTTCGTTATGTGCAATCGTCCTTTAGAGTTGTCCTACTTAAAGATAATCGATGCACAAGAGAAACGAGCTCGTCAGTCGTCGATCGATCGCGGAGTGATACACCGATAATCTGCTTCAAGAATCGCAATTGGGAGACCTTGGGCTTGTTGACGTCCGGCTTGAGCAGTCTCCACGTTTCCGATCTATACTGTTGCTTGCCGATGCGGCTGTGAACGACGAAGCCACTTTCTTTTCCTCAACCAATGATCCCAAATATTTGAACATCGGAAAATGTTCGATTTGGGTTCCATCGAGGTGAAAACTGGCTGGCGATCCGTTCGTTGCGAAGAGTTTGGTCTTTTCCGCAGTGATCTTTAACCCGTACGACCGGGCAGCGCGGAAAATGTCGTACCTATAAGGGTAGCGACTTACGATCAAGCTTTTCTCGTACTGCTAACCGTCTCTGATTTTCCCGTCGCCTGCCAATTACATGCTTTTTGGTTCTGAAATCGATTTGCTTTTAACCTTAACGTGTGTTTCAGCTAACCTAATTGCTTGAGTTCCATTTGACACAAAAAACCCAGTCCCAGAAAAACTTAATCGTATGTCGCTAGTGTAAGATGCCCGTTGTTTCGGCATCCGTGTCGCCGAAGACGGCGCTATCATCGGCGAAGATCAAGTTGGTTACGGAGTTGTTTTCGTCGTATCGAACTGCGCGTCGTCCATCCCACGTCGCCACGAGCTCCGTGTTTTAAATTTAAAAGAGTATTACACATTAATACAACAAATGTAACAAGCATAATCGCGTCAATCACAACTTTGAAGAGAAGTGGCGAAGCGACGTCTCCTTGTAGAACACCCGGTTGAATCAGGAACTCCTCGGATAAGTCGCTTCGAATACGAACGCTGCTGGTTGAGCCATCGTACGACGCTTGGAGAAGTTGGATGATTTTCAATGGCACGTGTTCGGTTCCCAAGGCTCTCCACAAGCTGTTCCAATCGCTGCAATCGAAAGCGGATTTGGAATGGATGAAAACGACGGCAGTTCGTTTGCCGCAACGAATTCTTTCGAATTAGCTGACGGAGAACGAATATTTACTGAATGCATCCTCGATATGGTCTATATCTCCCTTGTTCTTTCCGACTCGTTTGCTTTCGATGTTTCTGTAGCCTCGACTCTATGATTTTCGTAAATATTTTTCCGACGATCGAAAGGAGGCTAATACCGTGAAAATTCTTGTATTCCCGATTTTATTGCCGTCTTCACCTCGATAATTGTTGGTTCGGTTTCGAGAAAGTGATTCGTCGGCTTTTCGATAATCGACGGTTAGGATGCTGGACAGGCGCTCATAGGGAGAGTACACGAAATTTCTATTCGATTTTTTGATGTTGTAGTTTGTTGATGTTGTTTTGCCGCCTAACTGCCAGATTGTCTGGTTCAGCATCCGGTACTCTTGCCTCGACACCGCTTCTGCCATGTTGGCCTCAACGTTATTCCGATTTCATTTTCTATCGAACTTCTTTGGTCAATGGTATTGCTTGAAATCGATGTGTTTCATTCGTTTCGGGGATCGACGAGGTCCAGACAGCTGACAGATCCGATGGGTGGACACAAGATTCTTTACCTTTAGGGGCGTTATCACTTTAAACAGAGCCCACCTTAGATCCCTGTGCTGAAAGTCGAGTCATGTGCCGTGACAAGTCTTTTGAACTGAAGAAAGCACGTTTCAGTCCAGGGTCCATAAACTCGAATTAGCACTTCCACTATCTTGCCTCTTTGCCTGAAGTCTTGATTCAACCGAAATGTCGCTTTTTCAACTCAAACGACTTGTCACGCCACAGGACTCGACTTTCAGCACAGGGGCTATAGGCTTTTGGTGGGATGTTACGTGGAAGATTTTGGCATAGAAATTTCATACCGACCAGAACTGGTTATTTTCATAAATTGGATGAATGGTCTTTTAGATGAAAGCAGCGGATCAAAATAAGCCCCGTTACAAAACTTTCTTATTTTGATTTTTGTTACATCCTACACCATCCAAGAGTTCAAGTGCAAGGTCCATCGCCTCCTTGAGCACACCCTTCAAACTTTTATTAATCTATCCTGTCTATCTATGTCCATGACCAGTACTTCAATTCCGTATGAACTCAAATTACGTCATCTTCGTCTAGTTCCGTTTTCGCTTTGAAATGGTGCAGCTTTGCGTTTAAAAATGAATCAAATCTAGCTACTCCGAAACTATTTAGAAATATGATCTGATATGTGTAGTGCTTTCAAAAAGGAGTGGGCATTCTTTGATCAATTATTACCAACCATTGTACCCGTATTGCATTACACTTCCTCCTTCTAAATATTCCTCTCATCATAATCTTCAATATTTATTTTAATAAGCTCAAAAAATCGTTGTTTATCCATGAATAATACAAAAAAAGAAAAAAAAAACATTTTCCGCAGTCCACTAATTGTTTTAATTTCATCATTTCAACTCACTTAGCGTGGAAGCACTAATGCAATTCACCTCGTCCAATGTCCACTATAGATGTGCACACTGCTTGGACACCGCACGCACATACACAGTCTTAAAACACCGAAAATCCTATACGTATGCATAGTTATGTATATAGTGTAGCATCTTGTTTGGTTTTCGTACAGATTACGCAATCACCAAAAAAACCTGAAACGCAAGCGCAGCAAAAGCTTCTTGCGTTTAAGAGTAAAAAAAAAATACACGAAAAAAAAGAACCAAAAAGAAAATAACAAAAAAAAAATAAAAAAAAAACTCGCATAAATTTTATATATACCAAACAAACAGATCGAGTCATGAATAAGCTGCGTATGCACATGCGCAACGGACTACTACGCGGCTGAATGTGCGCGCCACCGCCTTTTCTTACTTACATTACTTATTTCAAATTTGAATCTGCGCGCGCAGCTTTTTTTCTAGGGACTTACTTAGAGCTAGACGTTAGAAAAATGTCGAAATCGAATTTGGAATAATAATGGCCTCTGCAGCGCAGCAGCGATTCTCAATGCGATTTCGATGGCCGGCATTATGTCCATATGTTGCTGCACGTCATCCGCCGAAAATTATGCTAATCAGATGCGTACACTTTTTTTTGTTAATGAGGCGCGGAGGGCCCCCGGTGTACTACTATGTGACTTTAGCCTAGCCTAGCGGTCGCTGGCAGTGCGGGACGTAAGGGGGGGCTTATGTGTGTAGTATATGTCATGTCAGCGGCGGCGTCTTCTTGTGCGCTCATTGTTTATTTAAGAAATGCAGTAAAAACGCTCAGTTTTTTTTTTTCGTAATAATATCGAAGCTGGTTTTTTTAGGTCAAGTATATTTGGCATAGTTTTTTTTTTTTACGAAATTCCCTCCCAACATTGAAGGGCTCTATCTGTAGTGGCTATTTCGGCCGATATGAACTTTTATTTTATCTCTCTCTCGCTCTCTCTCTCTCTGAAAAGAGCACTTGGCATCTGGGCCCAACCGAAAATTTTCTATCGAAAAATTCGTCAATGGTTTTGAATTACTTCGGCCTTCACCAGTGCGCAGCTTTTTGATACTTAGAAAATATTGTTGAATAAACAACAGAAAACCGGAGGCCCTTTTCTCTCGGGGGAGGTGCAGCGGAGCGGGGCGGAGGACTTAGGAAATATATCGGAAGAAAAGAGCCTAGGTCTGGGTTTCCTTGAGGCTGCGCAGCAGTTAAACCTCACCTTGATCAAATTTTCGTGGCCAAATCGGCTGCTTGCTGCATTTCAGCATTCTGTTGTTTTTTTTTGTGCGTGCGTGCGTGCGCACCTTAATTGGATCGTTAATATCGTTGGAGTTGACGGCAATTTGTCGTTAATTTATCACCAAATATACAATTGACGAACATAAAAAATAAAAGGCGAACACACACACGATTATTTTTTTCATCTCCACATCATTGTGCTCGTCAATAAAAAGCGGAAACCATTATTGTTGAATCGATAAATTGCAAGAGATGAGAGATGTTGATGTTATTGTTGCTGCTGCTGCTGATGATGATGTCGTTGTTGTTGCTATTGTTATTGTTGACTCATTTTAAATCTACTAGATTTTAAATTTGCATAAGCACATGGGAAAAATGCGTGTGCGTTTGTGGCAATCTCTCAATGACGTATCACTGGTGAATCTGGGTTAATGGTAGCAGCGACAGAATCTATTAGAAAAAATAAATTTGAGTTTTTTGTGTGTCTCCTTCTCGGCTATAATTGATTTTGTAAATATTGGAACAATTGCTGCCCTAAAACGACACACACAGTATCTATCTGGGCTCGTTTAAATTTTTAGGAAATATACTTGAAGATGAAGATTAATTGCCAATGATTGCGACATGCAATTTACATACATGAATTTCATTAACTAGTTTCCGAAATAAAATAAAAAACAACTTTTTGCATTATTTTGTTTAAACAAAATATATACATATAAATTGTTTATCGAGAAGAAAAACTGGTCTTAGAAGTAGAAAAGTATTTAAAAGTTGCTTCTAGATGCTTATTGAATAGCATATTTATTGCATCAATTTACCGACCGATTCATCTATGAATTTCTACTGTTCACAATCTTTACCTTTACGCTAAAAATTAACTTAACTGGAATTCAATGTGCTTCTCTATCGATCAACATTGTTTATGTGAAATATGTCGGAATTTGAAAGTAATATTTTGTTTTAAGGACTTGTTATTGAGGTATGGTAATTTTATGGTAGTTTGATGAAAAGATATTATGATTTTTTTTAATGTGACTTCTTCTAAAGATTTGACACTATCAACCTTCTGCGGTTCTTGTATTCTGTGGGGTATTCTACTAAAACATTCAAGTTTTTCATGTCACTTTCATTCTCTTCAAATTTTGTAACCGCAACATTCTTTAGATATTAAAATTAGGCTTAAGTCACTATATTGCAGTTTTTCTTTAACTATTCAATAGTTCTTGGGTTTTCCTCAAACAGTCTTCATTGATGTTCCCATTAAAAATCGCCTTTCTTCTTTTTTAACGGCTCTACAACCGGGATTCGGTCCTGGCCTCTCGCAACTGCTCTTTGCACAGATCGCGATTCTGAGCCTATGTCATCCAGTTTGACATCCCTAAGCTCTTAGCGTCTTGGTCTACGCCATCCTTCCAGCGAAGGTTGGATCTCCCTCGCTGTCGCACTTCATAGGTCTTACCGCAGACCAATCCAGACCAATCAAAAATCGTCTATGTATAAAATTCGTTTCAACTAGGTTAGGTTAGGTTGAAATGGCTGCTCCCTCGCTATGGAGCCCACTTAGGCCATTATAGTGTTGGAACAACATTCAGGCGATTTCAAGCCATTTGGAGCTTTTAATAAAGCGACCGGAGTCAGGAAATCCAGGGTAGCTGTTCACTCAATCCAAAGGTGAGCAGAGGAAAGCCCTTCTTTTCCTCGCGAGATTCGGACATATACACAGCGCCGGCCCTAGCCCTTCTTGCGGGCGGAGCGAGATTGTCTTTCGGCGCCCTTTGTTCTAGTTGTCCAGTTGTCCTAGATAAAACTTTTTTCGAGTACTGCCAGCTGTTTTAGGGCCACAGTTCCGCCTGTAGCAGCAATAGAGGGAGTATGTTTTCTCAGAGTTGCTTCCCCGATATTTTGCCAACTTTATTTGGAGGTTATTTGGTTGTTTGTATTGCATGGTTGGGCATTAGGGCTTGCCCTAGCTAGTAAGGTTGAGATGGTGGAGAGAGTCCCCTTATCGTTAAAAGAGGCTTCTCCTGCCATCAACCCAAAATTGCAGTGTTCACCATCCTGACAACGTCATCTCTGTGAATTTCATGCGGTGCCGTTTGTGGAGTATTCTCCACTCGTACACCCTTAGTGTCTTCTTTTGGACCCCTATCCTTTCAACATAATGCCAGTGGGGTCTTTTGTTGCTGTCGGAAAGTGCCCGATTACAAAAAGGCTTGCTCCTTCCAAGGCCTAAGGCGGCCCATCATAGAGGATGCACCGACCGCTACTGACCTGGGCTGTTCTGAGCCAATTCGACTACCGCCTCCAGAAGACTTCCTTGCACCGTAACTAGTTGTTTCGTGATCAGAAGAGTCTCCGGATTGTTAGTTGCAAGCACACCAATTCTGACACTTCCCGCTATTTGACAGAAGGTCGGTTTTGGAGTCCTTCTAGACTTCATTATGGGTGCGTCCGACTTTTCTGAAGGCTTTGCAAACCGTATGGCCAAAGCCTTCGCAGATGATCTAACCCTCTTCTTATTAAGAATACGGTATCCCTTTCTTTCTCGGGGCCACACAGACCTTACCAGCCTCTACACGGGAGTAGCCAGCTTCCAGATATCGCATAAAACTTTTTCGGGCTGTGCCACCCCGTCTTCTGAAAGCGGTCGTTTTTTCGAGTCACCTCTCTGATTAGGTGCCCTTACTTCCGCAGGAGATCTAAAGAGATCTCCCAATGAAGGAGTGATTTCAACGTACTCCATCTCTGGGTATACGGGCTCAGACTTCCCTCCCTGAAGAAGTGTCCCGAAAACGTTCCTTCACTGGAACCACATTAGAAACCTTGAAGCATGGATCCAAAAATATCTAACTGGCCTTAATGGTCGTTCTTTTGGGAGCTGTGGGAGCCCCAGAAATGTTTGGTGCTCCATCTTCAAAAGTTTTTTTAAGGTACTTTTATATTGATACCACGAGCTGGGGGAAAAAGGACGGTCGCCCATGGCAGAGCTCCGTATCTCCATTGGTAGGCTAATTCAAACCGAAGTTCGCCTGGAATCCGCAGTCCATCGTTAGTAGTACATTCACGCAGTACCATTTATAACTTCAGCACGATTGTTTACACATTACGATTGAGGTTTTTATCGAGTTTAGATCCTCCATATTCAGTCTGCTCCATGGATCTCGAGCAGGATGTGGCCTAAGGCTATGTACGATCGGTTTTGGAGTCTGCTTGTGCCGAGTTTGAGTCATATTGATGAGTACATAGACTTGGGTAGCTACAAACAACGCCCTCAAAAATCGCCATCAAAATTTTATATTTTGCTCGAAATTGTTTTCCGCATTCATTTTGGCGCCCCTTACCACCTGGCGCCTAGAGCAACCACTCCATTCGCTCTACCCTAGGGCCGACGCTGCATATACAAAGAAGATGGGAGACGGTTTCTTCCTTATCTTTACTATCACAACTTCTACTCAGATATATTATTTACCTTCAGCCATTCGAGAGCCTCCCAGATCGCAGTGACTTCCGCCTGAAAAACGCTGCAATGGTCGGACAGACGAAGAGAGGTACCTCTATTTAATAGCCCGGAGAAGATACGCTGTTCCCAATTTTATATCCGTCTGTATAGATACAAAATGACCAAGTCGGGATAACATCATCTGTCCAGTCACCTCGGGCCGGAATGATGGTATTGAAACCTTTCTCCAAGGTCTACGTAGGTGCAGTGTAATCTAGTCTGTCCGCAGCGAAGGCGAACCTTCTAAGGATGGATGGGTGACCATATGAATATAGAGCCCATCCAAGAGAAGCTTTTGTCCTAGCGGCCGTCCAGGCAGTCGTTTGCTCGGCATGTATATCCAAAGGAAAAAGATGCAATAAGACATCCATCGCAGCCGTTGGAGTGCTTCTCATTGCACCACTAATGCACAGCTAAGCTGTTCTTTACACCCTTTCCAGTATCTTACGACACGTAACCTTTTGTAATGCAGTCCACCATGCCGATATGCCATGCATAAGTATAGGTCTGATTACGACTGCATTCAACCAATGGACGATGCGGGGTTTGAGGCCCCAATTCACTCCGATCGTTCTTTGGCATAGATGTTTTAGCCTTATTAGCTCTTTCTAAAAGATTCGGCCTCTACATTAGTTTCCTATCCAGTATGAGACCTAGAAATTTCGCATCCTCCTTAAGTTGCAGTCTTTCATTGCAGAGTCTTAGAGAAGGAAAATCTAGAAGTCATTTTGTCTCTTACTGTTGAGATCAGCATAGATCACCGTGGTGTGCCCAGAATCCCTAAAGGTGATCAGCACTACGTTGACTGTTAAATTCCAAAAGAGCGGCGATAGGTCCCCATCCTGCGATGTGACCCTTCCAACCCGTCTACCAAGGAGTGGAGAGTAATGTCTACCGATTTAACTTTTGTGTAAGCATGTTGCGAAGGAGAAAGAAAGCAGTTTTCTGCCATTGCCGTTGTTCTTCTATGGCCCCCCTTCTACGGTACCTAAATTATATTCACTAGCTCCCAAAACCTGTTTCTGCGGATGCCGCAAGTGATGTAGAGCCAGGAAAGTGGGTATCGAGAAGGAATTTAAAAGACTCTTGACTGCATGTGGTCCAAGTATCGTCTGCTTGTGGCAACAATTCTTGGCACATTGGGCTTTTAGAGCGATTTTTTGTAAATCTTGTAAGTCTTCTCCAAGATCCGCCTTTGACTTGCGCAGTTCGTACTTTTTTTTTTTATGTGACAGACTAGAGGCTTAGGGAAAGTCCCTTTGTACTGTCGACAATGTATTTTTTCGTATAGAGTGAATGTCGAACAGCAGCTCTAGCCGGAAGATAGAGAGAAGAGAGAGAGAAAGATGAGAGGAAGGAACTGTCACAACCGGGCGTCGAGAACAACTCGCTGGAGTGTTATGCCTCCTGAAACGAGTTGAATCTCATCAACCAACCGATGGCATGCGCTTGGTGGAGCGGGGAAGGACTAGGGAAGGGTATGACAGGGGAATCAGGAATGTAAAGAGGGAAGAAGAAAGAAGGAAAGTTAGGTGGGAAAGGCGAAGGATCGTGGCGCCGCCGGGATTCGAACCTGGGACCTCTGGGGATAGCAGTCAGGCGCCTTACCTCTAGACTACCGAGGCCCCCGAACTCTCTCACTTGAACTCTCTAAGACGTTCTTTACAGTTGTTCCAGTCCGGTTCATTTCCCCTGTTGCAAAGCAAGAGATTATGCTGGAGTAAAAGGTCACAAAGCAACTCACCTTTTACATTTGTGTCTAAGCTGCCCCAAAGGCAATCTATATTTTGGAGTCCTGAATCCGCCTACAAGTCAATCCAAGACCCCTGTACCAGGGCGACATCTAAATCGACCTTCAAAAGTCGTAAGCAGAGACTGCGTCCTTGATGCGTCCTTGCTGTGCATTATTCTGCTGTGTTATATGCGCTACTCTCAACATCATAGCTGCGAGCAGCGGGATCGATCTTGATGGCGAAAGAACGCCTAAAATGTGGATATCCTCTTCATATAAGAACGGACGGTCTTTTAGATCCAAGGCCAGGCATATCACTAACATTCAGCTAATTGTGTAACTGTGTCACCTGCACTGCTAAGTACGTTGGGTTTAGAAATTTCCATACCTGTGTTACCTGCAGTGCCCGAGGGCTCACCATCTGCAGCTGCAGGTGGATCAGTTGAAGCCACACCACTCTGCTTGAGGGGCAAGATATCTTTTTTGGAAGTCCTCAGAGTTACGGAAGAGAAATCGGAACTTATGGTGCCACCAGATTTCGCCAAAGATCCTAGCGGCTCCTTGCTAATTACAAATGTAACCGCTCGGCCTTCACCTTTCGGATTGTCCAGTTTCGTACTATTCCACCATTACCCGTGTAGTTGTGGGCTACTCAACCCAATAATATCCAGAATAGACGAGCTCCGCTGGGATCAAGGAACGCGCTCTCAATCGACTAGGGATCTCCCCCTCATAATGACCTTGAGCTTACCGCCTTGCCACGCTTCCCCGATTCTGAATATGGCTATTTTATAGAGATCAACAAATCTCTGATGAGTACATGCCATGAGCTTCACGCGGCCCTGATGCCATCCTCCATCTGTGCCAAAATGTTCCTGAAGAATTGAGAGGAAAATCGTCGCGAGCGTAACCTCAATTATTCTCCATTCTGTCGAAGTAACTGGCTTAGAGGGATTGGGGGGCGCTTAGGATTAGAGTTTAATAGTCCCCCTTTCCCTTTACCAACGTTACGCCTTTAAAAACACCACGTTTGGTACTGGAGGCAAGTAGTTTTTTTTTATTTTAGGGTTTATCCATAAAGGAACCCACGAGTAGCACGGAAAGAGGGAGAGCCGCTTACCGGGATAAGGCCTTTATACACCCCTAAGTAGTCAACCACCCAATGAATGCAATTTGAAATCCATCACCAAGCGAGATCTGGTATATTTAATATGGCAAAACTACATAAATCGGAAATCCTAATCTCTTACCGTTGCCAACAGTTGACAGTAATGAGGAGGCTCTGGGCTTAATTGTGCCTCTCAAAAATGGCGAAACAACATATTTACTCGCAATTTCTGATGTTTTTTTTCTATATTCCCTAAATTCAAAAAATAACACCACCTTTCCCTCAAATGAATCCTCAAATCTTTTATATTATTTACACAAACGTATCAAACCTCCCCCGTGTATAAATATATTTTAAATCCATAAATTAAGGAAGTAAGGCATTATTTTTTTTATTTTTTTCTGTTAAATCCTTAATACCGCAATTTTCTCCCTAATGGGGCATCGCGCCGCCTAAACTGATCATTAGTTAAGTGACGCAATAACCGCGCTTTTTTTTATTTTGAAAAATCCCGTAATAACACCCTTATGCCTATGCACATGTATTTCCTTCTCTCTGATTAGATATTATCCTGTTTTTATCTTTTTGTCCCCTCAATTTCCTTTTTACCAACTTCCCTTCGGTCGCCCACATTCACTTGTAGGCTGCGCTGCTGCTGGGTAGAAGATCATAAGTTGAAGATTACCTTGGTGTGCCCTTTGTTGTTACTAGAGTTGCCTCCTTTGAGTTTTTGTGCCTAGAGATTCGTCCATCGCTGCTGCCTGCTGCTTTGAAGATTTTAACAAATTAAAAAATTGTTTTTAAGGAATATTTTATAGTAATTAACATTTCATAGGAAATTTTGATGGAGGATAGGAAAACGCGTAGGAAGAGGCATGAGGAAGTTGATGTGGAGAGGTAGATTATGTGTATTGTTAGATGTATGTCAATCTTTCTGGATTCTATTTAGTGAATGTACTAGCCACTTGTGCAATAACAGAGATGTCTTGAGAAAGTCAACCTGTGTAGCCCTGAATTTAGCTAGTAATTCTTCCACAGATGTTCAAGGATCTGGCAATGTAATTATTTCTATGAATCGTGAGGGATGTCCAAAGGTGGTTGCGCTTACGGACACTTGATTTGTTCCAGATTTAAGGTCAAACTTTGTATCAGTTGCTAAAATTACTGATAAGGGCCATAGGGTAACTTTTACCAAATATTCAGCGACAATTGAGTCACTCAGAAGCCAATGCGGTTAAGTCCATTTTTTGATATTTCCAGATTTTTGCAAAATTAAATGCAATAAATGGTATTCTTCATTGTTAATTAAGGATTCACTTGTTACTACTTGACACTGAAAAAAAGTAGTAACAAGTGAATCCTTTAATAACAATGAAGAAACCCATTTATTGCATTAAAATTTGCAAAAATCTGGAAGTATCAAAAATGGACTTAACCGCATTGGCCTCTGAGCGACTCAATTATTGATCGAAATGGCAGTGCAAGTAGTTACCTGGACTTAGTGCAATATTCGTCTAAAGATGAGCGATTAGTAGATTTCTTGGATGAACAGGATGATGATAAAGATACCTCCAGTTATATTGAGACAATGGCATACAAATTGTTGATACAAATGTGCCTAGTTCTTAGCCTTAAAAGAAATGATGTTAGTAATCACAGTCCAGAAGGAAGAATTAGCAAGTCAAGCACTAGTTCATCAACCAGAATCAGTTCCATTGAATCAGCATCATTCAAGAGGCCGAGGAAGACCAAGACTGTTACGTACTGGATTAAGAAGTCGACAGGTAGCTTTTTTGCGCCCGGTACAGTATGCTATATTGCGCCCCCATCATTTCTGTTCATTTTTTTTATCGCAGTGAAGGATAATGGAAAAAGACACAAACACTTTGTGTAGCTCCTTTAATAAATGAAGGCACAGGAACACCTTTTCACTTTTTCCTGAAATTGCGAGCCGTCCAATTGCACCCGGTGCAAATACACTAATTGCACCTATGTAAACGCTGCAGCTGACTTTGTTCAATCAGGATTTGCTTCGCGATCTTGCTTTTGTGCTCAGTTTGCTTGCGCTTTGACTTCATAAAACTCTCCCGCTAACGCTGTTTCATGCTCCAGAATGTTTTTCGGTGTTGCACTTCCCCCAACCATTTCCAGCACAATCCTGGGATTCGAAAGTCTGTAGTATTGTACACTCGAATCTTCATAAAAGAAGTCTTTATGCCGTTTTCCAATCCTTCATATTTCTAAGGATAGTAGGTGATCACTGCACTGCATGTATTCATTTCGACTGTAGAATCTTGCATAGAAAAAAAAAACAGTCCACTTAACAGCCGTCCTGGACTTAGAAGGTGCTTTAAACAACTTTGAACCAGGTGTTTCTCGCCGAATTAGGGATCTATAATAGTACGATTAGTACGAATTACAAATCAATAACTCTGTGCATCTCCTTTAATAAATGACAATGAAGGCACGGGAACACTTTAAAAAAAATTCGAAGTTTTAAATTTTTTAAAAATTTTAATTTTTGATATTGCGCCCGGTGCAAGTGCACCATTTGCACCTATGAAAGCGCCGTCCCTGGGTCGAACTAGAAAATTATTTTAAATTTCAGATATTTGTCAAGAAGGCATTCCTATTGAGCAAAAGGACGATGATGATGAATTTGCTGATGTTGCGGAGGTATCACTCAATAAAGCTATGAGTGGCGAAAACAACCTAGCCAGCCTAGAAACGTGCAATTCAAGCCGAAGCAAAAATTTTAGTAAGAGGACATGCAGCTTAGTTCGAAGTTAACGATCTAGGATTAGCAAAATTCTGCATAGAACTTGAAATTAATCAATCCAGAGATAAAATAATAATAAACCAAAGAAGTTATATCCTAGACATCGCACAACAGTTTGGAATGAGTAAATGTAATTGCGTTTCTATACCTCAGAATTGAAGTTTTGCGAATCCATTAATGATGGCACAAGTAATAACTCGTACGGGAAGCTCCATATCGTGAACTTATTGGTGCCCTGATGTACCTATCCGTGTCTACAAGACCCGACATTTGAAACACTGTTATTGGCGCAATTCACGAGCTGCCCTAAGAGGTGCCATATTGTTAAGGCAAAAAGAGTTCTGGCTGGGACTAAAGATTTAGGACTTTTTATAATAAATAAAATGATGCAGTCGTCGGATATTCGGATGCTGGCTGGGGAGGAGATCCCACTGACCGCTGTTCCTTCACGGGTTATGTTTTCACTTTAAGCAAAGCAGCTATATCCTGGAGGTCACAAAAAAACCAAGATTGTATTAATATTTTTCCCGCAAGACAAGACTAGCCTGTTCGGTTCACCCCCATACCCTACAGTCCCCGTTCGCGCACAATATGTTCTAGAAGTTCGTTTATGAATAGAACAATTCGACTATGGAATAATCTCCCACAGTCAGTTTTCCCGAACTCGTACAACACCCAAAAGTTCAAACGTAAGGACCATCTCCACCTGCTCCAACACCGGCAGGCCGTGGCCTGGAAGTTTCCGCTTTGAAGCCAAGTATCACAACACACTTAACGGCCGCCAACTGGATGGGGCTTACAGTCCAAGAAAACTTACAAAAATCTTTATGTGTGTGGGCATTTATCGTCGGTTTGTGCCTGAAGATCTGAACTTTTATTCTGTCTCAAGCCGTGAATGTACGGTACATGTTCACGCCGTATTCGGTCGGACCTGAAATCAAGGCGCGAAAATCATCCACACTCGCATTCGCGCTAGTTCGCGGGTGTTCACGGCGTGAGTCCGGAGCCGCCTTAAGACACAAATATATTGGCGCGGAAGCGGTAACGGCGGCCGCTTGCGAGAGTATTTCCCATACATTTAATTTCTCCGCCCCCCCCCCCCCCTGGCCATTGTGTCAGCGAATATGGTCGTACGTGAATTTTAAAGGTTTTTCTAGTCACCAATCTGTTTGTGCCTTTAAAATTTTTGTTGAGGACATGAACATTTTTTTACTTGAACTACTCTGATATACTGAGTCTGACTGGGGGATGAGGACTTCAGGTATCCGCCTGACAGACAGACGTCATGATTGTCTAGAGATACACAGGCGAAGACGACAGGCCTGTGTATCTGTAGAGAATCATGACTTCACCTGCAAGCCACGGTCTGTCAGGCGGACACCTGAAGTCCTCATCCCTCAGTCAGACTGAGTATTGTGTGGCCTTCATCGGGCCGTGCTTGCCGAACTGCCCTGCCGGCGGCCTGTAAGTGATTGGGGGTCTTTAGAAGAGAAACATGTTTTACTTAATTTAACCCAGTTTTCTAGCAATTTCACACTGTTTCTTGAGGATTACGGAGATTGGGTGAGATTCGGCTCGACCCCTCCGCTAAACGCCTCACGTAATTAATGGACGACCCCCAACAAGAACTAGAGATTCAGCAAATTTGAAGGATTTCCTTAAGTGTAATACTAGCTAAACGAAATGTCTTGAAAAAGTTAACGGCGCATAAAAATATCTCGCACGAGGCGCCCAAATACCTAAAGCCGGCACTGTTTGAAATGTTTGAAATATAGTTCGTATTTTTTTTTGTTTTTTTTTTTTTTTTTTTTTAATTTAATATAAAATAAAATTCCCAAATAACCAAAAAAAAAATCGTACTTCAAAAAGTATTTCCCAAATCAGAAATCAGAAACACTCTCGTGAGAGAGAACCTGTGCGTATCCCCGCAGAGCAATTGAACCCTTTTTGTGGGGCCACGCCACTTTTCCAAAAAACCCGCTTTAGTTGCTGCCATAGAACGGGGAAAATACTGAAACCACTTAACGCCTGATGTGTGCCAGTAGCACTGTTCTGTTTGGCTCAAAACTCAGTTTGACATGGAAGCATTTTATACCCACCAGATGCCTCCAGCTGCCTCGAGCCCGCTGATAAGTGACAACTAAAATTAAATTTTACGCAAAATTTCAATCAACTCAAAGCTCCCGAAATTAATTTCGCTTCGTTTTTGTTTATTCTGATTAAGACTATGAAATTTTTAGCATTAAAAACAGGCGAAATAGGGACTGGATTTAGGTGAAACACGCTTCCATAGTGGGGAATGGAGGGAGGGGAGGGAGGGGGAGGGAGGGGAGAGATGGGGAGCGGAAAATGAAGATGGGTGGGATGGAGGAGAGCAGGTGGAGGCAGAAGGGCGGAGATAACCGGAGGACGGAAATTATGATGGAGAGTGGAACGTCGTAGAAGTGTCGAATAATTTACTCGCGAGTCCTGCTCTATCTCTTTCTTTCTCTCTCTCCGTATTCCGCTCTGTATCATCTCCTGGGGATAAGAGTTTCGAAGAAATTAGAGAAAGGATGACGCGCGGCGCGTGGAGATTCTCTCTCGCTGCTTTAGAATGGATTCGCTAATGAGTTTGGCAACGCACTGTTCATAAATG
Source organism: Thereva unica (assembly GCA_949987705.1). Lineage (NCBI taxonomy): Eukaryota > Metazoa > Arthropoda > Insecta > Diptera > Therevidae > Thereva > Thereva unica. The sequence goes on from OX465285.1 coordinate 76,734,893, forward strand.
ATGAAGGAATCGGGGAAATGACTGAGGTAAGATGAAGCTTTGTGCGGTAAAGAAGGTTTCCCTTTGAGTTGAACACCTTTATGCTGCTATGCCTGCCTGGCATACAATTCTCCATCCACCCCCTCATCCTCCTTGTTGCTGTTCGTTGCCGAAATCTACTCCCTATCGACCTACTACCACCCCCGCCCACCCATCCCACCTACAAAAACCCAGAATCCCTAAATATAGTTCTCCGGGCGGCTCTGCCTCTTCTATTCTGGAAAATTGTTTTTGTAGACCTTTGATGATGACAGAATGAACCTTTTCCCAGGGCACGTGAGATACGGGCACCTTTTCTATAACATTTTACTTAATTAACCGCTATTTACACATAGAAAATTCTACCAGAGAAAGCTGCTGATACTGTTAGATCTCTTGTATATGTACGAGCCGCTGCAAATCAGTGCCGTTATTGCCCTGCTTTATCTCTCAGATGTCGGAAACTTTTTGGTGAATATCAAAATTTTAAGTCGTTACCGTTGGGCTCTTCGGCCATTTTTCTACGGACAATCACCGGCAATATTCCCTTTTAGTCACGTATTATCTCCATTTAACCTAAAAACTTAAGCCTACTCCGCAACTAGAGCCACCACTACTGCAGCAACTACTCTGCTCCTTCACTCTCCCGCTCTCCCCCGTTCCCTCTCCCTGCCGAGATATTGCCGCTGTAAGCACCAAACAACTATACGACAAACAGGACAAATAGGCATCTCCCCACTTCGGACCGTAATTAGAACGCCTAAACTATATCAGCTGATTTCGATCTCAATTGCTGCGTTATTTACCTGCACGTATGTCACTAGCACCAGGGGCAGGCCGTGCCAGGGTAGGACCACAGGGCGGGGGCTGCTGCTGCTATCGTGCCCTATCGCAGGACCTTCAGGTACACGAGACTCGAAAAAGAACTACTTCTATGCCTCTCTACCCAAGGCCTCCGGTCGGCCTGGTGGAACCCGGATACATCCCAGTACAGTACCGGGCGGAGTGCTCTAGGCAGGACCCCGTTTCGAGGAGAGCCCGTTTCTAGGGTAATTGGCCGATAATTGCACGGGCAGATAGGCGAAATGGGCAAATAGCAAAATTATGTAACCGGGCTGGGGATCGTTTACCTTTTCCTGATGGCCGGAAGCCCTAGTGGTAGGCAGGCAGGGCAGGTGGTTGATGTACACTACATGGCCCAGCCAAAGGGGGCTGCTTTTCTCTGCTGATAGACATTTCTTCTTCTGCTCCTGGGTTTCTTCCATTTCTTTCGGTGTAGTTGCTGTTGTTGTTGTTGTTATTATTTTCGAAAATGTGATATTGAAGGATGCTAATGAGGAAACAGAGAATCCTTGATGGAAAGTTTGTTTGTGAAATATTAAAGAGGAAAATCAAACAACTGTTCACACAGTTTATTAGGGTCCTGATGGCTGCTGATGGCTCGGTTTGGTTTGTGCGTTAATTTCCTCCCGGCCGATAGTAGCAGCGATTTTAAGGCGACGCCTCGGTGCTGGTGGTGGGTGGGTGTACTAAGTGAAATTACAAGCAAATATGAAACGCATAAATTTCACACCAAAAAAAGTTTTATTTTATGAATCCATGACTTTGAATATATATTTTTGATTAAAATGTTTTTAGTGTAGACGACATCTATCTTGTTTTTTTTGTAAACTTGTAACGAAGCTCCAAAATAAACATGATAATTACAAAACTTGTGCTTGTGATGATGATTTTTATCTTCATTAGTTTTTTTGTTGTTTGTTTCTCTACTATTAAAAATGATTCTTTGTATTTTTAGACGAAAGAAAGAAAATTGTGTTTGTTTACATTTTGTCAGCGTGCTTTTTTGTTCTAAATCACTAATATTATAGGCAGAATAGTCTTAATGCAAAGAAATAGGGTGTATTCAGTATTAAACGTTAACTGAATTGATAAACAACAAGTCTTGATGTCAAAATGCACAAGCACAAGAATAGTATAATGGCTTGTGTATTTTCAACTCATTATAGGGGTGTATCAATTTGCCCTTTTGTTGAATGAATGCACTAAGTGGGTTGTTGAGCATCTTAATAAAATTATGGTTTATTTTGTATCTTAATCTGTCGAACTCTCATTATACGACGGTCGAGACGACAGTGGAAAGCGAGGCATCCTGGTTACCATGACAAGGCAGAGGTGGTTGTTCGGAATTTCACCATGAGACATGATCAAGCCAGCAACGTTTTACCTATGATACTTGTTAGCAATGCCATCTTAAGCTCAATCTGCTAAAGGCGTATTATTAAAGCTTATAAAATCCTAGTGAAATGCGACCCCATATTTTTGAAGTCCATAACAATGGATATTCTATATTATGACTTGTCTAGTTTGCTCTTAAGTGCAAAGATACACTACTGCAGAACAAGTGATTTACTGATGGTACAATATATGGTGAATATCGTGGATGTAACATCGTTTTCCATTCAAATTACTAAAGCTTCTATAAAGTGGTTCTTGCTGTATGTGGGCGGGCATTGTCTTTATTAAAGAACATCTTTCGTTTTGAATCGAAAGATGGTCAATTTTCTTCCACCGCTAACTTAAGCCGCTCAAGCTGCTCGTATTAGACCTCTTTGGTTATAGTCTGGTTAGGGTTTAAAAGTTTAAGGGGTTTTTAAAACCTTCAAATCTGCCTGAAGAAAACACTGTGAGAGCCTTCACACTCTACTAGAGCCGACTAGACACCAAAAGAAGTGTCTAGATGTGATTCTCGACAACTTGGCCTGTCTCTTTAAGCTAGCTTCAACTGGGGATGCATTCTAATCATCTGGAGGAAAGTCGTGGTGGTTTTTATCCCCAAACAGAGCAACAGGCTCCTATATATAGATTTTCGAGGGATATCGGAATCAGACCACTATTTGCGGGTCCCTTTTCGTCCCTCTGCCTAGAGTCATCTTATTGGGGTTGCAGTGGGTTGTCCCATTGCTCCCTTGCTTCGACTCCCCTAGTTATCGCAAGCAGCTGATTGAAGGGAGCCTGCCTCATGTCCTCCATCCAATGGAGTCCAGTTATGGCAGCCCTTTTTCTCGCCACCGCCGGACAGTGACACACTATGTGTGTGGCCGTCTCAGGTTCCTCCAGGCACATCCGACAGGTGTCATCCTCCAGAATTCCCATTCTTTTTAGGTGATACCTGAAACATCCGTGTCCTGTAATCAGTGCCACCAACCATCTGAGGGTTCTCCTTTGCATATGCAGGATCCTTCTTCTGGCTGCGGTAATCGGCAGCGTAAGCACCGTCTTAGCCTGCCTACACGTGGTCATAGCGTCCCACCGTCTCCGGTGTTCCTCAGCGACCCATTTCTCGATGCAGTTCCTTACCAACCCTCTGCCAATGGCAGAGTATGGCTCCGGTCCCCAGAATTCCGAGGTTGACCCCTGTTTTGCCAGGTTGTCAGCCTTTTCGTTCCCATCGATGCCTGTATGTCCTCTAACCCAAGCTAGCGTCACGTTGTTTTGTTTCGCACACCTTCCCATTCGAATTTCCCACCCCTCCCAAACCAGTTCGAAGAACTGTATGGCATTATGGGAAGGCCAATTGGCTGGGGCTTATTAATTTTTTCCAGTCTACAGACTGGAATCTGTGTTTCCGGAATAGAAACGCCAACTCTGCCGCTATCCGTATCACCAGGATCATACAGGCAGGAATGCATTTGTTCATTCCTCATTCTACCAAATCTGTGAAGGCTAGGCCCAACAGATGGTTTAATCAGGAGTGTATGAATGCAATCAGAAATAAAGAAGCCGCCTTTCGAGCTTACAAGAGCTCCCCGAGTGAATCGCTCCGTGCAGAGTATATAAAACTAAGAAATTCCTGTAAAGTCACCATCAGGAATGTCAAAAATTCATTTGACAGCAAGTTGAGAAGTAAACTCCTTAATGCAACCTCTGGTAGCAAGAACTTCTGGTCCTTGGTAAGCTCCATTAAGAAGAATTTCACTTCATCCACAACTCCTTCACTTATCCACAATGAGAAGGTGATAACAGACAGCAAATCCAAGGCCGATTTATTAGCATCTCTGTTTGCTTCCAATTCTTCTTTACCCCAAACTGATATGCTACCCCCGGTTCTTGAGCTCAGCGCTCATCTAATGGACAGGGTTTTCTTCAGGACTCGCGAGGTGTACAGGTGCCTCAAGGAGCTCGATGTAAACAAATCGACTGGACCCGATAATATACCCCCTATCGTCTTAAAACAATGCGCCTCACCTTTGGCTAGACCTCTGCGCAAACTTTTTGCCCTATCATACTCTTCCGGAGTTTACCCAGACTCTTGGAAACTTGCCCATGTTCAGCCAATACCGAAAAAAGGTGACTCCAGCGATCCCTCCAACTACCGCCCAATAGCAATTACTTCTATTCTCTCCAAAACCATGGAGACGATAATTAACAAAAAGCTTATGGGATATCTAGAATCCAACCAACTTATCAGCGACAAACAATACGGCTTCCGTCAAAAAAGATCAACTGGTGATCTTTTAGTTTGCCTTACAGAACACCTCAGCCGAAGTTTGCATGGATCTGGCGAATCTAGTTTGGTTGCTTTGGATATCTCCAAGGCTTTTGATAGAGTATGGCACTCAGCCTTGTTAGCTAAACTCCAAGCTATTGGAATTGACTCACTTCTGTATAAGTGGGTTGAGAGTTTCCTTTCCGGCCGTTCAATTAAGGTATTATTGGATGGCGTCAAATCTGAATCTCACCCCATCTCTGCGGGGGTCCCTCAGGGGTCAATTTTATCACCGGCCCTTTTTCTCATCTTTATAAATGACCTACTTTCAATCCCCTCCAACCCACTTCTCAGCTTCGCTGACGACGGTACTCTACGTTACTCGTACAGCTTCGATACAAGACAGACACATGCCAGATCCTGTCTTGATGATCGTGAACTAATGTTCAACTCTATTAAAAAAGACATCAAACTAATTCTAGATTGGGGAGAGAAGAATCGTGTCAAATTCAACGCCTCTAAAACCAAGTACTGTCTTATCTCAAAAAAGAAGTTCAACACCTCACCATCCTTGACAGTGGATGACGTTGAACTAAAGGCCGACCCATCCCTACACATCTTAGGCGTGACATTAGCCAAAGACCTTCGTTGGAAAGATCACATATTCCAAATCGCCAAACAAGCATCCCAGTGCTTGGGATTTCTTAAGAGGTGCAAGTTCCTCCTCCAGCCATCGGCCCGTGCTGTTATTTATAAATCCTACATACGTCCTCTTCTCGAATATAACTCCCTCGTTTGGGGCGGCGCTCCAATAACCACCTTGGCATGGTTAGATAAGGTCCAAAAAAAGGCCCTTAAATTAATTGATGACGACACCGCTGGCTCCACCATCGACCCCCTCAGCCACCGTAGGAATGTAGCAGCACTGACAAAATTTTATCGCTACTATCATAATGACTGTTCCTCCGAGTTAAACGCTCTCCTGCCTCCACGGCAATCTTACAACCGCAACACCAGATTAGCCCACTCGTCTCATTCCCTTCACCTGCAACTCCCCCTTTCACGCACTCAACAAGATATGAATTCGTTTGTTAATAGAACAACTCGACTGTGGAATAGTCTCTCGCAGTCAGTATTTCCGAGCTCCTACAACATCCAAGAGTTCAAACGCAGGGTTCATCACCACCTTCTTCAATACCCCCCCGTTCCTTTTAACCCTTAACCTATACCCCCCTCCCCTCCCCGTACTAAGCTTACTGCTAGACATTGCACCATGACGTGACAAATGACATGACGGACTGGTAGTACAAAGGGTGACTCCTGAGCTTAGCACTGTCACATAAAAAAAAAAAAAAAAAAAAAAAAAACACCTGTTCAGTTTTTGGACACATTCCAACGCCAGAGACGCATTAATCTCTGTCTGATTCATGCGCTTAATCACAGCCTGATTGTCCAGTGCTATAAGGATACTTCTTCCCTGCACCTGACTCTCATTTATGTGATCCAGCGCGTGCAGCAGAGCAAGCATTTCCGCCTGGTAGACTGAGGTGTAATTCCCCAAAGCCAGAGAGCAGGTCAGATTTAAGTCCTCTGAGAAGACTCCCGCACCTGCTCTGCCGTCAATCATGGATCCGTCCGTGAAGATATATGTCTTCCGGCCTCCCTTCCGGGAGCGTTCCGTTCCCTATGAGGGTTTTATGATACCTTTCGGTCACCCTCATTTTTGTGATCCCTTCCATGGGCATCATGAGCTCCCTAATCCCTTTAATGCGATCCAGAATCTTCATGTGCCCATATAAGGTTCCTGACGCCTGCCATGCGGCATCCCGTCTCATCCGAATCGCTGAGGCTGCCGCAGTCTTCATCACCTGGAGATCTAACGGCAGCAGACCTAACAGCGCCTCCAATGCCGCGGCGGGTGTGGTGCGGAAAGCACCGCTCACACCTACGCTGGCCATTCTTTGCACCTTGTCCAGATGCCTCTTGACAGTTTTCTGTGTGACTTTAGTCCACCAGACCACCGAGGCATAAGTTATGATGGGTCTCACCATCATGGTATATGTCCAGTATGCTAACCTTGGTGAGATGCCCCACCTTAGTCCACATACTCTTCTACACTGGTGAAGCACCCTTGTCGCCTTCTTAATCTTCTCTTCAACGTGGTATTTCCAGGTTAGTCGCGAGTCCAAGTATACACCCAGATACTTGACCATCCCAGACACCTTGATCCTCGATCCAAAAAGCATGAGGGGCTGAAAATCCAGATCTTTAATCTTCCTAGTGAAGATTATCGCGTCTGTCTTATTGGCATTTATGGTGAGGCCCTGTTCCGTACACCACTGCTCAACCACTTGGAGTGCATTCCTCATGATATCTGCCGTAGTGCTCATAAACTTGCCACGTGCCACAATCGCTACATCATCTGCATACCCAACGGTATGCACGCCCATTACCTCTAGCCGCCTGAGCAGAGTGTCCACAGTGATGTTCCACAGGAGGGGCGATAGGACCCCGCCCTGTGGGCATCCCTTGCTGACCCTCCCTCGAAGCCGCGAGTCTCCTGTCTGAATCCTTACCGCTCTGTTTTTCAGCATGCTGTCCACCCACCTTACAATCATGGGGCTGACCTCGCGCCTCACCAGAGCGTCTTTGAGTTTGTTGAACTGTATCTTGTCGAAGGCGCCTTCGATGTCCATAATTACGGCCATCGCTATGCCTCCGGTATACAGTTCCCCCTCGGCTACTCGCACCAATTGGTGAAGTGCCGTTTCTGTAGATCTGCCAGCCTGGAAGCGTGCTGGCTTCTACTTAAAGGGTGCCTCCTTAGCATAGTACTCTCCAGGTGGTCTGCCACCACTCTTTCCATTGTTTTCAACAGAAAGGATGTTAGGCTGACCGGCCTGGAGGACTTCGCCTCGGTGTAGTCCTTCTTGCCTGGCTTAGGGAGAAATACCACTTTGGTTTCCCTCCACACCACCGGAATGTATCCTGTTGCTAGACAGGTAACGAATATTCCCCTAAGCCTGGGTGCAATGATTTCTTTGCCCCATTGGAGCAGCGCAGGGAATATTCCGTCACGCCCCGATGTCTTGAAGGGAGAGAATGTGTCTATTGCACGTCTCACCCCTTCCTCTGTCACCACCCCGTTAGCCTCCTCTCGGTTCATCCTTGTAGCCATTCTGTTACGAATAGCCCAAGATTTACCCGAGATATAGCTGCCAGGAAAGTGGACTTCCATCAGGATCTTGTTGGTTTCCTCCAGCGTCTCCGTCATCCTCCCCGACGAGTCACGAACGAGTCCGACTTTGGAGACCGGGTCCCTGGAGATCATTTTCTGAAGTCTGCTGGCCTCAGATATGCTCTCCATGTTCGAGCAGAATTCCCTCCACGACTCCCTTTTCCGTCGTCGCAGAGTTTGTTTCATTTCTCTTTTCTTGGCTTTGTAATTCTCCCAGGCAACCGGGTCATTGCACCTCATCGCTTGGTTGAAAGCCCTTCTAACCTCTTTCTTCAGTTTCTCCAGTTCCCTACACCACCAGGGTGTGGGATCATGGTCATCCACTGACGTAAGAGGACACGCCACTCGAAAAGCGTTCTCTATCGCTGTCTGCAGGACATGCAACTGAGACTCTGCTTCTCTTGTGGTTTTCGGTGCCCTTGGCACGCGCTCCCCGAGATTCCTGCGCAACATTTCAGTATATCTAGACGTGTCCGTGTTGCGGGGAATTCTCGTTGTTCTAATTCCGTCTCCCCTGCCCGGGGTTCCGTACGCTATCTCAAATGAAATGGCTCTGTGATCTGACATAGTCGTCCGATCCATCACCTCCCAGTTGGTCAATCTTGTCAACATCCGGTTGCTGCATAGAGTTATATCTATGACTTCCCTTCGTCTAGCATCGACGAAGGTTGGTTCTGCCCCTCTATTTGCAATAACTAGATTGTTGTATTCCACAAATTCGAGCAAAGCCTCTCCTCTATGGTTGAAGATGCCTGAAGATGCCTAAATCGTACAAACCTATCAGCTTAACCTCTTTTATTTTAAAAGCGATGGAAAAGCTGCTAGACCTTCATATTAGGTGCAATCTGGAGCTATCCCTTCCTCTATATACCTCCCAGTTCGCTTACTCGAAGGGTAAATCAAGAGAGGTTAACTAGGTGTCTCCACTATTTGTTTTATAGCTGTTAAGGGCTGCCCTCAAGGTGGAGTATTTTCCCCGTTACTCTGGTCACTAGTTGTGGATGAACTTTTGAGCAAACTATCTGAATCTGGTTTCGATGTCAGCGGTTATACAGATGACCTTGCCATCATTGTCTCTGGGAAGTTTGACTTGACCATTATAGAGGCCGTGAGAAAGCACTTCGAGAAGTTCAAAGATGGTATACTACGGTTACGTCAATCCTCAAGTGTAGAGAACTGCAACGGCTTGCTTGCCTCTCCATTTCCGGAGCTATGAGGACCTGTCCCACTGAAATACATGCCGTTACGACCTGCGCTAGTCTCAACTTTTAGAAAGGTTTGAAAGGCGCCAACATGGTCTTAAACAGGCTAAATATCTTAAAACCCCCTTTCCCCTTTGCCTTAAGAGGCACTACCACTTTAAACAGAACAGACCTAAGGTTATCGGTAGGTTATCTGACTAGACATGTAGAACTGCGGTATCACCTCCACAATCTAGGACTGTTTCAAAAGACAGAATACCGACTCTGCATGGAAGGCGCCGTCAGTTCGTCTGGAAGGCTGATAGTCTATCCCGCTAGTGGGGTACCTAAACAATAAGCCTAACTTGGCCGCAGTGTTCACCATGTGGGTTGCCCCTCATTCCTTGAAAAAAAAACCCTTCTTATCACACCACACACATAGCACTACCTTACTTTGATGACGACCTGCCTTTCCGGGAGTTTTCTTTGTCTACCCACTGTTTTCCACGCTTAAAATTTTTATGCTGGATCCGCCTTTCGTCGCCAGTTACAATTCCGTCCAAAAAATATTCATTCATTCGTGTCCAATGACAAGCGTCCAACGTTCGGGCTGATGTCGGTATGGACTCAATCGTTGGAAGCCAAAATGAATGAATCGTTCATCCCATCGTGTATAACCGGCTTAAGACGAGAAAAGCGTTCACATTCACGCCATGGCCATGCGACCGTCTCCCGTTAGCTCCTTCCGAAGAAGTACTCCAGAGGGCACCGTGATGAAGTGGGAGAACAGATCTTACTAACAGATCTGTTAGGTGTTCGCCTGCAGTGACTCTTCTTGGGTTTTGATAGAAGTGGCAAATCGAGTACCACCACCTGGTATTTGTTAGCCATTCGCCCCCCCCCCCCCCCCCCTCCGTATGGTTACCTAAGCAAGCATGGTTAGCTACATATGGTATTTCTGCTAATGCCTTAAAGCTTAAATCTTCTTCTTGGTTCCCTTGATCGGGTCAATCTTATGTGGTTCTCGGGCGTTTTGCATAATAGGAAGACGGACAAAGGTCTGGAAATGTTCTAATGCAGTAGAAAAGATGTCAGGACGCTAGTTCGTTTCGTCATCGGATACTGGCATCTAAAATTCTCCCTATGGAAGATCAGAAAGACGACAAACAAACCTATTCAAATTACCTATTACACCTCCGAGTTATCGGAACTGTTTAGAGTTCGTTGTGGCCGCGGTACTACTGCTTAAACTGCTTAAAGTCATCAGGATGACATTCGTGATAAAACCCTTTGTTCTGGTGTTTTAACAGCTTCGAAAATATTTAAAAAGCCTTGTCGCACCTGATAATTGTCATAGATTACACGGGTTGCTGTTTATGGATAAAGTTAATCTTTGATTTAGGATATTGACAATCCTAGTTGATGTTGACGGTGCTAAGAAAGATTGCTTCATTTTTGTCTGATATTCCACCAATACAATTATTTCATTATCGTTCGAGAGTTGTGGCTATCGACTTCAAATCAGTTTCTGGCGAAGAAACCCCAATCTTGTTTCTTTCAAACGTAAAAACCCCGATCAAAATTTCCCATGGAGAAAAATCACCAACAGCGTGTCTCTTCTGCATGAATCAACAAAGCGAGTATTTAGCCATTAGCCGTCTCCTCGCCAAGTGGCGAAACTTCAAATAAAACCATTCAAATGTTTATGGTCTTGTTAACGACTTTCTCATCTATCTCCAAGCAATAAAAGTTCTCACCTCCTTCGACTGCAGCCAGCCTTCACACGCACCGCCGCCGAAGATGATCTTTTTTATGCAAATAGATCGAGAGATTCGCATCCGAAGACGTCGCAGCGAATAAGAAGCGATCGAGAAGCCCTTCGTCCCGCGTGGAACAATAAATTCCGACGCAAATAAAAAATGATGCTCGGAGGTTTTTTCCTCGGGTTCTCTCCTCCGCCATTAAAAGTGTGGGTTTAGTGCTCGGTTTTTTTGTTATTCTAATTAATAAAAGTAGAAGATTTTTTCTGGGGCCTGAATGCGGTCGAACACGGGAAGCAGATCTTCGGGAATTGATGTCATAATTGAATAATGGCCCGGGCTGGGATGAGGAAGACCTTTCTGCGGATTCGCGAGCGCGATCCTAAGTGCAACTCTATCCCCATTTCCAATTCTCGCGAAATTTCTTTGGAATTTGGTTTGAGTCACTCACAAAAAAACAGGGAAAGTCTAAAGGTACAAACGCATGCGCATAACCTTCTTTATGCCATGGAAACTGCTGGTGCGTGCGTATGTTTGGCGCAAACAGAAGCTGGGCCCTCGGAGGCTATGTGTGTACCCATTTCTTAGGGCCAAACGCAATTCAATGGAGTCCACAAAGAGTAAACAAAGTGCCCGATCGTCTTCAGTTAGATTTTCGCGTTTGTTAGCGCGATCCCCTCGCGTCTGCGCGTCATCACTAACGACCCTTCCTTGTTCACCGCCTTTGTTTCTTGGCGTGTTCAATGCTGCGTTTCTGTTCGGCGGTTATTGCGCGTACATTCGTCACATTTCCATTGTGCGTACCTTGGCCTATGTTTTTTCTCCGCGTGCATTGTCAGAGCCGGAATAGCGCAGAGAACTCCTCGCATCTATTCAGCACTGCTGCTGCTGCGCAGTCTTCTTTCTCCTCTAGCATATCCGGATTCAATCGACGAATACGCGCAAGCGCAGCAATTGCGAGGCCTCGAGAAACCTTAGCCCCAGCGCGCACACCTTTGATTGGCAGCGTCATACCTGTGTAATTCTTCTTCTTTCTTTTCTTATTTTTTTTTTTTGGCATCTTTAATGCGTTCTACTTGTGAAGTTGCTGCGCGCGCACAGCTTTCTTACTTTTTGGTTGGTTCTCATTATTTTTTTTTCGGCTTGATTCTTTTCACTTGGTCTATTGCGGCGCAGTCGGTTTTTGCTAGCGAGCGCACCTCTCTGTTGCCTATGAATTTAACCATTTCCTATGTGGATACCGTTAGATCAAGTGCACTGGGTATGATCGTACGGCGATGATGATGATGATATACCGCCATTAATATTCCACCGATTTATTACCGCCAGGTATCTTGCTTGCATGCTCACCCGCGACTTCTTTTGTTGTTTCTCAAGATCGAGGCGCTCGCCAAGCGTGAGGGGGTGTATGAGGGGACATTCTCCGTTTTAGGGCGAAACGGAGGTGGCCGGCCGCAGGGGCAAGTGTGACCGGCGCATGCATTTTTCGTAGCTACTCGCATCGGATTTTCGACAGAGTCATCGTGACTAGCAACAATCTGTATTTTTTGCCGTTGTTGTTGTTGTTGCTGCTGCTGGGCCTTTCAGGTTCAATTCCGCGCGTGCTGGGACTGTTGACTTCACTGCGCACTGATGAAGTTTTGGTTCCGTGTGACTGACAGTTGTAATAAATGCAGTTAGGTTCACGATAGCCAAAAATTTTTCGACTGTTATGGTTTGGGATTTTCTAACTTCTTTCTTTCTTTTCCACTTGTTCCTACTTTTTTTTGGTAGTTGTTCGTTGTTTCTATTCCGCTGCATTAAGTTTTAGGCGAAAAAATACACCGGAGTAGAAAAGTAGACAATAGAGACTTCGCGTGATGACAGAAATTAGAATGATGAGATTCTAGGTAGGGCATTGTTTCGACAAATGTTGTCTAGTTGGGAATTATTTTTCGCTGTTTCGTTGAGGGGGAAAAGGTATGAAATTAGGGTAATTAAATGATTGTATGTAGTTTGTTGCGAAGTTAATGCGCTTTTAAATAATAGTTGTTTTTCAGTCGTTGTTAGGCGATTTGAAATGACTTTGAGTAGGAGAATATTGGGAATACTGAAGAAGAGGTTGGAGTTTTAAGAGCTGCAGGGTTTTGGAAATCAGAGAAATAGTTTCAAATTTAACCGGATTATACATACATAAAACGGCATTATAAGTGACGAAATAAACGTCAAAAATATAGTAGTTGTTAATGTTGTGGCAATGTGGAAAAAATATATGTATGGCAGCAGGTGTTGCTAATGTTGTATGTTATTGAAAGCTGATGCGTTCGACTATTTTGATAAATCTATGCAAAATCAGCAGTAAGTTTTTAGCAGTAGAATTCTATATTCCCTTCAGAGAAAGAACGAGTTCATCGAGTTATCTAGGTTTCGGAGTCCTATAATTATTAGTCAACCAACACCCATTGTAGCAAAAATACCTCAGCCGCAGCTAGCTCCTCCACACATCTTTCAATTTGATCATTGGGCGCTGAGATATAAAGTTGCACATCATCAGCGTACCTATGAATCTTAGAATGTGTTACTACCGAAGGGAGATCGTTAATAAAGATGCTGAATAACAGAGGACCCAGAATGGAACCTTGGGATACGCCAGCCCGAAGTGGAGCTATATAGCATGTGTAGAAACCTAGGCGAGATGTTACTACTACCAGTCGCTTTAGATTTAACAGAATTTAGGGCAGTGAGGATTTCAAAGGAGTCCACACAACGAAAGCTAAAGCCATCAGATGAGGGAGTGAAGGAGGGGTTGGTCGGGTCCAGCGAGTTATAAGATAAGAAATGTTTGTTTACGGTTTCAGGGCAGAGCTCGAGGGCGGTGACTTCTTTTTTAGAGTGAATACCCATACCGTTTTCAAAGACAGGGAAGGATCAAGCTTACGATCGTAAAAATTCTCTTTGCTTCCTTAATTTTAGCTACAACTATGTTCCTAATACGCTAGCAAAATCACTGTTGACTTTTTGTGCCCAGCGGAAAATAAACTCTCTTTCAACAATCAGCGATTTAATTTCCGCGTGTAAACCAAGGCTTCGATCTTGCTGATAATGTTTTACTTCGCAGCGGTACACACTCATCAAACAGATCAAGGAAAATGCTGTCAAATGAAGCGATCTTATCATCGACATCAGTCGTAGTTAAGATGGTAGCCCAAGGCAGACAAAGGCAACTTGGACGAGTCGGTCTCGGTCAATAACTGGAGAAATCACGATAACTGAGAGTAACCGGGGAAGATATTCAAACATGGATGCCTATTCAGCGGAAGAGTTAGACGTCCCTACCAATACGATTAAAAGGCATATATTTCCCTATCCTTAGCCAATACAAGATGGAAAGGATTAACAATTTGCAGCAAGGCCAAGAGAGCTTGCCCAATGTACAATAAAAACAAAATTGATAACCTCCAAAACTATCCCGCGTGAAACCAGCCAGAGCTAAAGCTGTGTATACGGTACACTGGCCTATAGGAGAGCATGCATCAAGCGTGAACATCGAATTCAACACATCATGCAATGTATGTGCAATGATCCAAATGAAAAAGAAATTGCTGTACACTTCGTGTGCAAATGTTCAGCACTATCTGGGATCACGGATAGTTCATTTGGACGGACCAAACACGGACTGCAAATTTGGAGTAGTAAATTCAATAGAAGCAGCAGAAAATAGCATGGTACCAGAAATACGTCGGAATACTCTTACTATACTATTCCCCGTGTATGACTAGATTCAACTCAGATTCACCCCAGATTCAACCTAGGTTCAACCTAGTTATAAACCGGGGTCGACTTGAAACTGGGTCCACTCAACTCAACTTAGCTCTCCTACTTGGGTTGGGTTGATATTTTACCTCATATACCGGTAGAGCTGTAATTGGGTTGAAGTTAAATTGTTGTTTATCATCCGAGAAGTCGATTTTCGGCGTAGTTTGCACAGGAATATAAATTTACTTCGTTCCGATTACCTTCCATGGTTTTAAAAAATTGTTACATATCTATAAATAATAATTTCACCTAGGTTATGTTTTGATGTTGTTATTTCAACTCTAATTCAACCCAAAGTGAACTCAACTCGAAATCATATACGGTGGACGAAAACTCGTCTCAACCTCGACTCAACCTTTCAATCTGGTTATAAACGGAGTGTATATAAGGCGATGGTCTTACCGTGAACTTCTTTGGAGGTCCTTTAACACATTATTTTTGCTTGTTTTCAGCTGCTGTTCCTTTATAGTAAATAAAAATTTTAAAAAATTGTTCGCTTTTTCTTCTCCATCAAAAAAAAAACCTAAAAGTTGAATAAATTTCAGGATTAACACACAAATTTTCTCTTTTTGAAATAGGCAAACCTTGAAAAACACGGATTGAGATTGATTTATTTTTATTGGATAAAAATCACAAAAAACGGACATATCGCACCCTTAGAATGAAAGTGACCTAACTCAGAATTCCTGTAAATTCTGATTTTGCTATAAACTGACCTTAAAAAGCCTACTCTAAAAGCCTATGGCGAAAAAGAGCCCGAATTAAGAGTAAAAAAGTGATAACGTATACATCGGTCATTTTTGTTGATCGCACAATTCACCTATGCATGTTATGTGAAAGAGACCGAATCAGTATTGCGTCAGAGGTGGGAGGTGCTCGCAAGTGGACGTGTATAAAGGGTGTTTTCAATGATGCAGGATGCTTTTGCAGACTTGCACGAAAGCAAATGACGTTGACTGACAGCTTAAGCAACATGCAAAAGCAAACAACATGCATCATTGAACATAACTCATTATATGTCAAAATTTTCAGCTGACATACGTGAAATTAGTGCTTCCACTACTTACGTATTGCGAGAAACTGAAAACAAAATGGCTAAAAGAAATTTAAAAACATCAATTGGAATTATTGAGAACAAAATTCTAGTAGAAAGTGCGGATACGAGTAACGTCTCCCATTCCGCGCAGAGAAAAATGAAAAAGAAATCATTATTGGTTAAATTAATAATGAAAAAGTGAGTAAAACAAAAATGTGTGGCAGCACTGACGTGTCTTCTTCTTCAAAATTACAACTGCAAGTATTTGAAAAAGCTGGCAAAGTATGCAATCATTTGCTTTTAAGTTTTAATCATTGAACACTGTGCTTTTGCAAGTTGCTTCATTGAACAACATGCAAAAGCAAATATGCCGCAAGTTTGAATCATTGAAAACGCCCAAAATCGACGGATTTCAATATACGCCCTTACATCTATAGAATTTTATGGTAAAATAATGACTGAAACCATAATGTGCCATCAGCATTTGCTACATCTTTGCGTCTTAAATAGGCTTAACTCATAAAAAGTCCCAGAAATACAGAAATATTTTTGACATAGAGTGACTTAATTTGAAACCATTTCTTATTAAAATTGTCAAAATATATTTAAAATACATTTAAATTTAATATAAAGATCAATATATAAATACGCAAAAAATGAATCATTTTCAATGAAACACGGGACAGATACTTTTAAATTTACTCAACACCACACTTATTTCAAAACTTTCTTGCTCATTTCCCACAAAATGCAATTTTTGAGTTAGGTCACTTTCATTCTAAGGGTGCGATATTTAGAATGACTTCTGGTTTATTTGTTCTTGTTTATTTCTTTGCAGTATTCCACCAAGAAAAGAAACTCTAATATTCCTCTTTAAATAAATTTTGCAAGTTCTACACTTTTTTAATATTTATTTAAAGATTACGTTTACATGAAAATGCATAATTTTTTACACTTACATAGATGTCATATTTTATTAAAGCCCAGTATCCTGTTCGTGCGGAATTCCGCTCTGTAGAGAATCCATATAATTGGTCTGAATTCCGCTTAGCTGGGAGACTTATGTAGACCTGACAGTTGGACAATTTGAAAATGCTTTAGCGGCGTTATGACAAGTTGAGAAATGTTACATTTTTCAATCTCGTATGCCTCCGAAAAGTAAACGTCAAACTTTCCGCTCATGAAAATAGTAAATACATTTCTTGAAGCTAAGCATCCTGCGGAAAATGAAATGAAAAGTCTCCACTCAGAAAAAAGCCATCTATTTTCTAGAGTACAAAGTTCATTTACGGGTCTGAATTCCGCAAGAACAGGATACTAAACTTTATGGACGGAATTCAGACCGGCCTCTAACCTGAATTCCGCACACTTTTTTTACATGCATTTTAAAGGGGAGTCTGAATTCCGCACGAACAGGATACTAGGCTTAAAAAAATAAAAAAAATAATGTCAAATTACGCATGAAATATACCCAACATTTCACTGTTATATCGCACATACATAAATGTAGTGAGGCATAAACTCACCAGTTGCATATACTTAGGCCTAATGACAAACCGATTAACTTTTTCGAGGTCCATTGTTTCCTGCTGAGCAATCTACAAAAAGTTTGTTTTTAATAATTTCAGCATAATTGAGGTTCTGTCTTCCGTGATTGTTTTTTTACAAATCAAATCTACATCAAAAAGAATTTTTTCTTGGAGCAAAGTTACGTTTAAACCATCTTTAAACTATGTTACAACTTTCTCCAAGGTCATCCTAAAATACCACATGCATCCGTGCCCGAGCAGATAAAAGGAGCTCAAAAAGAAGATTTGCCATAAAAAAGGAGCGAAAAAGAAGTCGTCTTAACCTTATTCCTCGCCGTCATCATCATCATCGATTCTCCTACTCATACTGCAGCAAAAATACTTTCATCAAAATTCCAGGAATTAATGAAACTCGATCCAAGAAGGCACGGAACGGCACCTTCCTTTTTTCGGGGCGTTTAGTGCACAAAAATTCACCCAGGATGCATCGATCAACCGTAAGAATAGCATCGGCCAGCAGCTACCCTGCAACCAGCGAGCGCAAAAAAACCGTTTTTTATAAGCACACACATCGATAGGAGAGGCACCTTTTGCAAAAACAACAACAAGGACTTTCCTTTCCTGGGAACCTGGCGAACCGTTTCGGCCGCCTCCGAGAGGAACCTTCTGCGCAGCTAGAAGAGCATCTCAAATTATAAAATTCTCCCCGATTAGCCAAATTCAAGGAAAACGCATCCCCCTCGCCAATTTGTGCATATTGTGTGTGTTTGTGGGCGGAGGGGGTGACGCCGATACAGGTGAGGCCCGGGGAGTTACGGTATTAGTTGGCCATGCAACAGCATGGATTTCGTAGTTGTTTTCGGTCAATGTCAAACGAGGCTTTTGGTTTCGTTGTGTTTTTGGTGATTTCTCGATAGGCCGCGATCGGGGTTTTGTGGTTGTTGTTGTTGTTGAAGTGGTGCTGCCCCCCCGGCGGGGGACAGGGGAGCACTGGGACACTAGTCTCCAGGCCGAAAGAAACAGTTCACAAAATTGGGGCCCCAGCATTCCCGGCGCTGCATCGATCCATAACTCTATGAGTTCGATTTTGCGGCTCTCGGAAATGCCAGTTTGATGACTCGCAAAGGCATCACCGCCGCGCTTCTGGGTCCAGTCGCGAACTGCATCCAAGGTTCTTCTTCTGCTATTCTCTGTGGTCACCTTCAGGGCAGTTTTTTTCCTAAATTTTTTATAATTTTATTGCATATTTCCAGAATTATACAAATAAATAATAACAATCCATTTTCTCTCTCTCTCATTTCAGGGTCCTAAAAAATTTCGATTGGTGTCGACGCAACAAAAATAAAAATATTAAAAAAAAATTCATCAAAAAAGGGCTCGATTCAACCAAAAGCAACAAAATTCACCACACCACTACATTCGCCTAAAATCAACGTTTTCTCTTTGGATACTTAAAAATTAAAAAGGAATTGATTAAATATTTTTGGAATAATTTTTTACTGCAAAAATGGACCCGCAACAACAGTTCTGTTTGAAATGGAACAGCTACTCCTCAAACCTGGCAATGACATTCTCCAATTTATTCAAGTCAGAACTATTGGCCGATGTCACATTGTCTTGTAATGGTAAGTACCCTGCAGCCTTGTACATAGTATACTAGTATTTTTATTGTACTTGCACTTATCTAGTGCAGCAGCTGCATCACTGCAACTGCACTTTACGTTGGAGCCATTGTTTCTATTGTTAAGCGCCGCTGTGGCAAACCAGTGGGAATTGGGTGAATGATTTATAATGCCAAGTTTTCGTTTTTTTTTTTTTTTGGTAATTTTACTTTGAATATTGAGCTTTAACCTTATTATGTTAATGGAGCTAAGCTATTCCTTTTAAAACAAGAGATATGTCCTCAAGACTGGTCTGCACTTTTTAATGTTATTTTCATTTTAGATAGATATGAATTAACGAGCTCAGAAGTAAGGGCGAACTCCGCACTGCAATTAGAAGTCTGTAGCTTAAATTCTGCAGTGTTGCGGCAGTGTTGTTTTTGAATTCACCCTAATTATTTTTATTTAGTTACTATTTCTGTTATGAGAACTGTCTAAGTAACAAAAACATCTAAAGTGCCATCAAAAATTAGTATACAGCATTTCTACAATTTTTAAACGGTGCAGTCTGTCATATATAATTTACCATACCAGAGTAAAGAGTTACTCAAGAATGCGGAAAAGAAGCTAGTGGGTCAACAATAGTGTACCTCCAGATTCCAATTCTCGATATTCGCAACTGCACTCTCCACCTGTCCTGATTCCTAAGCAATATCATCCAGTTTGGCATCGCAAAGCTCTTGGTCTATGCTATTCTTCTAGCCAAGTTTTGGTGTATCGCTGTGTGAAAAAACAAAACACTACTGCCTTTTCGACCAGCCTCTTGATTCACAAGGAAAATGTATAAAGATTAGAAATAGAACCGCTGGGTATATTCATATTCGTCGAGGCTACAGAGAGTTTATAGTAAACCAAACCAAAGCAAACTCCAAGCTATTGGTGTACACTTAGTCTAACAAACTGGAGTAAGAGCTTCCTTTTTGGCCAATCAAGGTACTATTGGATAACATCGAATCAAAGGCCTATATTATTTCTTTCGGTGTTCCCCAGGGCTCAATTCTATCACCAGCACTTTTTCTAATTTCCAATATTGATCTCCTCTTAATCCCTCCAACTCACTTCATTGCTTCGCTGATGACGCTACTCTGCGTTAATTTCTGCCTTCGATAATATAAGAGAAGAACGTTCTAGACCTTGTCTTCATTATCGTGACCTGGGGTGGTAGCACGTAAGTTGTTTCAATCAACCGCTTCATACAAAATTTCAAGATTCGGGGTCGATTGAAATAACTTACGTACTACGATCCCAGATGTCCATTGCAAGCAACTGAGATATCAAATCGATTCTTGATCAAGAGCAAGAATCATGTCGAATTTAACGCCTCCAAAACGAAGTTCTGTCTCATCTCTAACAAAACTTGCATCGACCTTCGTCCTATCTCTGTGGACAAAGATAATTTAAAGCCTGATCCAACTCCTAATATCCCAGGGGTAACTTAAAATCTGCGATTGAATGATCACATATTGCAAACCGCCAAATAAACTTCTCAATGCTTTGGATTTTTTAAGGGGTGCAATTTCCTCTTCCAACTACCTGCTCTGGCTACAATCTACAAATACAACATTCGGTCCGCTTTGATTAAAACGCGTTTATCTGGACAGATGCTTTAAAACTACCTTGCAAGGGCAGACCAAGGTGCAAAACTGCGCCATCAAACTCATTGGTGGTAGCACCTTTTACGTTTCCATAGCAGAGCCGGATTCAAGATCTTGTGGTGCGGGCCCCTTCCAAGGTTATTATTCAGGCAGCCGTGTTCGCATCCATTCTCGAATTTTGTAGTGTTTGACTAGCTTGGTTCATTTCACCTAAGATGTCATCCCAAAATACTGTGTACGAGGCTGTTTGCATCGTCAGCTTTTTTTGTACCAAAAAAACGAAAAACCTTACAGCACACAGACAGTTTTATATGGTCTTCTGCTTGTCGAGTTGGTTCTTGATCGATATACCTAATATTTTTTAGAGCGTGCTGGAAATCACCAGCTTTGCCGACGATACATCTATTACGAATTTGAAATATTTATTCGCTCATTACTACTGAGTTGAAGGGAAGTTCGCGCCCCCTAACTAGCCGAAATAGTAACTTTTTGCCAAGCTTCTCCCATAGTTCGAAATAGCTTGGTTGTAAATATATTTTGAAGTAAAAATCTCGATATTCATTTTCTACAGAAACATAATATATGCGCGGCAGTCGGTGTCTTATGTGGTGGATTGCTTAAAGTATTGTTGATTGTGGTGCGGGCCCCTTTGTTGTCTATGCTTTAATCCAGCTCTGCTTCGGAAACTCTTTAAGCCACTGTACGAATACAGCAACCCTCTCAAAATTTTATCGGTATTACCATAGCGTAACGACTGTTCCCCTCAAATTACAAACGATATTTTCCCCGCAACACAATACTAGCCCACTCGGAGTTGGAAGTTCGTTTATGAATAGAATAACGCGACTGTGGAATAGTATTCCGTTCTAACCTAAAGCTATGAATCTATTTCTAGAGTTCTGGCTCTCAGAGACCTGTATCCTCACACGATTGAGTTGGTAAGTGTCATGCTTATAGGTCGTGACATTTCTTCTATCCTAGGTGTCTCCACCATTATTGTTAAGGCTATTAAGGGCTGCCTTCAAGATGGAGTCTTATCACCGTTACTCTGGTCACTAGTTGTGGATAAACTTTTGACCAAATTATCTGAATCTGGTTTCGATGTCATCGGTTATGCAGATGAGCTCATTTTCTCTGGGAAGTTTGACTTGACCATTACGGAGGACATGAAACAGCACTCCGAGAAGTTCAAAGATGGTGTACCATGGAGGGTCTGTCTATCAATCCAAATAAGGCTGCCCTGGTATCTTTCTCCAAACGCTACAAAGTGGACCTAGGTCCTATCTGTGTCCAGGGTACTACAGTTGACTACTCAGAGAGACTGAACTGGAACGCTCAAATTGACTACGTCATCAGCAAATCCACAGGGGCCATATGGGGCTGAAAAAGGCTTCTCGGTAAGACATGAAGTCTTACACAACAAATGGTCTACTAGATGTATAATACAATCGTTAAATTGTGGTCACTTATGCCGCTGTATTTTGATGGTCCAAGACTATATAGGTTACGTCGATCCTCAAGTGCAGCAAACTTCAACGGCTTGCTTGCCTCTATTACTGGAGCTATGCGGACCTGTCCCACAGCTGCGATAGAGGCAATCATTGGACCGCATTGCATATCTTCATATGAAAATCCACCTCCCTAAGTGCCTTGAGACTTCAAATCTCATCCTATCTCAACATCTCAAACTGTTTGTACTCTCGATATCGATACTACCATCACGTCAGAAGACCACAAAAAGGAATACAAGAAAAAAGGAAAGCTATCTACATAAGTGGGTAAAATAGATAGACGATTGCCGTACTATGGAGTGGAATCGAATCACTGACCTCTGGTATGGTAGGTTGGCAATTGTCTTTATACACCGGAATGTACCATCTATTCGGCCGCTAGGCTGGAGTTGTTAGAATTGAAAATAAACAATCCCGTGTTATAATTGCTGCAAAAATCATATTCTGGGCTTAGAAGTTTTAGGTGTGATCTAGTGTATAGTTTTTCGATGATTCCAAACGACGTTGTCTGGGTAGCGATCCGAAAGATAGAGCTCGACTTCTTTCCTAGAAACACTGATGCCATTTTAGTAATTTAGCCAACTCACATTACGAATGCTAAACTCACCCGCAATGATAACTCCACACTCGTTAACTTGAAGGATAATGATAACCCTTTTCTCCTCTACATTAGCAGATAAAGTAGCTTCTAGCGTATTCCAACTTTGAAACTCTCCATTTATTTAACCAAACTCTTAGTCGAGTTAGGGGTTTAAAGCATGCATGTCTATTGTTCCACGTCTGCCTTCCAGGCGATGCCAGCGGCAGCACTCACATCACACGACGGTGCTACTTTGAGGATTATCGATACACGCTCTCGCCTCATTTTATTAATTCAAAATTCCTTTGAGCGCGCATTGCCTGGAAAACTTTTACAATTTCCCTTTGAACTCTGACAAGGAGCTTAGGCCCGAAAGTTGAGAACTTATTAGAAATTGTAATCTTTGTTACGGAAACAAATAACCTATGTCGATTAATTAATTATTAATTGTTTCAAGGGTAGAGCAAAAATTGTAGTTGCGAAGTGTTTTATTTGTCATGTAACAAGACTTGCGTCACGTGGAAATGTCTCGAAGAAGGACGAAGCTGAAGGACGAAAAAATCTCTAGTTTCGAGTGAAGTTTTAATTAAATTAAAATAATGTATTTACAAGTGTCAATTATTAATTCTTCGGAGGCAGTCGAGAAGTGGAAGTTTGTGGCAGGGGATGTTCAAGTTTTGATGGAGCAACTAAGGCGGAAATAAGCTGTCATTGAAGAAATCCAAAGTGCCACCTCCCGGCTGGCTGACAGATAAGTACATAAGTTGAAGCCGAAAAGGAGGCGAATCGAGCGCCGGCAACCAAACCCTTTAACTACTTTCCAATCTATCATCAAAAAAGGAACTCGAGAGTGATTAATTATTTTGTAACTTAATAACATTTCTCAGCCGCTCTGTCGTTATCATCACTAGAGCATTGTTCAACAAATTAAATAAATTACCAGCTTCAATTATAAAGGAGCACCATCATGGCCGGGGCGGAGCAGCCCAGTCCCGGTGCTGGTGTGCCCGCCGTGCCGCACTGCTCGCTCGCTGGCGCTGCTGGTGCTGTTGCTCTGGCGCTCTGTGTTCATCCCCCGAAATCCGGAGTTAATTATTAAAATATCTGCTTCTAATTTTTCTGTCATTTAATCCCATAAGAGTGTATCCTGTTTTTCATCTCTCTGGAATCTCCCTTCCGTAATAAACAATTAACATCAGGGACACTTGATGTGTGTAACGAGGCTCCAGGCTCCTTTCTCCGGGTCCGCACCCATTTTCCAGTCGAAGAAGTGTACTTGTACCCTTCAAATAAGGCTGAAATCTCGGGAATTAGTATCATCCTTGGGATCCTTAGGACCTTAAGTGCGCCCGTATATCCCCGAATAAATGCGTGTGTGTGCTAGGCACCGATAAGGGAAACCCTTCACTGCTTTTTTAATCCTTTACACTGAGCTTTGCCGAATATATATATAAAAGCTTTGCTAGGACTTCTTTTCTGGCAAAACGCACACACCCACACTTCCGCACTCTATGTCGCAACAAAAAGTATCCTGATGCCTGCTAGAGAAAGCGCACATGCACACTCATACACACGCACTCTAGCATGGGGCCCAGGCTAGGATACTTCAACATGCATAAATTACCCTAAGCTCCATTTTCCGGGATTATGTCAACCGCTATCCGTTCTTTTCGTGAGAGCGAGTTTGTGTCTATGTATACCCGGGGGTGGGGGTCGGCGGGCGGGCGGAATGGGGCTTTTTGTTTACAAAGTATTTATGCAAGAACATTCCTGGCTCTGTGTGTATAATGCTTCGGCTGCTGTTTTCCTGCATGCGCCACCACCCCCGCCGCCCATGCCAGCAGAGCCCTCGTGCGATGGAAAAATGAAAGTGAAACCATATCTGAGACTTGCAGGGCTCTTCAAGTTTGCCTAAGTGCTAGCGATATCGTGGAATTGCCGGCCTTGCCGGGTGAGTTGTCGTTGCTGGTGCCGTATCCTTGCCAGTAATCGTAAATTTCCATGAAAAGGATGTCTTCGGGGCTGGTGCTTCGTTGGGTGTGTTTTTTTTTCTGGCCAAGGATTGAGAAAAATGAGGTGGGATTTAGGTTGTCAGCTCGTTTTTTTTATTTTTCAGACCAGTACAGTGTGGGAGGAAAATGCAGTTTTTCCTGAGTCATCCTTTGATCTTTTGCTGAAAATGCAGGATGTTCCTTATCAAGTTTTTTTTTGTAATATTTTTTTTATTTTGTTCTGCTACGCGGATACAAGTGCTTTTAGGGTAATTGGATTAAGTTGTAAACTTTTATGTAAAGTGGTTCTTTAATTTAACAAAGATCGAGATCAAACAGAATTATGACGAGATACAAGAGCCTTGCCTTTTGGCGCAATGTACTGCAAGGTGGTTAACAAGATCTGTAAAGTACAAAGAAATGGTAGTCGAAAGTAGAAGCTATGTAGATTAAAGTAGGTAGAAGTGGTAGATTAAGGTAGGTTTTTCACACTAATAGCCGAACAATGTTACAATAATTTGCTCACTTGGTCCCAGGAAAAAACGATGCACTTTTTATTTTAGCTTGTTTTTATGGAAAATCTTATTGAAAATGGAAGTTCGTCAAACCTTTCTCACATATTCTCGGACACAAAAACCCGCCAACATCCAAGGATAGCGTACGCTGTCGACGGTTTCTCAAACTTTGAAGTAAAATGGTCCGATGATGGTTTTTAAGCACACCCTGGCCCAAAACAGTGACTTTCTCGTCGTTCGTGTTCTTTGTTCCCCAAAATCGACATTTTTGTTTATAGACTTCGCCAAACAGTGTAAAATGAGCCTCGGCCGTCATCAAAATTTAGTCCCAAAAATCATACGATAAGCACGCTTAGTTTTCGCCATTGAACGATTGTTTTCAAAGTAACGCACTACAACCTCAAGTTCGAGTTGACTCATAGTTAAATGGTACTGAATAAAGTTTCAGAATCGTATACGTTTGTTGAAATTGGCTAAAAAATGTTCGAGTTGTTCAATGTTGAAATACCGAAGGTCTAGATGGCGCATCCTGTACGTTTCGGAATGAATATGACCCGATCAATAGATTTTACTTTGGCTTAAATAATAATGTGGTCGCACCGAGCTGGAATTACGTAAATACGTAATTTCGCCCAAAATCCCAGTCCAAAACATGTGATTTTCCATGAATTCTGGTGATTTCAAAAGCATTTCAAACCAAGTTTTCATGTACTAATATACATCCATTCCCAATTGATTAAGTTGCCAGATCAGCCCTATCGATAAAGACCAAGTCAGTTTGAGAGAAATTTTAGCTACTCCAGGGGAGCACTGAGGGAATCGATCGACAGGCCCACTGTATCCTCGTGTCCTTCCATCATTACCGTGAATGCATGTCTTCTTCTCATCAGATCATAGAGCAGATATTTATGACTCCTTCCGGAAAAAGGTGTGTTCTTTGTCTTCAAAGTGAAGAACTCAACTTCGTCTGATTTCTTTGCGTTTAATTTTTGGAATTTCGAGGGGTTTTAAAAAATTTTAAATAATATAAAATTTCCCAAAAAGTGAGGATACAAACAATTGAACAAAGCGTTCTATGTTTTTACTGAAAACACGATTAGCCTTTTTTTTATTTAAAATTTTAATTTGATAAAAAAAATTTAATTTGTTAAAAAAAATTTTAAAATAATTTTGTTTTTAAATTTTTAAATGAATTTTTTCATTATAAAGTGCATGCATATTTTTAGGGTTTACTCACAAGCTCGTAACTAGAAGAAAATTGCATATTTATGGGAAATATAAATCCAATTTTCACTTCGTTTTTCGGTCATTGCATTGACTCAATCCCTACGGAAATTTTCAGTTGATGGGCCAAGGGAGGGTGTTCGATCCCGCAAATTTCACTCCAATTATCTCCCTTGGTACATCAACTAACAATTGATGGTTCGAATTCATCAATAAATGCATTAATTCGTTGCTCGTGTAAAACTGCCGTCATTCTGCAATCTTCAACTACATACATACTTCCAATTGCTGAATGTTTAATGTTAAAAAGGAACTAAAAATTGCACTTAGGAAGATCAATAGACCATTCTCAATTCTGAAGTATATTTGTTTTCGAATTGTACAAAAATTCGTATTTGCTGTGCTAGTTTTTTCTGCTGGAGAAGCAAATTTTAGTGTTCCTAATAATCTGCGTAGTTGGATTATGCAAGTAGTGCTCAAAAAATATCCTGATATCTTCTGCAATCTTATAATTGCCAACCACATTTTTCCAGAGCCATCAAGTGTAAAGTTCAAATTGTTACCTTTCTTAACTATTTCAACTGCATATTTAACATATGTAGTTTTGAGGAGTTGAATTTTTTTTTAAATATTTTTAAATTCCATAACAAATAAGTTTCACTTTTAGTTTTTCGTTTAACAAAATCTAAAAAAAAATGTGGATTTTGCGGGATGGAGTGCCAACTCTTCTAGGGGGTGGAAATTGGCGCACGCAAAATAACTGCAGAAATTTATAGAGCGATGGATTAAAAGCATAAAATGTTATATGAATGTTGGTGTTTTATTTATTTCTGTAGGTGAAACACAACTCGAGTTATGAGTTGTTAAATATGACCCTCTTCCCCCCGAAAACTGAACGTCGAACGTTAAATAAAGGAAAAACGACGAATTTTTGAAAAAAAAAAAAAAAAATCATGGACCTTATTTAAAGTACTTAAAAATTCCATGTATATACGTTAATAATAAATTTTGAAATATTTGAAAAAAAACCCTTTTTCCGCAATAACTAAAAAACTAAGTGAGATACGAAAAAAATGCAAAGGTACAAAAATGAAGGGCTTTTCGTGAAGGAAACTTTTGTTTTTGTTTTGTTTCTGTACGATGAAAAGTAATTCAGATAACTTTGTTGTAAGTTCACGTGTGAGTGCGAGGACCACCTTTCCCGAGCCATTATAACTTTAAAAACTCAAAAAGTAAGGGTTCAAACTTTGTAGGACTTTGTAGCCCTTGAAATTCCCTGTAAATTGAATTTTGTAGCGATTGGATATCTTCAAAATTTAGGAAGTTACCGTTAAAAAACCAATCGCATTTCTCAATGAAATTATCGAATCATGTAAGTTGTATTTTCCAGCATTCAGAAACACATCTAAACAGATACGGCCGCATGTATATATATGGATAAGTGTATCCTCATAGACGACACACATGTATAAACGTTTGTATATTATATACACTGACGAGCAAAAGTGTTCCAATAATCAGTATTTTGGAATTGGGGTCCATTTAGAGGGAATTCTTGGGTATTCTTCGATGCCAGCAAATACAAAAACATTTTCTCTAATGTTTTAGCAAGTTTATCTTAAAAGAAACTGTAGTAAAATATTCAGGCGTTTAAAAGATATTTAAGAAACAAAAAATTCCTTCATTGGAACAGTTTTGCACCCGACTGTTTTCTAGACATTGACAGTAGAAAACCCGTTACAAATTGAAAAGGACGTTACCAAAATTAGTGAAAGAACATTAGTAGTTTCCTAGCTTAGCAGTGAAGTCATATTGTAGCAATCGAACAAAATGAAAAAAATTTCTTCAGAAGTCAAAAACATAATAGTCCAATTAATAAGAAAAGGGCAATCGGTTCGGCGAATTGCTGAATATTGTAAGGTTGGAATAGCAACGGTTTCGCGAGTTGCAAAAGAAAGTGGAGAGACTTTTACTTCTCCACTAGCGGGTAGACCTAAGAAGTTATCGGACAGAGATGCCCGTAATATAGCGCGATTGCTTACTTCTGGTAATGCAAAATGCCCACGTGACGCCCTTGCCATATTAGGTAAAGATGCTAGCGCGTGGACTGCAAGAAGGGCGCTGAAAAGAATAGGTTTAAAAGCCGCGGAAAAAAAGAGTAAACCAGCACTTTCCAAAAAAAATATAAACAAAAGGAAAGAATTTGTAAATAGATTTATAAATTGGACCACAGAAGACTGGAAAAGGGTACAAAAATTATTTGTTTTTTTAGGTTATGTCTTATTTTATGAATATTACTAGGTTATATGGTCAGATGAGACAAAAATCAATAGATTTAACAGTGATGGTCGCTCTTGGTATTGGAGCAGAAATCCTAATACTCATCACCCTGAAGGAGTAAAAGAAACGTACAAATTCGGCGGTGGTTCCATAATGGTGTGGGGGTGTATTACACCGAATGGTGTTGGACCAATTGTGAAAATAGAAGGCAAAATGGATAAAATGAAATATTTAGACATTTTGAAAACCTATTTGCCGAAACCAATATCCTTATCAAAAATAAAAGGAAGGCATGCAATATTTCAACAAGACAACGACCCCAAGCACACTGCAAAAATTGTTCAAGAGTCGCTTCGGGGTCAGAGATTCGGCTTGTTGGAGTGGCCCCCCCAAAGTCCAGACATGAACCCCATTGAAAATTTGTGGGCTTTGTTAAAAAGAAGGCTCGCAAACTATGCGGAGCCGCCGAAAGGAATGGGCGAACTATGGGAGCGGGTGCAAGACGAATGGGAGAGTATTCCTCCAGAAAATGTAGAAAATTTATATGCCAGTATGGAGAACAGATTAAAAGCTTTAAAAAAGTCCAGGGGTCTTTGGACTAAATATTGAAATTCAAATGTCAATGCCTACAAAACAGTCAGGTGCAAAACTGTTCCAATGAAGGAATTTTTTATTTCTTAAATATCTTTTAAACGCCTGAATATTTTGCTACAGTTTCTTTTAAAATAAACTTCCTAAAACACTAGAGAAAATGTTTTTGTATTTGGTTGTATCGAAGAATACCCAAGAATTCCCTCTAAATGGACCCCAATTCCAAAATACTGATTATTGAAACACTTTTGCTCGTCAGTGTATATGCATATACATAAAAAACGAAAAATCGTTCTGAATTGCTAAAAAAAAATTTAAAGTAATTTTAGGCAAAGCCCTAATTCACCCCCACCCCGCCGATATCAAAAATATGCTTCTCCCGCCTTGAAACTACTAGTGTGGCACTCAAAAATCACCCTATATATGTGTGGTTTATGGTATTACCGGAAATTTAATTTTGTATAAATGCACCATTCCAAAACTTCAAGTTCTATAATAAGGGGTAGTTTTTGTTAATAGTACAATGAGGGGATTTTAATTTATATGTATGATTTAATCTAACCGTTCTAGACGATGTAGCAAACAGAGTAGTAAGGATCGCAGTCAAGCGTGTTTTCCCAGTATTGACGACGGAATCAGTAAAAAGTACTCGATTAAATTAGTAGAATCGAAGGAAAATTAGTCAAGGAGTAGGGTATGCAAGCCTCTGTTACAGCTATGAACGCACTTGTATCATTTTACCAAGCGGTCCCCCAACTATGTACTAGCCGTATCGAATCCGTATCCCTACCGACAGACCGATATGTCCCCTGAAAGCCCTGGTCAAACTCGACGAGCGCACAATTTACAACAGTGGCTCACAAGAAAGGAATAACTCGGCAAATAGCTTGACAAGGGGACATTGCTGCGTCATTATTACCCTCGACGTATAAAACCCTTTCAACTCTACGAGGTGAAGCGAAATAGTCGAGATATGAATACTCAAGTACCTATGGGCAATATAGTCTATTTTTTCGCGAATGGGGCGCTGCATTGTGACTCAGACAAGGGCCCAAAAGAGGACTATATAATCCTTGGCATAACCTCCGCCTTTTCACTCGACATGAAAGATATCGAGCAGACCTTCATTGCTTCTTATAAGCCTGTCCGACATACTGCCCGAAATGCGTATAGAAGGAAGCAGAGAATGTCCTCTTCCAGTGCCGAATTCGCCGATCTCAGGGCCAAGCTGGGGTAGTTAACGCAGAACATCTTGCACCTTATGATGAGATCAGAAGTTATATGGAAGAAAGTGAAAAAATGGTTTCACCCTGAAGAGATTAAGATTGAAAAAGCTCTGGAGGTTGATTGTAATGCAAACAACCAACCACATGTTGAATTATGATGATCCAGGACCTCGACACAGTTCTGGAAAACAGCCCGGTGCGAAGAATGGAAACTAAAGAAGTAGTTTTAGTGGGTGAAGGCTAGTGCACATGACGCAGACTTTTTGTTCGTAAATTGGATACGGGCAGAAGTCTGGTCACACACAAAAGTGTGGTCCCACCCTAAAGGCCCATTTACATCCCAGGCTCAAAGTGGAAGTGCAAATTTGAGCCCCTTTATCGCATAGAAGATAGTACGGTTCTGACTGCGCTTCACCAAAGTGGCAACAGAAAACTGCAAGGGTCTCAGTCTTATAGCGTAGAGTTTTAGCGCCTATGCTATTGTTATTGGAGCAAATCGGTCAATGTACCTAATTAATTATATTTTGCCCTTTTTTAAGAAATTGGGTGAATTCAAAAATTCAACACTGCCGCAACACTGCAGAATTCAGCTACAGACTTCTAATTGCTGAATTCTGCAGTGTTGCGGCAGTGTTGAATTTTTGAATTCACCCATTCTTGCGTTCTCATAGGTTAATCGATAAGTACATCATCTACGCCGTACTTCTTTTGCAAAATCAAACTCTTCTCCAAATAAAAGCAGTGTAGTCCATAAAAATATTACTCTACACAAAAATCGCAGTAAAGGTCATATGTAAATTTTGACATTAACTACTTTTTTGTGGCAAACTAATTTGTAATAAAAACCCTAGCAACAAAACCGTAATTCGCGAGAATTCCTTTTTCCTACATCCATGTACACATTCTGTAAATCATCAAAGAGAGACTTTCAGCAACAATTAAATTCAATGTATGTTTCTCACGCAACAAAATCCCTGCTAGAAAAAAATCATTTTTATTTTATTCACATAAAATTTTACTCTTTTTTAGAAAAACGTGAAAGTCTCATCCTCCATAGAAGTTCAGTTATTATGCGTGTACATTTTTAAGAGCCTTTTTAAAAATGATATCCTTTGTGACTACTTTCATTGATTTGTTTCTAGCATAGAGCAAAAGTGTCCTTTCCCAGCTTGGTTAGGGTTGTACTATACTAATAACTGTATGCATTTTTCATGGAGGAAATCGGGAAAATGAATTTTTTTTAATCAATATTTCCTCAACCACCACCGATGATTCCCTGTTTCAGAAGGGTTTTTATGTTGCTTCCCCAACAATATCTCATAAAATTGGTAAAAGACAATGCGTCCCCGCGGTGGAGAGCTCACATTTATCATTACCCTGAAAAGTATGAAAACTGGGAAAAAAAATTCTGGACTGACTTGTCGTTTATTTTGCACATTTCCACGTTACGTTTGTGTTCTTGAATAATGAAAACTGATACTTAATCCTGGCTGCCTCCACACCACAAGAATGTTTCCTAAAGAATAACGCATAGCTGCGATATGTGCTCGATATATGGCTATGTATAGTATATGCATAAGCGATATAAGCGGAGTATATATGTATGTTTGTAGGTATATATAGCCATCCAACCACACATGTTATCAATCCATTCATGGTGGCTCCATCTCTACCCTGGAACCCTTTCAATTTGACGGATTAAAACAAAGTGTGTGTAAAGAGGAGTACCACCTCACCCCCCACTCCAATACAGTTACGTATATTTTTTTGGACCCGTTCAGCGCTCCACATCAGACAGAAAATTTCAGTATTTCGCGGGGAAAATGCTTTTTAGATTATCACGTCCTCCCACATATCCTCTGAAGCGCACTAGCGCAGGGCCATGCCTCGCAAGGAGAGGGTATATGACGTACGACTGCCGGCATAGATAGATCAAAAGGGATGGATCATGGATGGTGGAGAAAACATACCAACCGTACACATTCTCGTTTTTCGTTCAACACGCGCATTAATATACATATCTGGCTCCCATTCGCCCCCCTCCCTCACAGCCGAAACTTCCTCATAGCATGGAATACGCTGATGAATAGACGGTCCGCGACCCAACTTTTGTTATCCTTTCCGTTGGCTATCATACAGAAAAGGGTCTCTCTACTATAAACATTTCAGAGCACAAAACAACTTCACTCACACCCCCTCCTCACACGACGGATCTCACTAAAAAAATGAGGGACTTGATCAAAATAAGAGGTGTACGCGACATATACGAGTGCGCCATATACATATGTAGCATGTATCGTTGGTGAAATCGAAAACAATCAAGGGAGACCCACCCCCCTTCATTTATCCTTCAATGTCCCGCAGGACTTAGGCTCCAGTTGAAGGGAACGAATGATACCTAAGCGCTGCTGCTGTACCCTCAACCATGAGGACACGACAAACGAGCAAACAGAAAGGACCCGATGTGTTCTCGAGGACCGGCCCTCTACTAACCCTTTCTCTTTTAAAATACACTTTCATATTCATATGGAGTTTTTGAGTCCGTCTGTTCCATCGTCAATCAAAAGTTTTGATTGGAAATCGAAATTTACTCTCTAGAGCGCTATGCGAGTGCTCCAACCGTGTAGAGAGTGTGGGTCACCTTTCTGGTGGCTGCATAGTGGGGGTAGGGGAATATAAATGATTGAAAGTGGGCAGAAATTTTTGATGAAGGTGTAGGGAATGAATGATTTTGATCTAAGTTAAGTCATTTTCTATACGTGAATGGATTTGCAATTAAGATTTCGTATTTGCTACGTTCCTCTGCCCGTAAGTGAATTTCGATGTGTATTTATTGCTGAGAGCCGAAGGAGATTTTATTGTAGCGATGAATAAAATGTTTGGGTATCTGGTTTTATAGGTGGAAATGTTAAGTGGATATAAGTTATCCACTGGTCAATAGTAGAGTATCTCATAACATTTTGATTGATTGGATGGTGGAGTGTCCTGATATATTTTCATCATCGATTCTACATTTGTATCCATTATATTCTTACAACTGGATATATCATAACACTAATTCGAACTCTCGTACTTCGGCTTATTTTTTGATATTTTTTTAATAGTTTACTTTTCAATGTCTCCATAACATTTTCAGTTAATTGAACCGATCGCTCATTTTACCTTAAGCCTCTTTTCTGTGTTTGTCGAGCAATCAGTGAAGAAAACCTCTCAATTGCTGAAATTGTCCGCCTTCTGTGTAAAAAAATATCCCAAAAATTATACCCAATCAGGTGCCACAAGTACCTATACAATTGTAGCTACACAATTAGCTATACTTTATACATTTTTCGTAGGCTGAGCTAGGTATCGACTCTTTAGCGAATTTCCTGTTATGTCTTTAATTGACTTGAAGCGCTCTCCTCGAATGTAATGCTTTCCCGAGTAAAAATAAAAAAACGGCCTTAAAATGGGCGAATACCGGCCGCTTTGCTTTTTAAGGGGCATATGTATGATGGCCGTAGAATTTTTAATGAGAGCACATACGGCTTCACGAATGCCAACCTTGACCAAAAAATTTAAATGACTAAGTACTGAGCTGTACAAACGGGCATATACGACGGGAAATTTTGAGCCCAAAAAGAATGTTTACCTCTTTTCATCAAGCACTCTAAGATGTATGTGACAACCAAGCACTCTAAGATGCATATGACCAACTTCTTGATTTTGTAAATATTTTCGTCGATTTTAGCCGTTGGAAGAGCGCCCAAAACGAGGCAATCAAATACTACATCTCGGCTCTCATATAATTATATCATTCATTATCAAGAAAGAAAACCCTACCTTTGCTTATTTTTAACAAACGCGATTCCTCGTAGCCAACATTTTATTCATCTAACTGTTCGATTGAAAAAAGAGGCACTCAAAAGTATGATTGACATAAAAACTGCTGTAAACACACTTAGCGGCAAGTTGGGCTCAAATTACACGTGGGAGCTCAGTACGGGGCTACCCGGCTACCAGCATGCAAAAAAAAAAAACAATATTTTATAGGCACGTCTATCTAATATTATATTTTTATACAGTGTAGGTGCATTTTTCAACTCATGATCATTTAGTTCTGTTGGGAGGGGCCCTTAACCTAATTTATAAACCTTTTTGCGGTTTGTCTCTCTTTCTCCATCCTAATACTCCAATTGGGTACCTTCAACACTGCTGCCAGTGGTGTCACGACATTCCTTCTTTTATTACCCTTTTATTACCACAGGTAATAAAAATATCAATACATTTTCAAATTAAAAAAATATTCTTAGTTTGAAATAAGAATACTTGAAAAAATTAAACAAACGCGGTGAGATAAGCTTGGAGGCGACATTACAGGTACAGTTCATTCAACTCCTAACAGATGGCGCACAATATTCTATACATTCTGAAACAAACTAAAGTGACGTTACCCGCCGTCTAGACGACACAGATTTTCTGTTATGAAGTTTGTTTCGAAAAATTGTTGTGGGCAAATCCTGTTATGCCATTTCATTTTTAAATAACAGTCAAGGAAGCATTGATTGAAGAGCGATTGTTCAACCAATTTGAAACTCGGATTGCAAATCAGTCGAGGATTGAGTTGTTTTTAAATAATCACAACGAATTTTCAACGTCCTGAGCCATTTCGCCAGTTTTTCTTCTTCAATAAATAATCATCGAAAAACAGAATCAGCATCACGTCTTCTCAAGAACAGTCAAGGTATCTTTGATCAACAAGGACAACGTCTTGCTTGAATTGCTACTTTCATCCAATCATGACATACCCCTTTCAAATCAGACGCCATCACCGAGCAACTATCTGTTCTAATCCCAACCAAATATTTTAGGTCCAAATCGATTTTCTCACACAGATCAATGACGATATGTGCCACTGCCACTCCAATTAAACGACGTTCCTTTAGTACATCACTAATGTGATAAATCACAAATCTTCTTTCTGATAGCTCTGTTGGTACTAGTAGCGAAAGAACAAGCTAAGCTGTTCTGTATGAAGATTGTCGGTCGTCTCATCAAATGCAACTACGAAAATCCAGAATAGCTTGCTGAATTTCTTCTTTGCGGCCTTCTATAAGTTGATTTTGGATTGGTCTTACGGATGTATTTCGCGTTTGAATCCGCGGTTTCAAAATGATGCTAAAGAGTAAAGTCACCAGATTCAACTGTTTAGCGAAGAACTGCTCTGAAGCTCGCCATCATTTGCCATCAGACTATCTACTTTTCCGTTAGTGTCACGATTATAGAGAGGTCCACCATCCCTATATCTACGTAAAAAAATATTCTGCTGACCGCAAAAATAATAGTTTTGATGTGCGTTCCGTTGTACACAGATTGGGTTGACCACTTCAGCTGAGTTATAGAAAGTCGGAAGGAAACTTGAAAAATGAAACTATTTTTTTTTCGGTGATCATATTTAATTTATTAATACTTTTATGTGAGGTCACTAACTTACATCCTAAAATCTCCTCTTTAAAAAAAAATACTTTGAATAAAATCAAGCCATGTGTAAATCAGAATCAATCCACATCCCTTCAATAGTCACCAACCAGCAAAAAACCGTCACCGGAGAGACATAACCACAAAATTTTATTATGCACATTTAAAAAATATGTTATGCATACAGGATTCCTCGTCCCTTGACATATTTTACATAATTTATTGCTAGCGGCAAGAGACGAGTAGATTAAAAAGGATCCACAGTGTTTGCTCAATATAAAGGCACGTTCCTTTGCTTGTTTAAATATTGTTTTGACATATTTTCAATACTTTATCTCGTTCTTAAAAATCTTGCGTCCATTACGATAAATAACATGGGGCCAAGGGCGCAATATGCCATATTTTTCAAGGTCAACATTAATAATATTAGTTTATAAAATATTTATTATGTAATGCTAGATTTTTATTAATACGCTTTTTTTAGCTTCAGCAATTGTGTTACACCGAGCCAACGATATATGTAGGTATGAAATGAAAGAGTACGACAGGTAGAATACAGAAAGCTCTGTTACGTCATTTTATATCTAATATGGCCGCTGCCACAAAATAGCGAAAAATAGTTTAAAAAAAACAGTGGGTGTGTGTACTTATGTACGCGCATTAGAAGTTATACTTCTTTGGCATTCAAATAACTAATTGGATTCTTAATATTTTCATGAGTTGGAAGTTGGAAGCATCATGATGCCGACACGCTCTAGCCTGCAGATTATACTGGACTCAAATCATAACTGAAATCACCTACTAGTTGACTTATCAGGCCTAACTACAATGGTTTTAAGATGCCTCATCAAATTTTCTTAAGACTGGCTGATTTCCTGTCAACACGCAAAGAATGTTAACCTTCATATGCGTCGCCAGCTGGTTCAGATCTTATCTACCTGATAATACTGCTGCTATTTCCAAGCCTTACTCTCTTCCTTTTGGTTTCTTTCCGCCTTAGCTACCAATAGAGGATATTTAACTTCTCCTCCACTTTATTCCATAGATCACACAATGGTACTATTATAGTCTTCTTTGCTCTTAGGCGTGCCTTTAGCTGTCGGTTACAGCGCAGCAGTTTCCTCGGCTAATCTTCGACGCCCCAAAAGGGCATGGTCTGTGTCCTCTGTCACATTTAGGAATGCCGGGCATTGCGTGGACTCATATTGTCCGAGCCCATGGAGCTATGCCTTCATAACTCACCTCTTCATGCTCTCTCGAGACCCATCCTTCCATGTTTGTTATAAGCCTGTGAGTTCATCGACCTTGGGTAGACTAATTTTACTTCCTTTGATACTCTACTGAAATCAACGTCACTTCTAAATTATGTTTACTTCTCTAGCTTCTTCTACTTGTGGTTACTCAATTAAATTGAGCGCGTTAGGGTAACTGAAATATCATACAAAGAGTTTCGGGCAAACACAGCATCATTTATGGTACCGTGCCGTGTTTTTGAAACCAATCGATCATTATTGATGGCTGGCTAGATTTACATGATTTTGGAGAAAGTTAATAGGTGGACGGGAATCTTCGCCTCTGCCGAGAACTTCTTCTCAGTCTTTTTTATATGGCCATAATACTTGTTTCAAAAATTAGATTTTTGATTTGGAGCAAATACTGCATACTAATACTTTGGAGCGGATACTGCTATCACAACGTGTAAATTCAGACTGCTTCACAAAACTAACCTCTCAACCGTTCAAATTTGAATCTGGAGTTCCCCGAGGCTCCATTGCAGGCCTCAAGCTTTTCAACATATTTATACACGACTTCCCCAACGTAATTCCCCTTCTTAACACAACTTGCATAAAATACGCTGACGATACATTTGTTTGGAATACAAGTCTCACCTATTAAAACCACAGAAGAAATCCAAACACACGTCGACAAAATAATAGATAACCTAGATAAATGGAACGTAGAAATTAATCAGGGAAAAGTTTAATAACCTGCTTCAGGAATCTCTCAGTTAAAGGACGTAGAAACGTGCAACGGTAATCAAAACTTTGGAAAATAATTATTAATGGTCACACAATTATTTTATGAAGTACCTGGAGTCCAGATGCATCACAGATTCATGTGGAACCCACACGTAAGACTCAAACTGATAAACGCCCGTATAATAGTAACTAGCCTAAAGCCGTTAATGAAATCTAGGACGCAGCAACAGAAACTGAACACTTGCGCAATAAGACAATAGTAGGTACGACCAGTACTAACCTAAGCCTTCCCCGTATGGTGTCCAATATCCACAAAGGTGGCAAATAAGTTGCAGTTTTTGGAAAGGAAAATACTTAGGCACTGTACCTTCCTCTATATTGCAGCGGAAAAAGGGCGAAAAGTACACCAATCCTGATATTATGTACATGTTCCAGCTAATGCAATATAGAATTCGCAATCAAGCCCCCGAATGAATTAGTAAGAAAAATAGCTAGTGAAGGCATTATGAAAGCAGCAGAGCTACCAAGAAAATACACGCCAAACGAAATATAAATGAATAAATAGTAAACTTGAACCACCCAAAAACATCAGCCTACGGGCGAACTAGAAATTAAGTATACTAGTAAAATAGCTCTGACAAATGTAAGTCAGCGATACAAAAATAAAATCACAGCCAGTTTGGCGCAACTAATCTGTTTATGCCTAAAACACTACGAATATTCCTATGCCCACGAAAATCCCAGCTGATGAAGCGAACATGAAATTTATTTTCCTCCATAGCCTCGGCGTAAAACCCCCTCACCCAACGACATCGTGAACCGGCATCGGCTACGAATTTCTATATGCCCATAATAATGATAATCCCAGTGCGCATGAAGAATGGAAGTTGAAATGCTTGCCCTCCATTGCCTCCACCCCTTCGCCCATATCCTCCGTGCTCAGCCTTCTCCTGTGTTGCGTTGCGTTGCGAAATCTTCAAAATTCACTCTCATAATATTTTTCAAAACGCGCCTAAAGAAGTATAACTTCAAAAACTAAAAAATAAGCTTTTATTTTAAAATGAACCAAAAATTAGAAAATAATTTTGAATGTAAAGTTTTTATTGCTGCAGCCACTTACTTAAATGTAAAAAAGCGTGGGGCGCTAGCGTAAAGTTCCAGTACCTATCCATAAAATAAGAATCACGCTTTTTTACATTTAAGTATGTGGCTGCAGAAAGAAAAACTTTACATTCAAAATTATATTTTTACTTTTAGGCCCATGGTAACTTATGGAGCTTTAGTTTGGTGCCACAGAACGACGCTTAAGGGTTTCATAACCAATTTAAGCAAAATTCTAAGAATGACCTGCCTCTCCATCTCAGCACTTCCCCGATGGCAGCGTTGGAGACTATCTTCAATCTGGTACCCGTGAAATCCAGTGGTCACCTGGTCGCTTGTCTTGGGCGAGGACATTCTATAATAATCAATTTCATAAAGAAATTCCGGAAGCTGAGATACTATAGGACTACATGCCCTTTAGAATCTCAAAATTTGAGCAACCTTCTGTGCACATATCGACTCATGCAACGAAGACTATAGTAACTCATTTTTGGGGGTTTTGTGCATGGCATATATTTGGTGAAGTATAGTATCTCGAGATAATATAGTATTCGTTGTATTTTATGGCCAAAAATGACTTACTATTTTTATGCTAGTATTTCTGGTTGCCTAACCCTTTCGTTTCGAACTTCAGGTAAATATATGCCATGCACAATGGTAACTCAAAAATCCCCAAAAATGAGTTACTATAGTCTTCGTTGCATGAGTCGATATAGTATAGGCTAACCTGAACTTTTCCTAAAGTATTGCCGGGAGGACTAGTATGGTACACGGATGGCTCTAAAACAGAAACAGACACAGGTTGTGGGCGCCGGAATCTAGAGTGAAAGCCCAAATTCAGCAGGGCGATAAGCCTAGGCACCCTAGCAACTGTCTTTTAAGCAGAAGTAAACACTCTTCTGGCATGCACTTATGAGAACTTAAGAAGGGCCCACAAAAATAAACGGGTTATTATCTTCTCTGATAACCAAGCGGCAATTAGAGCCATAAGATCCCGTAGAACCAAGTCGATATTAGTTTGGGACTGCCAACGTGCTCTTGATGAGTTGGGCGTTCTCAATCAAGTTATCCTTGTCTGGGTTCCGGGCCACCGGGGCCTCAAAGCAACGAAAGTGCGGATGCCTTGGCTAAACAGAGCTCTGATATTGCATTCATCGGTCCAAATCCGGCTATTGGGGCACCGTCCAGCTTGCTGCAAAGGACCCTGGCCGATCGGACTTTGATGAAACATACTGAACGCTGGAGGTCCGCGCCTGGACTGGCTAACTCTAAGCGGTTCCTTTCTGTGTCGTCCCCTAAGACGGCCAAAGAATTTTTAGGGTGCAGTTGGAATGATATCAGGACACTTGTTGGCTCGATTACCGGACACTGTGCCTTAAATTACCACTTACGGAGGATAGGAAGGGCCCACATGTAAGCTTTGCCTGAAAGAGGATGAGTCTGCCCTCCACGTTCTCTACGAGTGTCCTGCAATAGCGAAGAGTAGGGTTTCTTTTTTCGGGGAGTCCCTGCTCGAACACTCAAGTCAAAGCGACAAGCCACTAGGCAGACTGCTGAACTTGTTCAAGTGGGATGGCCTACAAATATGAGGTATAGGGGTTATAGTACAATAAGCCATATAAATTTCAGCAGTACCTTTGGACCCAATACCTCACACAGGGAAAAGAAAAGATACTGGGTCCAATAAAAACTTTACATTCAAAATTATTTTTTTACTTCTTAGTTCATTTTAAAATTAAAGCGTATTTTTTTAGTTTTTTTAAACTATTTATTTTTATTTTTGGTTGTTATTATATTGCGACAATAGTGTTGAAGCGAAAGTTCGAGGAACTGTAATCAGATTTAATTTTTTTTTGGTATTGTTGTGTGTGCTATGTATACTATATAGGCACAGGACCACACATTTTCGTGTTGTGTATTTGCGTAAGGACAACTTTAAAAAAGTAATCTTAAAGAAAATCGATGCCTGTTTTTATTGATTTTTTTCTTCTTTCTGTGATAATAAAATTTTCATAAAATAACGTTCACATCGTCAAATATTTAAAACGTAACCAACACATTTCCCCCCATGGGGAGATGATATAGAGAAGGGACACACCGAAACGGCAGCGCGCTCCAAACCGAAATCTGAGGTATTTTTAAAGTGGGTTTGTCATCATCATCTTTAACGGTTATGAGACGGAATATGTAAATTTCCCTCAGAAAACAATGAACTGTCAGTAAGGTACGTTAACGTATATATACATGCATATATATCCACGTGTGTATGGTATAGGAGGATACGACAAAACCGAGGCTCCCATGCCGGCAATTTCTTTCTCGGGTCTCTCTCTGTTTTTCCCACAGTTTTTCCCCGAGACACATTCACATCGTCTTCATCATGGGCGCACGCAATTGCAATAATAAACATAAAAGTAAGCTATACATACCGCCGTGTGCCCACCGTGTGTCCCATCTCTGCTGTGCCACCTTGTTAGTCCTCGGGATGCCAAATCATTCAGAGGATCCAGGTCCCCATCCAACAACAACAACAATAACAACAACGAAAAAAAAATACTGGGATCCTGATGGTTGGATGAGTGTGGAGTGTTGATGCCAACAATAAGGAAATCATTCTTTGCTCTCCACCAGACACAGCCATCACACAGCCCCAACCCTCCCCCACCATCCCGGCACCAGAGCGCCACCAACACCACCCAGACAAAGGGCGGCTTACAAACGAATTTTTCTTATTCCTTGCGTCAGAATTTTACGATTTACATCGTTTACATTCAGAGATCCCCAGCGCTGGCTCCAATACGAGCCATCATAC
Source organism: Thereva unica (assembly GCA_949987705.1). Taxonomy (NCBI): domain Eukaryota; kingdom Metazoa; phylum Arthropoda; class Insecta; order Diptera; family Therevidae; genus Thereva; species Thereva unica. Next base: position 76,776,462 of record OX465285.1, read on the forward strand.
AGAGCGAGTCCTTAGTCCTGGCGGCCGCCTCCATCTTTGCTCTGTATATGGGTATATATGTGACCGTGTAGACTCTGGGGCTGAAAGCGTCAATGTTACATTGAGAAGGTCCGGGAAAATCAAGATGAAGTGAATATCACAACAAGGAAAACAATCAAAGAAAAACAACTCCATCCCCCCGCTCCACCGGCCCGGAACAGTCCCCCGCGCATACCAGCGTTCCACTTACAAGGATACAAATTCAGGCAGGGAAAATACGACACGGAGGACGATTTCTTTTTATACCGAAAGTCTCGGGGCGGAGGGGAAAAGGACGAGACCGGCGGGAAGACAGGCAAAACAAACGATTTTTCGAGGAAAATGTCATAAAATGAATGAATGGATTATCACGAGACATACTAACCTTCTTTCTTAATTTTATTTTCATAACCTGCCCCCTCCCCCGGGCCTGGGTGCGATAGAGGGCGCGCGGGCGATGCGACGCTTTGCGAAGTCCTGGCGGGGGTGTACTGGTACAAAAATTGATGCCGCCAACGGGGGGAGGTCGTCGTGTGGGCAGAGAAATTTGCGAGCGCGTTTTAAATTTATACTTTAAAGGCGATGATATGATTCGACAGGGGTGGTGGTAGATTCTACCAACAAATCGAAACTGGTCCTGGCCACTTAACACACAATTCCCAAACTTCAATTCCAATTCGCCGTGATAAAATTATTTTGGCTAAGATCCTTTTTCTCGATAAATTTCCGAGAATTTATTATGATGCATATTTAACTGTGAAGTTATGGATTCGGCTTTTAGGGAATTGATTCGAACGAACCATAATGGTTGCGGATGAAGGCAGCCCTGGAAATGTTTCGTACTTTATGTGATAAGCCGCCGCACTTACAGGCCAGAATTACCAGCCAGAAAATTTCATCGGAAATGTTTGAGAGTAAGGAATGAGCAGATTTAAGGGTAAATTTCGGAATAAAATTAGAGAAAATCGAGAGATGGGAGCTCTCGTGCCCATTGGACGTAAGGTATTAATTGAAGACTGTAAATGTCTTGTTTTGGGGGTTGTTTTATATATAAACTTGATTGGCACATTTTTGTGGCAAAGAGGAAGAATGAAACAAATTAATTTTCAATTTTCTCACTTTATTTATTTAGGCGGAAATTTGCCGATATTTTAAGGAAGTGCAAAATTCATTTTAAACACGGCGCCAGAAATTGATTTAGTTGGACACTTCTTCTTCTTCTTATTTGACGGCTCTACAACCGAGATGTGGTCCTGGAATTCTCCCGACTCTTCAGTTTGGCATCCCTAAGCTATGGGAGTACTGGTCTACGCCATCCTTCTAGCGGAGGTTGGGTCTCCCTCGTTGTCGCATCCTATGATCTTATCGTGGAGACACTTAAGTTCTAATTAGTGATGAGCAAGACTGATCTTGCAGTTTTGCTTAGTCTTGCAAATTTAGCAAGGATGAAGCAAGACCAACAAACACAAAACAAGGCAAGACAAACTGCAAGATCAAGGTAGCTCATCACTAAATGCCAAAAGACTTTCAGTGATAAGCAAAAAGTCTTGCAGAAAGTCTTGCAGAAAGTCTTGCAGTTTTATCTTAGTCTTGCTAAATGGGCAAGACAAGGCTTTTTGCTTGTCACTGCAAGACTTTTGACACTTAGTGATGAGCAAAAAGTCTTGCTATCTTGATCTTGCAGTCTTGTCTTGACCTTGACCTGTCTTGTCTTGGTCTTGCTTTGGTCTTGCTAAATGTGCAAGGCCAGTCTTGCTTATCACTAGTTCTAATGGTCGTAACCTAACTTTATTTGTGTGAAAGACCTAGCTCAGTCCAGGGTCTGTTTGATTAGATTTTTATTATTTGCACGTCGCAAGGTGTGTCCAATCCAATTCCATTTCCTTCGCCTAATTTGGTCTGATGGGTGACTGTCCATTCTTCGCAACTATAGAAAAGAACTGCCTTTACGTTGGAGTTTAACCGCCGCAATTTGGTAGGTATTAATTGAGATATCCGTTGATCTCCATATGCAGAACAGGCATGCACTTGTGCTTTATTTAATCTGGAACTGACTTTTTCTGCCCCGCCATTTTCAGTAATGTTGCTCTACCGAGTTAACAGCTCCACGTCACGTTTATTCAGCGCTGTTCGTTCAAGGGTGTTTGCATATATCCTTTTTAATAAAGAATTCTTGCCGGCTAGTGAATATGTGAATAAGCAGCGATGTCCGAAAGCTGTTATTTTAGTACACCTTTTGCAAGTGCCTTTCCCAGCGGGAAAATTGGAAGCGCTGCTCAGGGGAGCTTATTTTGAACGTTGCACGTACGCTCCCAAGGGAGAGACGAGCAAAACTGGCAATTATCTTAATGACCGTAAATCATGCCTCTAGCACAGTTAGTAGACCAGTTCTCGTTCGATTGCAGAAGCTAAGCAGCATTGAACGTGGTTAGTACTTAGCACGGGGACCGCTTTATTGCAATGCTCCTAAAACGATTCTGAAGGTGCATGAAAAGGTATGCTTCCCTGCAATGACATGCAATGTTAAAAAGTATATGCAACTGTTTTGGGAACGGGAGCGTTGTAAGCTTTTCAAGGGGTTCTGAAACATGGCTATTGGAGCACACCATTTCCGGCTGGGCTCCTTTCTAAACGCGAGGGTTGTGTCGCCAAAGTGGTCCCCCAGCTAAGTCTTAACCGCGTCCAATGCTGCATGACTTTCGTAATCGAACTATAACCGGTCTATTGAGTATACTAATGGCACCCTTTAGGGTCACCAACGTGCACGTTCGCGCAACACAGATAAAAGCATACAAGTTCGTGTGCGATGAAAATGCTCCAATTTGTGTTTCCACTTTGCGTTTGGGATGTAAACGCCCCTAACTTTCCTTAATTGATGTCGAAAAATACTTTTATGTGGAAAGCGTATCTGTACCACTCTGTGGCGACTAATTATAGTGACTCGAACTTTTGGAAGAAGTACGCTCCAATCACCCCGCCGAAGCAAAATCCACATAAAATTGTGACCTCTGTGCTGAAAGCCGAGTCGTGTGATGCGTGACAAGTCGCTTGAGTTGTAATCTCCCCGAATATGTCAATTTTGCTTCCTCCTTATATTCATCTTAAGCTTAGCTCGAAATATATAATGTAGAATAGAATTATCTCCTGAAACTATGACGGAGTCTGTCTGTGAATATATGAGGAAGAAATCTATAGACCCTGGAATTGTTTCATGCAGAAAAGTCAGCAAGGCTTCCAAGCCTGTTGCTTCTTTTGTCTTGTCTGCACCGCCCGTTATTGCCGAGACTCTTTTAGACCCTGGCTTCTGGCCTGCTGGTGCCCTTACCAAGCTTTTTGTTCCCCGTACCCGTACTCGAGCCCATCACTCAAACGTCTCCATTCCGAGTACACCAAGGAGGTCAAAAAACTCGAGACGCTTGCCCTCTACTACCAGAACGTAAGGGGGACAAGATCAAAAACCAACGACATCCTTCAGTCATCCGCGGCTAGCGGGTTCGATGTCATAGCATTCACGGAAACCTGGCTCCACGAAGGCTTTCTTAATGCTGAACTCTTCGATTCCTCCTACCAAGTCTTTCGGAGGGACCGTTACACTGACTCGGAAGCTCGTGGAGGCGGCGTACTTCTTGCTTGCCGCAGTCACCTTAATTGTAACCCAATTACGCTTCCTAGTTTCTCTAACCACTTGGACATTGAGCTTGTCGCTCTCAAGATTTCCTTTTCTAAATCAAATCTATTCCTGCTGTGCTGCTATATCCAACCAGATATGATTAGCACACTTGATGATGGAGGTAAAAGCCTCTATGATATTCTCATCTCTTGTGTTGATTATAGCCTGAGTATGATGAACACAGGGGATAAATTACTTCTACTTGGGGACTTCAATTTACCCAATATTCAGTGGGTATTTGACGAAGTTGACGATAACTACCTCCCTGAAGGCAATATTAATTCTAAGGAATCCTGTTTTCTCAATTCCTTATTTTCATTCGGCCTTAATCAAATGAGTGGTGTGACTAATGTGTTAGGGAGGCAGTTGGATCTTGTATTATTTACTGACTCAGGAAACATGATTGTTGAACCCAGTCCAATAGTCATGACGTCCGTTGACAATTACCACCCTCCTCTCTTGCTAAATTGCTGCTTCAACTCAAAGAATAATCCTTGTCCGGAGGCGGTAACTCACTCCTTCAACTTTATGAAGGCTAACTTTAATGAACTCTCATCTAAGCTTGCCTTGATTGATTTCAACAGCTTACTTTCCGCAAATGAGTTGGATGTCGATGTGGCACGGTTTTATACCGTACTATACGAAGCTATCGTTTCATGTATACCTTTTGAGCCCCAAAAATTGCGCAGTTCATCTCCACCTTGGTACAACAATGAGCTGAAACATTTAAGGAATCAGAAAAACAGACTCTGGAAGACCTATTTAAAGAGAAAGGACAATCCGAGCCTTATTACATTTACTGATTGCTATAACAGATTTCGCTTACTCTCTTCTGCTCTGTATGGTGAATATCTCAGCAGCATGAGGGACCAGGTGTATACTGATCCTAGAAACTTCTTTAAATTTGTCAACTCTAAGAAAAAAGTCGATAACTACCCAAATACTATGCAGCACACTAACTGGTCTAGTAGTGAGTCTTCCTCGATTTGCAACATGTTTGCTTCATTCTTTCATCAATCTTTCACTCCTTCTAACTTTCAGCCTAATGGCAATAATTTTCGTCACATAACTCCACACCGAGAGGCTACTAGATTATCTCTTTCAATTTCCAGTGACGATATCGTGAAACATATTGATGAACTTCCTTACGATTTCACTTCCGGCCCTGACGGTATCCCTCCTGCTGTCCTTAAATCCTGTGTGGAGGTTCTCCAGTCTCCACTGAAAACCCTTTTTAAAAAATCCTTAAATAAAGGGTATTTCCCTATTTTTTGGAAGAATTCGTTCATAATTCCCATTCACAAAAGTGGTAGCAAGAACGAAATATCGAATTACAGACCAATTGCCAAGCTGTCTGTCATACCAAAGCTTTTTGAGTCAATAATTTATTCTGCAATCGTGCCCATCTGCAAGAAACTTATTTCTACGAACCAACATGGTTTTCTTCCAGCTCGTTCCCCTACCACCAATCTCCTTGAATTCACTTCCCATGCTGTTGAAGGCTTCGTTTTCGGTTGCCAAACTGATTGTGTTTACACTGAATTCAGTAAGGCATTTGACAAGCTTTCCCACTCCATTATACTTTTCAAACTAAAAAAGTTAGATTTCCCTGAAGCCCTTCTATTATGGTTCCAGTCCTACTTAGCTGACAGGACCTACCAAGTCCTTTTCCGTGGATCCAAATCCGCGACCATTGAGGCGTCCTCCGGTGTCCCTCAAGGCAGTCATCTTGGCCCTATCCCCTTTATTCTTTCTATTGATGATATTGTTACCTTGCTAAGACACTGCCGAATCCTGATTTATGCTGATGACATCAAATTGTACCGTCACGTAAAGAGTATGGAGGACTGCAAACTTTTGCAAGTCGACCTCGACACCTTTCACTCTTGGTGCGCTAACAACAACCTGGTTCTTAATATTAGTAAATGCGAAGTCATGACTTTTTGCAGGCGACGTGATCCTATAATTTATAACTACTCATTTTTTAGTGAGGGTGTCCCCCGTGTTAATTTTGTCAAAGATCTCGGGATTAGATTTGACACCAAGCTGGACTTTTCTACTCATATCAACTATATTTCTTCTAAGAGCAGCTTAGTCGTGGGTTTTATAAAAAGGTGGTCCAAAGAATTTAACAGCGCCCTGATCACTAAACACCTCTACATTTCGCTTGTCAGACCTTTACTTGAATATGCGTCCCAGGTTTGGTCTCCTCACTATTCTTCGAATGTTGGAAAAATTGAGTCGGTTCAACGTAGGTTCGTTCGATTCGCATTGAATCACCTTCCTTGGGAAGACCCTTTAATTCTTCCACCATATGAATACCGACTTAAGTTACTCAACTTAAACACTCTCCACAAGCGTCGTGAGGTGGCCGATGTTGTTTTCGTCCACCAGCTTCTTAATGGACGTGTCGACTCAGGTTTTCTAAGTCGCCGTGCGTCGTTTAGAGAGAGCCGATACAATCTGCGAGGACCACCGCTCTTACACATCAACTCCTCTAACACCAATTATGGCCGATTTGAGCCTGTTAATCGCATGTTCATTAATGTAAATAAAAATATTAATGTTTTTAGCGTGAGCACGAACAAAGATCTACTTAAAAGGAGTCTTTTTGTTCTCTCATGACTGTTTATGTGTTTCGCATGCAATTTTTTATTGGTACTTAATTTTTTATGTTTGCATGTCTCAGCCGAGCCCACGTGGTCGTGGTAAATGTTTCTCAGCCCAGCTGAGAAGTGCGCCTTCTTCATAAGAAGGGAAACTCTATTATTATTAGAATAGAATAGGTTAAGGCGTGTCTGTATGTTCTTTTGCACATACCCCATTTATTGTAGATTATAAATACTTTTTATGTCGTTTCTTTAAGGTTTTTATGTTGCTATTATTGTAGCAATCATAATTGTCGGTAGTGTCGGTAACATTATTTTCTGGATAAAATAGCTAAAATTCAGACTTGTTATTTTTTTAACGCCATTTCTTTCAAGGGCTTACCCAAATATTGAACAGATTTCGATCTGTTATAAACACTGGCTCAAAATAAAGCTCTAGTTTTTCACATAAAAACAAATTACTACTTTTAAATCGATTGCTCATTACTGCACGTGCGCTAGGATTGAATAAACAATTTTCAATAAAAACAACTTTAATTTGTGTTTTCCAATGTCAAACTGCACACAACTCTCTTACCGAGAATAGTTAAAAACAAAACGTAAATATTAAATATAGCGCGCGTCATTACAATCTGTGTTTGTTCAACTGTTATCGAAGTCGTAACTGACATTTTTTTGCAAACTAAAAAAACTCAGAAACTTATGCTGAAAACTTTCCAGAAAAAGAGTAAATTTACATACTACAAAAAATTGTCAATATCTGATTATGTCTGTAACAGAAAAGCTGACAAAATATGCGCCTGACTTATCTATACAGAGCAAGTATAGATAAAACCAAACTGCTGAAGATGGCTTTTGATATAGATTTTTTCAAGGATTTTGAATGTGTTCTTTTAAATGATTTCGGGTAGATGTTGATGCGTCTGCCTGAAACTTATCACCTGGTTTAGCTGACTAGCCTCATAAAGTCATTCCTTGTCAGTCGTGTCATGATGCGAATGATGGCTAATGGTGTAAGATGCAAATTGGTTAGTTTGGTTAGTTTACACGTGCTTTAAATAATTTTGAATATCTAAAATGAGGCATACAACGATGCGAAACAGATTGGCTGTAACAGCTATTCCTCGGTCCGATATTATCGTTCTTGAGCTACCAAAATTAGCTGTCATCTTCCTAAACTGGTCGGCAACCTCCACACTTGCCGTACTCTTAGTGGGATTCAACCAAACAAATTTACAACACGCATCCACTATTACTACTATGTATGTATGTACCTTTTCTTACTTACTTCTATGGGACCTATATGGGCAAAAACGCGGAAAAAGGCATATGCATGTCCGGAGCTGATGACCGTTTTAGAGTCGGAAATGAGTACCCAAAAAAAAATGCTTTCGGTGGATACCGACCTAGACCACATTTTTCCACAAAAAAAACGGCCATCCAGCCAGCCATAAAGCCCGGCAGGCCCCAGAAACTGTGCAAAATGTCCCCTCCGTGGCATGTTCCAACTACAAAAATCCAGATTAATTGCCCATATTAAATGGACCAACTTGTGCTATTCGGGATAGGACGTTCACGAATGGTTTTTGGGGCCTAAAACTTGGATTTTTTCTCTTTTATCGCAAACCGGAACGCCAGAATACAGAACTTACACGTATTCGAATTTTGTCCGAAATTTTCCGTTAAAATTGCGAACCGCAGTGCCGCTAGAGCCTGCATGCGTTCGAATGTTCTGTTGTGGCTCCCTCTGCTCGGGGGATGTTTCATGAACCTGCAACAATTCGAAAACCCATTCGGCGCGTTCGATTTGAATCCCTAACTGTAAAATTCGCTTGCTCTAAAATTCAAAGTGCAAACGCATATTCAAACAAGTCCCCACCGTGGCAGTCGCGGTTTCAACTTCAAATCGAAAAAAACGCGTCAGAAGTGGAAAGTTCAAGTTGTTCTAAGAAGCTGTGGTCACCGGTAAGCGGAAATTCACTCAGGATTCTTCCTGAACTCAGGAAAGCGATTTTAAGTCAAATAGTCCCCTCCGGGCAGCTTTTTCTTGAAATCTTCAATAAAGATAGAAATTCTGAGAAAATTTCCCCAAGAAAGTTCCAAAATGGTAGACGGTCGCCTTGTAACCCCTGTAGCAGAAACGGGCTTGTTTTGGGGCCATATGGGGGGAGAACCCACAAGAAACTCGGTCGGTAAACTTTTTTTTGCTGGGTTTTGAATGTGCAAATATGCCTTTTTTCGCGTTTTTGCCCATATAATCAATGGGTTTTATTAGGCCTTCTTGTTTCCTGGCCTTGCCCTCTGCCATTATGCATCTTTTGATTGACTGGAATATCGTAGTTTTCACTTCAGTTTAATAACAAATTAACGGACTAGGTCTTGCCGGCCACGTAATGAGGGTGGAGGACAATCACATCCCAAACCGGCTTATAGTTTCTGACGCAGAGGCAATGCTTAACATCTGGAGATATGCTGCAAGGAACCTTCAAATTTGCCCTAGAGGAAGCCAAGGCTCGCTTCGGCCAAAATCGCCCCAAAAAAACGTATTCAGAGTGATTTCTGAGTGCTTACAAATTATCAATTTTAGTGTTGCGCACACGCCTGGGCGGCAGCGGCTAGATCAGCGGATAAATTACTCAAAATATCTCAAAATTGCCTGGAGTCTCAATTTGCAACCCTCAAATTACTTTGGAGCACTCAAAAATTACTTTGAATAACTGAATTTTTTGTAGCGATTTTGGTTTGGAGTCCCAATTCTAAACATTTGCCATACATGCATACATCGCAATGTGGAACATGATTGAACGCATAAAACCTTGCAATATATAGCGGACTTAAAGCTGGGACCTGCAGGCGAATAGGTTGGGCCTTTTCGTAAACGTCAAAGCAACAGAACAACTGAGCAACAACGCACCGGCAACAAAGCAGCGCAAACTTCTTTTTGCATACGTATGCATACATTCAAAATTGGCTGCGCTGTTGCATTGACTGTTGCGCAACAAACTTGAATCTTGTACGTTTCCGAACGAATGACTTTGGATCATCTGCGTTTACGAACTAGTTGCATCGTTGCAAAGCATACGTATGCGTTTACGAAAAGGCCCGTTTTCTTGATATTGCGCAGCTATTCTATTTAGTCGCCAGGCACGGCCCTGGTACCTGAACGTTGTTAATCTGGTAATTAAAGCCTTTTAGAATCATGGCCCATCTAGCCGCTCTCAGTGGAACATCTTCTTTTTTCATTGTCGTGCCGGTGACAATCTTACTCCTTCTTCCCAGAACTTAAACTCTCCACTTCTATAGGGCGTGTACTATAGCGACGACTTCTTGCTAGTAAGCATGGAGGCATATTTTGGCTGGGCATGACTTACGACTCATGTATTGCGCTGGATGCAACTGTTGATCGTTATTATCCCGTTCCCGGAAGCCTTTGTAAATTTTTCTTATCATTTGGTAACTCACTTACTACTTTTGTCCTTTCCTCTGATTGTCGTCGCTCCCGCTAGACATCCGGTGTCTACCAACTTTAACAGCATCAAAAAGCTCCACAGCGAGCAGCTTCAACGTTTCAAATATGCACCAGAAAAAAAAGTAACCAGCCAACTATCCACTATCTGCTGTCACGGAACGGTTTCAGGTAAATTGTCGAAAAAAAATTTATTTTGACCTTTTCTTGGAATCCATAAAATAATTTATCAGAGGTAATAAAAAGGTAATAAAAGGGTAATAAAACCAAAAACCCGTTTTTAGCCGCTTTAGAAAGCTGAATAAGTTTTCAATGAGCAGTGAGAACGTTGGAATAAAAGTAGTTAATACCATAGTGCATAAAGAAACGACCTATTTGCATTCTTGCTATAGTACCCTCACCTCAAGGTGAGGCATCATAAGCTTGCAAGTTGTCAGAGTTGATCCAGTCACAGAAAGTGCTACTTAAACCTCGTAAACTCTGGTCCCTAAACCTTGTTTAAGTTTTTGCATGAGTGTAGGCTAGTCCTGTAACCTTCAAGTTTGTACAACGTCCACCACACAGAATGCGCACTAAATTATAACGACCAGAACCGAGCTCAGCATAACAAACACTTAATAAACATTTTACCCTATAACAAAAAAAAAATAACCCTTGAGATTTCGTCTATGGGGGATGCAAAATAAATAAATATAATTTTTATGTAAATATCCTTTTAAAAGTTCCCTCCGGGTCCGAGGAGTGTTAATGATCTCAACACTGGCAGCTCTTATTGATGTTTTGCTTCCGAAGTGAAAACTGAAAATTAATTTGTTACCTGAGAGCCTCGTTTTTCTGGTTGCGTGCCTTGAATGATTAATTAAATTAACGCTAGCGCGCTGGCTGGCTGTGGGCCTAAGTGCGAATATTTTCCTTAATTTCAGATTACGATGTCAACCTCCCTATGGGGGATCCTTTGTTTGATCCTTTGATTACGTGTTTTATTGAACTTTTCGAATATTTCGTAGTTTTGTGTCTTTCGGGGGGTTTTTTTGCGTGTGGTTTTTTTTGTTGTGTTTTCTTTTGAAAATTGCCTAAAAAACAATGTAAACATCCAAGTCAAAAGAGAATGTTGAACTTTGTCAGGAAGTTCTGTGGCTATGCATTAGCGCTTGACGAAACGTCGAAAAGTTAGTAACAATATAGTGCATGTCGCAGGTAAGTCGTGCGCGTACACGCTTAGCACGCAATACTTCTATTCCGCATTTCTTTGTGTCTTTTTATTACCCCGGCAGCACTCGACTTATTACCCGCAGAATGACAGAATGCAGTGCGTCATAGCACAAAGCCGCATCCACCCAAAATATACAAAAACCATTTTTTTTGTATGTTAGCCACAGAAAAAAAAACTTTTCGCATTTTCTCCCCCCCTTAAGTCAATTTCCCCACTACCAAAAAAACCCACCCAGGAAAAAAACAAACGAAAAAAAAAATTGGTTCTGTGTTTTCTTTCAGTCGTCGGGGTGCTTCCACCAAATGCGCCATGACGTACTACAGATCAACAAAACTTGATGCACGCACACTGTTTTGGCGGGCCAAGTCGGTCGAAAAAATGTGCGACGCGGGGGAGGAAAGTGTTGTAAGAGAGCAAAAAAAAAAAAATTATATATCAAACGAAATTTGTCCTATTTTTGTTGCACGAAAAGTGGGCCACACACATCTACGCGATTTTTACAGCGCGCATTTTTTTACTGTCGCCGCGCTTCTGCAGATAATTCTTATGGCTCCTGGCCCCCCGAGCTTCCCTAATGGTCTAAAAGCTTTAATTGATTACGGAATTTCGACGAAAAAAAAAATAGTTCAATGGTTCTGTATTAGGTAATTGCTATTATTAGCAAAGCGAACGCACACACATACATATGCCGGCAACAATTTTTTTCAAATAATCTTTTAAATTAAAAAAAATATTTTCCAAGATTTTCCGGATTTTTCTATGCTTATGTGTTAGTTAAATGTATATATGCGTTCTTATTTATATGCAGTGCGGATATATAGAGACGCGGCGGCGGTCATATACAATGTTGCACGGGGTGGTGGGGGTAGATAAATCTGAAAATTTACTGCGTTTTCGTTTGTTGCTAAAATTAACTTTTTTTTAAAGAAATTCAATTGCACTGACCTTGGTATTTTTTTTTTCTAGAACATGTTTTCCTTGTTGAAATATTTATCTGCGGTTTTTTTTTATTATTTTGAGGCAGACAAAACATAGTTTTTTTTAGATTTTATTAGCCCAATCTTATATTGTTGATCTTTAATTTAAAACACAGGAATTTGCTTTGTTGAAAAGGATTTAGCGGTGAGAACAGCATGGTGAACTGCAAAGATTTAGACCAATTATTATACCAAATATTATACCAAATATTAAACCAAATATTAAACCAAATATTAAACCATATATTAGACCATATTTTAGACCAATTTGACCAAATTTTAAGTCTTCTGCGTTGAAGTTAATAGAAAGACATTTATAAAAAAAACTTTTGATTTTCCAAGTGGTGCAATACATAACCTCTATAACTGTAACCGTTATTATTAGACACTACCCATAGGGAAACAAATTAAGCAATTTCAAAAGTACCAAAGACTATTCGTATGTAATTGGGGGACTTTGGAAGCTCGCTCACATGTTTTTATCAATTTTTTTTGTAACGTAAAATACATACTCTATACTTTAACGGTTGCCATAGATTCTACGGGAAGGAAGAGGTACGACTTGAGGCAAAATATGTCCGCTGGCAGCCTGTTAAGAGTCCTATATGGAACACCTTAATTAGGGTGTGCATTGATATGTTGAGTCTGGTCTGATTGCTCTAGATATCTCTAAACTGTTGGATAGATTATGGAATCCTGGTCTACTAGCGAAATTCCAACACTTCTCTTTCGGGTCGTTCAATCAAGGTAGCATTGAGTAGTGTTACATCTAAACGAGATTTTGATTTTAAACACGTTTTCTTTACATTACTTAGAGTAACCCGAGGCGGATATTTTCTAAGAAAAATTCTTTATCGTATTTGAAGCTTTAAATATGATTGTAACGCGGGCTTGCCTGAATTTTCGCATTGCACCGAGTATGCAAAAAATTCAGGGCCCCCATACACGGTCAAATTGGATGTACATTCAGATTTTCATCAAACACATGCTCGCAATGTATTTTGATCGGCCAACCAGCTCACAATCGATAAATTTAATTGTACATCCAATTTGACCATGTATGGGGGCCTTAACATAAAATAAGATTGATATCCCTGTTGACGTTCTAAGACCTGTGAGAATGCAATAGGTTAGTAAGAGTCTGGTGGGACCTCCATGAGGAAGCGTCAAAAAAGTTCAACTGCGCAGTTAAAACTTATTCTGGATCTTAGTGACGCATGCCTTCTCTCGTCAATGGGTATAATTTCCGCTGCCATGCACGCCGCATGGTTGGATTTGGTCCTTTATGCGCAGCACGCCCGAAGGATTCTTAAGCTGGATACAGAGACATGCGTACGTCGGTGGGTGCAATGATTGATAAGAAGCGCGTGCCTTCAAGTGCAAACTGACGTATAATTACGTAAACGGAACCCACGTAACGTAAAAGTAGGTCTACTTCCAGCTTTTCGCCATTTTCGCATTCGCTATAGTCGCTACACCCAAACACAAGCACACACAACAGACACATGCATTCGTCGCTTAGATTTTTTAGTTACTTGTAAAAGACTAGACGTGACTCAAATATGCAAGTGCCTCTCAACGAAAATCCGCAGTATACAGCACACGCACTGTACGCGCACACACGTATCTTTCTCCATCTTTTTTTTCTTTTTCTTTTTTATGTGATAGACTAGAGGCTTAGGGAAAGCCCCTTTGTACTGTTAGACAATCTATTTTTTTCGCATAGATTGTCAAACAGCAGCTCTAGCCGGAAGATAGAGAGTAGAAAGAGAGAGAGAGAAGTAGGAAGGAGCTGCCACAGCCTAGCCGCGATATTTTTATTCCACCTACTTCCAACCATTTCGCGACTCTGGCATCGGGGCATTTTGCAAAACAACTCGCTGGAGTGTTATGCCTCCTGAAACGAGTTGAATCTCATCAGCCAACCGATGACATGCGCTTGGTGGAGCGGGGAAGGACTAGTGAAAGCTATGACAGGAGGAATCAAGAATGTAAAGAGGGGAGAAGAAAGAAGGAGAGTTATGTGGGTGGGAAAGTGGAAAAGGCGAAGGACCATGGGGCTGGCCGGGATTCGAACCCGGGACCTCTGGGAATAGTAGTCAGGCGCCTTACCCCTAGACCACCGAGGCCCCCAACCGAGGTCCTCCATTTTCTGCTGTTAGCCCTTTTGCTCAATGCCGCTGACCACTGGTACTGCGTAACCCTAGACTGAGCTAACCACCCTTGCCATCAGAAGGCGACGGATCGGCCTGAGCTCCACATTGGAAATGCTGCACAAATTGCGGACGCTTTATCCGACATTCCTCCAAGTGTATTATAAAATTAAGTTGCTGACTAGCACGGTAACAGTTTTGTGTTCAGCAAACGGCAGACTTTGATATCTCAGATAGGTTCGTTCGCGCATAATTCGATCCCATCGAGTCGTACGTCAGTACATTGTGATCCACAGGAGAGGTCCCAGGGCACCACATGTTGATCTGTACATCATCGACCACATGTTATTCTGTACACCATCGACCCGGGGGTGACCTACCTTCTTTTCTTTTTAAGAATAGTTGTTACCAAATAACAGTTTCGGAAAAGGGAATGTGTTTGTCTGACGACTATCCACACGGGACCAACACGATTCGCCGGCTATGCAAAGATGAACATCGTTCGGGATGTCCAGTGCAAATCATTACGTTATGGCAGTAGGGGGAAGCGTCTCGTTTTTGACATCTGGGAAACGCTCGGAGTGATGACCACGAGTAGGCGGCGGAACAAAAGTCTTAGTTAGGGCACCAGCAGGCCAGAAGCCAGGATCCAAAAGTATCTCGGCAGTGCAGACAAAACAAAAGAAGCAACGGGCTTGCCACTGTAACTACAAAAATTCACTGTTCCCTCATTTTTAACAACGAGGACGTTAAGGTAAACCAGCGAGTGTACTAATAAAAGGTGTTAAAAATAGTATGCTGAACCTTTTCACCCCAGAAAATGTTGCCAACCGCCACGCCGCATATTTAAGCAGGGTTCAGTATAGTCAGAGCCGGCGCTTAGGTTTTGTTGCGCCCGGTGCATTATGCCATATTGCGCCCCATTAGCTCTTCATTTTTTGATCGCAATGAAGGAAAATGAAAAAGGACACAATTCCTTTAATAAATCAAAATGAAGTCACGGGAACACTTTTTCGATTTTTTTTTAAAGATTTTCTGAAATTGGGCGCTCGTCCGATTGCGCCCGGTGTAAGTGCACCAGTTGCACCTATGTAAGCGCCGCCCCTGAGTATAGTCTAACATGTAAACTTAAGTTTCACACAATAATTTTTACAAAATCACTTTGCACAATTCATTTCATCGCAACAATGGCCTCTTTACTCGCCAGACTTGATCCGATGGAATTCTTCATAAATTAAAATTTGGAAGCTAAAGTTTCAATAAAGTGGCGCGAAAATACGGACTGTAGATTTGCACCACGGGACCTGGCCTGACCACGGTTGAAAGATGATTCGATGGCATCTATTGAGAAAGCCTAGGCTCTTTTTGCCGATTTCAAATCTGTGATTATTCCAACGCATATCTTCGGCTAGTAACATTTCGGGTGACTGACGGGCCTGATAATGATTCTATAAATATGTTATCCTTTTTTTTCTGTTAATAAAGATTCGAAAATATTATTTTGTAATAGTTATCTCTACTGCGACATTAAGAAATTATATGATTATATGTAGTAGATTCTAAATTTTTTCCGAAATACGTATCTGACGCATCGAGTGCACTAGCTACTACCAAATATCAAGTAAAAATTCTTAACAGATTGCCGCTTTTTATCAATAAATTAATAAGCAAATTATCAATACGGAAACAGTCATTCGTCTATGAATTGCAGCAAATAAAAAATTGAAAACATTTGTATGTAAATAAAAAATATGAGATAATAAACTTACAAATAATGAATGAATAATAGAAAAATTCCGCTCTTCACGAAGATTGTGAGATATATTATTTTTTTATCGCGGACCTTGAATTTTCCTCCCCTCGGACCATCCCTCATTCAAAAAGCGCTTTTTTCTGCGAAACTTTATTTTTTTAATACTTCTATTTATCAATATAGACTGTCTTGAAAAAAACGTGAATATTCGTTAAATACTTAACTAATAAACAAGATTTTTTTTCGTTCTACATGTTTGCATTTTGCGTTCTGTTTTTCGGCGTAAATTTGGTTCCCAGTCGTGAATGTTTATAACAAATGGCAGCCATGCCGCACCGCCCCAAAGCACCCCCCACATGCAGTAAGATCGTGCATAGGTGCTGCGCTGCTGGGTTGGCGGCGCAAGGTGCTAATGAATACAAAGAACGTCATTCTGCGGAGCGCACAAAAAATGTAATCACAAGAAAATTATCTAGAAACACGCCAACAAAAAACGGGGTGCGAAGCAGCCGAAAAATATGGGTCAGGATCACACGGCGCACGTTGGCAAAAAACACGCGCATCGCAAAACGCGGAAAATATTTTTATCTTTTGCTCGTATCACAGAACTCGCGCACACACACGCAAGAACTCGCGATTGTTATCTCTATAGAAGTCGTGTGCTATCAGTTCCATAGTGCTGCACTCTACATTTTGGGTGTTGACATTCTCATTCGAGGGTTGATGGCTGCAGGAGCGCTATGGAAGATTATAATTGCGCGCCTATTCACAGAAACTATCGCTCGCTTGTGTGGTGGTTGCGGCTGGTATCGGCGAGGGCTGCGGGGGTAGCCATTTGTGAAATTATAGTATATGTGGCGCTTTGCGAGCCATACGTAATCGAACCCGAGCCCTAATTAGTGATAACGAATGGAAAACAAAATCGAATGAAATGAAATTTTTTTCGGCGCATACATACATGTATGGAGAGCCCCGAAACATATGAGGAAGAGTCAGAATCCAGATTAGATAATTCCGACAATTTTTGATGATGGTAGTTTGTTTTTTGAAGGTAGGGAATTTTTTCGGCGATTTTTAATGATTATAAGAAAATTTGTTTACGTTTTGCGATTTATACGATTCAATGCAGATTGGAATTGGGGAGTTAATTACTACGAATTTCATGGTATTTGCTTTTAATGGCTTATCGTCATATTTCGTGTTGTTGTTATATGAGCATAGGGAAGCATAAAATTCTGAAAAATAATATGAAATTACTTAAGATTGCAATTAAAATTCACTCAAATACGAGGGCCAATAAGTCCTTAGAAAAAAAACATAATTTTTCGTCATAATGACGCATTTAGATCTATACAATTTACCCAGCGTTTCTCCGACTTTTTTAAGTCAGGTCGATATTATACAATTTGCATTGTAAATGGAGCTGTGTGTGATGTGGCACTATGCTGTTGGAAGCACATGCGATGTAGGGCCGTCTAGATGATTCAATTCGTTCAGAAGATAATTTTCATCATGTCACAATTGATCACCAGTAACTGATACAGTTTTGCTTCCAGCATCCACGAAGAACGGTTCTACGATAGTGGCTGCCAAAACGGCGCTCCATATAGTACCTCTATGAGGGTCCATGATCGTTAGTCGAAATGAGCCTCGTCACTTATGATGATCTTTTACCAAAAATGTTAATCGTCTATAATGACCTGTAAAACTCGTTGTTGCGGCGTTAGATGCTCCAAAATAAATAGTCAGCACTATTACTATCAAAAGTGAACTGACAAATGACAACCAAACCAAAATGGCGATCAAACAAAACTGCCCTGAAATATAAAACGCACCCTTGTCAGTGGCATAGCGTGGATGTCTGCCACCAGAGGCGACGTACTCTAATTTTATAACAAGCACGCAGCTAGCACGCTTAGCGTACAAATAAGTATGTCACAAAAGTAATGCAACCTCCCGCCATAGGCCTGCACTCTTCCGCCACAGGCATGCATGCTCTCGCCACAGACACGAAAATCTAATATTTATTCGCTAGACGCATGCACTCTCCCTCCAGAGGCATGCACGTTCCTACCGCAGGTTTGCACGATCCCGCCACAGGCATGCACTTTTTCTAAACTAAAAGAAGAAAAATTGTGGCTTTAAAAATGGAAAATTATCTTAGGCTTATTTGTACTCAAGCGTGCGGGCGTCGCGCAGGCTAGTGCGTTCCTACGACACGCTAGGTGCAGGCGAGTTTCATTTTTACTCGAAGGACTGGCATTTAAAATGGTACAAGTTCCTCTGGAGTGTTCTGATGGCCCTCTTTTTCCACAAGCCCGATCTTCTTGGCTTATCTAGGACCCTTTGTCATACTGCCTTTAGTCTTTGGAGGGGCTTTGGACGTTTGTCGAAATTAAAGGCCGAAGGAGTCTTCGTTTTTCGCCCCGCTGTCAGCTTCGCCACAGGTTCCTTGATACTTCCTACAGCTGCTGTGGTCGGATCTGGTACATCGCCAGATGGTCCTAGAGTTGGGCGAGTGCAGGTCTGCCGTCAGAATGCCCCTTCAGCGAACTTTCGGCATTATTCCCATCCTTGGTATTCATAGAAGCATTGGCAAATACCATTTCAGAACCTGAGGTCTGATGGTCACCCAAAGATTCCTACCTTATGGCTGTTTCTTGCGAAGATCCTTGAGGCGAGTTGGCGCCTTGCTCACTTTGGTTCTTTTCTGTTCTGGGCGGTCCCGAGTTTCCTCCCTAAGCGAACTTTTTTCAGCTCAGTTTCCCCGAGGGCTTTTTCAAAGCTTTTTCCATGGCCGTTTCACTGGATAGGTCTTTTGCTTCGCCTTCTTTAAAGCGCTTCCTTTGGCTATTGGAGAGCTTGACAAACCCAGGTTTATCCATCCATCTCCAGCTGTTGTGGGACATAGCCCTTCTTTCAGTGATATCGAGACTAAAGGCCCCCATACACGAAGGCTCCTTTATGGCGCCATTCCATTGTCCCGGGTTAAAATTGATCCTTCATATTGATCCTTGAAAGGCTTTGCTCTAGGTCACGAGTCCATCCGAGTTTCCCAACATAACACGGTGAGGTTTTGGAGTGGCCAGGCGACATTTGGATTAAAGCATCGCTCGTGCGGCCGGAATGCCATCCTTTAGGACACTTAGCAGCCCCCTAGAGGTTAATATACATATGTTTTAATACCATTCATATCGTTATGTCTGGTACATTGGGCATGAAACGCATCGTCGCAGTTCCTGGTTTTAGCCCTAGGAAAATGTTTTGTGGCTAATGTTGCTGCACTCTGATATGCATTTCTTATCTTACTATTCGATCTTTCGCCCTTCCAAACATATCTGATGATATCGCTGTCAACGCTTGAAAGCTCGATACACTAATATACGGCAATCGAACGACAAGCTCGATATAGTATCGCTTGTCATATATGAGAGCGCTGCCATCAGCTATTTCACAGATACAGAAGCTTGAAATTGGTAATACTGCGAGTGCTGGATCCTATTGGGGGGTGTCATAGTAAAGTATATAAAACTCTGTTTTGCGACCTGCTGCAGCACAACCTGGAGCGCAAGAATGATGATACTCGGCTCCATGTGATTATACTCGAGTCAATTCGCTCGCAAACCCCAATCTGATCTCTCCCTTGGATCCTAGCAGATTACCGAACAGAACTTATGTTAATCTTGTCTTATTTAGTGTAATTGAAAGATTCAAGAAGCACCCTACACTTCAAGCATGAAATGTAAGCTACACTGAATAGTAATCCGTTACTATTCATTGTAGCTTATATTCAAAGAATCTGCTCTACGGCAAATCATACGTCCAATAGCAACCGGACCATGAATTTTTACTAAATAGTAGCACTATCGTTTCACAACAATCTTATATTTTATAAAGACACTTATCGAAGGAGTAGAGGCTTATCCACAGATATTAATCATTGATATAAAATAAATTACGTTTATCCTTTACCAGAAAAACACAATCTAGACATTTCTCCCCACACAAATATCCTGTGTGAAATTTTTACTTAACTTACTTATTTTTTGGAGCACGTTTTTATTAAAGTAAAATCTTTTTCTAGTAATTTACTTCACGCACGTACACAGCGTACATGCTTGACTGTCCAAAATTACTTAATCTGCTCGTCCATCACAAGCTGCTGAAAGATGGATAAAGTGTGCTACTATGTCACCCCATTCAGTTGGCACGTTGGTGGCCAGCTGGCTGAAGTGCAAAGGGCCAACAATATGGCCCAACAAAATACTTGCACACATGTATATGTATATATGAAATATTATAACATATATGTATGTATCACCCATTGGTAACCTATCCCAATAAAAAGGGAAAAAAATGATGAAAAAAAAAAATGTCATAATCCTATTGATTAAGGCGTTACACAATATCCTTAAAGTTGTGAGACAGCTTTCATCACCACTCCCATTTTCATCCCCCATATCCCTTTGGATCAGGAACGACCGACAAATAGGAAAAGTACGTAATAATGACGGCAGGGAAAAAAAACAACACAACCAGGGCAACGCCGACGACTACGACTACAGCAACGGGCGAAAGAAGTAAAACAACCTGAAGACCTTGAACCAGGGAGAGGAACACTTGTTGTTTGGGAATTTCTTCAGGACTCCTTGTGTACAGCTCACAAGGACAAAAGAGTGCCAAGCAAGAATGATAGGACGACACAAAGGCGGTATATTGCCATAGAGATGGAAAAATGTGTGCTTCTCTTCCATCAAGAAAATAAAAAAAAAATACAGAACAAGAACGGGAAAAATGCAGGGTGAACACAAGAATGAACAATATGTGTTGTTCATCGCTGACGATAGGGGTTGGCGGCGATGGGGATGTATGGTAGGATCGCGCGCTCTTCGGGGGGAGATGCCGAGTGGGAATTATTATTTCAGTAAGTAAACAGCTCCTTAAAGCCTATAAACGTAAAACTTCTCTACCTACAATTCCTGATATATACAAGTCAAGAAGAAGAAAAGTGAACGAAGAAACACCGGAAAGCTTCAAGGTAGAAAATTCTACAACGGCAACAACAACAGCAATAATAACAACACACCAACAGCAACAACAACAAAATAAAGAAATCTTGTGATACCTGCGGCTCCCATGGATTTCCAACTTGTTGTCCAGGTGAATTTTCCGTCGTTGATTATTTTTCAGGATTTCGTAAAATTTGTACCTTCGCCGTTGGCGTTTTTATTGCTGCGCTCTACTCCCATAAACCCCCCAAGAGAGCAAAACACAGTCCTCTCGTCTTCAGTCGTCTTCTTCCTTTCGCTATTTTTTCCACAATATTTTCTTATTTTTTTCATATTTTTTTTAGTGAAACGAAACTTAAGGAAAAGCTCTTGGAACAACAAAAACAAAACAAAATATAAAAATAAAAGTCAACAACAACTTGATAAATCTAGAGAGAGAGAGAGCGCCAGAAAAAAATAAAATTGAGCTCAATGGGCGCGCACTTGTTGGGAATTTGTTGATGACTTTTTAAGGTTTCTGTTTCTGCTTAAGATATTGTCCTTGAAAATCCTTGTGATATTGTAATGGTGATGAAGAAAATGCAAAATAAATAAAAATATACTCCTTGTTTGGGATGTTGGAGTCTCGATCCTCGAAGGCTCTTATAATAGGGAGATTGAAAAGCGCTTGAAAATATGAAAAGCTCACTTTAAATATTTTGTTTATTGCTTAATTTTCTTGTTTTTTTGAACATTAATTGCTTCAATTGGGTTTTGGATATTACGAAAATAGTATTCTGAAAACAAAGGATGAAAAATTCTAAATAGGGCAGTTTGTTAGTTTAGAACGCCCACGACTTATTTTGTTTACTTCAAGCCCTCTTTTTTGCGCACTCTACAGACTAGAAATTTGTTTCCAAATAGAAAAACAATCCAGCCTCTTGAAATCCTTTCTTCCACTCTCGAGGTTTCGCAAGTTCTCTATAGTGTATACCAAGTCTTCTTCTAGAACGGCATCTATCCACAACTCATCGAACTCCGGTTGCTGTCACGGATAGCATATCTACAGCAGAAGTAGTCGGCAATACCAACATTAACAACTACCAATTAACGAAACATAGTCCCACCACATCGGCTTCATACCCCAATTTTATCCGAACCCACATTAACATCGGCGGTCATTCTTATACAGATACCAGCGATATTCACTTTCACGATTCCGCTTCCATCTCATCCAACGGCTAAAGATTATCCCTTACTCAAACTCATCCTTTCACTTTATGCCCGTAGACTCCATCTTGCTATCCTCGTTTAAGAGAACGAGGGGTGTTCGATAATGTAAGGCTCTTCCTTCCATATGTAGGGACATCGTCTATCATTGCGAAGTATAGCATCACAACTGATGTTTCCGACTTTAATGGTCACAAATGGCAAATGAAAATAATGGTCACAAATGGCAACCATTATCTTTCTATTCTAAGAAGTTGTAATCTCCTAAAGCGAAAGTATTCTGCATTTCATCGCGAAAGTATTCTGCATTTCATCGCACACTACTCGCAGTTTATGCAGCAAAAAAACATTTCGGTATTTTGTTGAAGGAAGAAATTTTGTGGTCTATACTGACCACAAGCCTCTAATGCATGCCCTCCACACAAAGACAGAAAGATCTCCCCGCCAAACAAGCCCCCTGAGCCTAATTTCCCAGTTCCCAACAGACATCAGACATGTGTCTGAGAAATAAAACATTGTCGCAGATTATTTATTTCGCTCATTAGCGGCCGACAACGAAGACACAATTACCTTCGATTTGCAACATCTGGCGAAAGCACAAGAAGGTGACAAAGAATTATGACTCCAAGAGCACCCCAGTAGTAGCTCAAGGGTAAATCTAATACTCACACCAATCCCTTTACATACCCTCATCACTAAGAAAATTAGCATTCACATAGCTTGTTGCATCCAGGCATACGTGCCACGAGGCTAAGAAACTCACTAGGCTCACTAAGAAATATATTTGACCAGCGCTCAACAGAGACTGTAACAACTGGTCTATATCGTGTATAGGTTGCCAAAACTCTACATGAAACTCCACATGAAACTTTTAACCCACCAAATAATAGATTTGAACATATCCATATGGATATTGTAGTACCTATGCCCCCATCTCGAGGATATTCATATATCCTAACAATCGTAGATCGATTTACGAGATGGCCAGAGACATATCTAATTAGGGATATATCAGCTTCTACGGTGGCAAAGTATTTTGTCACCGAATATGTCCCAAGATTTGGCACACGACTTGCACTTACAACAGATCAAGGGTCGCAATTTGAATCTAAACTAGTCCAAGATCTCAAAAGACTTCTAGGTACACATCGAATAAGAACAACCGCCTACAATCCACAAGCAAATGGTATGGTGGAGCGATTCCATAGAGAATTTAAAACGGCTTAATGGTAAGGCACAACACTACTCATTGGAGTGAAGATTTGCCCTTCACCCAATAAATTCGCTCGGCAAATAAAACCGATTTACAATGCTCACTAGTCGAACTTATCTATGGACAATATCTGAAGCTTCCCCAATTCAATTTCCATCCCAACGGATGAGAACCCGATGGAGCAACTAGTTTCTAACTCGGCTTCGTACACGCATGAAAGGCTTGCCGGCAACACAGCCCCCGCAGTCAGTACAGAAAGATGTGTACGTCCCGAACGCCTTAAAGAACACGTAGTACGTTTTAATACGTACCGATCGTGTTCGGAGACCTTTCGAACCACCATACGAACGACGTTTTCAAAGATTGCGAAAACATGGCACGGCACCAACAAGTCGATAGCTATAGACCAACTGAACCTGCTTTTAAATGTGACCGAGACGGAGAAGTAGCAACAACTCGGTACACTTCAGGTAACGCTGGCAATTTGAAATAACCGCTGACCTAGTAACAAAAGATCTTTCCACATACGCAGCTTGTGTAAGATCATCACATCAATCCCGCCCGACGACTACGCTAGATACTATCGATTGATTCTCTCCACAATCCCCCAACTTTAAAAAAAAAACTAGTGTTAGTCGAGATCGCTCCTTTAATCGACCCAACCCTTAACGAAAGGCGACACGGTTTCAAGAAAATCGTTCGATCCTGGCTTCCGATCTGTTATGTGGTATGAAGTTGTATATACGAACTTCAGCAAGATCTTTGACCGGGTCGACCACCATACATTAGCCACTAAATCGATAAAATACGGCATATCCTGCCCTGGAATGAATTAAATCATACCTAAACGGTAGAACACAGGCTGTTAGATTTCAAGGTTTCTTATCGAAGGAAATTGAGGCTGCTTCCGATGTACCCCAGGGTAGTCATCTTGGCTCACTTTTGTTCAATATATTCATTTCCGATGCATCCAGGAATTTGAAAGACAATCTACATTTGTTTTACGCAGGCGACCTCAAAATTTTTTTCTAATCCTTTAGTTTGCTGTAGTGTTTTTTTAAAAAGCGAAAACCAAGGGCAGTTCGTATATACATAGATTAACAAGTTCAGATGCTCAGTTTAAATTATATGTAGTATACTAAGCATCAAATAATCGATGTGGATCCACTACAACTATGTATCAACAAATCATTTGACTAAATTCTAAATTGTCTCATGCTTCTACAGAACAAGATATACTCATATGAGCTCTTTCCTTCTTTGGTTAAAGCCGTAAAAAACGAAACGAAATACTTGTTTCCGACGATAAGATAAACTGAAGGAAGCAATTGCCAGAAAGCAACTAAAATCAGTGCACAGGTGTGGTGTCATTATCCATCAAGATAACACGCCTGAACTTATACATATATCTTTAGCCTTCGAAAATCAAACTATAGTTAAAAAGTCGAGAAAGATAAAACATGAAATTCTCATAAGGCACAAACTATTAAATATTGCTTATCTAGAAAAGTAAGAAACCTATGGGACAACTAAATATGATAGACTCTGAAATGTTGTATGAAATTTCAGTCCCTTTCAAAAAAACTTTTACGAACTAAGTTGAGAGACTAAATTTACTTTCTGCAACTCTGATCCTAAAAACATCATTTCGAGTTACCAAAACTATTAGTACATGTCAGTCTACTTCAAAGATATTCACAACTTCTTTCTTGTTTCTCTATTTACGAGCATAAAAGTTATTTAAGCATTAATTTAAATTTTTGTGATATTGTATAAAAGTGCATGAAGTATACTAACGAATTTTATTATTTTATTACAGGAACAGTATTTAAGGCACACAAACTTATCTTGGCAGCATGTTCGAAAAAATTTGCCGAACTTTTCGAAACAGCACCAACAAATGGACAGTGCGTTGTTATATTGGAGGCTACATCACCTGAAAATATGTCAGCATTGTTGGAATTTATGTACAAAGGCGAAGTTCATGTATCACAAGAGGCTCTAAATAGTTTCCTTAAATCTGCTGAAAATCTGCAGGTAAGCTATATCTTTTCTGTTAAAAAAAAACATATATAACATTAAAAACGATCAAATATTCTATTTTAGGTTAAAGGTCTATCAACAGAGCACGGTCGATTAGCAGCTGCCCAATCACAATCACATGATTCACATCTGGATTCACCACAGGGCGGACGAAGACAACAAAGGAATAGTCTAGCTGGTGTTAATTCAGGGAATTCACATAACACAAGTGGTGGAAACAGTGGTCATTTAGGTTTAAGCAGCTTAAAGCAAGAATGCGATTCACTAATGCACCCAAGCAGCTCAGGTTTAGGTGGTATATCACCATACATGCCACCTATATATCGGCCGTTATCTTTTGACCCACCTCGAAAAAGACACCTGAGGAGTCCTTTTGCTGAGCAAGAGACCAGAGGTAGCGTACTAAGAGATGGCTCAAAAGGCAGTGCCGAAAGTGCAAGTCCAATCAACAAAGGATACAGGTCAACAAAACTTTTATTCTTCATTGTATCAATGATGCATTTTTAATGACGAATTATTATTTTTGTATTATAGACCTTCTAGCAGTGCGTCTTCAAATGCCCCAACGGAAGCTGACACTATGCAATCTGAAAGAGCCTCACCACAATCGAGGTATTTCAAGTTCCAAACCATATCTAGTTTACTCATAAGTCCATATAGCTTAACTAACCTAACAATATCCCCTCTTTTAAAACTATTTATCTGCTTGTACATTAGTAGATTCGAGAATCACAGCCCACCAAGTACAACAGCTGGTACTGGAAACGGTACTAGCGGATGCCAAGAAAGGACAGAAAATTTTAAAACAGAGCGAAATAACGGAAGTACAAACGAGATCAATGATGACGATAAGGATGAAAGGGAATCAAATGATGTAAGGATAGATAAAGAGAGCAGTACTAAAAGTTTTGCGTCTAAGGTATTATTCCTGCTTTTTCTTTTTTTGTTTAATTTTTTTTTTATGTTTCTTTAGTGAAAAGTATGTATGTATATAAAATTTATATTTCGGCCCAAGTTTTGTGTGTTATTAATTTTTTTTTATCATAATGAATTATAAAAAAAATGATTATGGATAAGAAAGTGAAGAATTAACAATTCAAGGGTAATATTTTTTTACATTTTTGCAGTACTTTTAAGCTTACTTTATGTACTTCTTCATATTAGGATGATCTAGTAGAATTTGTGACTAAACGATGTTAAACGCAACTTTATAGCATTCATGATTTAGTTCGTATACTTCCGACTGGCACTAGAGCGTACATTTCTTAGTTAATATTTCATTAGATCATCAAAACCACAAGTTATCAGTTTGGCCTCTGCTTATTATTATTCTTCAAGGCCTGTTTGTGCTCTAAAGACTTTATTTTAAATGGGCGCCAGAATTAACGACCAATCTCATTTATTTTAACTTGATTCAATAATCATCAAACAACCATCTCTGTTTTCTCTGCGGAAAAGATCATCGTAGGTACATCGGAAACTCCTGCCCATCGATTCCATAGGTCTCTAACCCAACAAAAATACACCCGCTTATAATCTGCTCTTTCTGCGTAACTGACTAGTTGCTATGGCGATTCTACTGGCATTTCTTTACCTTTCACTTTCTTTAAACTGTTCTATTGTTTAAGGTTTTGGTGGATGACCTTCAGCTCCACTAACACCCTTTTTCTACACATCCTACGACCTCATCATCTGCTTCATGGTGTTCTCCGGGGTTAGCTTCGGTGACTGTTTTCATCACAGTCTTACGACCGGAATCCTCGGTCATTTACAGAAGACATGCTCCGAATCCTCTTTATCTTCCAAGCATTCTGGGCAGAATGTTTCATCGTCCAACCTGAAGCAGCGGTGACAATATGCCCTACAATCTCGTGCGTCCACTCAGGAACTGCGTAAGCTAGTAACTCACTTTACTTACTCCATGTGGGATTAACAAACGGCTGTTTTCATTTAAAAAAGTGACCATTCTTGAATACAGCTTTGATTTGATTCGTTAACGTACTTGCTAAATTTTGGGGCATCTTGAAGATTCAGTGGCAGAATATTATAAGATTCAGTTAGTATTCTTTATCGTTGATTAAACTGGTTGTCTGTAAATAATAGAGCATCCATCCTCCCCAACGCTGTTGTTTCACCATAACAGAAATTTTATTGGCAAGTTTTTGCTTTAATATCTTTATGCATATCCTTTTCCTTTTTATGTTTTTAAACAATCACCAAAACTTCTGTTATGAAGAATTTAAGACTTCCATTATACATTGAATCGATTTTATATAAGAGTTTTTTGATTGATATAATAATGCTGATTTGTTGCCGACATACTCCTAAAGCAATTCTTTTGGTCAACAAACATTCATCTTTTTCTTCTGCCTCTTAAAGGGCTTGATCATCCAAATCACACGGTCCACTTCTTCCTTCATCGTTTTCTAAACTTATGTAACATTTGCATAGTCGTTGGAACTGTCTTTCACAGATAATTCATTCACTGAAGAAATCAATCAATACTTACTTTAATATTGCAATATCTTCAAATTATTAAAGCATGATATGGCAAAAATTTCTGTTGTTACGAAAACCAATCAATGACTATTCCTAAAAAAAAGAAAAATAAGGACGATTTGTGAAGCACCATTAAAATCAGTTTTAGCTTTTTCAAAAAAAAAAAAAGCTTATACAAAGGCTCTGTCCGTCTGTCTGTCCGTCTGTGACCTTCTTTCATCTCTGAAAGTACTGTCGCTACAGACTTGGGCCATATCTCAAATTGTAGCTCTTGACCAAGAGAGAGAAAATGGTCTGGAAATTCCAACCAGAAGTATATTTAACGACAAAAAAGAGTGAAAAAAATCAATGAACTACTCACTGATTTTTACTCCGACATATACACGTTCACTCTTTCTAGAGAGCAAATAGAAGAACAATTGCCAGATTTAACAGATATGTATGTCAAGCGTCTCAGGATTTCTACCATCAGCTATATAAAAGTCAATTGACGATCTAAAAATCGAAAAAAGTGCCGGAAATGATGGAATCAAAGCAGAAATACTAAAATTAGGAAAGAAGTATTGGTGAAAAGTTTGACCTATTTATTTAATCAAATTCTTCAAGAGGTACAGATACCGGTGCAATGGACTACATCGACTATAATTCTATTACATAAAAAATGAAATAGATCAAATATTATCGTCCAATAAGTTTGTTTTCTACTTTATACAAGCTTTTCTCCAAGGGTTGAATTGGCCGAATGCGAAATAATTGTGAGGAAAACCAACCTAGAGAACAACCAGAATTTAGAACAGGATTCTCTACAACTGATTATCTGCAAATAATAAACCAATTTTCAGAAAAGTGTACGGAATATCAAAAAAGTGTACCTCCTTTTTATTGATTTTTCCAAAACATTCGATATCATCGAACATGTGCCAATTTGCGAAATAGCTTAAAGAACCAAGGATTTCAGCATGGTTTTATCAGAATTTTAAAAAAGTTGTACGATAACAGTTCCGCAAGCATTACATCAGACGTAAAAGGCAGTTCGGTTCAACTTGGAAGATAAGTTAGGCAGGAAGAGCCCCTTTCACCAACACTATTTTCCTCAGAGGAGATATTCTAGATGTTTGATTGGGAAGCTAATGGTATAAATATAAACAGCGAAAAATTGAAAAATCATCGTTTCGTGGATAACATATCGTTGGTTTACAAGCAGAATTCACTACGTACAATTTTTCAAGTTTTCAGTTTTTTATACTAAAGTAAGTCTTATAATGCCAACTTTATACTGGCAATACCTTATAGCCCGCACACTAATATTGTTAAGGTTTTTAGGGGGTTAGTTTCGGATTTACCTTGTCCATAATGACACAAAACTACCAAATCATTTCTGCCAAAACTCACTAATTCGTTGCGTTTTTTTATTTTAATCTAAAAATCCAGTATTAGAATTAAATAATTATTTCAATTCTTTTGTAAACTAAACTAAGAAATCTAAAAAACAATGTATACTGAGCTGATTACTATTATATGCCATTACAAAATTTTCAGAGACACAAACATCTTAAATATCGATTTACTAAAAACTATGGTTTTTGACTTAGTGAGTTCTGCTTTTAAACCCACGATATGCCTTGTGGGAAATTCTTTTGAAGAAATAAAAATGATGTTAAACCAACTTTGGGAGAAAGGTAAAAATGCAGATTTGAAAATAAACAAAGAAAAAACTAAAATACTAACTAATTCTGGAGAATTAGATTTATATCTAGAAAACGAAAAGTTGGAATATACCGAGGATTTCATCTATCTAGATCAACTAATATCCTTTAAAAAAGCCAGATAAAGGAAATCGATATAAGAATAACCAACGGGTGGAATTAACTTCTTTCTTCTTTATTTGTTTCGTTAGCTGGCGGCCCGAGCGGGACGTCCCCGCAACGGATACGCTGCTGTCGGTGCCGCTGAGTCACGAACTCCATTCACGATTCATTCTCAACTATTGAGCTTAAAACACATATTTTACTCATGATCATGATGATCGCGAATGTATGTCCAACTCTATTAATAACGACATTGAACTGATTCTAAAGTGGGGAGAGAAGAATCGTGTTGAATTCAACCCCGCCAAAACCAAGTATTGTCTTATCTCCAAAAAGAAGTTCAACACCCCTCCACCCTTGAAAGTGAATGAAGTTCAACTAATGGCCGAACCATCCTTACACATCTTAGGCGTGACATTAGCCAAAGACTTGCGATGGAATGACCACATATTCCAAATCGCCAAACAAGGATCTGTGCTTGGGATTTCTTAAGAGGTGTAAGTTCCTCCTCCAGACATCGGCCCGTGCTGTTATTTATAAATCCTACATTCGGCCTCTTCTCGAATATAACTCCCTCGTTTGGGGCGGCGCTCCAATAACCACCTTGGCATGGTTAGATAAGGTCCAAAAAAAGGCCCTTAAATTAATTAATGACGATACCGCTTGCTCCACCATCGACCCCCTCAGCCACCGTAGGAATGTAGCAGCACTGACAAAATTTTATCGCTACTATCATAGTGACTGTTCCTCCGAGCTAAACGCTCTCCTGCCTCCACGGCATTCTTATACCCGCAACACCAGATTAGCCCACTCGTCTCATTCCCTCCACCTGCAACTCCCCCTTTCAAGCACTCAACAAGATATGAATTCGTTTGTTAATAGAACAACTCGGCTGTGGAATAATCTCTCGCAGTCGGTATTTCCGAGCTCCTACAACATCCAAGAGTTCAAACGCAGGGTTCATCACCACCTTCTTCAATTCCCTCCCGTTCCTTTATAACCCCTCCAACCCCCCCCCCCCCCCCCCCCCGTACTAAGCTTACTGCTAGACATTGCACCATGACGTGACAAATGACATCACGGACTAGTAGTACAAAGGGTGCACTGCCACATAAAAAAAAAATATATATAAATTTCTTCTTCTTCTTTAAACTCCTTTAATCCCTCATGGGACAGGCGGAAACAGTTGCCCTCCAGCGGACTCTGTTTTGCGCGACAGCTCTTAGCTCCGACTCCGACCAGGATCTCCCAGTTGTTGCGGCTTCTTCTAGTAGGGTTCTCCTCCACGTTGTTCTAGGTCTTCCTACTCGACGGGAACCTTGCGGATTCCAGTCAAGGGCCTGTTTGGCTAGATTTTCGTTTTCGCGTCGCAAGGTGTGGCCAACCCAATTCCATTTCCTTCGCCTGATTTGGTCGTCTATCCTTTCTTGGCCGGCACGGCGCCATAGTTCTTCGTTTGAAATTCTATCTTGCCAGCGGATTTTTAGGATACGACGAAGGCATCTGTTGATGAAGACTTGTAGGCGCCCTGTGATGAATTGGGTGACTTTCCATGTTTCGCAACCGTATAAATTTAGCAACAGAAAAATACCTATTTGATGGAGTAGTGCCGCCTGTACTAAGTTATGGTTCGTAAACATGGAGACCACTCATTTCAGCGAATGAGAAATATCTTCGAGGATAACAGTCTTTATAGACATAATTGAAAGAATTTGCCATTTAAAGTAAGGTAGATTAAAAGGTGGGAGGTGGACAATACAGGTAACAAATTGGACACCAAGGCATGGAAGAAGAAAGGTTGGAACACAGTTGAAGAGATGGAGAGATAACACTGAACGCTATACAGGAAACTGGAATCCGAATCAGACAAAGTTAATTGGAAGAAATTGGGCAAGGCTTTATCCCGTTCAAATTAAGAACAAATTATATTGTTGCATAGCCGAGTTGTTCTAATTCCATACAAACTTTTAGACAGATTGTGTGCGAAAAAAGGGATCTTTAGCGATACAATTTGCTTAAGGCTGCTACATTCTTATAGTGACTCAAAGGGTAGACTCGATGGAGTCGTAAAAGGTGTCGTACTTGTCAAATATCGGACTTGTCGATTGTAGCCTTGAAGAAGCTTAAAAATCCTAAGTTTGGTGATATGTAATCCATATCTACCATCCAGAATCTCCTACTGCTTGCCATCTTTGACAAAATTGTAAAGGCGATTGAAATTGAATTGATCGCATATCTTTATTTCTCACTGACAACTAAACTTTTCCATTTTCTACATTCTAGTTAGGGATATTACAGAAAGTATAGTCGTTAGGTTCATAGTAGTGATAAAATTGATCCTTGAATTGTTAATTTACACAAAAAATTTAATTACATTTTAACGAAACTAAGCAATTTATTTATTTTTATTTAACCTTTGGCGCAAAACTTTCAAAATTTATTATTTATTTTTAGTTATTTAGTTATTTTTATTAATAACAAAATAAATCAAAATTTCTTTATTTTATATATATATTATATTAATTAAATGGAAATTCTCATTTTTTAATAATATATTTTTTTGCATAAAAATCGAAAAAAAAAATCCATTTCCCGTTTTTTATTATTATTAATAATAGACCGGAGCAGAAGATTTACGAGTAAAAATGGAAGTCGATTATTCACCACAGCCACCAACATCGAATACAGCACCACCGACACCGACTGCTTTAGTAGATTTTAAAGATTTCAAAACAACAGATGGTAGCGGATTACCAGGTGGTCTAGCTGCATCAATTGCACCAGCTGATATGTTAAACGTGTGGAATGCAACTAAATTGAATAACAAGAACAGTGGGACCGTGAATACAGCAGACGGTAGTAATGCATAATATATTATTAATATAAAATTGATTTAATTAAAATTTATATTTTTTTTTTCTTCTTTCTTCCCGATTATTGTTTCGAAATTTTGAATTTTTTGGAAATGATGATATTATAGGAAAAAAATTAAAGTGCCTGTACTGTGACCGCTTATACGGATATGAAACAAATTTACGTGCCCATATACGGCAACGTCATCAAGGTATACGAGTACCGTGCCCATTCTGTACGAGAACATTCACCCGTAATAATACAGTACGACGACATATTGCCCGCGAGCATAAGCAGGCAATTGGCATAAATCAATTGCAAGTGCAGGGACAAAATCATAGCCAATAGAAATTTTGTTTTGTTTAAGAAAATGTATTATTTTTTTTTTTGTTTTTAAAAGTTTTTTAAAGCAATTTTTATTGTGTATAGAATTGCAATTTTTTTTGCAAGCAAAAAAAAAATAAAAATAAGAAATTGTTTTTGTTACCATTTTTGTCAATAGTAACCGATTTATATATAAACAAGGAAAAATAGTAATAATCTATATGTCCCAGATTTTTTTTTAAAAATACAAAAAAAAGATATAAAGACAGGATTATTAAAAATACAAAACAGTTTATATTTATATATATATACATAGAAAAGAAAGAAATAACTATTTTGTTAAGTTTTATTATTATTTTTCTGATTATTATTTTTTAAAGAAAACTACAAAAAATTATTATTTTTACCAATTTATTTCCTGTGAAACAAACAAAAAAATAATGCTTATATCCGACTGAAAATGGTTTTCAGGGTGCTAATAAAATGAAAAATGTTATAATATAAAAGAAACAAAGTAAAGAATGAAAAACAAAATAGTATAAAATAAAAGCAAATGAATAGACAAAAAAGGAACATTTACAAAACAAGTTAAAAAAAGCAAAACATAGTTGAAATAACGTCTGAACGTTTTTGACTGGTTAAAACAATAGTTTTTTTTTATATATATAAAAAACAAATAGAAAATTTTTTTATTTATATATTTTTTTTATATACATTTTTATTTTTCTCCCTTTCTATATACACACACAAAAACATACATACACAAACTCATTCATTTTTTTTCTCATATTAATAAATATCTCCTTAATTTACATACATACAAAACAAACACAGAATTTTACAAAATAACAAAACTTCTTTCACCACAAGTGTCATTACAATATCTTAAATAAATGAAATATTTATTAATTAATTAATTAAATAAAAATAATAAAAACAAAACAAACAAACAAAACAGAAATAAAATTCGCTTAAAACAAAAAAATATATAAAACGAAACCTGAATTAAAAATGTTAACAATTTAAGATTGCAAAAAAATATTTTTTAATAAATATTGTTAATAAAATAAAAATACAAAATGAACGTATTTTTTTGTGTTTTATCACACAAAAAAAATAAATAATTTGTTTATGTATTTTTGCAATCTTAAAATAGTTAAAAAATATATTAAAAATGAAACACAAAAAAAATGTTACTTTATTTTTTGACTGATTTTAAAATGCTTTTTTATTAATAAAAATGTATATTTCTGTGTTGTAAATATAACTTAAAACAAAAATATAACTAAAATTGCATATTCATACTTGATTATTATAATAAACAAAATCCATGGTGAATTTTTATTTTTTTAATAAATCACTTTTGAGCGATTATTAAATTAAATTATAAAAACAAGTAAACAAAAAACATAAAATTGGTTGCATTTTTTAAAAACAGTTAAAAATAAAGTAAAAACCAAAAAACAAATTAAATAATAATAATATTAAACAAAAAAATAAATTAATATATGATAAATATTTAAAAAATGAAATAAAAAAATAACAGAAAACTCAAGTACCTGCAAACAGAACTCTTATTATTAATTAATTATAGAAATAAATAAAGAAAAAGAAAAAAATAGTAATAGTCTTTAAACAAAAATAATAAATAAATAAATAAATAAAAACATAAAGAGAGAAAACCAGCTTCTTTTACACGTTCAATATTCTTATTGGAAGAAAAGTAAAAATACAAAAGAGAGTAATAATCAAATATAATAAAGTAAATAATTAAATAAACTTTATTTAAAAAAAATATAAGTGGAAAACTCTTAAAAAAGTGAATAATTTTAATAATAATAAAAAGTTAAAAAAAAAAACAAAAAACATCAACATGTACAAAATATCAAGTGCTTATGCAAGAGAACCAGTGAAATATATTTAAACAATAATTCGCTTTTTTATATTTTCTATCCTTCACACATTTATTTTTATTTTTTTTTATTAATTTTTATCTACACTTTTAACAAAATAGAAAAACATTTATATTCATCATGATCTTATGAAGAAACTAAACAAAATAACAAATAGAAAAAAAGCAATAACCATAAAACCAAATATATAGCAATAAATATTGTTCAAACTCATCATACAAAATCCGTTTACAAATAAATGAATAAAGACAGAATATATTTTATAAAATATATAATAAATAAAACCCGGGTGCCTCAATAAACAACAACAAATACGTTTCATTTTTATTTTGTTTTTCACAAGTAATAAATATATAGAATAAATAAAAACTAATAAAACAAGAAAGAGATCTTTATTACATTATTATATACATACAAATTTTCACAATCAATCAATCAATCATCACACACACAAATAAAAACAACCAATCAAAAACGTTCATAAAGCAAGTTTATATTAAAGTATAAAAATAAAAAATAATAGAAAAAATAAATAAATATAAAACAGTCACAGAATTATCAACAAATCTCCTCCAAAAACATCTTTGAAAATCAAAAACGAAAAAACAAAAACAAACATTTTTCTGGCCATTTCAGTTATATTTAGAATCAAACTTGAAAATTATTAAACATAAATTTTTTAAAAAGAAAAAAAGCAAAAAAATAAATAAATAAAATTGATTTGAGAATATGTAAGCAAAACACAAACAAAAATAAAATAAAAGAAAAAATATGTTGTGTACTGTATAAAAAATATTATTAAATATGGGGACAATGACGTTTTTAGTACAAAGAAAATGTAAAAAATTTACTAAAAATAAAATAAAATAAAAAGTTCTAAAAAGAGAAACTTAACAAACCAATACCGAAACAAAGAAAAACTTTTTTTTATTAATAAATATAAAAAAAATAAAACTTAAGTTGAACAATATTTTTTTATTTGTGTGCATAAAAATAAAATAAAACAAAACAAACAAACAAGAAATAGAAATTAAAGTTACCGAATTAAGAACGAACTGAAACAAAACAAAACAAAATAAAAAAATAAAAACAAAACCATAGTGCAAAATAGGGTCAACAGATTGAAAACAAAGTTACTATAGAAAGAAAAATACAAACAAACTACAATTTTTATACTATTTAAACAAAAAATCAAAATACAATATTTTTTAATAATAAAAAAAAAACAATAGAATATTTATAAAAATATTTACAAAAATCAAAATATTAATAACAAAATGTCCATGCAAACAAACATACAAAAAAACAAATAGAAATTTTTTATAAATACAAACAAACAAACAAATTCATTACAACCAACAACAACAAAACCAGTTAACAATAGAAACTTTTTTTCTTTTATACTATTTTTTTTTAATATTTATACATTACATAAACAAAAATAAATTATTGTGTTTTCCATGTTCGTTCATATATACATTAATATATTTAAAAAAACAAAACAAATACTACTTTGCAATAGTGATAAAAAAAAATAAAACAAGTTATATTTATTAAATTTTTACAATATTTACACCAACAACCTCAAAATAACAGAATAATTATCAATAGAACTATAATATTTTTTTTTAAATAATAAAAAGAAAAATATTTTTATGAGTTAATTTTTAAGCCGTTAACAAAAAAAGAATGAAAATCAACTATCATATTATTTTATTTTATATACATACACACACAAAGTGAATTGTTTATTTATTTTATTATTACAGATATTAATTAATAATTTTTTTTTTTGTTAGCATCAAAGATACAGTTTCCTCGTAATTTATATAATTGTTTGATATATATATGGTGTCAGGAGATGTTTTTGGGTGGGGGTAGCAAGTGTTGGTTGTTGTTGGTAGTTTTATTATCAATAGCTTCGCAGCATGTTATCGGACGTGGATTTTTGCAACGTCCATCTTAAGAGCTGTCGGTTTATAGCGTGAAGTTTCCAATTTCTTAAATGTAGACCCCGCGCCAAAACAAAGGGGAATTGAGGAATATGTTGAGAATATAAATGGGCCTATAATTTGCGTTTTAAAAAAAACTGAGTAGTTACTTGACTCTCACGGCGCATCGAAACAACGATTTTGTTTTTAATGGCCCGGCCCATACCTAGGGTTCATGCATCTTCTTTTGAGGCTTGCCTTAAAGCGCTAGGCAATAGGCTTCCTCACATGGTGCATATTCATGGCAAGTAAAACTGGTTTTATATATGATAGAGTGAAGGGAAGTGAAGGAAGAACTTAACGAAACATTTCTCACGCAAAAGCAAACCCGCTTAACAAAGTTATTCCCATCTCTTGCTTTCCTTAGCTCTGTTTTTCGCTAATTAAATTTCATCTATAATGCATTTAAACTTTCCTGAAAAGTTTTCAAATATTACGTTTACATGCGTACTTGAAGTAGGTTTGAATTAACAAAACATGCATGTAAACTTGTCTTGACTTCAAGTATACTTGAGTCAAGTAAATATCAAAAAAATTTCTACTTCATTTGAAAAAAATCATGTAAACTCTTCTTCGATACTTGAAATTTTGCATGTGGTTTTTTACTTGAAAAAGAAGAAGGTAAAAACTATAATTGATACAGTGAATGCATACTTTTGATACAATCTTGAGATAGTTTATATTATAGTAGGAAAAGTCAAATATCAGTTCAAGTAAAACTCAAAATAATTTGAAGAGAACCAAAAACGCTAGTTGATATTTCAAGTAAGTTTTAAGTCAAGAACTCAAGATTGCATGTAAACGTAATAAAATTTACTAAATATAATTACGCCCCGTATTATTTCCGAGTTGTTAATAAAATCGGGTCTGTTCAACATATTTATGGCATCGTGTGAAGAGGCTCAATATCAGCTCTTGTGAGCCGCATCAGTTCGCGGTAGTTCCAGAGACCTCCTATCCTCCTTGTGAGTTCGAGTGAGGGAGACATATAAACAAAAACTTTGTCGGTGCTCGGGACAATTCGATTATTGTCCAGCACTGTTCTACACCCGGTGTCTCTGTGTCCGGCTGGCCTTTTGTTCATAATAATTTTTACTGTCCTGTCCTATCACTGCTACATTTAACATGTCCTACCCATCGATATCTGTTCATTTTTATATAGTTTTTATTATGTTTGAATCTTTGTACAACTGATACAGTTCATGTTTGTATCTTCTTTCCCATTATTTATGTAACCAAGTCTTACATTTTTTATTTCTTCTTCTTTGAACCGTTAGCTGGCAATCCGAGCAGGACGTTCTCGCAAAGGATACGCTGCTGTCGGCGCCGCTGAATCTCGAAACCCATTCATGATTCGTTTCCATTCTCGACGATTTTTGGCGATTTCGCGAGCCTCGATAACTGATAATCGTCGATTCTTTAAGTCACCCTCGATAAACTTTAGCCGTTTTTCTACGTTGCCGATCGCTGGATTCTCCAGCCTGCGGCACGGTCTCGCCAGAGAAGTTTACGTTGACGTTTTTGCATTTCTTCTTCGATCAGTGTCTGCTGATCGCATCTTTGTCTAACTGTCTCGTTTCGAGACTGATCGCGGAGTGAGACACCGAGAATCTGCATTCGCAGAATCATCGCATTTGGAAGACCTCGAGCTTGTTGACGTACGGTTTGATCAGTGTCCAGGATTCCGATCCATAAAGAAGAATAGGAAGGACCAACGTTGTACTGTCGTTTTGATGGTAATATTTGTTCGTTTCACATTTATTTACAAACACGGAAAAGTCTAGAGATAGTTTTCGGGGTGTAATCATATTAAATCGATTCAAATTTGCATAGCATGATCGCTTTTTCGATTTTCGAATAATTGGATTTGTGCCCGTGCTTGTGTCGAAGATCCTATCACCTTCATGTTTACATCCTGTCACACCTCAGGTTTATATAATTGTGTCATATCAATCTTCGTCTTGCTTGTGCATGCTACAAGATTTTTTTTAACAGATTAAAAAATTTAGAAAGCAATGTTGAGTGAACAAAGTTAATACAAAGGTCGCTTTCAAAAATTCGGCCGACCGCAGCAGTCCGAGTTGTCAAATACAAACGAATCCAAATTCTGTTTGTTTACAAATTTTAACTTCAGCTGAACATTTGACTTCTCCCACTGCTTCAGTCGGCTGAATGTCTGAAAGCGCCCAAGTCTTAAAGATACATATTAACGAAGGTGTCGTTTCCGACTTGTTTTACATAATTTTCTTCTGAAACCAAACGAATTTCTTGCTTCATATGTTAGTAAATGAAAAAACGTACCTACCTATATTTTTGGTTTCTTCGCTAATAATTACTGAACCAAGGTAAGTCTGAATAATTAGTTGGGATTCGTCCATTAATTACGTAAGGCGTAAGTGAATTAAGTAATATTTGCACCGACTTGTTAATTAATGTTCCATTCCTGTGTAATGATGTTCTTGTGATGACAGCTTCTAGGGCTATAACATAGGTGCTAGACCATCACCCTGTTTGAGACCTTGTTTAACGTGAAAGCCTTAAGTTAACGAATTTTGAACCCTTAACTGAGCTATTGTATCTGTTATGGTTACTTTTATTAGCTTCACTAATTTTCAGGTATCCTAAGGTCTACAAGGTTGTCAATGACTTTTTCCTTGGATATTGAATCATACGTCTGTTTTAAATCCATTTTAAATTATCTATTCTGGTGGTACAAAGGGTGACACCTGAGCTTCGACTATCACAAAAAATAAACCTATTTCTTTAGAAAGTAAACTGTCGCAAAGTCCCTAAGCCTCTAGTCTATCACAAAAAAAAAAAAATGCTTTCCTTATAAGCTTCTTACACGGATTCATTCACGTAAAATAGAAAACGTACGTAAAATAAGATTTTCACTTTAACTGGAAAGAATTTGCCGGGAAATAAAATTGTTACGAATACGCTTCTTTCGAATGTACAGCATTCAAAATTGTAAAGCTTTACGTTTAGACCCTTCGATGCGAACAAAATCAACACTTGCCAAACTCCCAAAACATCTATTGTGCTACACAATACAGGGTGATATATAAAAATAACTATAAAATAAAACTTAACTAAAGAAAATAGAAAAAGAAAATAAATAAACATTTTCCAAGCCTCCCTTTTATCTGCTTATTTAACAAAAACAAAATCATATATAAATAACATGTCATAGAACCAAATACAAAACTACAAAAAAAATATCTACATACATATATACATATATATAAAATAAAGTAATAAAAACAATATTAATTTATTAATTTTCAATTTACAATAAATAATAAAAAAAATGTGAATAAATAGAATTCAGCCCAGTTTTTCTGTGATCAACACGAAAAAGTTTAAAAAAAAATATAATTTTTTTTTTGTTTTTTTTTTACGAAAATAGTTTATTTTAATAATTTTGAAAATGAAAAAAAAAAAAAATAAAAATAAATAAAATAAAATAAATAAAAGTGTCTAACACTTAGCTCAAGAAACTTTTTCGTGATTTTACTTATGATTATAATAAAATAACAAAAAAAAATATAAAAATTTATTTTTCTTATAATATTATTTTATACTTTTTAAATAAAAAAAAGAAACGAAGAAAAAATAACAATTATAAAAAAGTTCCGGATTAAATCTATAAATATGTTTTACACAATGATTTTTTATAAATAAAATAAAACATGTAAAACACATTACACACAAAACACACCTACCTATATATTTTAAAT
Source organism: Thereva unica (assembly GCA_949987705.1). Classification (NCBI taxonomy): domain Eukaryota; kingdom Metazoa; phylum Arthropoda; class Insecta; order Diptera; family Therevidae; genus Thereva; species Thereva unica. The sequence continues at coordinate 76,816,923 of OX465285.1, forward strand.
AATAATTAAAAGAAAAAAAAATAAAAGAATTATTAAATCATTTTTTTTTAATTATAAAAGAAAAAAATTAATATAATGTAAAATAATTGTTTATAAGTTGTAAGTATTTTTGTGTATAAAATTTTTAAGTGTTTTAATTAATTATTATTATTATTTTTTTTTTCTGTAATATTAGTTATTGGTATAATTAATTTTTGTTGTTATTGAATCAGCTTTAAATAGTAGCCCTATTGGAGAGTCTGAATTACACCTTTATTTTATAAAATGGGCTACTGTTCGAAGCTTACTCAAAATCAATTTTTTAATGGGCGTTATATTTAAGTTAATTTTGAAAAGAAAAAAAAACAAACAAAACGGGGAAAATTAATAAACAAAAGGAAACTATATATATTATAAATTTTATAAATTTTCAATAAGAAGACATAAACAATTTTTTTTTAATAAAAATACAGATTTTTTTTTTGATCAATAAACTATAAAATGAAAAACAAAACTACCTCATTGCAAACATAGTCTTATCCACCTTATACACTTTTCATAGTTAATTTTGAAAATTAATGTAATTTTTAGTTTTCAATTTTTTTTAAAAAACAATAACACAAGCGAGTCTTCATTTTAAGGGCTCTGTATATCAACTTGTAGGTATTAATAAACAATAGAATTAAAAATTCAAAATATTAACACAAAAATCTCTACCTCAAAATCCAAATTAAGAAATAACACACTTAAACCAATGGGCTGCAAAAATTTACTAATAATATTGACAAAAAAAGAGAGAAAAAAAACAAACAAATATTTTAAAAATAAAAATATGAAAAAAACAGAATGAAAAAACCTCACGTGAAATGGTGACAATTGCTTAGTTGTAAATATTAAAACAAAAACAAAAAAAAACAAAAAACATAGACTTTAGGCTACTACAATAAAAGTAATCTTTACTCTTGGATAAAAATACGACAAAATTCTACAAAAAAAAAATTAAATAAAAAAATTATTTAGGCTATTCTAAAAAAAAAAAAACAAAATATTTTAAAAAACAAAAAAAAGTTCGGATATACGAGTAAAAATATACCTTAAACAATTTAAGAATTTTTTTGAATAATAAGTAAAAATTTAACTAATAATAATAAAAAAAATGTTTTGTGTATAAAAAATAAAACTGCAAAAAAAAACATGAAAAAAAAGTTTAGATAGGATTTTGTACATATTAAAAACTGAACGCAAAAGTTAAAAAAAAGCAGCAGCAAAATTTCTGAAAATTAGTTTATTTAAAATAAAAAAGAAAAAAGAAAATAAAAAACTTAAATATACACAAATATATACATGAAAAATAAATTTCTAGATAACGGAAATGTTTAAAAATATTTCGGAATTATGTGAAACATGAAAAGGACGAGAAGAAATAAATATGATAATGATAGTTACAATAATTTGGATGACAAAATTTGAGAATAGTGAAATTTTTTTGGTTTTTCTCTCTCCTATTATTTTGAATTTGGACTAAAGAGTTGCTTCTTTGAGTGATACAAAAGAACTGATTTTGGATAATTAGGAAGTATACGTATAAAAAAAGCAAGGATAAAGTTTTTTGAGTTTGCGTACTCTCATTTGGTGCATAGCTGACAATTTTGTTACCATATATTTAATTATAGGCAAATCTAAACTATGTAGACTCAAATATATAGTGTCATTAGTTTCCAAACTGAGGTATAGTTAATTCAGGAGAAACTCAATGCAGTACAAGACTGATGCAATAGCCATAAATTACAACTCAATACAAGCAAATGTCAAGCAGTTGATAAATTACCATAAAACAAAACTTCCTTATGAGAAGATTTTTCCTCTAATCGACCCTTATCTTAACCTTATGGTGCTAATCTGCTATGTGGTATGGAGAGCGGTCATCAAATCGATGCTATGTACACTAACTTCAAGGCCCTCGATCGAGTGGATCATCTTTGGTCTTCCTTAGAGTAGTCATCTTGGTCTTCTTTTTTTCAATATTTTCATCTCCGATCTATCAGAAAAATTAGTAAATATTCCATAAATAAATAAATAAAATAAAATAATGCAATTTAAAATTCCTATAATTTTTTTTCTCCCGTCGAAAAAATACAGGAGCGCTACTATTATCTCAAGGACATAATATTAAATCAGGTTGATTATATCGTGATCTAGGTGTTTTCATAGGCATACGGCACTTGGATCGTTCATAATTTACAAATTCCACAAGCCACACCTCAAATGTCGAAGCAACAACAATTCCTATTCTTCTTGGAGAGCTCAAAATCTTGTGTGCTCTTTCTTTCTTGGCGCGTGCTCTTTCCTCTCAGTGTATGCCTTACTAATAATTTACTTAAAAACTTTAAAAAATATTTCATAGACCGAAATAAATCGTCAGTAAAGAGGAAAGAGGTGCGTGATTCAAATCCAATCCGTGGCATGTTCTCTCGCTTTTCCGATTTTTCCAACCTATATATCTTTTCTTCTCTCTTGTCCTCTCTTTTTACAAAAATCCTTTCTCCTCGCCTCTAAGCACAATAATCGAAAAAGTCATCTTCTTTTCGTTCACCGAAGTCATCGTTCTGTCGGAATAAAACCGCGAGTTGGCTTGGTCAGTTTTTCTTTCACTCGTTTTTCTTTACTATTACTGTGTTTCCATAAGTCTATGTAGAGTTTTCGTTGAGTAAATATAAAGCTGCTATTTCCATGACGGTTCTGGATTAAAGTTGGGATACGACATTGCGTCGCCGTTGGTTTAAGTTGGTGAAAGATACTCAAACTCACACACATTATGCAAAACCCAGCTTAACGGGACTAGTTTTGTCGTGTTTTCTTGGATTTAATGAACCTGTACTCAACCTCCGTTTCAATGGGCGCTTAATCTAAGTAAACTCGGCATGGAAACTCAGTATATCTTTTCAACAAGAGCTTGCTGTCCGATTTTTCCCGCAATGATAAGACCGTCGACAGTGGGGGCAATAGTCTTTGACAAAAAAAATGGTCCAGGGAGTTCCATGTGTGCAAAGTTAGTGATTGGGTCTTTTGGCGACGGATCATAGCGTGTAAAATGCTTGATGTGTTTAGTTAAGCTTTCTCGCGATAACTGATGCTGTCCAAATTGATTTTATAATCGTCTTGAAAATATTGCCATGCATTAGAAATGGTCTTCAACATGGTTTATCATTTTTATCAGAAATAGCATATTCATTGACACTAAATTTCTCCTTACTTTTCGAGTATTTCTCCATCTTCTTGTAGGAATCCATACAAATGCAAATGCAATCGTGTAATTGAGCTTTATCAATAGAAGTTAGATACTAAAAAATGATCAAACTATGTATCTGATAAAGATGAGTAAATTTAGAACAACGTACATATACAAATGCAGTAGTAAAAATATTTGTTTAAAACCAGTAGACAATTTGCGCTAAGGTAAGCGTTATCTAGCACGAACTTGTGAAAAACGTTTACGTTAGTATAGAACGGTATACTTTGTTGAGTGATCCGATTATACTCAGGTACTTGATGGTTTCTTTTAGAAAAGCTTGAAAACTGTGTAAGAACAGGTTTCCGAATTCACGGTGTCTTATCTAGGGATGTTACGAATGGAATATTTTTCACTTTCGCCATGCACTTTTTGGCACGTGAATTAACAACCTGCTAGGCTGAACTGTCGCCATCGCCTGCATGTATGTAATCATGCAATCCACGGCCTGTCAGGCAGATGCCTCAAGTCCCCATCCCTCAGTCAGACTGAGTAATGTATGGCCTTCATCGGGCGATACTTGCCGGCCGAGGGCTGCTGTCGGGCTGCTTAAGAATAGAGGCGTTATTTCCCGTCCACACGATACAAGCATGCGTAAAACGTACTTTCTTCCCATATGAATTTTATGTAATTTTGTACGCACGCCATCTTGCTCTTTTCTGGATATCGATACCATCACAACTTTAGATTTGCTTATCAATTTTATTTCGTATGATGCTAAAGTGAAAAATTTCATAGGTATAGCACCGACCAAATCCTAACATATATTTTACTATTTCCAATTATTACAAAATCCAGTAATTTTGTATTTTATACCATAATTTTTCCAAAAAAAAAAAACAAAAAATCTTTAGGACACAAAATTTATTAAAATAAAAAAATTATATAAAAAAAATATAACAAAAATATTTTAGGCAATGCTAAATTAAAATTTTTTGGTTACTAGAAATTATTTTCATTTTTTTAATATGTATAAAAAAAAAACAAAAAAAATTAAGAAAAAATCTGAAATATATTTAAAAAGAAAATTAAAATTTTTTGTAAAAATTAAACATTAAACAAAAAGAAAAAATAAATAAAAATAAAATGAAAACATGTCGCCATTTTGCATTTAAAAAAATAAATAAATAAAAGAAAAAAAAGAAGAAATAAAAACTTGTAAAAATTAGTAGAAAAATAAAATTCGTTATACCTTTTTGTACGTATTTAGTTTAAAAAACACATCTTTTTTGGTTTTTTTTTTGGTTATTTCACAATTTTGTTTTATTTTTTAATTTTTTTTTGTTTTATCAAAATTTGCATTTATTTTTGTTTATACATTGTTTTCATTATAAAATTTTTAGTTTTTGTTTTTGTTATATTCAAGTTTTATTTCTTTTATCAAAAAATTTAAAAATTTAATTAAATAAAATATAAAAAACGATGAGAGATGATTTTAGCATGTAGTTTATGTGTTAAAATAAATATAAATGAACGATTATTTAGATTTTAGGTTTTTACAAAAATAATAAAATAAAAAAAAGTTTTTGTTTATTAGTAGTGTATGTCCGATTAATTATTATTATTATTAAAATTATAATTGCATTTTCATCATTATCATTTGAGGTTTTTTTTAAATGTTATAATTTTATTTTATTTTGGAAAAAAGAAACAGACTTAAAATTATATAATTTGGTATTTCTTCATAAAATTGTAGGGTAGAATGCATGAATTTATTTTTTGGCTGTTTTGAAAAACAATAGATTTTTTTTTAAATAATATAAATACACATATAAAAATGGGATTTCTTCTACAAAATAAAACGAATATTTTATCAATTGCTCAAACACAGTAGAATTCTTTATTTTTTGCATGTATGAAAGAAATTTTTTATCAATTTTTATTATAAATTAAAAGAAACTCAACTAGTCAGATGTGCAACACAATCAGGTACAAGCATACAACTAAAAACAAAAAAAATATGAAAACTAAATTTTACTTTAAAATTTTATAAAATAATAAAAAAAATATATTATATTTAAAAAAATATACTTTTGTTTGGAGAATAAATAAAAAAAAAATTTAATTTTTGATTTAATTGTTTTTATCTTTTGGTTTATAAATTCTAAATTTAAGTTTCGATATATAAATAAAAATTTTAAAAAATTATTATTTCTTTTCTTCTTAATAAATATGTGTATAAAAGATAAGTGTATAACACAAAAAAATTTATAAAAAAAATTTCCTTATAATTTTTAAAATTATTATAATAATTGATTTCAGTTATAAACTGCGTTTATGTTTTTTAAAAACACACACAAAAATCGTTTATGTTTATTATTTTTTTTATAAATAAAAACCATCAAAAATAAAACATATGTAAATTATGTACTATTTTTTTTTTATATAAATAATTTCGTTTTTTATTTTATTAATTTCCTTTTAATTACTTTTTAAATTGAAACGAGAAAACAAAAGAAAATATGGAAAAGAAAATATGTTTTTAAATTTAGAAGAAGAAAAAAAAAGAAATTTTAATATAAATATATAAAAAAATGCACTATTTTTTAGGTTACTTACTACTTTGTAAAATAAAAACAAAAAATGTTCTGTTTCTTTATTATTAAAAACAAAAAATATTTTTTAAAAAAGATAAAAAAGAAAATTAATTTTTATAAAATTAAGTGTTGAGCTTCTTTTTTTCTTTATTCTTTTATATGTATTTCATTATTATGTTTCCTATTATTTCTTTATTTTTTTTTGTAAAAATTTGATTATATTAAAAAAAAACAAGAAAAAACTTACAAAATATTATCTCAAATTATATCAAACAAGAATATACAATCATACACAAAAAAATAAATACTGAAATATTACTACTTCTTACAATAAATTAAAATTAATAAAAAACAAAATAACAAAGAAAAGAAAACTCGCCTTAATTCCAATAGTACTGGTTACTTACATTCTGATATATAAAAACAATAGATTTAATAATAAATAAATAATATTAATAATTTTTTTCATTATAAATTATCTATATTAAAAAAAAACAAATTCTAGTCCAATGCAAAATTACTACTGCATTTTTTTTTTAATAAATTCAATTTGCAAAGTTAAAAAATTTATATTTAAATAAATAAAAAACAAAAAATATATAAACAACCAATAAAACCATAATATATATATATATATAGCCAAGTCCTAATCGTTACCAGTGAAAAACCTAAAAACAAAAAACGCACAATATTTTTTTTACACATTATATATTTTGTTTTGTTTATACATATTTGTTATTAAATATTAAAACCGATTACATAGACTCGAATAGTTATTGTTGTATATGAGAATATATATAATATATTTTTTATATTTGTGTTTTTACTTAAATATTTTATTTTTGTATTATTGTTGTTGGTATTATTTTTTTTTTGTTCCACTTTCTACTACTACACCATTTTTGTAAATTTTTTTATACTTTGTTTTTTAACTTTGCAAATTGAATAACGAAAAAAAAAAATAAATAAAACGTTTTATTACAGATTTATATAGTATAACAAGAAAGTGAAAAGAGAAATAAATATATTAAAGTAAAATAGGTTTTACAAATACATAGTTCCAATTAGTTGAAGCAATAGTTGTTAAATAAAGAATAATTTTTTTAAAAAATATATATAAAGTTTGTATGGTTTTTTTTTAAATAATGGCCTCTTTGAGTAATTTTTATTATTTTCAGTTTTTTGTCTTGTGGTATTATGAAATTGTTTTGACACGATCTTGTTTTCATTGGAAATGTGGGAACTCAAGGATCTTTTTACTGCAGTTAAAATTATAGACATAATTTCTGCTCTGTTTCAAAGCTATAAACGAATTTGAAATTTTGCGTTTTCTCGAGAACAGCTGCACATCATAATATAAAGTTTTAACAATATGAAGTTATACGCGAGGTGGAACTTATACACTACGCACTTTGTCCATTGAAACGTGAATTCTTGCATTGTCCTGCTGGAACATAAGGTTTTCTTCAGGATTACTATGGAGAAATGGTAACAGATAGTTTTTGCAGTATTTCCTGGTAGTCTAAACTGTTCATCCTAGTGGATGTAAACGCGAGCTCTCAAGGCAACGCGCTTATTAAATCTTCCGTATACCATCAACGATCCAGCGCCGATATTGCGTTTTGAAAAATAACGCGGCCCCTGTCTTAAATCCCGGCAGTATTTGTTTAACCCATCTTGACTATCCTGGGTGAACTTCTTTTCGTCAGAAAACATCACCTGCAAAAAGGTAGGATCTGAAAATAAGGTTCCTGTGAAAGGACACATCGTTTTACCTGTGGCCACAGTCGTTTCATATCCTCATGAGCAAAAGCAAACCTAGCCATCCTTATGGCGAAGTTCTAACCGGGGGCATTTTGCATCTCTTCTTTCACGATGTCGGGATGCCGCTTTATTGCCCTCCAGATTGTTAATGCAGACGCGGATATATCGCAAAGCCTTTTATGGAATCTATCGGACGTTTTGGAGTTCGATATTTTGCGGCATATCCTTGGACGCTTTCAAAAATTCAGCCCTCTGCAGCAGTCGGAGCACTCAAATACAAATGCTTTCTCTGTTTGCTTACAAATTTTGACTTCAGCTGAATATTTGAACAGTTGACTGCTTCGACTGCTGCAGTTGGCTAAATTTTTGAAAACGCCCACACATGATCTCACATCGACCAAAATATGGTCTACCACCTTTATGTCCTTTATTTTTAAAATAATTACGGACAACGGTCTCCTATTTGCCTAATTGTCTTGATATTTATACTATGATCCCTTTTTCTCGCTTCGTAAGAACTTTTCCTCGTGGCAGGATTGAGTTAAGGTCTAATTAGGCAATAATCGAGCATCGAGTCGTGTTTCGGGACAAGCCGTTTGAATTCAGGAAAGTGGCATTTCAGTCGAATTACGACTTTCAGTACAGGGGCCTAGAGTGACTGATAAGTTGAGTTTAGGCATCTGTACTGAAGGTCGTGATTCGACTGAAACGTCACCTTCTTCAACTCAGACTGTTTGTCGTGTCGTGACGACGCGATTTTCAGCACAGGGGCCAACGTTCTTGACGAACTTCTGGGAATTTCCCTTACTGGGCTCCGATAATAAATAATCTCTTTTTGAACATTCTTACATTTTGGTGATTGCAGAGCCTCGTGCAAAAAGGTATCTGGACTCAATGTTCGACTAAAGACCAATATATTCGCGGTGGCACATGCTAAACTCGGTTTCAGCATAAGTAAGTTTTTCCTGAGATCTAAAAAGAGCGCACATGTCTTCTGTGTTCGATTAGGTTTGTTAGGAACCCTCATTTCACCAATTTGTTGCCTTCTGATCTCATGCAAGTGTCAATGAATAGTTGAATGACCAAATTCAAGCTTAAGTGCAAGTTACTGAAGATAAACGATATAATTTTGTTATAAGGGCTTTGCAAGAATCCATTTCCGAACTGTACGGATCTTTCAGGGCGAGATTGATCTTCTAGGTTGTGTTGATAATGATGTTCCAATTTGATAAAAAAAAATGAGTACACCACTTTTATATTTTAAATAAAAAACATTTTATTTTTACTGACGTGTTATTTATTTCTGACGTCTTTGCTTCTTCACTTCACGAACTTTCATGGCTGACTAACTGCCGCCTTTTATGCCCGCGCTGCTTACACTCCTGAATCTTATGGGTTAGTTCGTTACGACTGCATTTTTCCAACACTTCCCCTTAATTTGTGCTTCTTTGATTTTCAAAGTGTCTCAAATTACAATTTCTAATTTTCAATTTCTTATATCTAGTTTGTATTTTTATCCATTTCAACAATCTTATATCTCCATATATTTTTATACAATTCCAAAAGAGCTTCTTATAAACGCTTTATATTTTATTTTTAACATTTTCAAATCAAGTATTCAAATTCATTTTTTTTATATTACATTTCTAAGAAGGTTTTTTTTTTTTTTTTTTTTTTTTTTTTACTCATTTAAATTTATATCGAGCCTTTTTTTATTTAATCGTTAGATTTTTACATTTTCAAATTATTTCGTTGTTAAATTTCTACATGTTTTAATTATTATTTTGTTAGATTTTGCAAAATTTCCTTTCTTAATTTATCAAATTGAGTTTGATTCAATGGTTTTGTTAGAATGTCAGCGAGTTGTTGTTCGGAAGGGCAGTACTTTATATTGATTGTTTTGTTCTGCACCTTTTCTATTACAAATTTATATTGTATATCAATGTGCCTACTTCTTTTGTTACATATTCCATTTTTTATGATTTGGATAGTACTTTGATTGTCTATGTTTAGTGTTATATTTACTGCTTTCTCTGTTAGTTCTTCGATAAGATTTTTTAAATATAGAATTTCCTTTGTACACTCGGCCGCTGCTATGAACTCGGCTTCCGTGCTTGATGTTGCAACTGTTGATTGTTTTCGTGAGGCCCAGGCTATCGGTCCTCCGCAAAACATTATTATGTAACCTGTCGTACTGCGTCTTGTGTCTTCGTCTCCAGCGTAGTCCGAATCGCTATATGCTATGATGGACGAACAATCTGAATTTTTCATATATTTTATACCTGATTTTCGTGCTCCTGCAAGATATTTCATTGTCCTTTTGACATTTCTAATATCTGATTTTGCCGGTTTATCTACGTATCTGCTCTCGTAATTTATTGCGTATGATACATCCGGTCTCGTTCGACCCGAAGCATATAGAAGACTTCCTACAGCTTCTCTGTACGGAAATGATTCTTCATTTTGCTCGTTTTCATCTTCCTGTCTTTTCGAGGACGCAAGTGGAGTGTTTTTAAATTTGACATTTTCTAGGTTGTATTTTTGTAGCATGTTTTTAATGTATTCTTCTTGCTTTATTATTAAACCGTCCTCTTGCTTTTCTATTTCAAAACCTATGAATGATTTTAAGTTTTTATATGTTTTTATCTCAAATGTTTCTGAAAGATGTTTTATCAAATTATTTATTTCTGTTAAGTTTTCTCCGATAACGACGCCATCATCTACATAGATTGCAAGGAATAAAGTAGAGTTTTTATTTTTAAAGATGCATCTTTCTGTTTTTGTTTCTTCTAGTCCATATCTTTTCAAGTTTCTTGTAAATTTTTCGTTCCACTTAAGTGGTGACTGTTTTAGTCCATACAAAGATTTTTTTAGTTTACAAATTTTATCTTGTTGATCGAATCCTTGAGGCATTTTCATGAATAAATTTTCGTCTAATTCTCCATAGAGAAACGCAGTTTTTACGTCGAAACCTATCATGTGAAAATTTTTAGCTGCTGCTAGTGCAAATATTGTTCTTAGACATGAAATATTTACTACTGGGCTGTATGTTTGGTCGTAATCTATTCCTTCTTGTTGTTCGTTGCCGCACACTACTAGTCTCGCTTTATATTGGTCGTTTTCCTTTTTTTTAAATATCTTCTTTTTGTTATTCATTATTTTAGCGCCTTTGGCTTCTTTTAGGGGTACCACTTCCCATGTTTTATTCTTTAATAACGATTGTTTTTCGTCTTTTATTGCATTTATCCATTCCTGTTTTTCTTGTGAATTAATTGCTTGTTTGTATGTTAGCATTACGAAATCTTTAAGGCGTTCTGGTTTCTTAATGTGTCTTCCTGATTTACTGGTTTGAACTGTATTTGTTTCATCTCTTTGGTTGTTTTGTGTAGTATTTTCTTCTTCACTTGAGTAGTTTCTTATAGTATAGTCCGGATTACTTCCCTCTCCCGCAATTGCGTCATCGTATATTGTTTCGGTTGATAGATTGTTGTCATCACAATCGTGGTCTTCCTCAGTTGGTTGGTCAGAATTATCTAAAATGAATTTTCTTTACGTTGTGTAACGTCTTTATTTCTGTTTTTGAAGAAACAATCTTTTTCTTCATGATTATTTTTTTTACATATAGTGCAGTAGTTTCTGATTCTACAATTTCTTTTTCTATGACCTCTTTTATTACAGTTGTAGCAGATTATATTTTTACATTCTTTCGCAATATGCCCGATTTTTTTACAGTTATTACATTTCAATTCAACTTTGAATGCTGCTTGCGTGCTGTACACTTTTCCGTTTTCTTTTCTTTCTTCCGCTAGCAATCTTGATATCAAATTTGCTAGAGTCTTGTCTGTTTTAGATGCTGAGTCCCACGCAGTTACAAAATATTTGAATTCTTCCGGCAAGTTGCTTAAAATTTTTGCCATTAGTAGATCATCATCCACGTTACCTCCTACCGATTTCAGTCTGAAGGCATGGTTTTGGACTCTCCCTATGTAGGATTCAAGAGTTTCTGACTTTTCACAACTCAGCGAGAAAAATTCTTGTAGAAGTTTACACGTTTGTTGGTTACCTTTTATTTCGTATATACTTTTTAATTTTTCAAACATCTGATTGGACGTCGAGCATGACATGATGTGCAATTTCGGTTCTTTATCCAACGTTGCTAAAATGTATCGTTGTGCTTTAGCGTCTTTGACCATCCAGTCCTTTTTTATTTGTGCTGAAGCATTATCAGTTATTATCTCTGTCCCATTTGCTATTTCATACAGTTGCTCTGATTTCAAAACTATTGTCAGATGAAATTTCCACGTGTCAAAGTTTTCTGCATTTTTTAATTTCTCAAAGGAAGTTATTATCTCCGATTTACAACTTTCCTCCATATTTGACATTCTAATTTTGCCTTTTAATTAATTGATTTTAATAACGTTGCAAAATCTAATTTTACAGTTTATTTTTACCAGTATACTTTTTATGTAGTTAATTTTTACTCTACCTAACCTAAAAAAATACAGTTTTCCCTATTTACAGGTTATGTGATTTTTGTTATAATTATAGCATGCGTTTCTAACCACTTCTATATTTTAGAATTATTGCCCATCTTACTTTTCTGAGTCAGCCAATTTCTTCCATCTGTCCTCTTATTTTCAGCAAAATTTAGGATCCATTTTTATGTGTTTTTTTTTGTTTGTTTTCAGTAACTGCTTTTTATATGTTATCAGGAACTACGGACCTCTGCTACCATGTTGATAATGATGTTCCAATTTGATAAAAAAAAATGAGTACACCACTTTTATATTTTAAATAAAAAACATTTTATTTTTACTGACGTGTTATTTATTTCTGACGTCTTTGCTTCTTCACTTCACGAACTTTCATGGCTGACTAACTGCCGCCTTTTTATGCCCGCGCTGCTTACACTCCTGAATCTTATGGGTTAGTTCGTTACGACTGCATTTTTCCAACAGGTTGTAGTTTCATGCAAATTATTTAGTAACTATAGAAATAAAATCGATGGGCTTTTGAAGATGTTTTATCTTTAATTTTCTTTCGATTGTTGAGTTACTCCATGAAATTTCAAATGATTGTGGTTTCAGTTGGCGTATACCAGGGATGGTATCACGGAAGTCATTTCAAGTCATCTGCTTCGAGTTTTTCATTAAATTATGCCATGAGTTGAAATAACTTCTGTCCTTCCACCACTGGTTCCACTACCGAAATTTGATCATTGCCTTAAGAATCCATAGTAAAACTTTGGTTATCATTTTTTTAAAGCAGCATTTTTCGTGATCAAAATCCACGTATAAACCCTGGCTTCGCCGGCCGCCTGCGCAAGTTCGAGCAAATTGGTATACTGAACTTTAATTTTAGCCTCAGTTCCCATATGTAGATTTTCAGATATTGAACTCAAGAAAATCAAGCCTGAGTTCCCCCAACAGAACATGTAATTGAAGGAAAAGCTCGCTCAAAAGAGAGTAATCTGGAATAATGAAATGTCATTCGAGCGAGCTTTTCCATTTCTAACTTCTTGCGAAAAAGCAACAACAATTTAAAGCACGAACTGAACATGCCAGCCGGTGAAACTACTTTGCGGATTGAAATGAACCTCATTGAACTGAGGCCGGTGAAACAGGGGTATTAGTTAAAAATGTTATGTAAGGGAACATAGAAATTGATTATGCTTAGATTTAGATTGCTCGTAGTGCTGTAATATTTGGCCGAGAACTTTTGTCTTACAAAGCTTGTCTCCTGTAAAGCTGTTTTCCAATTCCACCCCTTTCAATTGTATTGCAAAAGCTACTATTTAGTTTCTTTATACTAAAAAGCAAAGAATGCTGTTTGTAACTATAAGTACGGAATATGTACAATTTGGTTTTATACTATGTAGTGATGGTGTTCATCGAATTTTTGAAATATTCGGAATTTCAGGAAAGTAATCATCATAGTATGTATAATGACCCCATTTCATTGTGCTGCTTTGACGTTTACGAAAAGGCCCATAGTTATCGACTCCAAATTTCGATATAATCGACAAATATTTCGCATTATGGACATTCCTAATAAGGATTCACCCATGATTTTAGAATTGCCTAACGACTAGACAATCACAGTAAGGGCGAATGTCTTCTGGATTTCTGATTTGAGTCTTTACTTTTTAATTAGATTCCTAAAATCCCTGTTTAATGTTTTACTTTTGAAGTTTTTGAATAAAATATGCAAAAGTATTTATGATGAACTATTCAAGTTTTCCACCCACATTTAGCACAGTTTTTAATTTATATTTGGTATTATTTTATGGTAAGTACCTATACATCAGAAAAATTCATCTATAAAATCACTCTGCTTGAGAAGGACAACTTAAAGATGGAAATGCAATAATTTGATTTTATTTTATTTATTGAAGTGAAACTCCTCCCCGGGGTCACCAATTGTAGTGAATTTGGATTATCTACATACGTACTTTCAGTTTCTCATTATGACTAACTTACGCGCTTTATATTATGCTGGAAATATCCCCAAGCCTACTTGGAGTAGACAAGAAAATGTTCTCAGCCTGATATGGACACCACATTGTGTTGGTACGCCAAGTAGCTGATGCCATAGCTTACTGGGACACCAGGTAGCCTGCTGTCATAGGTTACCTGGATGTCCGCACATGTTTGCGGTTATTGAAAACTGAGTCTTCCAGATATAATTTTTTAGTATGCAGCAGAAAGAACGTTCGGAGTATTTAGATAAACTCAATATTTTCATGGAAATTTTTTTTTTTTAAATAACTGATTTCTATACTAATATTCTAGTTTAATTATTTTTTCCAGGCTTAAATCTGACTAAGTGGTTTATTTAACATTATTGTTTATTTTCAAACTGTAGTCCAGCTCAAGATTGTTTTATAATAAAATATAATGCAGAATACTTTTCATAAGCTAAATTACAGTAGCACAGTTTCATATACAGATAATTATTACAACATAAAAGCCAGTAAAACTCATACAAACTTTATATTCTTGTCCATAACTCAATAACAGACTGCAATCGAATCAGTACAAATAAAATCAGCAGCATTTTTTTATATATATATTATATAAAACTTATACAAAAACTAATCACATATAATCACATATTTTTTTATTTAACATTCATTATAATGATAAAAACTAAATAAATAATGGAGCTTAAGAGCATTTTTGTATGAAATATAGTATGACAGCAGCATGAAAGTAATTAACAGAAATAGTGTGTGTTTTATTAAGTGCGCATGATTATTACTCTTAAATATTTTCGTTATGCTTACAAAATTTATTTTTCTTCTGTTTTTTTTTAAATATAATTTACTGTAAATAAAAAAAATTATTGCTTTATTAAAATAAAATTCGGTAATTATTAAATAACAAAAATCATTGATAAAATTTGAGTAACTGTACATTTTTAAATTAAAAAAATAAAAGCACAAGTTATCTCAGGGATAAATATAAATACATTTAAACATTAATTTTAGAACATAAAGAAAATTTGAAAAAAAAAAAATAAAAATAATACTTAAAAAAATTATTTATATTTTAGAAATACGTATCTAGATTAAAAGAGCTCAACTTGTAAAATTTTCGAAAACTTTTACAACAAAAATCTACCTCAATAGAATTAATAAAAAAAGAAGTAATATGTTGTATAATTGGCATTACGACAGTATAAATGTGAGAATTGTTTGTTGTCGATTTTTTTTAAATTTATGTAGGTTTAATTTGATTGATTATTTTTCTTCTTCTGTTGTAGTTACAACATTATTTTTTTTTCTTGTTTTAAGAATTTTATTTTGTAAATAATATTATATTCTGTGTATAAAATTTTATTTATTTTTAAAAATGATTTTTTGTTGTTTTATTTTGAGTTGATATCCTTTCTGTTGACATTTGTTTGGTTTTTTTTTTCAGATGAAGGTTTTGTTAAATTCTTTGATGTCATTGAATCAAAATAATTTTATTTTTTTTATTTAGCAACCAGATTGAAAATATTTCTTCTATCCAAAAAGATAACCAGAATGGTGTGAATGTAAAGAGTACAGTAAAGATAATTCGATGAAAATCATATTATTCAAAAAGCCCACTTGCTTCGAAATACAACGGTTAGCACATTCGAATGGTGGATGCGTTGTACGAGTTTTTTTATGTCGATTATTGCGATTTTGTTGAACGTGTAGCTGATCATCGAATGTCTTAAACTGATCCAAAATAGTTACCTTTAATCGTTAAATGCAATTTAAGGAAAAAGAAATCTGATGAATATGGCGAAACAGTAATATTCGATCGATGGTCGATTCAACGATCAACAAATTGTTAATAATTGAACTCACGCACGATATATAATAGTGTATCAAGCGCGAGCTTACTGATATTCTTGATATTCAGACCGGCATGATGAATTGAGCTATACAAACGCTTTAATAGATAAGGAAAACACTCAGTATTGGCCGCTGAATTAGCCGGAGATGTTTTGTGAGCAATTTGCTTCTGGCAAAGAGGTTAACTTTTCGTTGATATATCACCACCATTCTATGAAGAAGTTATTGTCTTTTTAAATGAGTATGGCGTACGCCAAAACAATTGGGAATCTCAAAATCGCTTTTCTCATGAGCACTGAGAGTCTGAAATCCAACCACGTAAGTATATTCCCAATCACAATTCAACGGTCTCACTGCCATTCTCGTCGTGGTCAGGGGCGTTATTCTCTATTACAATACTCAAATGTTTTTCACTCGAAACTGTTATCCGAAACTGAAATGCTTCCATATTCCCTATTACAATAATGCTTCCTCTCGTAGAAATCTCCCCGAAATGAAAATGAGCGCAAGGGCTTTCAATTGTATCGCCGACACCTAAAATTTTATAAATTGCTCGATTACCCTTGAGCTTTCGAGTAAAAATCTAACAATATTGTTACAGTTTCGAGCCAGTTTTGTAATACAGAATACCATTTTGGCAGTTTCGAGAAAAATCCTCACAATATTGTAATAGAGAATAAGGCACCTGATGCAATTGGGAAGTGTTGCTGACCGTAAACGAATTTCGAAGGGGAAATTACAATGCACGTTGCCTTGTATTTTACCCATACACGGAATATTAATTTCTGTAGAATTGTTATTTCCCCGCCTCCGTTTAAATTTCCAATTTTTTGGTGCGTACTATAGTTTCTGTTTATTTTGCAGTTGAGGTGATGAGATTTTTAATATAGAGAACGGTTCTTGGACGTGGTAGAAATCCAATGACGGTTGCCCTCAAGATCTTGTTGCCTATATCACAAAATTCGTCGAATCCCGTTTAACATATAGTACCTACTATCTTGTTGAAAGCAAATGTCGATTATGGCCAGCATCGAGATCATTCATTTTCTATTGACGGTGCCGGTTTTTATTTACAGTCAAGTTTGCTCCCGAAGAATACAATCCTTTTTAATTTATGATCACATGTTCCGAATAACACTCTACACTTTGCGAATAAACACCACTCTTGTCTTTCTCCAGCACCTCAGAATATAGATCAATATGAGATCTCATGATCTGCGCAAGAAAGGGCGATCAGCCATGGCAGAACAGAGATATGCGAAGACTAAGTTAAACCGGTGATCGCCTTGTTTTCGTAGTCTGTCGTTCGCAGTACATTCACTTAGTACCATTTATTTCCTTCAGCACAATTGCTTACATTCTGGAATAGCGAGTTTTATCGAGTATTTCCTCTTTAGATCCACTGTATTCAGTCTGTTCCATAGCCAGGCAGGGGCAGCTTGATGATCTTTCACCCGTCCTTGCAGTAGTGGTCTTGGAGTGTCATGTTCAGGCACACCACAACCAAGCCCCAACGCCCTGTAAATTATAGCTTACGGCTAAAAACATCCTTTTGGCAGTCCCTCCTTCCGTATTTGTCATGGTGTAAAGTCTAGTAGTAACCCCGTCATGGTGTAAAGTCTAGTAGCAGGCCCGTGCCTGGTTAGTGTTATTGGCGGCCCAAATCAAAGTCGGCTAATTCAAGTGGGGATAAGTGGAGGTCATATAGGCTGCGCAATACCAAGCCAACCTATTCGCTTGCAAGACCAAGCCTTAAGCTCGCCATATATTCCAAGGCTTTATGCGTTCATTCATGTTGCATACATATATTACAATAAACTAGAATTGGTGCTCCAGACTAAAATCGCTCCAAAAAATATTTCAGGTTATTTTTGAGTGCTCCAATAGTAGGTGGTATTCTCGTTGGCTAGTGACGCGACTACCAGGGACGCGGTGGAATAAAAATGTCGATCACGTATCGAAGAAAATGTCGCTTTAAGTGCCTCTTTGCGACAATTAAATACGAATTTTGCTGATTTACTCGTTTGAAGTTTGTTAGATTAACAATGAGAAACCAATTAAAAGTCGAAGACACATCTGTCACGTCACTCGACAACGAGAATAAGGCTGAGTAATTTCAAGGCGGGGAAGATCAATTTTTCTTATCACAACGAGCGTCGGGGATTCCAAGCGAAAGTCCTTCCCCATGTGTGATTTATCCTCATCCGCCCAACTTGGGTGCAATACTAAAATTGATAAAAATTCAATTTTTCAGCACTCAAAAATCACTCTGAACACGTAAAATAAAATTTGGAACGATTTTGTTCTGGAGCCCTAATTCTTAATTTTTTTTCTTAATATGAGAAACCTTGGAGGCTGCCTTGTACCGTGGCACGCAGGCGGCCATATAGTCAGCACGACCCTGGTAGTCAGCTTAGATCGAAGGATTCATAGAGGATACGTTTTAGGAGGAGTCTATGGGCGTTTTAACTCTTGCATTTTGATCGAATTCGGAAATACTGTTTGCATAAGCTTGTTCCACAGTTGATTTGTCCTATTCATCAACGAATCCGAATGTCGTATGCACGAAATATTAAACCAGCGGACAAATCTTGAGTATACGGAATAAATATTGCCATGGAGGCAAGAAATTTATATTCCCTGTAATAATTGTGGAAAGTTTTTGTCAAGAGATTTTCTATCTGTCTGGTGCAGCAAATTGCGCTCTAACTAATGAGTTCGATAGCACAATTCTGACCTTGTCCAGCCATATTAAAGCGATTTCGAAGCCTTAGCAAAACAAACAAATGTCGAATGTCAGACTAGACCCAGTCGCTGGCCGAATAAGAAATTGGCACCTTTTCTGGAGATCCAGCCATTAGACAATGCTTGATTTGCGATTTGCAACAATGGACCATTCTTTAACAGATACTCGATTCATGTTACGTCTAGGATCTTAACAGACGGATTAGACGTTTTTAACAGACTGTTCACTGAAACGGAAGGTAGATTGATTCTGGTTTTGTTAGCCGGGTGCCCACTAAAATCGTGTGGCAATGACGTGTCAGTGATGTGGCAGAGGCGCGGCGGTCTAATGGCAAGTGCAAAAAATTATTCCCTTAAAATCAAATGGAATAGCGCACTTTGAGGTGAAGTTGTGATGGTATGGCATCAGGCAAGTGGCGTGGCACCACTTGATTGCCACTAGTCTCCAACAAGTTTAATTTTTGAGTGATGCTAAGTGATAGCTGATGCGACTTCTTCTCTCGATATGTCTGTTGATTGAATTCGACTTAGGTTTGCGATCATGAAGATAAGGTCTGAAGGCACAAAAGACAAGTACCAAAGGACATGCTAAATAATTTTAGTAGGGACTTGAAAAAACACAGCAGATCCTTCCATCAATCAAAATATTATTTTTTATTCATTTTTGCTATTTAATTTTATTATTTTTACGTGTAAATAATACATTTAATTATTAAATTATTATTTTTTTAGTTTTGCATGAATGTTTTATGAATGTGATTTGTATGTGGTGCCTGATTTAAATTTTAAATGTGTAAAATATTTCGTTAAATATACAGAAAACACTTAAATAAAAATAATAATACCATGAAGTCCTATGAAGAGCAGCTTAATATTAAAAATAATAATAAAAAGGAAGACTCGCTTTGGACTTCTTTAAATAAAATAAAAAATGTAGTTTATTCAAAACCCGTCCAACATTCTCTCATCATTATACTTATTATTATCTTTTTTTTATTATTATTACTTATTATTTATTTTATATTTTTTTTTTAAATAATTTTTATTTTAAAAATATAAAATAATAATAAACTCAAAAAATACGTATACTTGGCATTGTATATAAAAAAAACAAAAAACTTTTAAAATATAGAGAAAAACAAGAAAAAAATCTTTTTAGTAAATAAGTTTAAAAAAAAAACAGTTCAGAACAGAAAAAAAATTAAATTAAAATTAAGATTCAAAATTTAGATATTAAAAAAAAAAACAAAAACAAAAAAACAAAAAATAATGATGTATACTTAGATATTAAAATTCGATATTTAAAATTTCTTAGGATATTCAGATTTTTGATTTTTAATTTTTTATTCTTTTTTTTAATTTTTATATTTTTTGCTTCTTTTTTAATTTATTAATTTTCACAACAAAAACATAAATGAATATAAAAACAAAGAAAATAATTACTAATAATTCGATGTATACCTTAAAACAAATTAAAAATCTAGATCGTAAATATAAAACAAAAAAATGAAAATCATAAATTTTTTCGGTGTAATATATTTAAAAAAAAAACCAAAAAGTTTCAAAAAAAACTCACAAGCAGATACAAAATTTTTATACAATAAAAAAACAAATAGATAAGTATGTAACAAAAAATAAAATAAAATAATATTTTGGATAAAAATGGTTAAAAATTGTGTAAAAAAGAAGTGGAATATATTTCAAAAAAACTATTTCGGAACACCATCACAAAAAGTACAAATTTAGAAGTAAACGAAAAACAAAAAAAAAATGAATAAGCAACAAAACAAAATAAATTTAAAAAATACAAAAAAATAAATCCCTAATGGTTAAAGAATTCAAAAAAATTTACAGAAACATAAATGTTAAATATAAATGTTAAATTTATATTTAAAAAATTAAAAATATAAATTTTTTTTTGAAGAAATAAAATAAAAAAAACTTAAGGGAATATACACACTGTTTTGGAAGTACAAAAATTCAGGGTTTTTTAAGTGTAAAAAAAAACATAAAAAAGGTTAAGGATTAAAAATAAATTTAAAAAACAAAAAAAAAATAATAATGAGGATAGGCTAGTAAGACGCCAAAATAAACATAATTTTTGGAAAAATATTTTAAATTAAAAAATTTTATTAAAAACAAAAACACAAAAAATAGTAAAACAAACAAAAAAAAACAGAAATTTTCGATTAGGAAAAAAACAAAAAACAAAATATATAGTAAGGATGAAGTGAGAAAAAAAAGGAGACGAGAATACGTAAAAGCTACATTTATACATAAACAATGTAGTGTTGGCTTATAAACAAATTATAAACAAAAAAAAGAAAAAAGATAATTTTTATGATATTTTTTGTGCAATATTTTTAAAAATTTTGTTGTTTAGTTTTATATATATATAAAAAAAAAGTTTTAGTTTTTTTTTTGTTTTAAATAAATATTAACATTTAATATTTATTTTATTTTTATTTTAAAGCAGTTTGTGTGATTTTTTGTATAAAATTTTAATTTTTAAGAAATTTATTAATGCGTAAATTTAATTGGAAAAAAAAATTAGATGTTCTGAACTGAGTGGGAAAATTTTGAATTGAGTGATTTTCGATATGAAAAAAATTGAATTTGAATTTTGGATATTTATTGTTTTTTTTTTAATTTTTTTTTTTTCAAATATTACTAAAGTGTGATTAACAATATTTTAAATTGCATGGAAGTTTTGTATCTGGTGATTTTAAATGTGATCATCCTCATGCCCTACTTGTTCAATTCTACAATTTTACTCTGTCTCAGCAAAATTCAATTATCTTATTTACTTTTATTTACTAGAGAGTTTACATCATGTCACAGATGCCTTCTAATTTATTGAGCTATTCCTATGACAATTTGTTCATACCCTTTGAATCAAACGTCTTTTTCCACCAAGCCCAATTTCACATCAACCTATAAATTATTGCAGAACTCTGTGCTGAATCGATCATTCCATGAGCGCTGTTGGTGGCTTTAGTTGATCACCACTCCAAGTTTGCTGCGATTTTCGTTGCAATTTAGACAGCTTCGTACTGTGCAAACATCTGAACTATGGTCAGATCTCAAAAATACCCCGTTTATGACTAGGTTCAAAAGTTGAGTCGAAGTTGAGTTGTAATTTTGACCATCGCATATGTTGTCGAGTTGAGTTCACTTTGAGTTGAACTGATATCAAAACATCTGAACTATGGTCAGATCTCAAAAATACCCCGTTTATGACTAGGTTCAAAAGTTGAGTCGAGATTGAGTTGTAATTTTGACCATCGCATATGTTGTCGAGTTGAGTTCACTTTGAGTTGAACTGATATCAAAACATAACCTCAAATTTTAAAGAGAAATTTTCGTTTCGTAAATTTTTTTTAAAAACATGCAAGGTAATCATAACGAAATAATTTAATATTCCTGTGCAAACTACGACCAAGGCAGGCTTCACCGACGGTTAACAAAAAAAAAACAAATGTCACGTCAACGTAATTATAACATAACCCGCGTATATGAGGCGAAATATCAACCCGACCCAGGTAGGAGAGCTAAGTTGAGTTGAGTGGACCCAGATCAATTCGACCCCCATTTATAACTGGGTTGAAACTAGGTTGAACTTGGGTTGAACCTAGATTGAACTTGGGTTAAACCTATTTTGAACTTGGGATAACAATTGAGGCATCGCTAGTGGTCGAGTAGTAATTGTCGTCTTCTGTAGGAAAATTAAATAGTTGATGGGTCTGCTGTGCTCGCAATATGCAAAAACGTTTTGATACGTGCTTAGTAAACGTATGTTCGTGGCCTTCGTGGCAGTTTTAAATGCTGTTTCCCTTGTAATGGCTTCCAATTAGAGAATTCCATCCCGGTCCTTATTTCCAATCTCGGGATTTTGGGATTATAAACAGTCATTGAGATTGAGATTGTAAGAAAAAATTGCAAAAATGATGTAAAAATTTGAGTTTTTATTTCATGTTTTTAATTGACAAAGTAATCAAATGTTCTCGGTAAATGATATCATACAAAACTAGTTGAAATACAGATTTGACCCTTTCGGTCCACACGATCAACTTCCCAGTATGATGAATACACTTACTTTTTAGAAAACTGTAGTACGTGGAAAATTGACTAGGTCAAGAACTGGTGCCAAAGTAAATCTGACAGAAGTTGTTTGACGTAACTATATACTATTATAGCTTTGTTCAGTAGTTTTCAGGACTGGACAGATCAGAACAGAATAGAAGAGAATTGGACAACTATCAATTAAACGTCAAACCTTTTAGAACAACTTAGCATAGAAAATCTAATGAACGCTTTCTTGTACTTTTTTGTTCTGACAATTTCCGTTGTCAAAATTTCATATACACATTTGTCAAAACTAGAAAAAAACAACAACAAAAAAATCTTGTCCAAAACAGTCCGTAAAAATATCGAGAACAAAAAAGTAAAGCTTCGGACTATTTAGAACAACTTAATGAACACTAGACTAGAACTATTTCGGACTAAAAATAACAAGTTCGATAACTAATGAACACCAAAACTTGTACTTTTCTATCCTAGAATGTTTTAAATCGTTATAGGACTGACTAATGAACAGACTGTATGTTAGCAAACAAACATTTCCTTCACATTACTAGAGCGAACTCGTATTGAGTATGTTGAAGCGCCGCTAATAAACTGGGAAGCAAATGCCTTCCTTTGGAAATTCGAAAGCGTTTACGGAACATTAGCGAAACTAATCAATCCAAAGAACTTGTCATACTTGACCGAGAAGATCGAATTTGTCAGTAACTACTGGAAATTCCGTCATGAACGTCAATATTCAGAAACTGTAGGACGTGCAAAACAGTTTACAGTCCAAAATGTGCTAATCTAAAGTTTGAAAAATTCGTGATGTTTGTAAAGGGTAACGTAATTCGAGGAGTTGATATTGTGTTTTGTTCGCCCTATATTGTACGTACGTCGTTTAAATAAAAACGGTTCGACCGAATATAGAATTTTTTTATTATTATTTGCCATTATTTTTCAACTTCAAACCTCCACTAATTTTCAAAAATTATACATCTGTCACATGTTCAAAATACTGTGAACACATTTCCCCTTTACAGATCAGTAATCGAAGTAGTAAAATGGCGTCGGTTCATGACGCCATGAATGTTCCTAGCGCACTGCGACAGGGCACCGTTTAATGAAAACGGAACGACAAAACTGCGAAATACACTATTATGTATTTTTAGGACGGTGGCTAACTCCGAAATTAATCACAAACAAAAATCTTGTCGGATTAACTTTTCTGGACTTCAAGCGTTTCTATGTGATCATCGGATTCATTTGCAAATGAGAAATGGTAAGGGTAGGGGTGATTGGAGCACCACAACCAAACTAGTCACTGGAAAATTGTTCTGGAATGCCATTGAACAAGGTCCGTAAACACAAACAAATTTCTTAAAATTTCGAATTTTTTTTTCAAGTTTAATTTCTCGAGTCGATGTCGAAAAAGACGTTTTGACGTTTTTCAGTATTTTGGCCAGGAGACTAAATTTTTGGATAGTTGACTAAATTGGTGGTGATTTTGAATTTTGTGAGCACTGTTTAAGGACTAGATGAAGAGGATTGATTTTCACTGGGACGACGATGATCGTAAAATTCCCATTTGAGCCATATAATAAATCTTAACTTGCGATGTAAGATTTCTCAGGATGGTTCGACAAACTAGATAGGATAATGGCTGTAAAAATTTCGGCTACTATAGAACTATGAACATATCGTCGGCGAAGTCCGTAAGTAGTATCATAGACAAAATGACCCCTATTGCGAGTGTCGATTAGCAATCGACTCGACTATAGTCGATTGTGTCGATTAATTTTCTTTTTGGCATTGTGTAAACCAATCGACAAATATTTGGACTACTCTGATTTAGAAAATTATTTTTGTTGTTAAAATTTCTGGCAAATTTTGTCGTGAGCAAAAAAGCAATCGATAAAAGTCGACTGTCAAATCGACAATTTTCGATTACAATCGACATTCGCAATATCAAACTAAGTAATCGACAGTCTATAATCGATAACTGTCACTTGTCGATTACGTATCGACACTCGCAATAGGGGCCAATATTTATCTTTAGTGAGCCTGGTTGATTTGTTGCACTAGAAATCTCCAAGGTTATTGATAAAGATTTTCACGCGATGAGATATTGACCTGTACGACATGACGAACTAATAATTCAAAGAGTGACTACAAAAGTTAGTTCTGTCACTTTCTTCCGCATTTTCCTGTAGGACTGCTATACGGGTTTTGCGTCACTCATCTGCATTTCTTACCCTCGCTCTTTTCCTATTGGAGTACTACCTTAGTTTCCTGTGGATGTCTTTCATGCTTTATCAGTTTATTTGTTATTTTCGAACATGTGGCCCAGATATGTGCCTAGGCTACGTCTTACAGTTCGAGCTTGTGAGCAGTGAATCTATGAATCTGTTCCGCGCCCTTCTCTGCGTTCGAATATCTCGCACAGCACGAGGATACCTCATGTTTAAAACGATGAATATATACTCGAGTGCAAGTAACTTCGTACCGACATTGGTACCGTATTCACTCTGGAAGAAGGGGAGGACGGCCATGCCTATAGTATTGAGGCAAGAACAATCGATACGTCCAGTCCGATATCAATAAAGTAATCGATCGTTCGAATTACGGATGAAAAGTTGATATATGAGTTGATCATTATTTGTTCGCTCGCCGGCGAAACCCATCTTTGGAAGTCTGGTTTTTTGTGATCTAGGCCGTTGAAGCCTTTTTTAGCAAACATACAAAGTGATCTGGACTTCGTTTTCTTGGGCCATATATTTTTGTTAGTATCCATGCGTGTCTGGTACTTATGACCGGGTACTGATCGTGCTAAGTGCTCTCAGACTCTTTAAGTTACAGTTCTGTAGTCTGTGCTAGTTTTGATATGCTGGGTATGCAAGTATCCAAAGGCTCAAAACTTGACATTTCGTGTATGTATGTGATTACTTATAAATCATGTTAACGAACTTGTTCAATCACTTTAATCAATAACCAGGACCGGCGTTTGGCTTTTTTGCGCCCGGTGCAGTGTGATATATTGCGCCCCCATAGGCTGTTCTTTTTTTGATCGCATTGAAGGAAAAGACATAAAGACTCTGTGGAGTCCCTTTAATATATGTAAATGAATGCACATTTTTTCATTTTTTTTTTGCTGAAATTGCGCCCGGTGTAAATGCTCCAATTGCATTGGATCTTTTTCGGTGTTAGCTGCACTTCCCTAACTATTGCCAGAACAATCCTGGGCTTCGAAAATCTATAGTACTATACACTCGAATATCCATAATACAGCTCTCTATGGGGTTCTGTAAGCCTTCATATTTCAAGCGATAATAGGTGGTTACTGCACTGCATTTATTAGTTCCTGCTGTAGAATCGTTCATAGAAAAGCCAGTTCACCTTAACGGCCTTCCTGGACCTAGAAAGCGCTTTCAAAAACTTTAGAACGGAGGCAATCCAGGTGTTTCCCGCCGAGTTAGAGATTTATAATAGTACGACTAGTCGAATTACAAATTAAGAACTATGGCACCGTAAAAATGGATAGACGCCGAAAACAGTCGAACGACAAGTCAACGATTTGAACCTATGAAAGCGCTGCCCCTGATACTGAATATGGCTTAATGATTCGATATGCACACTCGAATAAATTATACAAATAGATTTGTGAAGCCACCGATTTTTTACTATTATAAGGTATATCAGCAGAAGCCGTTTCCTATTGAAACGCGTCTACGTGAAAATTTCGTCGAATTTTTGGAATTATCTGCGGAATACGCCAATGCCGGTGCTAGAGTTTTATGCGCCCGGTCCATTATACCAGTAAGCTCTTTCATTTTGACGCAAGAAAGACAGTGGAGAAATTGTCTCCTAGTCGAATTGCACCCGGTGCAAGTGCACCGTTTGCCAATATGAAAAAGCCGTCCCTGTCCGTTTAAGTGCAATGAACTTTTATCGCATTGGAGAAAGCGGAGAATATTTTGCCAAGCCGTGATTTCTTGAATGGTAAAAATGTTTCTATGCCAGGTTTCAATCCTTCTTTTGTCACGATTCTATCAACCCAATCTCTGTTCAACCTTGTTTTCATTTGATTTCAAATAATCGCAATACCTACTCGAGAAAGATTCATTTCTGGCCTTTTTTCTGTCCTTGTAGTTTTTCCTGGCAGATGAGTTGTCTCTCTTCATAACCTAATTTAAGATCCCTCTCCGCGATACCCACGCAATATTCACGGGTTTTTTTTTAAATTTTAATTTCTGAAATTGCGCCCCTGACGAATTGCGCCCGGTGCAAGTGCACCATTTGCACCTATGAAAGCGCCGCCCACATAGAATCTTTCGATCTGCCATGCTGAAATACCAATGCTAAAATATTATAAAAATTGTAAAAAGGGAAGCTATACGGCTCAAGTCTCTCTCTCTCTCTTTTGTTGGCTTGAATAAAGAATACAGCTGCTCCCAAGTAATGCAGCTAATGCTAAAAAATAAAAACACCCTTATAATCTATACAAAACTTCTAGCAATTTAAAAGATTTAATTAAAAAATAATTATTATTTTGTTTTATATTTTTCAATTACAAAAGTATTTAAAATTTTTATTTTTCAAAAAAAAAACAAACAAAAAAAACACTAAATAAATTTAAGAATAAGATATTTATAGAAAACATATTATGTCTGTGATTTTACATTATTATATAAAATATTATTAATTACAATTAAAAGTAAAAAAAAGTAAAAAAAAAAAGAGAAAAAATAAATAAGTTAATAAATAAATCAATAAAACAAACAAAAAAAATTAAAACAAAACCTGAAGATGAAATTTCTGTAAGATTTGTAAATTAACGCTGTAAAAATGAGAAAAAAAAATAATACAAAAACCACAACAAACAATAAATGAAATCTTCAAAACTGACTTTGATAAAAAACAAAAAGATTTAAAATAAAAACAAAAAATAAAACAAAAAATGAATTATACGTTAAAAAATCTAGTTGAAGTTTTATCTATCATTATAAACAAAACAAAAAACAAAAAAACAAACAAAAAAGAGCACAACATTCAATGTACGATTATTTAATAAATAAAAAAAAAGACAAAAAGTGAAGGAAAAGAGAAAATTCTTTATTATACAATTTTTTAAGCAAAGACAAAAATAAAAAAACAAAATGTTCGACGAAAAATTTAACAAAAAAAAAATACAAAACTAAAAAGTTCGAACACAAAAACAAAATTCCTTTCATGGATAAAAACAAATAAAGAGAACGATGAAAGAAAAACACAAAAATAATAGATGAGTATATATAAGTTAAAAAATTATATATATTTACATTATATACATTATATATATATTGAAAAAAAAACCAAAAAAATATAAAATATTAAGCAAATTACCTATTATTAACTCACTTTAAAAAACAAAAAAAAAATTAAAGCAAAAGAGTTAAAGTGATTGAAGAAAAAACAAAACCAAAAAAAAACAAAACACGAATGACAAGAAAAACAAAACTCTTTTTTACGTTTTAAACTTAATTTTTACTAATTTTAAAAAAATAAAAATATATTTGTTTAATAATAAAAAAATTATTATTTTTAATTTTTTGTTTTTATTTTTTTAATTATTTTTTTTTTGTTTAACCCCAAAATGGAAAAATTTAAATTCAAGTCAAATCATTAGCAAACACACACCTCATAATTTCAAATTGTGGAGAGAAATTTAACGTTTAAGTAAAGGAAAATTTAATAAATAAATTTAAATTATTAATGAAAACAAAAAAAAAAACCAAGGCTAAGCAAATTATGTAAAATGTAATCCTGATTGATGGACAAAATTCACACAAATAAAGTAAAATTAATTTGTTGCTAAAAAAAAATTTCAATTTCGTTTTATTTCATTCTAATTTTATGTCGATTTTCATAGACTAGATTTTTTTTCGACTGTTAAAATTGTGCAATCTTTGCGACTTGTGAGATCTTTAGGTACTATACTAGGGTGCAGGGGCAGCGCTTTCATAGGTGAGAATGGTGCACTTGCACCGGGTGCAATTCGGGCTTGTCGGGGGGCGCAATCTCAACCTTTACAATTACATCGCAAAACAGCTTTATAGCCCGCATTTGTTTCGAATCAATACAGTTTTATTGCATAACAGTAACGTAAATAGTGGCAGCGTTTCAATAGGGAACGTTCCCATTAATGCAACACAAAACGGGCAAGTTTAAGAAAACACACGAAACCTAGAAGAGTAAAAAGATCTCATAGAAGAATTTCATATGTGAACTAGAATAGAACGAAGAGGTGAAAGTCACCTAAGTTCTTTTCTAGGGCCACGGTAAGAAGAAATTTACCCAATATACTGCAGGTGCAAACTAATCCTAGATCTCAGAAGCATTTTAAACTGGGCGAACAATTAATGTCAAATTTTCAAAAATTCAATAAATAATTGGAGAGTTTACAATTATATACACGAGTAAAAATAAAACTCGCCCGTTCCTAGCCTGCAACAGGCACGCACGGCTCCCGAAACAATCACGGTACGCTTCAGTAAAAATAAGACTCGCACTCACTTAGCACAAAACAGTTACCATAAGCCTAAGTAAAAAGCGTTCTTCTCCAAATGCAGCCCGCTACAGGCACGTACCAATAAAAGACGCACGGAATAGCAACTATCTTGGTGACCATAAATCGTAGATCGACAATTTCTTCAAGACCATTGCATGAGCCATCCAGCAACGTGAATTCGTCGAAGAGATCCAATATCTCAAACAAGGAAAACAAATTTCGAACAAATGTACATAGTTAACGAAAGCGCAACCAATCACTTGGGAGGCATTTATAGTGGCATTTAAAAGGTTCACCAGCCGAAGAAATCTATCTAACGCCGCTAATTTTGTGGACGCCCGTTAATTGGTGGAGGAGCTCAGAAATACCTTCAATCAGGAGTACATTCCTCCACGAGCGCCCCACTTTGGTGGATTGTGGGAGGCAGCGGTCAAGTCTGGGACTGTGACCGCTATCGCATTTTGCAAAACGCTCTGTTGAACTTTGAAGAATTGACAACTGTAATAACGGAGATTTAAGGATGCCTAAATTCAATACCTATAACCCACTGTCCACAGATCCTAATAATTATCAGGCGGGAGGGGGTCACCATTTCCCCACACAAGTCCCCTTCAGACAGGGGTATTTCGATATTAAATAAACTTTCAAATCTTCGTAGGTGGCGACACCAACATTTCTGGAGACGTTGGTCTAACGAATACCTGCACCAGCTTCAAAAAAGGGCAAATGGCGTTCTAAAGAAGACAACCTCCAGCCTGGGGCCTTAGTAACGGTACCTACATCAAGACATTCCAAAATGCAAATAGAAGTTAGCTTGCGTGATTCGTACATTCCCGGGGACCGACGGATGTTTAAGGGTGGTGGAATTAAAGACCGGCGTCTTTGCCTCAGAGAAATCACCCCCCGGCCCGTGCACGAGGTTGCACCACTGCCAACTCAGGACTGGAGATTAGAACTATGAGGATCGCTTCAACGGGGGCCGTTCATATCATTCCGTCCACCACGATATTGTTACGTTTTTACGGCTTAACGGATTCGTAGGATTAATTAAGGAATACACTTTTTAATTATCCAAACAAAACTTATTTATTACAAACCAAACACAATTTAAAAATAAACACAATTCTTAGAGTTCACTATAATCACTAGCAAATTTAATATTTCGCACTATTCAATTCTAATTATCGCTTTTTATCACCACTTTTCACTTTGGAACACTTGTATCGCCTTTATAATCAAAACTGACTCGATAGCGGCTGCCAGGCGCTTTTATATAGGCAGCTCGACCTTTGTCTACTTTCTGGAACCTTCTCGAGTCCCTTTTCTCGAGCCTAGTGGTCTGTTCTTTTATTTCGTTAAGTTTCGACCAGCTTGAAGTTGTCTTCGCTTATTGCTCGTTAGTTTAGTACTTAAATTCTTAGTTCAGACAACAACCGAAAATCGTTGATTCATCCTCTCGACGAACAGATGGCGCATAATCATCACATTGCCCCCTTCTTAGGACTGTTCGTCCCGAACAGTTGTCCATCCTGGATCCGGCTGATGATATGGGCACAGCCTGTCTATGTGCACAATCTTCTTCTTTGCTTTGGGTCCTTGTTGAATCCTGTAGACCACATCGTTGATCCGTGTTAGGATTTTATAGGGCCCCTCCCACTGGCGCTGAAGTTTCGGGGACTTGCCTTTTCGTCGTCGAGGGTTGAACAGCCAAACAAGGTCACCTTCCTTGTACCCACTACTGTTCGCTCGGAGGTCGTACCTTGGTTTCATCCTATCACTGGCCGTCTTAGGATTCTCCCTTCCGATTTCCTCAACTGAGGTCCCAACGTTGTATTGTCGAGTTTCTTCTTTCGCTCTGACTCGAGGACCCTTACTGCCGGCACAAACTGCACATTTACGACACCAGTTCGTAACATCCTCCCGCATATGAAGCCAATAGAATCTCTCCTTTACTTTTGCCAGAGTTTTGTTGACTCCCAAATGTCCTCCTGACGGGCTATTGTGACACTCCTCGAGAATATCTGTTATTCCAGCACGAGGGACCAGCACCTGCATTCGATGAGAGGTACCATCAGCTGTTTCCCATTTGCGCTTCAATACTCCTCCTTCGATATGCAATGAATCCCATTGGGCCCAATAGCTCTTCAGGATTTCACTTCTCTCTGCGATGTCTTTCCATTTAGGCTTCTCCTCGTGTTCTTTCCATGACAAAATCGCAGATATGTCCGAGTCGTCGCGTTGCGCATCTCGAATTCCCTGGTCCTTGTAATTTATCCTTGGCTCAGCAGTCATCTTTTGACACTTTTCCTCAATACACCGACGATCTTTAAAAGCTGGTTCGCATGGTCGCCGGGACCGAGCAGTATCCATTGGAATTCCCCTGTTGCGGTGTTTCATCATCAATTCTCCAAGGTCCAATAGTATACCGTGTGTTGTCATAAAGTCCAAACCAAGAATACACTCGTCTACTATGTCAGCTACCAGGAACGCATGTGTAAACTCAATGTCGGCAAGCACCACATCCATCATTGTCTCCCCATGTAATTTCACTGGCTCTCCTGTTACAGTTTTCAGGATGTACTGGTCTGCGTTTTTCAGCCACTTTCTACCGACCAAATCAGCCCTGATGACAGATCTTGAAGCACCTGTATCCACGGTAATTGTGTATTGTTCATCGCCAACTTTCCCCTCGATGACAAGGCTGTTGTTGCCACGCTGCAGTTGGGTGATGTTGACGATAACATCAGAGGTCTCAATTTTCCCCACCAACTCCCTCCGGTCGCCTTTCTGCCGTTGTCCACATTTTCCACAGCATGTTGAGCCACTCCTACTCCCTGGCGATTCCACTCCCCTTCGCTTTCGGCAACTCCTTTGTAAATGGCCCGGCTCACCACAGTTCCAGCATCGTAGACGACGACGTACTTCCGAGGTGTTGACTCGATGGCAAATGTTCTCAGTCATATTGATTCCCCTGAGGTGGACCGTATTCCTTGTTGCTTGCTTCGCTGCCTCGTATGCCAGAGCATATGCCAAAACTTCAGCGGTATTCTTCTTTCCGGCCAATCTCGCTGCTTGTTGTAGATCTCGGTCGGCAAAAGAGTTAAGAAAGGCCTCTCTTGCTACTTCGTTGATGTAATCTTGGCCGAAACTAGGATAAGCCAGATGCACTAACCTCTCGATATCGGCGCATAGTTGTTGTAAAGTTTCTCCTGGCTTTTGAAGTCTGTTTCGAAGTTGAAGTCGATAAACCTCTTGCAGGTGCTGATCACCGTAACGCATTTCCAGCGCTTGAACTAAGAACCCGTAGCTGTTGCGATGTTCCGCTGGTATTGACTGCAATATTTCTGCTGCTGTACCCCTTAGTGATAACGTTAAGGACATTGCTTTCTCCTCCTCGGTCCAGTAATTACCTGCTGCCGCTGCTTCGAATTGGAGCTTGTAAGTAGGCCATGGGCTTTGTCCGTCGAAAGTTGGAGGCTGTAGTTTCCTAAATCCGATGACTTCGGGAGATGCTGGCTGATATATCTTTACCCTTTCTAGGTCGGCTCGGACAGACTCTAGTTCAATCTTTACCTTTTCTTCATTTTCCTTTATTGAATTTTCGAGCTTTTCCAGATCATTCCTTACGTTTGCCTTGATGGAAGATTCGAGATTTTCCAGATCATTCCTTACATTTTCTATTTTGCCATTTAGCTGGTTCCTTTGTTCTTCCATAGCGTCTTTGAGCTCTGCGATCGAACGTTCATGAACTACTGTTAACAATTTTTGTTCATCTTTTAACGCCAACACTTCCGCCTTGATCTCTGCTGATGACCGTTCTTGCGCTTCCTTTATCTCGGCTGTCGAGCGTTCTTGTGTCTCCTTCATCACCATCAATGTCTTAAAAAGTTCTGCCATACTCACTGTCGTTTCTTCTGGCTCCTCTTCTACCTCGCCTTCAAACATGTAGGATTCAGGATCCTTACCTTCGTTCACCATAGCTTCTCGAAGCAGGGCGGTTAGGGCATTTTTAGCCCCCACCGTTGATAACGAGCGCTTACTTAATTCTCTTTTCAACTCCACAATGCGCAAATCCACTAATTTTCGACCCATTTTAGTAATAAGTCCTTATTTCTCACGCACAAAATTTAAATTCCAATCACAATTATTGTTTAAGTTCACTTATTTCACTTATCTCTTAATTAATCCCACTTCTGACACCAATTGTTACGTTTTTACGGCTTAACGGATTCGTAGGATTAATTAAGGAATACACTTTTTAATTATCCAAACAAAACTTATTTATTACAAACCAAACACAATTTAAAAATAAACACAATTCTTAGAGTTCACTATAATCACTAGCAAATTTAATATTTCGCACTATTCAATTCTAATTATCGCTTTTTATCACCACTTTTCACTTTGGAACACTTGTATCGCCTTTATAATCAAAACTGACTCGATAGCGGCTGCCAGGCGCTTTTATATAGGCAGCTCGACCTTTGTCTACTTTCTGGAACCTTCTCGAGTCCCTTTTCTCGAGCCTAGTGGTCTGTTCTTTTATTTCGTTAAGTTTCGACCAGCTTGAAGTTGTCTTCGCTTATTGCTCGTTAGTTTAGTACTTAAATTCTTAGTTCAGACAACAACCGAAAATCGTTGATTCATCCTCTCGACGAACAGATGGCGCATAATCATCACAATATTATAAACTAATATGTTAAACTGAAATTGTAGAATTATTGTTAATTCAAATGTAACACCCACTGCACTCTAGATCACGAAGTAAGAAACATTCTTTTTGAGTACGAGATTATTTCCTGGTCCAGAGTTCAATGGATCGAACCATCTCAATGCACAAAAGAATTGCAGTAAGCACTTGGCAGCAGTGATTCTTGGCTCTTGTGCGCGTAACAACGTCTTTGGAAAAATAAATTGGATTATAACGTGGCTGCAGTGGTTTCCATTTTTAATCATCGATCATAAAATAGCTGTGGAAAAGCCCACATCTTAAACAGGTTCCATTAGCATACTGTGAGTATAGCGATTCTCGTTCGATTGAGTTGGTCGAGCACCACCATGGTCGTGGTTAGTACTTAGTTGGTTACGAGGGAGTGTGATGAAGTGAGTTATGACCTCACGCAGGTCTTGGGTGAGAATGGAGAACATAGAAAATACCAAAGTCTAGAAATTAACAAGTCTTTCATCTTCATATGGTTAATGAGTGAAAGGCGAACAGCTGCATGCACAAGTTTTTCAAATGACGATGTCAGGCTATCAGAGAGAGAATGCAACATTTTTATACGCGCTGGAATACAACCATAAGTCGGAAAATTTTATGAGTTTATATGGGGATGTATTGGTGCATATTTGCTCGTTTGTTTTGATGACTTCAATTTTGACAGCTGATTCAATTGTCTTTCCTTTTCTGGTCTGCATACTTGAGCGAAGAGAGAGAATCTGGCTTTGTCTGGCCGAGTTCACGAAGTATGCGTTGAGTTTTGCTCAGCAGTGCTGTTCATATATGCCCGCACACAATCAACGGTCGGAAATTTTTGTATGAAGATGAAAGACTTGTTATTACTAGACTTTGGAAAATACCTCCAACCTTTCAGGCGCGATCGCTTAAAGGCTGTATCAGATCCAAAGCAGCGCAGCAAAAATATCAGCAGCAAACTGTTTCTATTGGTCAAAGCGGGTCACATGACCACAGAAGCAGCACTGAATGCTGCCGCTGCATTTTCATTCCTAATCCTAATTTTGCTGCCCATCAAGGCAGCTTTTTTTGACATTTCCGTTTTTTATTTAAGACGCTTACCACGCTTAAAGCGTTTGCTGCCTGCTGCTGCTACAACGAATCTGATACAAGAAGCAGCATGCTGCCTCTTCCGCTGCTTCTGTCGCTGCTCAAAAATTTGATCTGATACGGTGCTAAGACTGGTATGAATTGGTATCCAGGATAATGCAGAGCACGTTTTCTTTTATTGTGTGAGAATCGAAGCCCTTCACATACCTACCTACTATCACAGCTAATGATCCACTCCTTACTGCTCCTTATATTTTGCCTGCAACACAAGACTAGTCTTCTCCGCTCCGCACTTTTCACTGCACTCCTTTTCCACGGCATTCTGTGGAAAAATTTTACGTACGGATTTAGTTTTTCCGCACTCGTACAAATTGAGATTCATCACCACCCAGCGGGAAAAGGAGTGCTCCAAGAGCCATCTTGGAGCGCACCAAAAGGAGCATAGAGTGCTCCCGTTGCCTGTCAACCTGTCAACCTGTCAGCCTGTCAACCTGTCAACCTGTCAACTTGGTCAACTTGGTCAACCTGTCAGCCTGTCAACCTGGTCAACCTATCAGCCTGTCAACCTGTCAGCCTGTCAACCTGCCAACCTGACAAGGCTGACAGGCTGACAGGCTGACAGGCTGACAGGCTGACAGGTTGACAGGTTGACAGGCTGACAGGTTGACAGGCTGACAGGTTGACAGGCTGACAGGCTGACAGGCTGACAGGTGACTGGTGACTGGTGGCTGGTGGCTGGTGACTGGTGACTGGTGACAGGTGACTGGTGACTGGTGACTGGTGACTGGTGACTGGTGACTGGTGACTGGTGACTGGCGACTGGTGACTGGTGATTGGTGATTGGTGACTGGTGACAGGTGACTGGTGACTGGTGACTGGTGACTGGTGACTGGTGGCTGGTGACTGGTGACTGGTGACTGGTGGCTGGTGACAGGTGACTGGTGACTGGTGACTGGTGACAGGTGACTGGTGACAGGTGACAGGTGACTGGTGACTGGTGACTGGTGACTGGTGATTGGTGACTGGTGACTGGTGACTGGTGACTGGTGACCGGTGACTGGTGACTGGTGACTGGTGGCTGGTGACAGGTGACAGGTGACTGGTGACTGGTGACTGGTGACTGGTGACTGGTGACCGGTGACCGGTGACTGGTTACTGGTGACTGGTGACTGGTGACTGACAGGCGACAGGTGACTGGTAACCGCATATCCGCATATCCGCAAATCCGCATATCCGCAAATCCGCAAATCCGCACATCCGCATATCCGCATATCCGCAAATCCGCATAACCGCATATCCGCATATCCGCATATCCGCATAACCGCATATCCGCATATTCGCAAATCCGCATATTTGCATATCCGCATATCCGCAAATCCGCATATCCGCATATCCGCATATCCGCAAATCCGCATATCCGCATAACCGCAAATCCGCATATCCGCATATCCGCAAATCCGCATATCCGCAAATCCGCATATAAGCAAATCCGCATATCCGCAAATCCGCATATCCGCATATCCGCAAAACCGCATATCCGCATATCCGCAAATCTGCAAATCCGCATATCCGCAAATCCGCAAATCCGCATATTATTATTATTATTATTCTTTATTGCAGCTTAAAATAAATTTACATCACAATTTTATTTATTTACATATAAATAAAAAAAAAAAAATTCTAAGCTAAGCCCATCACATAAACAGTAGCTTGTGCGTAGGGGCTGTGACTGCCTAAAATATATAATTACTTTGAAAAAACAAATAAAATCAAAAAATTTACTTTAAATAATTTTCAGTAGTAAGATACGTGCTGTATTATATAAAAATTAAAACATTCATAAATTGACTTTTTGAGCAAATATTTAACATTTTATACTAATAATTCATTGAATAACTCTCTATGGCTTAATATATATTTTTTAAATACTGCTTTAAAATTTAGATCAGTTATAATATTTCTTATATCCACTGGCAAACTGTTGTACAATTTGGGTCCTAATATGCTTGCGTGACGTTGCATGAGGGATTTCTTGAATCTTTCAATATTTATTGGTCGATTTCGTTGCAAACGGGTATCATGGCTAATGCTTCTGATAGAAAATTTTGCCAAATTTTGGTACACAAATTTCAAAAGTGTTACCAAGTATAGCTGTCTGATGTCCATTACATTAAATTCGGCAAACGCCTGCGTTGTTGAATAATATTTAGATTTACCTAAGCATATTTTTATTAATTTACTTTGAACATTATGTAATGTATCTATAGTTCTACTATAAGAAGCACCCCATATTATTATTCCATATTGCAGGATCGATTGGGCAATCGCAAAATAAACGTTTTTTAAAATTTGAAGATCGACATAGTTCCTGAGAATTCTAAATTTATACGTGGTTTGCCTCAGTCTGCCGGCAGTGTTAAATATATGTTGTTCCATTTAAGTTCACTGTCTATAGTAACTCCCAGGTATTTTACCTCATTTGTATGCTTTAATTTAAAGTTCTTTATGCTTAGGTAGTTATCATTTGGGTTGAAGCTCTTATTTTGTCCGAACGTAATAAACTGGGTTTTATCTAAATTTAGGGCTAGTTTATTTAGGCAAAGCCAATCATGAACGGTTTTTAGGCCATCGTTTGTCAGAGAGGTGACCTCAATCCGCATATCCGCAAAAACGCATAAATAGATAAACGCATAAACGCAAAAACGCATAAACGCATAAACGCAAAAACGCAAAAACGCATAAACGCATAAACGCAAAAACGCATAAACGCAAAAACGCATAAACGCAAAAACGCATAAACGCATACACGCAAAAACGCATAAACGCAAAAACGCTTAAACGCAAAAACGCATAAACGCAAAAACGCAAAAACGCATAAACGCAAAAACGCAAAAAAACGCAAAAACGCATAAACGCAAAAACGCATAAACGCATAAACCCAAAAACGCAAAAACGCATAAACGCAAAAACGCATAAACGCATAAACGCATAAACGCAAAAACGCATAAACGCATAAACGCAAAAACGCAAAAAAACGCAAAAACGCATAAACGCAAAAACGCAAAAACGCATAAACGCATAAACCCAAAAACGCATAAACGCAAAAACGCATAAACGCAAAAACGACATACGATTTCCTTAATCTGACATAGTTTTGTTGCCTCATAAAGTCCCTCCTGGTGCGCCATTATGACACTCCTCCAGAATATTTCTCATTCTAGCTCGAGGGAATAGTAGCTTTGTTCCAGAACTAGAATGTGGGATCCCGCGGGACAAACATTTTTCCAATTTGTGTTTCTTTACTTTCTCATGCAAGAAAAAGCGGGGAAATTTTCACTTCCCCTCCTGCAGGAATTAGCCGGAGGTTTTCGATCCTGCGATTTCTTGCAAGTTGTCAAATGACAATTTTTTGTATGTAGATATGTGGGTATCTTAACAAGCGGCATACACATAGACAATCGACATTTATGTTATCTTCTTCTTGATTTGCAGGAAATTGCCCAAAAAGTGTTTCTTTACTTTCTGAATTTTTGACAAAATTACCCCCAACATTAACTAAGTTTTTGCCCAACAAATTTTTGCAGGAAAAGTACTGGAACAAAGCTAGTATCTACATTCGATGAGGGGTATCGTCAGCTGTTTCCCATTTGCACTTGAATACTTTTAATAAAAAGCAAAAACTAAATCTATTCATAAAAACGACTGCAGCGACTTTACAAGAATTTAGAAACTCACCACAATAAATTCACCTCTTGAAAAAAAAATGTGAAAATTAAGGCAAACATTAAATTTAAATATTATATTCATTATATATTTTCTTGCGATGTTTTACATTCTAAATATAATTCTCTGTTATTTTATTTATATTCATATATAACAAACTTAGTTTGGCAGTGATGAAAGCCCCACCTAGGAGACACTAGGGTAATGAGAATTCTGCTGTTTTCCTTATTTTTGTAAATATGGGTTATTAAAACATAAATTTGATTATATATAAATTTGATTAACGTTTAATTGTAATCAAATTAAATAATTGATTTAAAAATATTAGTTATTTTTGTTAATAAAAGCATTGAACATTTTCATTACGTCCGCCATTTTTTTTTTGTAATATTTTCCAACGGTACTGCCACAGCAAAGGCAATCAACTGTCAAGCACCAAGTTTACCAAGTTAAACAATAAACACCGAAGAAGGGTGGATGGATAAGTAGAGTATCACAAGCGCGTGAAAGGAGTAAGGTCGTTAACTCGGGGTCTCTTGTGTTTGTGTTTTTATTTCCTCAAAATCTTGAACGGTGACTTAAATCGCAAATAAAAGGTTTCCGCCTGGATAAGGCTGCTCCCAAAACACATTCCACCGCGAGCCGCGAACGGGCGTTTTCCACTAGAACGGGGCCGACCGAAATCGCCAAGTTCTGAAAAGAGAAAAAAGCGAGAAAAATTCCTGAGAAAACTTTTTTCTGGCCTTTCGGTTGCGGGCGTCACGGGCCTCCTCCATTCCTTCGGGGAAGTGCGTGCCAATTAATTGGTTGGGGCTTCTCGTTCTTGTCACCAAATCAATCAGCTGAAGCGCGGCGATCCGTCGTTCTGTGGTGGTGGGGCTTCTACTTGCTTTAAATCCTTCTACGGACGAGTGGAAGTGACGATTCTCTACACTTTGGACCTGCTATGAGTCATTCCTGAGTGAATTTCGTAGTTATTTAATTGTGATTAATTTGTTTTCTGCAGTGTTGTTGTGTGGTGTGCTTTCTTGCGCTTTCGATTCATCCAACGACTGCGACTATAGAAGCTGGACGTGCTGTGCACACTCAACCAAACTTGGACCGCGAATTACATGCCTACTATACAGATATCGTGCTCGTTTTTCTATGACAGTTACATCCAGAGCCAACAAAATTTCTTGCAATTATTCAGCGAGCTCTCCTTCGTTGATAGACAGCATATATTCCGGACTCTATCCGCTATGTCGACAGCTTTCCTAACAGCGATCGCAGTCATCCTGTGCATCCTTTTTCGTATCCTCAATGTGAACAGCCAGCCGCTGAAGCCGATTGTCTGGTGCTTAGATGAGACTTTCCTGGACTGCATCTATAAGATCGCCCCAATTCTCAGGGAACCGTGAGTACAGAATTATTATTTTTTTTGTTACAATTCCACTCGAGATTTTTGTACAGGTGAGCATGAAAAAGGTGTCGGGCTTCCAGGTGTTGGTTTAGAGCCGAGAAATGCCACAAGTTCATTTATTTCGGCCCCATTTGAGGCGCTTTTCAATCAGCTGAAAGTCGAGTGGTTCCGCTGCAGTGGAGCGAGATCTCGAACTACTCACCGCAAGGCGCTACGTCGCTGGGGGAATTCCGCTGGCACAGTGCCAACTTTGGATATTCATGAAATTTTTGCTGCCTACATTTTTATGGCATTTAGAACGACTTCCTAGGACTATTTCCCCCCTTGATTTATGGCAATCTTCTGATTGTGTTATACAGAGCATCCACTTTCCGATTGAATAATAGGAGGTTATTTTCCACTCACCACCAAAGAATCCCTCCCATTGCTAAGTTTAGAATCTTGGACAGATTTCCTTCTTCTCCATGCCGCCTCTGCTCTACCGCCGTGGGCCTCGATATTTTTTTAATGTTTTCATTCTTTTCTTGCGATTCATTTGCTGCCCTTTCTACATCCGCGTATGCGGCGACCATTAAAAGATGCTGTGACATCTTGTGGTGGTTCCTTCTCTGAAAATCTTTATTTAATTTATAATGAAGACTTCCAGAACTCCTGCTGAGAATGTCATCATCGGAAAGAATTTTCTGTATCAGGAAATTGCTAGCGTGCGGATGTCGTCGTCGGGCTGCCTACGTTCATGCTGCAGGCAAGGCTGCCTCTAATGTAGCCATGCTATGCAGATCCTGATTTGGAATTTCGTCGAGAAATTCCCTTCCTGGGGATACCAAAGAATTTTGCGATTTTCGTGGGGAGAATTTAGTGATTTATATTATTACTTCAGCCCCTCCACTGCAGTATGGAAATTTCCTATGTATTTGGTGCATTTAAGCTTTAAGGGAAATTATAGAGCAGGTCACATGGCGGTTCTGTATGATTTAACTAATTTATATAAATATTAGGTCTGGAAAAATGTTCGTGGCGTTTTTCTGGTAAAATTCAACTGGTTTTCTTATAATGTGAAAATGTATTTATTTAAACCAAAAAGAAAAGATCCTAGCTTATTTCCATAGAGGGAGTTGTGCAGAAATCGGAACAAGTGATACTCAGAGGGTGCTATGTTTGTACTATATAATGGTTGCATCAAAATCCCAATTCTTCTTCTTCTAGCCCAGAACGGCAGATACCGCCCGATGAAGGTTATACAGTAAGGCCCCCATTCACACCCAGGCCGCTTTCACGCCAGGTCAGCAGGCACGGCCCGATGAAGTCTACACATTACTCAGACTGACTGAAGGATGAAGACTTAAGGAAACCGCCTGACAGGCCGTGAACTGCCCGTGACCTAATGATTTCCTACACTACATACACACAGGCGAAAACGACAGTTAAGCGTAGCAAATATGTTCATGCTCTCAACTAGGAAATCCAATCCCGCGAATGCGAGGTCCCGCACGATTTTTGCGGGGCTAGACATGTGGAATTTACGGGTTTTAGGCAGTAGAATCATTTGTTATAAGAACCGGGACTTAATAGAGAAATACTCGTAACAATATGAACAAAAATAGATTTAGGTCCTCCGAACATGAGTCGAATGATTTGCAATTCCAGTTGTGCACGCAACTGTTTCGTGATCT
Source organism: Thereva unica (assembly GCA_949987705.1). Classification (NCBI taxonomy): domain Eukaryota; kingdom Metazoa; phylum Arthropoda; class Insecta; order Diptera; family Therevidae; genus Thereva; species Thereva unica. Next base: position 76,858,761 of record OX465285.1, read on the forward strand.
ATCCCGTGTACAGAAGTAGGAAAACATACACCGGCCGACAGAAACGAGACCGATTTGAAACTAGTTTTAGGTGCTCGGGTGCGACTGTTCTTGCCGATCGGAAGCGATTTCAGTGGCGGTTGCACTCATATGAACTAACTACTTGACATTTTCCCAAAACATCGTGACTAAAAACTATGTGGGCACAGGACGCTAATTGATCCAAAATCAGTTGTGTCCGTGTGTGGACAAAGGTGTCATTTTCATTGCAGCCTGGTTGTGCGCGCGATTATTGTGAAACCAGTTTGAAATTAGGAGTGCAAATCAATCGACTCGTGCGTGCGGATAGCCTTAAACCCTCCACAAAATATTTAAATTCGTTAGTTGAAGATATCTACCTCAATACAACAATAACACAAAATCATCTAAGTATATTTATGTGCGTATATGCGCACGTGAGCAATTACTGAGTTTCCTTCCATGGAGAGTTCACCCTGGCTTAACTCAGAGTGAGCGCCTATGGAAACGTGGGTTAAGTGAAGCTTCGTTAAATCCAAGAAAACTCCACGAAACACGTTGCATTAAGGCGGGCTTTGCGTATGGGTTGGTTTAATTACGATTGCTGCACTTGTACCAACGGACGTGTATCTGACACTTCAACTGGTCATGGAAACAGCATCGAGTTAACTTTCTGTAAACTCAATAAATACTCCTCATGGAAACACAGTAAATGTCAAGTTACCCAACGCCTACGACATATACTTTGTTTGATTAATCCAGGCCCGTCACAATGGGGGGGGGGCAACTGGTTCGAATTGGCAAGCTTGCGGAATCGGACTTTTGATGCGGGATTGAGTTCCCTAGTCTCAACGAAAATTATAGACTGAATAGAAGTTCAGATATCACACATAAAGCTTTTTGTCAGTTTTCTTGGGGATTGTTTATACGCTTCGCTCCTGAACTTTGTTGATGAGTGGAGAAGTGAGGTGGTACCTCTCGTCATACCCCCTTAGAAAACCCACAAACTGCAGATCCCCACGCAGTTAACGGCCGGAGAGTGTGTGGAATGTACTGAGGCCAAGTGGCAAAATTCCTTTTTCTGAAATGTAATACTCTTCTCTTGAACTTTGACTATGAAATACGAGAAGAAAGAATACCATTACTGTATAAAATACTGGTATATTGTTTTAAAATTTTTATTGTAAATAATAAAAAAAATTATGTCTCTCCGTGGTGAGATATTGTGATCGTGAGATTTTGCTCGCAACACAAGACTACCCGCACGGCCCACTTCCATGACTTACAGCCCAGCCCTACTGGGCGCAATACTATCTAGAAGTTCGTTTAGGAATAGAACAACTCGACTATGAAATAATCTCCCACGGTCAGTGTTTCCGAAATCGTACAACATCTTAGAGTTCAAACGTAAAGTTAATCGACATTTCCTTTGGCGGTACTTCTTAGGGAGAAGGGGTGAAGACTTTATTATTTTCTCCAGGTTGATAGATGTTTCGTAATGCCTTGAATATTTATATTAATCCAAAAATGTATGCCGAAAGTCTCATTAAATTATCTTCAATGGTTCAAAAGTCATGACTTTTATGCCTTGAAATGAAATTTTTTTTTGTTTCTTATAGCAAGATGAAAGTCCTCGTTTAAAAGTTTGAGTTTGGATTCAGTTTCTCGTTGAAAAATCTAGTGTTAAACTGGATTATATTTTTCCAACCATTCGTCAATCTTTAGATTAGCTTCTAACTTACTTATCTAAAAAAATACGACCATTTAATCATGTGCCAGACGCCTCAGTCTTTCGAAGAAGATTTTAACTTAATGATTTAATAAAAAAATTTACGGTTCAAACTCAACTAACAAAAACAGTTTTTTATACCTTGAGAATGAGATCGAATGTTGACTCACTTCTATAAAATATCGAGATTTTATTGTTCGTATCATAATCCGTTTTCGTCTGATTAAAAATATCGCGAATGAATGAGTCAGATCAAACTGAGAAGCAGAAAAACTGGTTCTTCTCCGAAGATCCCAGAATTAATGACACAACGTCACCCTAATTATCACACCTTGCATTTCCAAAATGAGAAAGCTTGCAGAAGAACCGAAGACGTTAAATAAAATCAGCGTATCTTGTAGTTGGAGCTATTATCGGTCCTGGTACAAGTTTGGGTCTATAAAATCGAATTTGCTTTGCTAAACCCACAGACCAAACCGTCTTCTTGTTGGAGTCCATTACTGATCTTGATTGGTCTGATAAGTGGCTTGTTGCATTGGTTATGGTCAAATGATATAATACTGTCGGATTATTGTGGAAGAGGCGTTGAGTTTGAGTATTAAAACTCGAGATATTTATCCGTCGATCTCTGCAAGACGTACGAATTTTTTCTAATGAAATCGAGGGAGGATCTGAATGACCGTCAGGCTCGACCAATAAAGACATGTCCGCTGGAGTCCAAGATATGCCAGACCACAGTAGGAAGCTAAATTTAAAAGCTCCCTCTTTGGACGGCAAAGAAACGGTTTTCTCAAAGGAGACTAAATATCTAGACATAATCCTGGAAGAAAAGCTCTCCTGGAAATTCCAAATTGAGGGAGTAACTGCCAAGGCAATTACATCTCTCCATGTTTGTCGCCAATTTGTAGGAAAAATCTGGGGCCTCAAACCTAGGTTTTGTTTTTGATTAAGCTGGCCAGAGTGCAAAGACTGGCCTGTCTTGGTATCACAGGGGCCAAAAGCACCTGTCCGACTGCGTCTTTGGAGGCCCTACTGAACCTCCGCTACACCTAAGTAGTGAAAAAAGAGGCTCTGGCGGGAGCGCTGCGTCTACGGGAGCTATTCTCCTTTAAGCTGGGAGATCATTTATCGATCCTCAAGGAGCTGAACCTGGAGGCAATGATATCTTTGTCCGATATCGTTCCTGCCAGTCTTGACTTTGACCAATTGTTTACGATGATAATTCGAAGTAGGCCAGAGTGGCAACATGGCAGGCCTCTCTTCAGAGGAAGCACGGCCTTTTGGTTTACGGACGGTTTCAAAACCGATAAAGGGGTAGAGCTGTGTGTTTATGGCCCTAGGATCAAAATATCCATGGCTCTGGGCACTACCCCCACTGTTTTTCAAGCTGAGGTACTCGCCATCCAGCTGTGTGCTCAGACTTGTATTGATAGAGCTCCAAATACTTTAAATATCTAGAGTTGGGAGCTTAGAATAATAACAGAGCTGCTGACGGGTCACTGTTCGCTTAACTACTATCTTAATAAAATAGGTCTGGTGGCCGACTCTGGCTGTCGGTTCTGCGGGGCAGCTCCCGAAACCGCGGAGGAAGAGAGGAGAGGAGCGAGGAAGAGACTGAGCCTTCTCCATCGTGACTTCCCTACTCTTAGGGAGATTTGGGACAGAAACCCTAAATCAGTTTTAGGCTACCTTAGAAGCCTTAACCTTGATGGTTTTTAAAGACGGGGATGGCACAATAGATCAAACAAATAGGTCGCAGTGCCCGCCAAGGCACCCCTTAAGAAGAAATGAAATGAACGTTACTCGACTTGCGACTTCCCGATTAAAAATAATTTAGTTGGTTAATTTTCTTACACGCACACACGCGCCCGCAGCTAGCACGCATAGCAAACAAATGGGCCACAAGAGTATGCACGCTCCCGCCACAGGCACGGGAATCTAAAAGTTTCTTCGCTTGAGGCATGGTCTCTCCCGCCACAGGCATGCGCGCTCGCGCCACAGGCATTTGTTTGTTTTGCCAGGCAGTCCCCCAACTAAGAAGCTACCACGTCCAAGGCTGCTTGACCTATGTAATCAAACGAGAACCGTTCTACTGAGTGTGTTATTGGCACCCGTTACAGTCACCAAGGTAATTGCACTTTTCTTCGTCCTACACTATTTTTTAATGCCCCAATTGTGCTCCCTTAAGTCCAGAAAAAGTGCATGCCTGTGGCGGGAGCGTGCATGCTAGGTGTGGACGATTTTCATTTTTACTCTCGGGGGTTTCACTGTGCATGAAAACAGCTTCAGTTTGAGATTCCCCTCTTTTATGGCGTCGCCTCTAAGAAGCTTAGTTTGAAGGATAAAACAGTGAACAGATAGGTTTGTACTTATTTATAGAACATCTCTCTAGTATTTTTTCTTATAAAATAATTAAAATAACTCTTGACTAATTTTTGCTTCAATAATAATATATCGTAAATGTATGTAGTTGTGTTAATCGATTTGTGTTGTTACCTCGTTTAGTTTGTTCATTCAGATTTCTACCTAGAATGATGATATCATCTCGGCTGCAAGGAAGAATAGAATATTTATGAGAGAAACATCATCGGAAATGAAGAAGTAAAAAAAAAAACATTTTCGTTTGTTATTTTCAAACTTTATTCCCATACGGGACATATCTGCTAGCTTTATTTCTCTACCCCAAATTTATTATAATAAAGGCAAAAATAATGCATTTAAAAGTCATACCATCAATCAAATCTAATTTGCAGATTCTTTTTTTTTTTTTTGATAAATATTTTATGATAATGAAGTGAATATTTTTTAAATGAACAATAGTTTACCTAATATTACACGTTTCTCATGAATTCAGTAAAATTTTGTTTGGATAGTTACTGAGCGTTCACTAGTTTTTTAGTTGGTACATACAACAAACACGAGTTTTAAATACTTAAAAAAAATAATTTATCATTTCTTTACATAAATGACAATGACGAAAATGTTTTTATTCTTATTTAAGAGTACAATGAAGTATTTTCTACTAAAATAGCATCTACGTCACTTAATCTAAACTAACATTTAATTCTGCCACTGAAAAAAAACAAAAACAATTTAAACAAATTAAAATTCCACAACAAAAAGAAAAAACAAAAAAAAAATAGAGCGACATTGCCATACATAATTTCATTCATGCTCTCTGAACGCTCGGTAAAATCTGCATACATTATAAAACAGCGCGAGTAAAAATTATAGCTGCGCGCATTTGCATTTATCTTTCGTTAAATAAAATTTTGTCATCGGTTTTTTGGGTTCATTAAAACAATTAACAAAGAAATAACACACACATATACACTTATAAAAATTCGTGCTTCGTTAAAGTTCACCAACGCGCATCGCCGAGGCATATATAAAATTTGGCAATAAGCCTTTCCTTTATATGCGCGCGCACCTTATACGCGTGGCTTAAGCTGCGCGCGCGTGATGTCACCGCAAAACTTAAGTCACGCAAAATCCCCTCCTTGACCTTGCACCGAAGACCGGTATTTTATAATACAAAAAAAAAATAAAGCTATGTACAAGCAATCGTTGACCGTGAAGAGACCTTAAATTGCATGAAAAATTTGGTGAAAGAAGACCACTTGTGTGCGGCTCTGTGTAGTGCAAGAAAAATGTTTGGATGCTATCAGTAGCGGCGTTGTTGTAATCCAAAACTTTGGGAGGATTATGGATAGGATAGATAGCTGTGTAGACTCGAGTTATTTATCACCTTCATCATTATCAAGCCGAATTAAACCATTGGCGCTAATTGAAAGCCCCCTAACTGGAGCTCCATTTCTCAACAAACGTGGCGGCTTAAATTTCTGAGCTGAGATGACTTACGTGGTAATCGCGCTAGATTAAAGCGAAATTTACTGTCACCGATAAGCTCTGCTCATTGATCAGATAAAAAAAAGTGTTTATCTACGTCATATCGTGCGCTGCCTTAATAAGATAGCAACACACATAGTTTCTCCCTGGCTATCTCGTTCAGGTGAGAATGCATCAATAAAAATCGATAGAATTTTGCTAGTTTTTGTGTACACTTTTCTCCACCTCCATCCAACCTTTCATTTTGTATGTCAACCTCGTTGCTCAACCTTGGTGCACTGCGATGCATAATTTAGTATCAATTCTTCTTGGCTATATCAGGCACGCCGCAGTAGCATGGCCAAGGGGGGGGAAAGTGGCCCAGAGAATAACAAAGAAGACAACTTGTAGAACTCACACGTGTTGAATAAGCGCACTATTTTTGGATTTTGAGAAGCGTTCAGATAAAGTAATCATTTAATTAGTAAGCGGTCAAAGGAATTGGTCAAGCTGAAGAATGTCGGGGCTAACACGCTTCTTTGCGGTTATGTCGTTTTATTATTTCAAAGTAAATCATAAACACTACAAATAAGTCTTCTTATCTTCAATGTCGATAAATTCTGTCTCTCATTTCTCACACCTCTTATCTTTTTTGCATTATATTCGAATAACAGAACTCGTCACTACTTGTGAAGCTTGAAACTGCGTAGTTTTATCACGATTAGAAATTCTCTTTCGTTAATTGTGTATTCTTGAAGGTGCTACTCCTAATGTAAACAATCAAATAAAGCACCTTTTAAAGACAAGGTGGAGATCAAAAGTTTCTTGTCTTTAGAAGAATAAGAAAATACACACACAATAGAATATCCTTCCAGCGTTGCTTGTGGCCCTTATGGGCCGCCTTTTCATCTAACACCAAGGGTCTTTGTGGCAGTTACCAACCACTTTCAAATCTTTTTGTTTTCTTTTACTTTCATGATGAAACTTGGAAAAGTATAGTCTAAATTTAGACACGGTGATGAATAGATTAAAGTTAGCCGGGATGATGTGTAGGGTGAATACTAAGGAAGGAAATGTGAGACTATGAGTTTGAGAATAAGGGATGTCGTAATGCAGAGATTTATTTGGTTGAAATTCCTCTTCGATTATACCAGAATGAAAAAATAAGTATTCGGTCATGATTATTCCGTTTTATGCTATTCTAAGAACTTACAAGTCCTAATCATCACAGAGATAGAGTCCAGTCAAAATATTCCAAAAAAAAGTCTAAACTCCGGAAAAATTTCTTTCCATTCTCAATGATTTTTTGCGATGTCTCTAGCTTCGATAACTGAGCCAGGTTTTCTTCGGTGCCGATCGACCGACCAGATCGACCAATTTGCCAGACCGTCCCTACAGAGAAGTTTGCGTGGCAAGCGGTTATCATCCATTTGGCAAATATGTCCAAACCACCGGATTCGACGTTTTTGTATTTCTTCTTCGATCAGTGTCTGTTGATCGCATCTTTGTCTAACTGCCTCGTTTCGAAGGCGATCGCGTGGTGAGACACCGAGAATCTGCCTGAACCTCGGATAGGTCGCTTCGAATACGAACGCTGCTGTTTGAAGCATCGTACGACGCTTGGAGAAGTTGGATGAGTTTCAATGGCACTTGTTCAGTTTACAAGGCTCTCCACAAGCTGTTCCAATCGATGAAATCAGAAGTGGATTTAAAATCGATGAAAACGACGAAAGTTTGCTTGCCGCAACGAATTCTTTCTCCCATTAGCTGACGGAGAGCGAATATTTGATCAATACATCCTCGATCTGGTCTAAATCCCGCTTTTTCTTTCCGGCTCGTTTGCTCTCGATGTCTCTGGAGCCTGTATGATTTTCGTAAATACTTGCCGACGATCGAAAGGAGGCTAATACCGCGATAATTCATGCATTCCCAACTGTTGCCTTTCTTCAAAATTGGGGCAACGATCGCTTTTTCGACGCCGACGAGGCACGATCCCAATGCCATATGTGTGTTATGAGGACATGGAACTGTTGTGGTAAGACATCTCCTCCGGTTTTGATCATTTCAGCGCTTACTGGTCGGCGTTTTTCCACTTTCCAGCGATTTTATTGCAGTTTACCTCGATTGTCGGTTCGGTATCGAGAAACTGATTCAGCTATTTGATTACACAGGCCTGCAAGGTTTTTTTCTTTTCAATTTAATAGTCGTATTTTAAGTATTTTTTCGCGCTGAATCCGAATCCGTTGGCCAAATTGCCCTATCACGTCAGGATTTTGAGCAATCCTAACCTAAAAGTGCCAAAAAGCGTGTTTTTTGCACTTTTGCGCGTTAAATATCTCAAAACTATGGAATGATAGGGCAAATCTGACAACGGGATCGTTTTCAGCATGCCAAAATCTATAGAAAACCATGTCGAAAGCGTGAAATTTGACAACACTTTTTTTGTAATACTGAAAAGAAAAACTTCTTGGCGCGAAATCGACGATTTTTATTAACACATGTTATCATCGTTGCACCTCGTTTTTTCTTTTCAGTATTACAAAAAAAGTGTTGTCAAATTTCACGCTTTCGACATGGTTTTCTATAGATTTTGGCATGCTGAAAACGATCCCGTTGTCAGATTTGCCCTATCATTCCATAGTTTTGAGATATTTAACGCGCAAAAGTGCAAAAAACACGCTTTTTGGCACTTTTAGGTTAGGATTGCTCAAAATCCTGACGTGATAGGGCAATTTGGCCAACGGATTCGGATTCAGCGCGAAAAAATACTTAGGATACGACTATTAAATTGAAAAGAAAAAAAAACCGTTTTTTGCAGGCCTGTGTTATCGGCGGTTTGGGTGCTGGACCTTGTGGCAGATCGTTATTGTACAGCTGATGGAAGAATTCTCTACACTACCGGATTGTCTGGTACAGCGTCCGGTACTCGTCCCTCGAACTTCTTTGTTCAATCATCGGTATTACTCAAAGTCGACGTGTTTCATTCGTTTTCGCTGAGCGACGAGGTTCAGACAGCTGTACGAGATCCATGGCTTCCGTCCGTTTGCCGATAGGTGGACACAACTCCATTGCACACCAAACAATGGACTCCGTCAATTGCCTTTGCGGGCGTAGATACACCCAATTCTTCTTGGATGGCGTTGAAGCCGTTTTCTTCGCTCTTTGGAATCGCGTCTGTTTCGCTCGAAGAAGATAATGATGATGAATTTCGCCAGGTGAGTTGGTGTTTGAGCGGGTGACGGAAGATGCTGTTGCAAACGATCAAATCGTTTGACGCTGCGAATGAATGTAGACGTAAGCCGTTGTTCGAATTTGCCCATCGTTCGTATGTCGTATTGGTCATGATCAACTTACATAATCGTGTTAGTTTATTGGCGGCGGCTAAATCGCCTAGGAAAGTGCGTCTAATACGGATAAAGGTTGTAGATTTGTTAGACCGCACGAATTCTGGTCCTACATTAATTGAACGTATCAAGACATTGGTCTACGAACGTGGCTTGTTCCAAAAAAAAAACAAATTTTCTCAAATGCCAAATCTGATCCTGCATTCGTCGAAATGGTGATTACATGTATCACTACCCACAAACAATTCAGCTGCGCTGCCAATGAGGGAAACACCATCAGCTAACGTATTTTAGTTATCGAGCGCGCCTACAAATTTTAGTGTCGAATAATTGAAATAACCGTCTGACTGACGGTATCGCATCAACTGACTTTCATTTTCGGTAAATATAGCCCCTTTAGTCTATCAAATAGTGAAATTTCGAAGTCTTTGTTCTCAGTACTTAACAACATCCCAAAATAATTGCAGCACGCTCATGTACTTCAGGGTACCTCTTTTCCAGTCTTTGATAACGCTTTCTGTTTACACATAGGAGCAATTGCATCAACAATCATTTTGTTTAGCTAGCGGAGGCTCCATTTTTGTACCAGTTCCATGGAGATGACATCTGTACCCAAAATTTTGTTTTTGAGCCTGATTATGGATTGCTAAACTTCGTAGGACCAAGTCGAATTTAATTTGGGATTGCCAACGTGCTCTTGGTGAACTGAGCGTTCTCATTCAAGTTACTTTTGCCATTTCTGTCATTGCTCTCGGGTTATATTCTTCTTCTTTAACGGCTCTACACCCGGGATCCGGTCCTGGCCTCTCGCAACTGTTCTCTCCACCGATCCCGATTCTGAGCCGATGTCATCCAGTTTGGCATCCCTAAGCTCTGAACTTTATAGTCCACGGCATCTTACCGCAGAGATGTAATGGTTTATAATGATCTCATATTCCATGCTGTAAATTTGGTCATTACTACTTAAATCATTAGTCTTGGGACCTTACTGAGGTCTTTGCCGTAAATCCTGACAATTCCGAGGCTGAGTTCTCAATTCCATAACAAGAATTGTTTTCCGAAGAGAGGTTGTCAACCTTTCGCCCAACCCTCAACCTGGAGGACCTGATCTGTGAATTATATTCCATCCGATAGGGTGGCGCAGCTATAACCCCGAGCACTGGGTACGTCCGTCGTCGGTTGGTTATACACCAGCGAGGAGGCGATGGTGCGATTTTGCAACTTTGGGTATTATAGTTAGTTTAAGTACAAGCAACCAAAGATTTCTCTTTAATGGTACAATCAACAACCATTTCGCTTACACGCTTGCATGGTATTCCTCTCAATAACAGTGCTGTTTTTTCTTCTCTAGCGGAAAAACAAAGTTCTAAACCATTGTTATTGTTAGCAACAAATGCAAAAAGATAAACTTGACAGAAAGCCACTCAACTGTCCATCCAAAAATATGTTGTCTAAAAAATATAAAAACTCATTCACACAAATCTTTCCGCTATAATGAATTACAATACTCCTAACACTCGTCAAAAATATAACCCAAGTCATCACTAAAGCAGATTCTCATGATTATATTTCTATCGATTTTCTCCTTCACCTAGCTCGGAATAAGTCGCAACAGAACCATGACCTTGGCCGTTTCCTTACTTAATCATGATTAAAAGAAATAAGCCCGAGTCATGTCACTATTTGGTCTAGAAATACTTGAGCCAACCTTTCATTAGTTGCTTAAGCAAACTAATATTTCTCGCAGTTGTTAAACTGTCAACAATTCGCAATCTAGATTCAATCTAACAAGGACTGTTACAAAGAACGAATTTGGTCTGTTAGTATGCTGCAATTAACAGGGTGTTGGGAAGGGAATTGCCTTGGATACTGGAATTATGGTATTGACAGGAAATGTGCTGCTCTCAAAGAGGATCGAATGAAATTCAATACATGTCCTGTCAATTCCTCTTACAGGGATTTTATAAAATATAATTGAGCAGCACGTAACACTATACCTTCATGGGCCCCTCTGATCTGTGCAAGCAATTCACCCCAATAAAATTATGTAATAAAGGGAAATTTAAGCGATTTTTAATATGATTCAAGGACATCTCCCCCCAGGAGGACCGAATACTAACGAAGGAAGAAAAAGTCGCTTCGAAATTGTTAGGAACCTTTCAGGAAAATTAAGTTAATTATCTTTTGAAAGATAAAAGAAGAACGTCAAAGCCCGCGGAGCAGCCAGAATGTACGCTCCGATATCCCAGTTAATTGCTGAAAGTGCTCTCCTTTCGAAGCCCAATGGAATTAACGAGCGATTCACGGCAATTCCATTATGGACCAATCAATAATTCCTCTCGCAGACCGCGCCGCCACCATCCAGCCACCACTTGACAGACGACCGAGACAAGTGCACACGAGGGTGGTTCCGTAGTAGTGTTGTCGTCACACAAGAAGTTATGCAAATGATTTTGGCGAAATGCTTAATGGCAGCTCGCAGCGCCTTTATGCCTTTATCTTTTGTCAATGCAACATAAAATAAACCAGCATTAAATTATGCAGTTCCTTGGCGGTGAGCGCTGCGCTCCCATTTCTTTTTTGTCACTTGGCCAATAGTGACGATTCAGCAGATTCAGCTTTGAGTCTGACATTTTCGATGAGGTCTGCAGATTGGCGGTGGAGCTTGGATGGATGAGTGAAAATGAAGCCATCGCATTATGTGCTCGCACAAAGGCATTTTCTTGTAGACGTGCTCCATTTTTTATCCTTTAACATCCGAGCAACAATGAGGGCGGTCGACGCCATAACAATAGCTGGAAATTGAACTTTAAACAAAGTGCGGCTATCGGGCTAATACCGCCATAAGCTGGCTACTTTACTGCTATTTTTGCTTTGTTGGTTGAGCTCTTGGCAGATAGTAGTACAATACTCTTTTCAGAGCACGTGTGATGCTTCATTAGAGCTGCAGGGTATGAGCATTCCTGGAATTGCTACAATTACATTATTGCGAATCATTAACATTTTTAAAAAACTCTGAATAAAGATAAGCCTTTTCTAAGAGATAATCTAATTCCTAATTAGCTAATTTGTTTTATTTATTTCCAAACTAACACACCCACAAAAACTACTAAATTCATTTCAAAAAGTGCAATTAGCAAAGTATACATGCGACCCCGTGTACTAAATTCAAATTTTACAATTGTAAATATTAGCAAATTTTTAACCCAGCATTTCTCAAAGTAAACGAACTCAATTTTTCTCCCCAATTTGAAAGTAGAACGCAATTTAACAAAAAAACAATTTTTTGTCGATCAAGTGTTGACATGGGTTGAACTTAAGTTTTGGATTAAAGTTAAGGTCACAGAGGAATAATTTTCGATTGTGCAAAAATGTGAAAAAGAGAATTGCAATTATTATTTGTGACATTTCGATAACCTTTGGTCCTTGATAGCAGCGTTATGCGATAGACGAGTGGAAAAAAGTATGAGCAAACATAGGAAAAATATATGTTATCAATAAAAATTTTATGGAAAAGTGTCACTATGCGATATTTGATTTGTTTTGTTTGTAGACTTTAAGAACTATAGTTAAATTTAAGGAAAAATTTTAGAAGATAAGTTTTGTTGATAAAAAACTAAAAATTTATGAGTGATTAAAAATGAATTGACTTGTAGTCCAGTCAATTTAGACATCCGAGGGTACAGAAATTCACACCAAGCTGAAAATTGGTAGGATTGTTCAAAGCACCGTTATAAATGAAATCTAAAAAGTCCTCATCGATCCGGCACCTGGAACCTGGATTTACTCGGGGTCAAAGGTCACAAAAACGGGTTTATCGCGATTTTCAGCAAAACGGTAACATTTATCATAAAATAGTGTTTACAAAGTTTGTAGATTATGCGATTAACTACAAAAAAGGATCTTATACATTTTACCGTACGAATTGTCATTCATGAGATATCGCCGTTTTAAAGATTTGAAGCACTCATATCCCCTCACTTGCAACTTGTATGGCCGAATTGCCATTTACTTAAACTTTAATAACTTCTAGACCGTTTATAGTAGAGCAACGTAATTAGGCTCATCTTTTAGGTAAATGTGTATTCTTTTATTTGAAAGAAAGAACAGAAACCTGAGTGACTCCGTTTAATAGATATGTAGGTTCAAAGTATGGGCAAACTGCTGACTTCCAGATTTTCCTCACACTTTGAACCTACATATCTTCAGGTATCCAAGCCATCATTCCCTACAGACACACAGGCAAAGACGATAACTTAACATATCCGGTTGTTAATTCAAGGGCAAAAATGTTCATGGCCTCAACGATAACTCCAAGGCGGTTCCAGACTCACGCCGTGAACACCCGCGAACAAGCGCGACCGTGAGTCTGGATGGTTTTCGCGCCTACCTCGCACCTTGTTTTTCGTTCCGAGTGGATATGGTGCAAATTTTTATCGTAAATTCACGGCTTGAGAGTGAATAGAAGTTCAGATCTTCAGGCATGAACTGACGATAAATGCACAAACACATAAAGATATAAGTTTTCTTGGCCTGCAGGCCACATACAGTTGACGACCGATGGGTGTGTGGTGATACTTGGCCTCAAGGCGAAAACTTTCAGGCCACGAACTCTCGGCGACCTGTGTATAAATGGGGGCCTTAATTATATGGCTAAATTTTACACAAAATTTTTTACGCGATTATGCGAACTCCAAAAGGTAGCATAGTAGCCCCTCGATTGTTTAGGCGCCACCGGCCAGCCAAATGCGTAAATCGGCGAATGCTGCTGTATACGAACCTTTTGGCCTCGGTAGTCTAGGGGTAAGGCGCCTGACTACTATCCCCAGAGGTCCCGGGTTCGATTCCCGGCGGTGCCACGGTCCTAGCCTTTCCCAATTTCCCGCCTACATAACTTTCCTTCTTTCTTCTTCCCTCTTTGCATTCCTGATTCCTCCTGTCATAGCCTTCACTAGTTCTCTTCCCCGCTCCACCAAGCGCATGTCATCGGTTGGTTGATGAGATTCAACTCGTTTCAGGAGGCATAACACTCCAGCGAGGAGGCATAACACTCCAGGATTTTAGCGTAATGAAATTCTTGTTGAGTGAGTGCTCTCGTGTTATTAGTTGTGTGTCCACTACAAGCGGAAAAAGCAAGTGCAATAGGAGGGCCAAAGAGTCTAAACGATCAGTTATCTCAAATAAAATCTTACACGCCGTCACTCCGCTGATTAGAAACTGATGACATTTCATCTTAATACATACAAACAAAGCAGATATAAATTGGCAGTCAACTAACCCAATTTGACAGTCGACTGACCCAGATTTCACTATGGTTGCGTAAACGGATTTTTTACGCGAGGGCCTTTCCTGCAGTTCTATATTCTAAGGAAAGGTCTCCGCTGTTTCAAGGTAAAAGAGTCTATATCCAATGCTCTGGAATTCCTTAGCGTTGAAATTGTGTGTGGTGTTAGAAAATGCCTTGCGACCGTGGTTTACTGTCCTCCTCGCACATTCTCGTTACCTGTAGCCAGTGAACTAGAAATGTGGCTCTCCGAAGCAACTCACAATTATGACAGCATCATTGTTGGAGGAGATTTTAACGTCAATATCCTATCATACAGCTCTCTGCGCAATAATTTCCTAACCTTTTTCAAAACTTTTGACCTGAAGCCAATCAATCAACTTCCAACGTACTGTAACACCTCTAATCCATCCTTGCTGGACATATTTTTCGTGTCGGATAGAGGGAATGTCTTATTTCACAATCAGATCAGCCCCCCAAGTTATCTTGATCATGACATCCTATATCTTTCCCTCAACTTCGCAATTGAAAGCAGTGAGAATAAAACTCTTTCTTACCGTGATTATAAGGCCATTAACACCCCTGATCTGTTACATGAATGTTCCGTACTTTCTTGGGACAATGTTTTCTGGTTTCATGACATTGACGACCAAGTAGCACACTTTAGCCTTCTGTGCAAGCACCTTCTCGAATCGTTTGCCCCAATCAAAGTTAAACGCATACTTCCCTCTACCTCACCTTGGCTCTCCCCTCAAATAAAACGTCTTATATCTGAGAGAGAATACTTGTTTAAAAGATATAAGAGAAATAGAACTGAAGCCAACCGTAGAGCTTACACAGTTGTCAGGAATGTAGTCACTTCGACTATACGCAAAGCTAAACTGAAGTTCTTTTCAGCTAAACTCAGTCCATCCCTACCCTCGAAGAAATTTTGGGCTAACGTAAAGAAACTTGGGATTCATGGTGATGACTGTGCAGCCCAGAGTAGTCTCACCGCAAACGAACTAAACAACTATTTTACCACGGTTGTCAACAATACCAGTGACAATTCCTGCTCGAGAATAATTGATGGCAATCTTAGGTACTTCAGTTTTCGCAATGTGGATTACTCTGAAGTTCACAAAGCTTTTTACTCCATAAAGTCGGATTCTGTTGGACTTGATGATCTTCCGCCAACCTTCCTTAAGTGCATTTTTCCTGTGATCTTCCCCTATCTTACACACATTTTTAATAACTGCCTCACAAAATCATATTTTCCAAGTCAATGGAAAAATGCGAAAGTAATTGCCTTACCCAAATGCAAATCCCCGAAAAACCCCTCTGATTATCGCCCCATCAGTACCCTATGTTTCTTAGGCAAAGTACTTGAGAAATTAATGTCATGGCAAATCCAAGCCCACTGTGAAATGTGGTCTTTGCTGTCAAGTACACAGTCCGGCTTCCGGAAAAGCAGTAGCTGTGAAACTGCGCTGCTAAAGGTAACTACTGACCTTCGTATGGCTCTTGATGGTGATAAAATTGCATTTCTGGTGCTTCTCGACTTCAGCAAGGCATTTGATAGTGTCAATCATAAGCTTCTCGAAACTAAGTTATCAAACTATATGGGTTTCTCCCCCTCAGCGATCTCCTTAATTCGGAATTACTTAAGTAATCGTTCCCAAATGGTATGGTTTCAAGATTCTATCTCTGATCCATCACCAATTACATGTGGGGTGCCGCAAGGCTCCATTCTAGGGCCATTACTTTTCAGCATCTACATTAATGATATCTGTAATTCTGTCAAGGATTGCAAACTCCACATGTATGCGGATGATGTTCAGCTTTATTCATATAGTCCCCTTGGGTTAGTGGAAAACTGTGTCTACAACATCAATGCTGACCTCGAACGAGTATATCAATGGTCATTAACAAATCAGTTACATCTAAATGCCGCCAAGTCTACATGCATCGCAATGTACAGGAGTGAGTTAGACACCTCGTATTTACCGCCTATTACTCTTATGCATACAACCTTACCCTACCAGCCACGAGTCAAGAACCTAGGTGTTTACCTGAATACACAACTAACCTGCTGTGATCAAACCGATCATACTTTATCCAAAATATACGGTAATTTGCGCCGCCTCTGGCTGTTCGCGTCCATTCTGCCTGCAAGTGTGCGGTCAAAGCTTATCAAATCCTTAGTGCTGCCTCACTTTACTTACGCTAGCTCAGTCTTTCCGTCCCCAGATGCATCATGCCGGGCCAAACTTAACGTTGCCTTTAATGATTGTACCAGGTTTGTGTATAACCTCCGCAGATTTGACCATATAAGCCCTTACGGCTCTTCTATCCTGGGTTGCACGTTCGACCAATACCTTTTCCTCAAGGCAGTATTATTCATCTATAAACTTCAGCGCTTTGAACGTCCGTCCTACCTCCTCGAGTATCTTCATCGCGGTCGTACAACTAGGAAAATACTTTTTATCCCGCTCAGAGTCCATCACCTTGTTGGGCAAAGGTCCTTTTTTGTTCACTGTCTTCGCATGTGGAACAATTTGCCACACGCCATTCAGAGTGCGAGGTCTATGAATGTGTTCAGGAAGCTTGTATCTAATTACCTTACAAGTCAATAATCTTCCATCAAATTAGTTTTAGTTTTTTCTCTTTAACATTTCTTCCTTTCTTCTTTTTTTTTTTTTTCTTTTCTCTCTCTCTCTTTATCTTATGTAACGTATCTTAATATTAAGCCAATTTTTAGTTTAATTTTTTTTTTATTTTGATTTATATAAACTTTTATCCATTTTTTGATGTACATACGTGTTATAGCGTGTTAAGATTGTAATTATCTTTATGTACTAGTGAATTTTAATAAATAATAATAAATAATAATAATAAATAACTTGCTGTGGTTACCCCCGTAAATACGTATTTTTAGTGTAAATACTAGAGATTCTTTAAAATTTGAAAGGGGGAGGGGCTCGAGCCTAATCTCACGACATCTCATCAAGGGGGAGGAGGAGTCGAAAAATCGTCGAATACACCAACAACGCCATTAAAAATCTTCAATTTTTAGGCTTTTGATATAACCTAAGATTTGATTTAGGATTCATATCCAACATCTTCTTGGTGTGAAGCGGGCCTCGGGTATGATGCCCGAAAAGGCCAACCTCAGACCCTCATAAAAAAAACTAACAAATTACACAATGTAGGTTCCAAGAAAAACATCGAGGCGGTACCCTGGGCCCTCAAAGAAGGGCTGGCTCGTCTGGGGGTCGAGTTGTGGAGATCCCGAAGATACCACCTATCTGTATGCATCACCACTTGCCTCCATCAGCGCGGTGGTGGAGTACTTAACCAGAGGGAGGAGAGTTCCTGAAAACAAAATCCAGGGCGCCATATATCGCCGCTGATCTCTTTAAAAGGTCTTAGCCCATCATTCTCACCAAATTTCCGCTATCAATAAAAGGCATATTTTGGTCTAATGCAAATGAAACATATATTTATTCTAGTCACCAAACGAACGAACAACAATATTAATGGAATATGACCTGTTCTAATACTTAACAATACTTACGGGGGGCTTCGGTAGCCTAGGGAGTAAGGCTTCTGGCTACCATCCCAGAGGTCTCGGGTTCGAGTCCCGGCGAGCCCCACGGTCCTTCACCTTTTCCAGTTTCCCACCTACATAACTTTCCTTCTTCTCTCTTCCCTCTTTACATTCCTAATTCCTCTTGTCATAGCCTTCCTTTGCCCGCCCCACTCCACTATCGGTTGGTTGATAAGATTCAACTCGTTTCAGGATTAAATAATATCGCGGGTAGGTTGTGGCAGTTCCCTCGTCCCCGACTAGAACTGCTGTTCGACATTGCACTCTATACGAAGAAAACAGATTGTCGACAGTATAAAGGGCCTGTTCTAAGACTCTAGGCTTTCATACTTATAGAGCTAATAAATTTCTAATAATATTATAATGGGGTTTCGATTAAGTGCGAATTCACCCTTTTTTTCAAATTATAATCGTACAACTTTTCGTACTTTCTTTAGATTATAGTCGTACTCAAAATTTCTAACCGCTCTCTTTTACATCACTTAATGAATTTCAATCGATTTAGAAGATAGACATAATTCCCCAGAATATTCAAGAACTAAATTACAATACTATTCCTCGAATGATGGCATATGCTTATGTGTGTTGTGCATGCATCCATTAATATCATTGCTTGGGAATTGACTGTATATTTCCTCCTCGCCCAAGGACCTACTTTCAATTGGATTGATGTCGACTTCTTGTTTGACTTTATTTCCTCCTCAGAAGTCATTTTGCTTGATTTCATCTTCTGAGAAATATAATGCGAGCCGTCATCATTTCCTTTGACCTTGTTTCACGGTATCGTAGACTTGCACATTTGTGCGCTTCTTTCCAATGAACTAAGTTACTTTTATCTATGATTTACAGAAGTTGAAAGATCTCATTGCAAAGTTCGACATGACTATTTTTAAAAGCATCATTACGAAGGAAATAAATGTCGCATGTTAATTTTGCAAATGCTGTGTGTATATTTTTGGATAAAAGATGTTTTTTTTTTCGTTATGCAGAAGGAATATAATAACCGACAATTATATTTAGTGTAGAAAATGCTATTTTAACGAAATCATAGAGTGCGTTGCGTGGTGAAGAAAATATTGCCGACAAAAAATCGGAAAAGATCCAAACACCTCGATTCGACGCCGTCCACTACACGAACCTTGGTCCTTTCATATCATGAACAATTTTAAGTTAAGGGCCGCTACAATCCAGACAACTGCAATGTTTGGTGTGCTCTATAGGAAATAAAAGAGATCCTTTCCGATACATTGCAATTCCAGGGGGGAAAGACCTTTAAGCCAAGCGATCTGCAATGCGAACCTTGAATTGATATGACTCCTGCTTTGACATTCTAGAGCCCAATCTAGACCTTAACAAGTCATTTAAAATAGATATGGCAACTGCGAACAATAGAAGTCGAACAGATCTTTACCTTCTTGATTACTTCTAGATTCTTTACCTGACTATGCCCCCAGATATCGCATTTAAGGGACCGAATTGTTCACCCACAATTTTCAGGCATCAGCGCAACGAAATATCTGACTGCCAAGTGAAAAATGGACGAGAGGAGCAGTAACCTAGGGATTTAGGTCCATCCCGTCAAATTTAGGTACCGGATCAAATCTCCTGATTTAAGTTTCGAAGCATCCCCCAAATCATTTAAGAGAGGCTTCCATTGGCCAGAGCTAGACATTCGCAGAGAAAAGGTTCGGTTCTCTCATTGGCCTGTTCCTCTCCGCGACTGCGGCAGAATTCTCAATCTGGCTGCATGTTGCCCAATTGGCCAGTGCCCCATTATAATTGGCACGATTCTGGCAATATCCTCGCATCACCTGATGATAAGCTCCTCCATCTGGAGCCAGGACTGAGAGAAAGTACATTGATAGGTCTCTCTTTAGCATGTACAGAGGCTTCTGTACATTCTACACCGGTGTGCCTGCGAGAGTTGCCCCCAGGCTGGACAATTCATCTGCCTTCTCTCTCGATGTTCCTGTGACACGGTACCCACTGTAGAGTGACCCCGTATTTCCCGGCCAGGAAATAAAACTCCTTCTGGCAATTGTCGATCAGCCTAGAACTTATACGAGCCGAGCCTAATGGTCGCTTGACTGTCTGTTAACAGAATTACCCTGGATCCCGGACGTGGATTTGACTGAGCTGCTAGGCAGGCATAAAGAATTTCCAGAAGATCAGCCTTGAAAACGCTTAGGCGGAAGCTTTTTTGCAAGTTAATTGATGGGAGAAACACTCCAGCCCTACACCCGACTCTGATTTGGGTCCGTCTGTGTACAAAAGAACGTCATGGCCCTTGTCAGGTTGGAAATCTTCCCGTTCTTCTCTAGTAGAGATCCGATTATTAAGGTCACTGCCGAAATTTAAATTTGCGACGTCGCTAGGTTCTGATACCATTTCCTGTGGTAGAGAACGCAGTATATTACTGTTCCCATAGGCCTTCTCAACCCCAACCCACTTCACGCTGCCGGAGGGCGGTAAAAGCCAAGTGGAAAACATTTAGAATGCCCCGGCTTCACCGACCTCAATTCAGTAATGTTCAATCCACCTAAATGGTTTCACCGGCTAAAGCCCAGTTTATGTGCAGTTCGTGCTTGAAATTGTTGTTGCTTTTTCGTCAGAAGTCAGAAATACAAAAGCCCAATGGAATGACATTCCACTATTCCAGTAGATAACTCTTCTTTGAGCGAGATTTTATACGTTCAACTTCAGTTCGAGTTCAGTTGGTTTGTTTTATCCTCAGTTGAATATATATAAATTGTGTGTGAACTGAGTTAATTTTAAAATTCAGTTCGCCAATCTAACAAGATTATTTTCCTAATATCGTGAACTACCAGTAGGTCCCTTATGTTTATGTTTTTGGGTGGGACTCGTGTTTCTCGAGTTCAGGCATCTGCAAATCACAATTTGGTAGGTAAGTTGGATAGGTATGCTGTGCAGGGGTTACTCTTATCTTAGGATGAAGAGAATGTAAAATGCAGGTTTTCCAAGAGTTTTAAGTTGAGTTGATTACTATCCAAAAATGATATTTGAAAACAACAGTGATTACTTGAACAAACTTGCATAACACTTTCCTCGTACTTTCTATTCTTATTCAACAACCACAAACTGAGTTCGAAATATAAAAACTTGAATACCATTGATGGATTTGGAACATCCGCTGCCGACTTTAAATTAAAATGTACTCCCGCATGTCAACAATTCCAGCAATGAAAAAAAATCACAGCCACATTCATATTGTCACACTGGGGCATGGTTGGAGGTAATACGACAATCGCAGATTGAAATATCGACCATTTAATTTCTTGCTTCTTTTTTAAGTGTGAGTTTATTCCCCCTTGAATATTAAAGTCGCCTGTCGAACATTTCCACGAGTGCAGTGCTGCAAGTCATGAACGGTAATCATAGAGCATATAAAACACTGCAGTGCTTAATTCCATGGCTGGTAGTAACCAGAGCGGGATGTAGGGCTACGCCACCATTCATCCACGCAGAGCCAAGTAATTTCCTTGAGCCTTGCCATGTCCAATGGTGCTGCTCTGGTGCGGGTGACCATCGGAATGGCCTTTGGTTAGGAAGCAGGCCTGCAGCCTTGCCATGTAAATTACTCGCCCCAACATAAATGGGGAAAGGGGGTCACATTTCTATGTGACGAATAAAGCCTTAATCTTTCCGGACGAGCATACTTAACAGCTTCTAACGCATATAAATGTTGTTTATTAGATTGAACATAGATTGTGACTGGCTGAAAGTGAAACAGAAGAGATCACGTGTTAGCAGCAAATCACCTAGGTTAGTACCCATTCTGTTCGCCATAATATTTTTGGGGGGCTGTACTGTCGCACAAGGGGGAGCAGCACACTTAGCCGAGCTTAATGGAGCTCAATTGCTTCAGACTTGCTTAATTCCGCACAATCGCTTTCACCCGCAATTTATGTCATTGTTCTTGTTTACATCGAATTAAACTAACAAACAACCTTCTACGGAATACTTAAGTCGGTTATGCCGGGGAGGTGGGGCGGAGCCCCGAAACACATCATTCTTAGGCTCCTGAAATATTACCCCAAAGGGACATTGAGGTCAATTGATCTGCATCTGATTATCACCTGGCAGACTGGATGAGGGTTTGTCGAGCAGCAAAGAGGCGGCATTAAAAAGTCAAGTAGCTCCTCGGTAATGGCCGTAGTAAAAGCCGAAAAACCCTTTTTCCCGTCTCGCAAAAAGCTGCTCTATCTTCCGGCTTTAACCATTTATTTCTAGACCCTTTTTGCTTGAATCGCGTGGAAATAGTAACGAGTAGAGACCTGGTCCCTAGTAGCTCTGGAACACGAAGTAGGGTCGCTTGGAAAGCACATACATAGATAGATCGATAAGTACACGTACACAGGGCGGTATTTTTCCTTTCTCTCCTCGGCAACTGAAATTGATTCGCTTGGCTTGACGAGGTTCTTTCTGTGCTCCAATTGTGCTCCCTAGAATTATAAATTGGGTTTACGAATGCCATTTGCTAGTATGATGGTTATCTTAGCCGACATTTGCTGGATAAATTGCCGTTATTTGTTTTTCAAAAAAGAAAAGGCTATATGCATCTCGAATTGCATTTGTGGAAAAACTTCCCGAGTTTCAGTGATCCATGTTTGTGCTACAATTACAATTTTCCGTGTTGTGCGCGCGGAAGGACTCAAATGCAAAGGCACACATGCGTTGTGTTATTCAGGATAATGGGCATTGAAATGTGTTTGCCGATATTATTAGAAATTTAAATGAGCGTGTGCAACGGAAGCGTATTTAGCAACGTGTATGATGGCAGAAAATGAGTTTATTTCTTCCAACGTCGCATGGTTTGCTGTGCTCTCTTATTGCAGGGTAAAATAGTGTAGCCTAGTCGAAATGAATGATGATGATGATGAATACGGAATGAATGACTTGGAAGGAATGAAGGAAGAAGAGGCTTTTGTTGAAAATAGTTTTTTGTTTATTCGGTTATAGTTGCTGTAAGAATATTACTAGGGTGGTAGGCAGTCCTTGCTACAGAATTCAAGATAAAAATCTACTTACCTTAAAGGTACTATTTAAAAGTTATTTTGCATGCTAGTGAAACCGTTAAAATTAACAAAAAGAGTATCAAATGAAACCCATGAACTAAGGTATAATTTTCTACCTATGAAGGTCGTTCAATAATGCCTTAGATGGCGCTCGTAGTATCAAAATAGGTAAGCGCCATCTGTCACTAGGCTGCTGTCAAAGTTTCAGCTATATCCATTACGTGGTTTAATATTTTTAGTCGATTGGAGCAACAAATTTTTGCTTATTTTGAAAAGGTTTTGATACCGGGTGTGGATCTGGGCTAAACTTGAGGCTTGGGTGGTCTTTTATTCTGGACAGCATATTAATTTTATTCTGGACAGCAATCTCTGTAGTGAGTTTTGGGTGGGCTTTAAAGCTTTCGGTGTGCTTTAAATTCGAGATGTGTTACCACTAGCTTTGATATATTCTGGACTATAATCGATAATGTCTTTTTGCGCCAGAACCGACATAGCTTTGTTACTTGAAGCAATTTGATCAAACTCTTAGTCAAGATTTTGAACCATACATCCAAAAATAATGAACATCGTTCGAAAGCTCCAGTAAAAGTGACTTTCTCCAAAATCCATCACATAGTTTTGGGTGATCGACGAAACAAAGTACGCGAGATAGTTGAAGCTACAGGCCATTCCATAAGGTATAGTGATGAGCAAAAATCGTCTTGTTCTTGCAGTCTTGTCTTGTGTTGCATATTTTTCAAGACCAAGAACAAGACTTAGTTATGGTTGCAAGAACAAGAACAAGATTAACTCTGCAAGAACAAGACAAGAATAAGACTAGATTAGTCTTGTCCTTGTTCTTGCGTTTGCTCATCACTAATAAGGTATAGTGGATTCGATTTTACACGACAAAATGGGTGTTTAAGTTCAATGGCTCGAGTCCAAAATTAGACTGGTGCTAGTCAGTCCATTACAGTCGATCTGTGTCATTTGTGAACTTCAGCTTCATTGAAGCTTTCATGCACACATAGAACGAGATCAGTAGATGGATTTGAATCCGCGTTTCTCTACGCATGAGCGATCCAATAAATATGGCTGGCCTCACATTGGATCAATTAAAAATCCAACTCTGTGGCTCTAATTCACGAGTCCTACCTAAACCCCCAGACATGATGAAGATTAGGCTTGGCTCGGGACCATTTGCAGTGATGGATGGCTCGTCTATGGAGGCATTAAAGATGATCAGGCTTTGGATTATGCAAAATCGGTCGACAAGCTGATGCCCACCCTTGTATGGAATGTATGTGGAATCATCTACATCGGTTGATTGACAAAAGAACGAACAATAAATGTACGAGTTTTGAGTCGATATTGCACCAATTGAGCGAAGAAAACAAGAAAACTCGCCCTAATTTGGCAAAGAAAAAAATCCTTTCGAGAGGACCAATGTACACCTATGCAATTTCGATTTTTGTTATTTGAAAATCTAAGCTCCGGTATCATACTTTATACTACCAGACCGTCATGTCAAGTAATGGTGCAATGTCCAGTAGTAAGTTTAACGCGAACGATAGAAAAGGGTTAAGGGGAGTCGAGGGATACATGAGGAGGAGGCAGTGTTCCTCGCCTTTCAACTCCTGGATGTTGAATGATTTCATTTTTTTAAGCAGCAGAATGACCGAGAGATACAACAGTTGGGCATAGCGCGATCGTCGAACGGGGAGGTCATCACCTAACATACATAATGCTACTTCTTTTGAGACAGCTTAAAAACGCGTATGAACATAAAGAGAGATTATGTTAAAAAATAAAAAAAAATGTTTTCTTATCTTTTACTAAGGACTCCCTTATCTCTTACTAACGACCCCTGGATCATATTTTCTCCATTCCAACAAAAACTCCTAGTATATAATTATTACAAAACCACAATCAACACACATACATATAAAAACTAAAAGTATTTCATAAAAGCAGATTATGATTTGCGTGATTAGTTCAACTAAACCTTATCTAGCTTGGCTCCAAAGAAAATATTAATCAATAAAACGAGCAAGTTTCAAGCATAAACAGTAATTATGCGACATCGTAATGAAAGAAAATATTGCCAAGAGTGCAAGTACCTCGTTTCGGTCTTGTGCACATCATCGACTGCATTCGGCTAGATGCACAGTTTTTAACCAAAGATCTCAATTCGCATTTTGCACGCATTCAAAAAATGTGCAGTGAATCCAACCGGGCATGCGCAACGACATACTTCCGTAGATTATTGGATTGGTGAAGCAACTAAAATATCAGTTTGAAAGAAAGAATCATATTGTATTCGATTGCTGCATCAACATACTTAATAGTTACAAATTTCGGGCTTTGGAAATATATTAGTCCGGGCGCTGGAGCATTTTCAGTGGATTTGGCGTGATGTAACGGACTTTTTGTGTGGAATCGGTCAGGAATGACATCCCCAACAATATCTATGGGTGCGCAAGCATGAAACTCCCAGGAAAATTTATGGTAGCTAGGGAATCCAATTCCGCAAACGCGGGATCCCGCATCATTTTTGCGGGATCAGTAATGTGGGACTAGACATGCGGGATCCCCGGACTAGCGGGATTTGATCAGTAGAATCCCCTGTCATAAAAACCGGGACTTAATAGAGAAATACTGGCTATATTGTATTAATAAAGTATTAATAAAAATAGATTAAAGCCCTGCGAACACGGGTTGACTGTTTTGCAATTCCAGTTGCACACGCAACTGTTTCATGATCTTGCCCGTGTACTGAAGTGATAATCCATACACGGATCGACAGATGTTCTCGCCGTTCGGGAGCGATTTCAGTTTGTGGTTGCACTTCATCTGAACTACTTGACATTTTGCCAAAATCAGTTGTGCTCGTATGTGGACAAAAATTTCGTTTTCGCCTGGTTTTGCTCGTTATTATTGTGAAACCAGTTTGAAATTGGGCTTACAAATCAGTCGACTTGCTTGCGGAGGGACTTACATTCCACAAAATACATAAATATTTAAATTAGTCAGTTGAAGAGATTTGCCTACTAAGCAATACAGCAATACACACAAAATCGTCTAAGTATATTTAAATGTGGGTATCCGAACGTGATCAATTACTGAGTTTCCATGCAGAGTTTACTCTGGGTTAACTCAGACCTAGCGGCCATAGAAATACGGATTGAGTAAAGTTTCGTTAAATCCAGGGAAACTCCACGAAACCCGTCGGATTAACCCGTTTGCATATGTGTTTGTTTAAGTATCAAGTTACCCTACGCCTACGACAGGGGAATGTGCACGTGCATTACTGCGTTTCCATGAACAGAGGTAGAGTTTTCGTCAGGTAAACAAAAAGCTTTTTCCCTCAAGTTAACTCGATTCTGTTTCCATGACAGATAAATAATTTTACATTGCGTCACCGTTGATATACGAGCAGTAAAAGATACTTAATCACACACATATGCAAAACTCGGCTTAACCGGATTGAGTTATTTAAGTTTACTTGGATTCAATGAAACTTTACTCAACCCCCGTATCGTCAAATCTTGGAAGTTAAATTTGACCCACTTCCCGGTTTCGGATAGAGCTGAAATTTTGCATACACGTTTAGTTTGGATGACAATGCAATCTGGCCATTTTGTAAAAATATCAAGATGGCGGTTCCAAAATGGCGCCCGATTTTTGAAATTGTGCTCCGCGGCCCTCTGACATGGGTATCAAATGAAAGGATATGACAGGTAGAACACAATAAGCTATGTGGCGTCATTCCAAATTCAAAATGGCGGCCAACACTTACACTGTTTGTCGTCAAATCTTGGAAGTTAAATTTGACCCACTTCCCGGTTTCGGATAGAGCTGAAATTTTGCATACACGTTTAGTTTGGATGACAATGCAATCTGGCCATTTTGTAAAAATATCAAGATGGCGGTTCCAAAATGGCGCCCGATTTTTGAAATTGTGCTTCGCGGCCCTCTGACATGGGTATCAAATGAAAGGATATGACAGGTAGAACACAATAAGCTATGTGGCGTCATTCCAAATTCAAAATGGCGGCCAACACTAAATTGCTGCGGAAAGCTTATAATAGACTAAAAAGTAGAAAATATAACCGATCAACTTCCAATTTTGCACACACTCGTAGTTCGGGTGGTTAATGTGTATGAATGATGAGATGAATAGTTGAGTTAAGGGTGAGTTGATAATAAAGAAGCAATACACGTTACAAAAATCACAAACAAACACAGAGATGCTGCTGTCAACTAAATTCAACTACTCAAATACTGAACTCATGTCCGTATGCATAATTTCAACTAAACCCAGGTAGCAGAGCTGAGTCGAGTTCAGTCAACCTTAACCCAACTCGACTCCCGTTTACATGTAGTTAGACTTGGGTTCAACTTGAGTTCAACTCATCATGTATAAGTACTAAATGCAATCTGACCTTTTTGTAAAAAAATCAAGAAGACGGTTCCGAGATGGCGGCCGTTTTTGCAATTATGTTCCACCGAGCCCACGACATGGGTATCAAATGAATACAGTAAACTGATGATGAAAAATGCGCCATTCTTTTAATTAACTTTTTCATTATAATTGAAATTTCACGCTTTCTTTAAAATATTTTTTATTTTTTACTTTTCAGTACATTTTTTAGTTAATGAAAAGAATTTTTTTTAAAAAAATTTTTTAACCATTTATTTTATTTTTTTTAAATTTGGGCAGCGAATCCCAGCTAGTAACAATAAAAAAATTCGGTAATTTTTCGAATTTGTTTAAGAAATTATGTTTAACAATATTTTATTGAAAGTTGTGTTCAATAGAAACTGAGTCCTTTTTCGAGCGTAGCAAATCCAATAACGAACAAAACATGCTCAACAAAATTTTCGCCTAGAAGCCTTCGTTAAGAGATATTTTACAAGAAACAGGGAATTTTTAGTGAATTTTTCAGGTATTGGGCTACCATAAATTTTCCTGGGAGTTTCATGCTCGCGCACCCCCTAGATATTGTTGGGGATGTCATTCCTGACCGATTCCACCAAAAAAGTCCGTTACATCACGCCAAAACCAAAAGTTATAGGTTTCACTGCTCCAGCGCCTGGACATATACATTACATATAGAATAACTCGTGCTGTTTTCAAACTTTGGTCATGGATCTTGTTCTTAGTTAGGCAGAGTGATTGTATTGCAGTTTCTCTACGGTGCATAGACATGATTCTACAAAGTCTGCTTACTAGCCCACCTTTACGCTAATGATTTTTGTTTATGTTTAACTTACTTTTTCTACTGCAGACTGACACGCCTCTTGGTGTCTTATATTTTAATGAAAGAGTCAAGTAATAAGTTGTAATTCGGAATGATACAGAGAAGGTAGAGAAAACAACTACCAAAGAGCTCAAATATGTGCTCAATTACAAACTAAAAATTAGACACTGTCGAAACAAAATTTAGCAGTGATATCCTACAAGTAAATCACGATTGTATAGGAAACAAAATCAGTTTACAGGGAACAGAAACGCAATAACGAAAATGACAGTCTCATATATAGCTCTTTTTCGGGCATCCTTCATAACATTGGCCAGCAATTCGGATGTTATACCAGCTATTTCGGCTTGTATGTTAGCTTTGAGTTCGTCAATGGTCTTTGACTTGCTTGCCTAAACTTCACTTTTTAAATAGCCCCACTGAAATCCAGAGAACGTGGAAGCCGCTCCAAATCACCATTTTTCGACACAACGTGTCTCAGGAACTTATGCTGCAAGAACTTCATCATAGCGGCTGCGGTGTGGCAATGTATGCCGTTGTCTTGAAAATAGAAGTTCGGCAGAAACTTCTTCAACTCCAACTTTTTAAAAAACAGTGGTCCGATGATGGTTTTTGAGCACACTATGGCACGAACAGTGACTTTCTCGAGTAACAAGTGATGTTTCATGAATGATGTTTTGGCTCTCTGTTTCCTAAATTCGGCAGTTTTGTTTTTTTGACTCCGGCAGAGAGTGTAAAATGAGCTTTGGATGCTAAAATGGTACTCAATGACGTTTTAGAATCGTGCACATTTGTCGAAATCGGCTAAAAATGTCAGAGCTATTCAATGTTCAGATACCGAAGGTCTAGGTGGCGCACCCGATAAACAAAGATGTGAACTAATGTCTAATTCGGCTTTCAAGATTGTGTTTTAAAAAAATTACACACATTGCAAAATATCACAGGATCCCCCGCGCTCTGTTTTACATACCTTTTGAATATTTTTGCTTCCATATATGTACTTTGTACCACGCAGTCAGCGAAAAAATTAGAGGGTACATTGTTTATGAGTTCAATAAAGTCAACAATACAATTAGGGAATCCAATCCCGCAAACGCGGGATCAGTAATGCGGGACTAGACATGCGGTATCCGCGGGATTGGCGGGATTTTGGGCAATAAAATCACCTCTTATAAGAACCAGGACTTAGTAGTGAAATATTTCAAAGTAGGATAGATTTAGGCCCTTTCGAATACGAGTCGACTGATTTGCAATTCCAGTTGCACACACAACTGTTTCGTGATCTTGCCCGTGTACCGAAGTAGGCATCCATACACGGGTCGACAGATATGATACCAATTTGAAACTAGGGTGAACTGCTCACGGACGATTTTTCTTGCCGGTCAGAAGCGATTCTAGTTTCGTGGTTGCACTTCACTTAACGGAGGGCCTTAAGCCTTAATTATACTGGACGCAATGGAACTCAATGGACCGGATTGAAATGTTAAAATGAGTTTCAATACCCAGAAACTATATCGAAGTGTTTATACTGGACGCAACAGAATGGAACAGACCGGATTAAAGTTTCAAAAATTTGGAATTAAAAATTTTAAACTTAAGTTCAAATTTTGGC
Organism: Thereva unica; assembly: GCA_949987705.1. Taxonomy (NCBI): domain Eukaryota; kingdom Metazoa; phylum Arthropoda; class Insecta; order Diptera; family Therevidae; genus Thereva; species Thereva unica. The sequence goes on from OX465285.1 coordinate 76,888,423, forward strand.
AAAATATTGCCGAAAAATTAGGAACTAGGTACAAGTGACATTTGCATTCATTCGATTTCGTTAGTAGAACCAGCAAAGCTCCGTTCCAGTATAATGGCAGTTACATATCAGCGTTGCATTGCGAAGCTTAGCTGAGCATCGCTTTTCACAGCCTATTCACATAACAGCTTAGCGTTGCGTTAATTGACAGACAAAGTTCCGTCAAGTACTGGAAAGTGTCAACCAAATTGGCAGAGTTTGTTTTATAAAAAAAGTGTAACTTTGTTAAATTGCCAACTGAGGTTAGGGCTCGCGTAAAAGTTGAACCATGTTCAGCTCATGCATTGCGTTGCGCGCAATGTGGCAAGTCCGATTTAATTACATAGTTTTAATTTTGGCAGCAGCTACGCAACGCTGCTATGTAACAGGGCCTTAATTACTTACGTAATTACGAGGAAAATTACTTATCTATCACTTCAACCTAGAACCGTCCTAGAGTTGAATTGAGGGAAACAGCTTTCTGTAAACTCAAAGAATACTCTACCCCGGTTCATGAAAACACAGTAAATGTTAAGTTACTCTTCGACTAGGACAGGGGACTCCCCACGTGCGAACGTGCGGGGACTACTCTCGCGGCTAATTGTATTGTATGCCAAACGAACTACTAAGTCAGTCAAACTAAGTATTTAAGCCATTTCTAAACTACTTTGGCATTGATTCCGATTCCGATTTCTTACATCGGTAGCATAAACTCTGCTGTAAGAGAGAGTATTTTCGAAATAAAAATGTATGCCACTTTGTAAGGAAATTCTAGCGCAATCAATTCCCGCGTAGCTCAGAATTGGCCTGAATACTTTCATATATAAATTCATGAACATAACTACAATCTCTATTTTTTTCCAGTCCCGCAAATCCCGCGGATCCGCGGGATTGTTGACCTCGATCCCGCGGGCTTGCGGGATTGAGATTTTGATGCGGGATTGGATTCCCTAAATACAATCATAAATCTCAGAAATGCAATTCAGTGAAGGAAGAATAAGCATAGGCCAGTGCCAACGATGGCTAAAGAAATTCCAAGGCGAAAACTACAGCTTACAAAATGAGCCTCGTCCTGGAAGAAATATGCTGCAAAATTTCCAACTTGAAATTAGGTGAGGTCGCATAGCAAAATATAAATATACACTGTGGAGGCATAGATTTATTATATTGTGCAATAATTTCAACTTGATTAATTAAAACATTTCTTCGTTATGTTTTAGCGTTTTTTAATGTTCTCTTAGCCTTACCATAGCATTACCATAGAACCTCGCCTTATTTGAAGTATGACATTGTACTGGCTCAAAAGAGAAAAGTGGCAAACAAACTCATTTTATAATCGTTTCCTAACCAACACTATTACGGAGTCTGATCGCGGGCAGATACTGAATGTGTACTCTTCCTTGCTGTCACGTCTCAACGAATGAGCCCTTTTTGACCAAATGGTGACTGTCAACGAAGAGTGGAACCTATACAAAAGTGATAAGCACAAAAGACAATGGGTATATAAACGAAAGTTTATGCTACGTAGGGTGGAGAAAACCACCGTTTGAACTGCACTAAAACAAGTTGATGCAGATAGTTTAACCTCGTCCTCGCCGACACCTCAGTTCATGCAATTGGTAAAACCACATTTTTATGGATTGACCCAATTTATTAATCCTCAGGAATCTTGCGGTCGGCCTTGGTATCCTATAGGTGAACAACTATACACGACTACCATCCCAGAGACCCGTGGTTCGTTTCCACTCCGTGCAATTGGCCTTCAAATTTCCAGTTTATCCCACTTAGATAAGTTTCCTTCTTATCTTCCCGCTTTACAAAAATGCCTTGTCCTGTCTGCTGCCATCTCGTGTAGGCATAAGTAATTCGTAAGCCATCTCCCATTCGGTTACTGACAACAGCGTCCGGTCGCTGCAGTATTCGAACACTGTGTCAATTCTTTCGCTCTTCCCACTGCTATCGTTCTGTTTAGAGCTTGCTTTCCGACATTGCCCTCAATGACCACCGACAGTACAAAGGGCTTTTAGTACATGGAAATGGTACTTTAACATTGCAAAAATGCAGGACAAGATTTTATTTTTGGGATGTGTAGGGGAGGTCAGTGTGAGCTTAAGTTTGAGTTTTCGGGATTCTAACCCCCCCCCCATTTGGCCGCCATCTTGGAAAACGTGTGCAAATGATTTTTCCACTATATCTCCGAAACGGTACATCTTACAGAAAATTTACAAGGACACTTTTTGTTTAGAATTAAATTATCTACAATTGACTGGTATAAAATTTTGCGGTAAAATGAATAATTAAGAAGTTATAAGCCTTAGAACACAAAAATTAGTCACAATATTTTCTTTTAAAGGCTATAACTTTTTTTCCTTCAACTTTAACAAAAAAAAATAAACAAGTTTTTTTAGAGGGTTTCATTACGAATAATTTTCATTCATACTATTTTTAATTTCGTTCACTACGAAGGGTTTTACAGCGCCCCGAAAGTATGAAAGTGAGAGATTTTCTGAATATTTTTATTACGATTTTACGTCCTACTTTCCTTAGCAATAACTGGTAGCAAGTAATAATAATGAATGAATGGCTATACGTTATAAGAAATGCCGATGTTTGAGTAATGTAATAAAATTGTTTCGCATTTTTTTTCGGGTTTTTATTGTTGTTATGCTGTTTTACAAGGTAAGATATAGTTTAAAATTAAATTCTGTGAATAATAACATGTATTAGTTACTCCAATTTTTTAAAATTCTTTGTGTTAGGGCTGTACAAAAACGTGCTTCATTCTGTTGTGATAACTATCTAGCCACATACGGGCGTATTCATTTTATGACAAGCGTTTGCAAGTTGTATAACTCATTTCCACACCCCCTGCGAGGTAGAGTTTGTCGGTGCGTTTTAAAATAGTGTCCCCAATACGACTAATCCAGAATGCTGCTTTTCTATCTACTCCATTCTTGATCTTTTTGAAGGGCTGTGCAGCGGTTCATGATCAATTACTGGATATTTTTAAATTTGCTGGGGAATTATAGCAGAGTGCAATGGTGTCAAGGCTGAAAGTGTCCTTGTAAATTTTCTGTAAGATGTACCGTTTCGGAGATATAGTGGAAAAATCATTTGCACACGTTTTCCAAGATGGTGGCCAAATGGGGGGGGGGGGGGGGTTAGAATCCCGAAAACTCAAACTTAAGCTCACACTGACCTCCCCTACACATCCCAAAAATAAAATCTTGTCCTGCATTTTTGCAATGTTAAAGTACCATTTCCATGTACTATTTTACCTCTGAGGACTAGTCTTTCACATAAAAAAACATGATAAACTTTTAAGACAAAATTCAGTCTATAATTTTCAATCCTGTTCCATACCAACAATCTATGCACATGAAACTTTGAGTTCATATTTCAGGTGCATCTTAAATTTGTGTAAGCATTGTGGAAGGCCAAAATTAATGGACTCAAAGTGAAGTTTCTACACAGAATTCCTGTTGTGAAGCCTTTTGACATATAATATTTGCAAATTGAAGGAGCATTCTTGTGGCTACCAAATTTGTATTTTGAACCGATGTAATTAAAGTTTACAGTCGAGATATTCTATAAGGTAGCTCCAAGTCATGCAGCCTTTAATTTGTTTAGTTCTAGAACAGGATATAAGTTGCACATAAACTTTTTGAGATATGATATGATATGCATTGTTTTTTTTTAATAAACCTTTCAACACTTTCAAAAATACGTCGTTGTTTGTTTGTAGCAGAAACGTAAGAACGCTTTCATTTCACGAAATCAGATAAATGTTTAAAAAGCTTAACCCCTAAAACTTTTTATCTTATTTTTAAACTCCTTAACTTAAATTTTTGCAGAAACGAAAATGAGAAACAAAAACTTTCTGTTTTCTCAAAATCTAATCGAGATTCACTTTTCCTGCAAGGATTCTCGTCTCCGTCGTCGCCTAATCATTGGAGAATCTGAACTGTTTTCTTATTGCGTGGTAAAAGGACACCAAGGATGACTTCCTCCCCAGCTGTGCGCCATCTATCGGTGCTAAATTCCGGAATCGTTATCTCTGGGGGCCGCCGCCTCAAGGAGGAAGCAGAGGAAATGCAAACATGGAAGCATTAATTAAGAAACTTCCCCCCGGACTACTCTACACTCCCAAGATTAAATTAAAAATTAACTTCACAGTTTTGAGAGCTAGAGACTAGACGTAGATAGCCGAGCCAGAATGAGACGGAGTCCGATGGAGAAGCGCTAGTGGTGGTTGTTATATTTGTGGTAGCTGCGCCCAGGGTGGAGGTGTTTTAATTAATTTTCACACCCTTACAATTGGAAGCAATTTATTTTCATATACACTATTAACGAGAAAAGAACGACAATCCATTATTAAAAGACTAGCAGAGAAGTTCATGGGCACACCAGTGATGAATCCTGGATTTTATTGGTTAACTTTGCACACATTTATCCATGCACCAAGGACGCTCTGCAAGGATATGACGTCCTATCTAGATTCTAATTGTACATCCCGATGGACGAGAACGAAAATTAAACGACTCGAGTCTGGCAGTACACTTTGAGAATGGATGGGCGATGTGCGCCATTCATTGAACTCATGAATAAATCGGCGGAGCAGTCAGCACGGAACTTTATCATTTTGGCTTTTGTCAATAAAATTTGGGTCAACATTAATCTCCCTTGAATTTTCGCAGTGGTTTGGGACTGATTCAAAAATCTTTATCCCCCAAGTCCACAGTGATTTAATTGATGGTGGGGTTTTAAGGAGAAATATCCAAGTTTATTAATAAAAAAAAGATTGATTTTTTCGGAGAAACATTCCTTTTAAATTGAGGATTTTTTTTAGGTTGTTGACTTTGAGAAAATATCGATTTTTTTACGCCGAGTAACATGCCTGGAGGGGATTATACATACATGATACATGTACGACTAATTACCGTTCACTTATAACTCCTTGGGTCTTGTGTTTTAGGGGGTTGATCCCCTGACATGTATATAATTTCAATGGATTTTATCATGATTTACACTTTTTTCGATGACGCTTTGTTTTGAAGGATATTCACCTTTTGCATGTTGCTTACAAGCGTAGTAACTTTATTACATATATCAGTAGATTGGTGACTGTCTCATTAGTTGAAATCTAATTATATTTATGTCGCGAATGTTAGATTGAAGTTGTTTAGAAAATACAGCATGACCGGATTTTTTAGTTTTCTAATTGTACTTTGTTTGGGCTAGAGCAGTAACTCCCAAACTTTTTTCGGCCATGAACCCCTTACTATAATAAAAAATTAATCTTAAACCCCCAACCCCAAGTAAATTAAATCGTGAAGCTCGTTTAGGTAGCATAGTGCGTATTAGTTCACTTCTTCCAATGGCGCTACAGCCCAATTCGAGCCTTGACCTCCCCTAATCTTTTTCTCCGGTCTTCTCGATTTCTGGCCGAAGTTCTCCAGTTCGATGTGTGGAGTAATGTCTTCGCATATGCTACAACCGCATCCTACCATCTTTTCCTCGGGCTGTCTATGGGTCTTCCTTCAATGACGCCAGTGAAGACCTTCTTTGCTGCTCTGTCTTCTGGCATGCGCTCAACGTGTCCAGCTGTCCAGCTCAACGAAGTCTAAGTCACGAACGTCTCTAAAAGTATATGTCGTCATAGATTTGATTGATATAATAGAATTACTCTTCTAACTCTTTGTTATATCTGATTCTCCATGTTTTTCCTCATAAATTTGGCCTAAAATGCTTCTCAAAATCGTATAGTTTCGCTGAATTGACGTCATTTCGATGACTGCTTCTAAGTCTAGCTTAAATAGCATAGGCGCCAGTCCATCTCCCTGTTTGAGTCCTTGATTAACTTGGAAGGCGTCTTTAAGAGTGTTCTGAACTCTAACTCGGGCATTTGTGTCGAGGTGAGTTAATTGTATCAGAAGTACTAGTTTAGCTGGAACACCTAATTTGAGTGGGATCTGAAGTAATTTCTTTCTCTGGATGGAGTCGTATGCCTGCGTGAAGTCTACAAAGATCTGATTACGTTAACCTTCCTCTCAGCATTTTTCTAGGAGTTGTTTTAGTGTGAAGAGTTGGTCGGTGGGAGCTCACTTCGCTCAAGTGTGTTCATTGAAGAACATAGAAAATTCTGCCTTACATTCACAAGCGAAAACAGGTGTATGACATTTAGAGGAAAAGATACAATTGAGCAATAAAATTCCAAAGTTAGTTGAGGTTACATTTTTTTTTTGCTGCGATTTTGTGGTCTTTGTCGATTATTATATGAAGGACAGAAACAAGAAAGACAAGTCGGTTTTAGATTGGGATTTTCTTATAATCCTAATCTTCTTCTTCTTTAACGGCTCTACAACATTCTGTCATCCAGTTTGATCCTAACAGCCGAGATAAAAGTAGTAGTGCTATGAGATATCTGGCGCAGTGACGTCATCGGTTGTCGTCTTGGGTGTGGATGTGGTCTTGGATGTTAGTGAGCGCCGCCTATGTCTGATTGGGTGAACTTTGCTGAGTCTTGGATTAATTATGTGTCTAGGATGCACTTATGCGCCGAGTGGGTGATCGAATATGCAGTTTTAAACTTCTTGTGTTTTGAGCCGGGCCTTGCTGATCCGGGCTTCGATGCATAAGCTTCGAGTTTTGATAACACCTTTCCTAAAAAATAAAACTCAAACTACATTTTAAATATCAGTAATCGGTAATCAAAAAGCTTTACCCTGGAAGACCTCGAGCATGGATTCCTTGCCCAGAATCGGCTATTGAGTCTCACCTACCAGTTTAGTGAAAAGACCCTGAGATCACCCGACTCTTATAAAATGTGCGACCGGTGTAAGTTCACGCCTAGCATAGTCAACTCCAAGCAATCTATTTCGGTGTCTTTGTATCCCGGCCAGCGAAATGTTTGGTCGTGCCATAAAAAATGTCGGAGCACTAATTGGCTTGTCCACCGGACACTCCGCCCCATATTTTAATTTTAAGATCCAAGGTGTAGGCTTTGCCTCGAGGAGCATGAGTCGGTCCTTCACACTTTTCTTTCACTGGTCCCCTATAACAATGATACGCTTTCCATTGTTTGGAACAACCTTGCAGGAATAGGCAAGTCTAAGCAACAAATTTTTAAGCAGACTGCTTGTTCCAGCGATCAGGCATAGACATCTGTAAGCCAAGTGGTAGCCGCGTAATCTGTACACCCAAAACTTTATTAACAGAAAGAAATAATGGAAGATAAGTACACTTGAATCAGCTCTGTCCTCTTTTAATGTGCTGTGAAAATTAACCGGATCAAATGTCAGCAATATTGAACTGGTTCAAACTGTATCTGTTTAGGTTAAACTGACATTAGCCATTAGCACTGTTATTTTCAGAATATTGAATGACTTTTCTCAGCTGAATAACGTCGATTTGAATCGTTGAGAATATTTGATATTTAAATGAAATACTGAGTAGAAACAGAATGGACCGCATTAGAGTTTTAGATACGATACGAAGCTGCACAGTTTCATTTATATATACAGAGCTGTCTAATTAATGTGCAAAAATATTCAGTTTTACATGTTTCCTGTTGAGCTATCGTAACTTTAATTAAAGTTGATAATATAAAAGCAAGTATTGTAGCAAATTATCCTGTCAGCAGCAGGGAAATTTCACTTTCCACTTAACATCGACGAAACTCTTCTATAACCTTTCATACTCCCTTCGAATCGAATTCTAGTTCCAAAAGACACGAAATCAATAATGATTACAATAACGCAGGTCACGACAGAACTCACTTTATCCTAGTTTTAGCGTTTTCTGCATGGGCGGAAGTTAACTATTCCCCAATGGTAATTTTTAAGGAGAAAACGTTGCCAATAAATTAAGCTCCCCGTGGCATTATTATCCACATTAAAGTAAAAGTTTGGATGGGGCAGCACAGGAATGGAATATTCTGTTGAAGTTGTAAATGTGGGAACAGTTCAGACTGAATATAGTTCTGAAGGAGGCCAATAAACTTCCAAAAGAAATGAATTCGGAATTGAATGTACTTCCTGAAAGTTGCACAAAGTTAGTTACAATTACAAAGCTTCATTTTTTTGTTGGGCGGAAGGCGCCAGTTCAAAGATAGGAGGAGGGCTTTGTACTGGTAGCAGTTTTGTCATAAAGTGCAATATCGTACGTTAGGTGTAAGTTGAATGAAAGTAGAGTAAAAAAAGGCAGTTTGGCGTGTTTTTGCCGTCGCAGGGGCAAGTTTTGAGAGCTGAAAATAGAGGACTAGTGTTTGCGGACTTTTTTATTCAGGAAATTACAAAGTGATATGATTCACGACTTTTTTGTACGAACGGTAATGCTGACGCGAAATGGGAAAAAGACTTTTGTCCAAAGTGGCAACACATAAAAAATGTGGGACTGTGGAAACCTCGGATTTAAACTATCCGACCATCATACCATAGAAATCTAGCTTCCGTTCTTTATGAATCCATTGCCTAAATATTTGTTTATTTTCCTTTAGCACAGTAATTATCGATTAGTCATTCATTTAAGCTCATCTACTCCTTAGAAACGATGGGATTCCTCTCGCAGTGGGGGTTTGAATGCCCTTTCTGCGATGGCTTCATTAATATCATCGAAGGTAAAGTTGTCAAATGTACCCTCACTATTGTGGTGGTACTCAGCTATGCCCCTGTCTCCCCGTCTTCAACCCAAGGTTAGGGAAAAGAGCCTGACATTCTTCGTGCTTAAGACATTAGAAAGGAACATCGACTCCACATCCGCCATCCGGTAGATGTGACTTTACTATCACCAGCTCAACATGCCCTTCTCAGTGGTAGATCCACCGATACAGCTATGCACGAGGTGGTAAGAGCTATAGAAAAACCCTGTATTACAAACAATACACTGTGGCATCCTTTTTAAATACAGAAGACGCCTTTAACAACGTACGTACTGAATCGATTCGAGAAGCTCTACAACTGTGGTACCCTGGCTACCAATAGGATCTAGGTCTACTTTGGACAGTTTGGAGAAAGGTACCAGGGCAGCCTTATTTGGGTTGATTGATAAATCCTCTGTGGTACATCATCTTTGAACTTCTCGGAGTGCTATTCTCAAGACCTCTGTATTGGTCAGGTTTTCAAAACCACCACGACTTTCCTCAGATGGTTGGAATGTATCCGCAGTTGAAGCTGGCTCCAAAGAGACAGACCAGATTGTTAAAAATCAGATCGAGGCACTTCTGAAGGAGTGCCGGGAAAATTCGATCTCCTCCCGGGAACTTATATGGTTGAAAAGAGGTCACTGCCCATTTAACCTTGTCACGGTGGTCGAAGATTTGATCTTGCCTGCAGTGAAAATCCTAGCTTTCGTTCGTATTATAGGCCATTCTGGGTCATTATAGAGAACTTGCGAATGAGTGCGCATTAGTAGATCCATGTAATTAAGAACATGGCTCCGCCAAGGATCAAAGGACGAACCCCACACCTATTGACGAAATATGTATGTAAGAGTATAAATAAAAAATGACCTTACAACGGGCGAACACCGACCGTGATTGAATCATAGTCCCATAATTGTTAAGAGCCATCGGTATGAACTGCAATTTCAACATTGCATCATCATAACAGAGTGAAAATTGAGTCTTTTCAAAATAACGTGTCCACAATCAAGTGATGCGCAGTACATTTCTATCAGTGGCGGTATCTATTGCGTTTTTGCTAAATTATCTTTCCACTATTATATTTTCTGCAATTAAATTTACTCATTATGCCCACGTCTGACTTTATTACTACATATTACGCTCTTTCAACATCTAGATGGGCTCTGGCGACACAAAAACGTATCCTCGTGCCAACTGTGAGCACATAAAAAGCACATTATTATCAGGATCTCGTTTTAACTCTGCAATTCACACACACACACACAAAGAAAGAATTTTTAATCGGGCACCAAATTAGCGCAAAAACAGGACATAATCCCAGCACCAGAGTCAAGGTTCCGATTTGCAAAAAAGGGGGACTAATGTCGTCACCCAGGAAAGGTCCTTCTCTTTGTGTGTACTATACTTAGGCACGTCCCTATCTCCATACCAAAAGCAATTAAAGAAACTTTCTGACACTTTGCGTGTGGATGTACGTTTACTCCCGACTAGAGAAATAATCTCTCAACAATTTAAGTCAATATGAAAAGTTACATAAATCTTGATAAGAAAGTGTTCACCATTCACCCCCATCCCTCGCATCGCCCTATAGGAAGCCTTAAAAACTTTCATCGATTTGATAAGAAGTTTCAAGTTTTTTTTATATATTGTATATAATGATTTTGCTTCAGTCAAAAAAAAAAGAGAAAAAGAAAAAGTCACAAAGAAAGTTCTGACGGGGAAAACCTTACGCTAGTGAATAAATTGGACTGTAGGTTGTGTCCGTAGTATTAGCATAATCCTAGCCCAAAGAATCCCACTTTGCATTTCTATTGAGCTAGAATAAATAAATAGGTACACAACAGGCGACGGCTATTTGCGAGAGCGTTCTCTACTTTTTCACAATTTTTGTTGTTGTTGTTTCTGTGTGCTCGGGAAATTATTTTTCGATAAACTCTTTTTAAAAATTTCGCATTAAAGTAAAAGGCGAAGTCTTTAACAGGAATAGTGGAGAGGTTGTGATTTAGAAAAGGTAAAATGGAGACTCTTGAAAGATTTAAATTTAAAAGCTGCAGATAAATGGGTTTTGGCTTTTTAATAATTTATCTTAAATATTCCAAATATTTGTTCTTAGTCCTCAAAAAACTGCCCGTCTGTCACACTGTCTCCGAAACGAAAGTTGAACATCTTTGGCAGAAGACCTAAAACTGGGAAAATTAACTGGAAATTTCAATTTCAAGCAAACTCGCTGCAATAAAAAAGGAATTTTGTTCATGCAAGAGGTACAATTGGAAACAGCCGGAGTAAAAATAAAAATTGCCTTACAACGGGCGAATACGGGCCGCTTGGATTTTTAAGGGGCATATGATGGCCGTAACATTTCTACCTATTTTTAATGGAGCCCATAAGGTCTCACGACGGCCAAACTTGACTAAAAAATTTAAATGGCCAAGTATTGAGCTGTACAAATGGTAGATTTGAAAGTGGCTCTTTACTTTTACGACTTTTGAATAAAAGTCGTTGTTGCTGTCCGGAGGAGGAATTTGTGTATTCTAGATATCGAAAGCGACAAAGCCTAGAAGCTCCAAATTTATAGCTCAAAAGATCGATTAAGACAACTCTAACTATCTCCAAAAACAAAGAGATTCGTGGAAAAAATCAAAAACGATGAATTGCTCTTATTGCTACAAGACCTTAAAGTAAGTCTCCAAGAAATCTTCTCTTATGTCCGCAGTCCACACACTTTAAGTTTAACTGCGCAGTTTATCACGTGTGACGTCATGTCTGAGCGATAAACTGCGTGAACTGTGCAGTCCTCCTCCTCCTCCGACCTGAACTCCTGGACGCTCTTGCTCCGATAAACTGCACATTATTAAAAAGATGTACTCAAATCAACTAAACTGATGAGACTGAGCAAAAAAATTGAAGAGCGATATTCCAAAACGTGCCAAGTTCTTATGATGTAATTAGTGGGAAATAAAAAAAAACTGAATATCACTTTCACTCTCGCCTAAAGGGCTGTAATATTATTTCCTTTCTCAAAAAACCGATAAAAGAAACTATTATTTATAAAAATATAAATTAATTTGCTACATTTTATATGAAAAAAATGGTTTTATTTATGGTGGTACATTTTCATAATGTACTAAGTCAATTACTTAGTACATTTTGAAATAAAATTTCATAGTAAAATTATGATACTATGGTAAATGTTTTCAGTCCTCAGAAAGTTCAGCCCAGCAAAAGAAAGAATAGTATTTTTCAAATCTTTATTTTTAATATAAAAAAAACATTAAAAAATTCAATATGAATACTAGCTATTGAAATTGATGGAAAATTCATTTGTATGACCCATTATACATCGGAATGAGTATGATTTGTGATAAATGTTTATGTGAATGCATAACTACTACGTCATAGATTGGAAAGCAATACAATATTAAAATTAAACAAAAATTGACTTAGTACGTTTTGGAATATCGCTCTTCAATTGTCCAACGAACTTGAGAATACACTCACTTTCAATACAGTTTATCGTACAGTCGTTTTACACAGTTCAACTGCGCAGTTAAAACTGAGAGTGTATGGACCGCTTTAACTGAACCATATGTATGGTGACAAACGATATCTGGTGTTGCACATTGTATTTAACTGCTGGTACGTTGAAAATGGAAGGTTTGTTTTAAAGAAGAGTACTTTGTTTTCAGGTCTTTTTTTATGCCGGTAAAATTTAGTAAACTCGAAAATAATGAATACGTAGAGTTTATCAAGGCGGCCGACTATTCCAGAGAAATGAGGACCTACTTGAAGCTATCAAAGATTCTTGGAGCGAAATCGATTTGAAATTTTTAGGCTCTCTCTATGATTTCATGGAAACAATATGCCAATATTTATTGAATTTGTATTTTTGTATGTATTTAGAGGCATTTGGCAGATGATGCATTTCTTTACTTACAATAGATCTTTTGTGTTTCTTCTACAATAGGTGTTTATTTAAAACCTTGACATTGGCTACTGGTCAACCTTGAAAGAGTTTTGGATTTGTATTCCAGCTGTAAAAGAACATTGTTTGTGTCGCAAAACTTCTGTGGTTTCTGTTTCACCTGATTTTTAGGTGACATTTAATTGGAGCTTATATTGTGAGAAGGCCTGTTAAAATTGTTAGATTGGGATTAGTAAGCTCGATAAGGGGTAATCAGTCTATTGGCTTGTCTCATACTCGGTTCATGAGCTCAGTAATGGGACAAACTATTTTCTCCACATATCTGAACATATTCTTGTGTGGCTGCTGGATGACCCTGATCTGCCTGTTTATTTACTTCGAACCCTTTACTCCCTGGGTTCCTTTAACTTCAATTCTATTAGTGCAAACGAGATCTTTTGACCAAGCGATGTTAGTATTGATTTCGCTATACATGATGAAATGGCTTTTAGAGCTGCTATGAGGCTTATCTCTCCCTTTATACATTACGGAACTTTAATATATAGTCATAAGACCTACTTTTGTAAGTTTCTGCAATCAAGTTGTGCAAAAATTGGTTATTTTTCGAATCTGTTAATGAAATTCTAGATAAAGTGTTGTGTGCTGGTGTAATCGAAATGAATTTTAACAAGCAATCTCGTATTTTTGTAAATCATCGTAACGTGAAGCAGAGAAACTTAGTAAAATTGTGATAGTATACAAAATTTCAAATAAATTGGTTGAGCAGAAAAAAGAACATTATTAACCCACGTGCATTGCATTTATCCACGATTTTATTACTTATAAAAATACAAACGAAATGTAATGAAATAAATATGTATATATTGTTATCAAAATACATATATGTGATGGAATTTCTCGGAATTAAAACTTACATAAGAAAAATTTCTTCTTATCTAAATTAACAATATTTAATAAAATTTCGTTTGTATTCCAATGAATAGTCGCCAGCACCTGGAAAAATTTATTTTTTTCTTATCACCTGGAATTTTAAGTATGAACAATTATTTGTGTATTTATTTCTTGTTTACAATGCATAACATAGATGAAAAAACCCCGCTTTTTAGCATAGAAAATTATTTCTGAAAATGTTATCTTAACCACCTCACTTCCGTGCAATTGCAACAAAGCATGAAGCCCCTGATTTCAAACACTTGGCAGAAAGAAGTATTGTCGAAACACCTAAAGTTTTCTCTTAATATCGTTCAATACTGAATCAAAACTCAAAAATAAAACAATATGATGACTAACAAATTTGATAAGTATTATTGGCTTTTCAGCAGGTGCAAAACAGAATGTCGAATAAGTAACTAAGTAAATCAAACATTATTCCAATTCAACAAATTTGGGATATTAGTCGCTAAATATAGAGTATATATGTGTATCTTCCAAAAAAACACCTGGCGGCGACTCACAATTGTTATCGACGCCCAAAAAGGAATTCAAAAAAACACCGCATTTCCTTAGAAGTGGCTGACGCATGCGTCCGTGACACTACTCTCAGCCTGGGGCTAGGTGCTAATTACACCTTCCGCTTTATCTTATGAAAACAGGTGTTTACCGCCAACGCATGCACGAACCACTTTTCTATAAGAATATAATTAAAGCATAGCATTACTTTGCGGGTATAAAAAGCGGCGTTCTTTCCCAAAATTACGAAATAATAAATGTTAATGAAATTTTCCATTATATTCGGCTGTAGGATTGTGATAAAAAAAATGTTTGTTATGAGATACTTTTGGGGGAAACAATTCATTTTTGGACTATGATGAATAAATTCATCGTTCTGTGTTTTCACTTTTCGGTGAGTGTAATTTTTTTTTATCAGACTTCCTGCACTTAAAGCGTGGAGTGTGGTAATCGAAGATTATATAACAACACGTCCAAAGTTGCTCGTTTTTTACTATTACGTTGTTTGGTGTGAAATCTTTATGAGTGGACAGGTTGATTAGAATTGTGCGAATTTTGATATGGAAAAGTGTAGCGACAAACTTGGGAGCATCGATAATGATCAACAGTGGTGGGCTTTAAAACAGCCCCCCGTTTTAATTGTTATTTTAAAAAGTAGTAGCGATTATAAATATTTTGACTGCTGTTTTTTTTTATGTGGTAGACTAGAGAGGCTTAGGGAAAGCCCCTTTGTACTGTTCGACAATCTATTTTTCGTATAGAATGTCGAACAGCAGCTCTAGCCGGAAGAAAGAAAGTAGAAAGAGAGAGACAGAGAAGTAGGAAGGAGCTGCCACAACCTTGCCGCGATATTTTTATTCCACCTACTTCCAACCATTTCGCGACTCTGGCATCGGGGCATTTGAGAAACAACTCGCTGGAGTGTTATGCCTCCTGAAACGAGTTGAATCTCATCAGCCAACCGATGACATGCGCTTGGTGGAGCGGGGAAGGACTAGCGAAGACTATGACAGGAGGAATCAGGAATGTAAAGAGGGGAGAAGAAAGAAGGGAAGTTATGTGAGTGGGAAAGTGGAAAAGACGAAGGACCGTGGGGCTGGCCGGGATTCGAACCCGGGACCTCTAGGATAGTAGTCAGGCGCCTTACGTCTAGACCACCGAGGCCCCCAAGAATCTAAAAATTAGATTATATTGCGACAGAGGATCAAGAAATATCTATTTTTGATTTGTGTAAGTCAGGCTGTAATGACTGTAAGGAGCAATTGCTATCAAGGATATTTTTATGGTTTAATATGTTTACTTTGCAACTAATAGTCTGTAAAGCCTGAACTACATTGAAAAGCAGTGCAGTGCAGCACCGCGCAGTGAAATTTAGACTTCTTGTAATTGAATGTAGCAACTCACATTAATTTCACTGCTTTGCACTGCACTGCACTGCGCTGCCTTGTCTTAGGCTAATTTCTAAAAAACTGCTTCGCACTGCCTGCCAATTTCTAAAAAACTTAATATGAAGTTGTCATTGCCATTGTTGTCAAAATAGATAATGAAAAATTGATAGAATTAATGAGAAATAAGTATACAACAAAAGTTAGAGGGACTAAAAAAATTATTAAAGACTATATATGTATGAGCAGTGAATGTCAAAACACTGCTTATTCAATGTGTTTTACAACGCGTTTTCCGATAAACCACTGCAACATACTGCACAGTGCTGCACTGCACTGCACTGCTTTTCAATGTAGTTCAGGCTTAATAGTAGTATAAAATGAAGATTTAATAGATCTTAACAATTTTTTGTGAGGGAGTAGCACTGCCACAAACCTAAATGGAGCCACCTTTTATATAACCTAATTTTGCCCGCGTCAAGGAATTTTGACGTCACTTCCGGTTACTTCAAAATGTAGGTTGGAATGTATATATGTAATAAGATTAAACTGGGATGCCATACCAAATCAACCCGCAATCCCCTGACACCCTCGATTAATTTTTTTGTATATTCTTAACTCATGGAAATCATCGGTTAGTTGGCGCGTTTGGGTGTCGAAACATAATGTCGTAGGATGAGTCATGGTTGGTGGCGAAGGTGGGTAGGGGTTGGACGGTCGGTGGTTGAAGGCCCAAAAGGGTGATTATTTGAGGTAGCCGTTGGCTAGACTACAACAATGAATTGTTTTACATTCAGAAATCAGTTATATCCACACAGACTCTTGGCGGTGAAGGAGGAGTGAAGGGGCATTGTGTCCATTGAGACTTTTAATCTAAATGTTGAGAACTATCAACCTGCAAAATTTCAAGAAAATTAGCCTAAAGCCATTTTTCCATAGAAAAAGTGTGGTTTTTTTGCAAAAAAATTTTGCCGCCATCTTGGAACCGCCATCTTTGTCTTTTCAAAATGGCCAGATTGTATTGTCACGCAACTATACATATGTGCAACATTTGAAGGTTCAAAATTAAGTTTCAAGATTTGTCTACATACTAACATCCATACATACATACATACCATTTTTCCAGTGACGTTTCTTGAGAAAGTGCCCAGCAACAAAGTTGTTCAGAATCATCTTACGCATCAGAATTCCCACTTTAAATTTTTTTCCGCCGAAAGCCACATTTCAAATACATTGTACTGGGGTCTTTTCGCAAATATTTTAATAATATTTCATCAAAAATAAAATTTAAATGCAAAAAAATTCCTAATTTCCTTTATTCCTCCTTCCCGACGGTGATGTCGAGTCAAAAACCTCTCTTCCTTCCATAAATCTTGGAAATAATATGGGTGCCCGTCCGGTATATCAATGCGCTTCCACTTCTGTCTAGATAATAATAGCCGGCAACAAAAATCCTCTGCACAGTGCGTAAACTTGCATTTACTCCTACCTCTGTACTATAAAGCATCATGAACGTCAGCTGTGGTGCCGTGGGTGGGTGATTTCATCCCGGCTGAAAATTTGTCAAAAAACAGTTGACATAATATAAAAATGAATAAAAAATATCAGCTGACTTTAATTTAGTGGAATAGACGTCAGCTGCTTAGGTGTACTATTTGAATTGAACGTTTCACGAAATTTTAGCCTAAATAAAATTTGCCGCCAAAATCTGTCATTGGCTTCCGGACTATAAGAAGACGAGGTCTACTTATTTATTTTTAGAGGTCTCTGAAAAGCAGCATAGCAAAAAAAGTTTATATCTCCTCTCCTGTGATGCTTTGTCGTGGATGTCTTGTCTAAAACTACTCGCTGCCTAAAGTTTTTTCATCTAAGATTACGCGGATGTCGTTTTCGTCATGGTAATCTGTGGTTTAGGTAGCACTACAGGTGTTGCATGTACCTTGCAACATCGCTTTGTTCGCCAGCTGATAAGCTGGTGCAGATTTTAGTATTAATCCGGACAAAACAGTTTTAGTATCATTCAGGCAACCAATAATGCCATGATTGTCTAAACTGGTTCTAAGATACCACAGGTGTGAGCATGTATGGTAAACCTGTGGCTCCGACACAGACGTGTTTAGGCCCCGGGATTAGGATGAACACTCCAGGTTTAGTCTAGCATTCAGCTTGGGCACTACACCTACTGTCTTTTAAGAAGACCTATGTACCTTTTTCTTCATGCACCTATGAAAACTTTAGAAAAGTCTACCCCAACAAGCCGATCCTATCTGACACCCAAGCTTCAATCAGGGCTGTGAAATCCCGTAGGACAAAGTAAAAATTTGTTTAGGGTAAGTTTGATTATCAGGGGCACCCTCAATCGAGTCACTAAGATATCGCAGGCGATGAAAAGCGTGCGTAGCTATACAAAGCTCCGGCACTGCATTCACCGATCTGGAACCGTCGATCGGGCACTCACTAGCTTGGTGAAGAGGCCTTGAACGATCCGAAACTGATGAAATATACAAAACGTTAGAGGTCCAAACTTGGAATACTCCATTCTCCAAGCGATCTACTCCTGTGACGTCTAGTAATGGGGCCAAAGTACAGTTGAGGCGTGCTGTATAAGCGATATCCTCACACTATTTGGCTTGATTAGACAACACAGCGTTTTTGATTTCAAACTTTAGGCTTTGTCTCAAAGACCATAAGTTTGCTTTTCACGCTATCACTGTTTCGATATTTCAGATCAAAATTTCTGGTTGTTTGACTTGACTTTGTTCAAGTCTGATGATGGGATCACACGATAAGAACTCTTGTCTCTGACTTTTTGCACCCTCCATAAGCGGCAAAATTCAATGTAAGTTGTTGATTCAAACGACCTGGCTTACAAATACAGACTGCCAAAAGTGATGGTGGGCTCGCACGGTATAGACTCCGATATCTCATTAAAAGACATACACCTAGAGGAATAACTCGTGAAAAAAATAAATTCAGAGGCTTTTGTACAACCAGTCCGTCCAGAATACACATAAAGTATGGCCTTACAACGGGCGAACGCCGACCATGATTGAAATGTTGTCTTCGGCCATGTGACGGGCATCAAAAGGTTGTTTGCAGTACTTGGCCATTTAAATCTTTTGGTCACGTTTGGGCGTCGTGAGGGCGTTTGTGCTCCCATTAAAAATGGCTAAAAACCCTATGCCCCTTAAAAGCCAAGCGACCGGTATTCGCCCGTTGTAAGGCCATTTTTTATTTTGACTCGGGGTAATAGTGCAATGTTCAGTAGTAAGTTTAGATATCGGAAATTTATTAGAGGATTAGCTAGACTGGCGTGTGCTGTGGATCCTTTGTTGTATGTTGAAGGTGTCATAAGGAAATGCTCGTTGCGAAAGATTGTTCCTTAGTCCAGGAGTTAGTAAGTAGTATTTATAAACGTATTTTTCGACCATGGTATTACAACAGAAGTTTATGATAGAGCAAATGATGTTATCAACAATGAAGAAAAGAAGCTTGATGGTATTTTTTACCCCTTAACACAACAAGATTCACGTTTAATATACTTCAGCACCTGATGTTTTGATTTCCCTAATTTTGAAAAGAAAATACAATTGGCGCTTCTGGCTGTGGTCATATAACAACTGTTTATGTTCTACTAAAAAATTTAAATAAAACTTCAATAAAATTTTACAACCTATTCTCATAAATAAGCCAGCCACCGAAAGTCGGCGGAAAATTCTCATATGTAAAATAAAAAGAGGCGCCCCGGAAGCAGAAAATATCGCTTTTATTAAATCATTCCACACGTCTTTTATTGTCCATAAAGCAGCAGAATAGTATATCATTAAAAGAAGCAACAAATGCACACGGAAAATCTGGCGCACACCGGAGCAGAAGAAAACCCACCGGCGATTTCCACCATACGTGGAATACGAAATGCTCGCATTGTAGTAAAAAGAGCATAGGGCACCCGATTCCCGGCAATTAGCAATCATTAATTATTTCCAGGCGCACAGACTTAACGATTGTTACTTCGTCCATCTTTCATTGATTCGTTAAGTGAATGAACCGAACCATTCGGGGAAAGGTTTTTCGTATTGTGAAGAGGGCGCCACCGACCATTTTAATGTAATGCATCAATCCCAACAGAGGGAGACTGTGTGTGTTGCGCAATCAATGTGAACCGATGGTAAATTCTTCTTATTATTACTTTTTATCCCACCTTGATTTTCGTAGGCAAAAGAAATGCTGACCTGCATGGTTAACAGCTTGTTTATGTACATACATAAGTTGCTTATTACTTACTTATGCTCAGACATGTATCACTAGTCTCGTTCCATTTAGAGAGAGTGCAATACACACAATAAAAAGAAAGTATGTGTACATGTATCGCTGGTGAACCTATTCTATATGAAACCCATAGACGCTCTTCACCATCAATTTTAATAAAGTACAAAAAATAAGGGTCAGAACTCCCATACATAATATACGAGAGAACACACCTTGGCTGCTAGAACCGCTCCGGCAAAGGTGGAACAGCTAATTAGCAGTCGTTGATATTAACCTAAAGCAACGAACCGCTTTATCGTGCTATAGAATCATTTGTAGTGTAAGTGGAATTTTTTTCGGTTCGACTTTGCACCGCTTCTGCTTTTTGGCCATAACTCATTATCATAATCTGGATATCTGGGAGGAATATAATGAAATTTTTCCATGATTAAAGGGAACAACAAAATTGAATTAAGGACGAAATGTAATCAGCTTATTTTAGCTGCTATGAGGTTAGATAGGTATTATTGTTTTGTGATTCTTTTGCTTTTGTGGAAATTAATAGGGTTGAAAGTGTTCTTTGTTGTATCAAACGTTTAGTTGGACGTACCTAAAGTGTGAACTGCAAGTCTTCACCGTCGACCAACTATCGCAAAAACCTTAAATATTTTAATATGTAAGTTGTCTGAATAAGGACGTTATCCTGACCAATTATTATGAAATTTCCAAAATGCTCCAAGGACATTCTCTCATTGAGCCTCGATCCGGTCCTCGGCCTTCGCAACTATCCCTCCGCCAGTCTGATCTCTGAGCCGCTGCCATCCAGTTTGTCATTCCAACGTTCTCAAAACAGCTGCGGCTACTTCACTTGGTCTATTGCACAACACCCTATACTTTATATGTAAACAGGCTGCCTAGTGGCTTGTCGCTTCGCCCATTCTATCCTTCATAAGTTGTAATTCGGGAATAAAGCCCCATAAGTGCTCTGACATCGAGCTAGCAAGTGTCCTGACATCCCTTCTACCCCCTCTTAACAATTTCTTTGCCCCGTTAAGAGGCGACACAGGGAGAAACCGCTTAGAGCCCGAGTAAAAATAATTCAGTTGGTAATTTTTTTGAAAAGCATATACGCACCCGGCTTAAACTGAGCCCGCCAGAGGCTCACACGCTCCCGCTACAGCAGGAAAATTTAAAAATGTGGCCGGAAGACGTTTGCACACTCCCGTTCGAGGCATAAACATCTATAAATGCACCCGCATCGCCATCTGCTGTTCCAAACGCGAGTGTCGCTTTACCGAGCTGTCTCCCAACTAAATACTAACCACGTCTAATGCTGCTTAAACTGCGGAATCGAACGAGAACCGGTTTACAGAGTATGCTCAATGGCATCAAGATAATTGCCCTATCTTATAAACGATACAAGCCCCAATGTTGGCCCCTTTAGTCTAAAAAGGGTAAGCGCACCGTACTTCGTTTGTGCTTATAGCGGGCTGCATTTGAAAAACTACAATTTTTACTCTGGCATACCGTGCCTGTTCAGGTGCCGCAGGCATTTTCATGCTGTCGTGCTTGTTGCTGGCTAAGCACGGGCTAGACTTATTTTTACTCAGGATAGGATGTAAATTCAAACCCATAATAGTCCGTTTACATCCCAAAACTCAAATTGGAGGTCTTTTATCCTACCGAACTTTATATGTATTTCTTTCTGTCTGGAATCCACGCTCGTGTAACAGTCAGAAAAGCATAGAAAGTTCTGTGTTATAAAAGAGTTCCAATTTGTGTTTGGTATGTAGAAGGGCCTTAAACGTGTCTAAACTGGACTACTACACTCGATCTGCAGCAAGGACGGCCTCATCCATATCAGAAATAAAAAGGATGGTCGTTTTGTTATCGTGCGAGATTCCTTCCAACTACAATGTCCATCTATTGCAGCACTGAAGTCACGTGTTGTTAGCGTTTAATAAGAACTATTTTATTTTTCTTCTTTCAAGTTTAAGTGGCTTTAACGCTTGCATATTAAATTCGACAAAAATTGGCGGGTTGAATGAGCTTTTCATAAATTCCAGTGTCCATGCGCTTTTCATCAGGCCGGGACGTGTTAGTAGAGGACTCCCCATTTATTTGCGAGAACACCTTAAATCTAAAACCGCTGGGTTCTCTAAACTCCCTGGAATTGAATTTATTTGCGTTGAAATTTCTAGTGCTTCTGATGAACTCCTTGTCTATGAACTTAGCGAAGCTCTTGAGAACCTTTCCGGTGCGTATAAATACATCCTGGTAGGTGGTGACTTCCTATTTCAATTGTATTGAAAGGAGTCTCGACGTGTTTCTCACAAATGATATCAGGTCCATCACCTGACCCCCCCCCCCCCCCCCCCGCCATCGCATTAGTGTTGACCCTCCTTCCACGGTAACTCTTAGTTATCCAGTATTGACAGAGAACGACTCTTCCAAAGATGCCTTTGTCCTTTGGCAAACATCTTTACTACGACTGAAGTCGATGACCACGTTTGCTGCCTTTCTTCTCTAAATCCTTTGTTGCGTGAATCACTCTCTGCTGTTTGCAGAAACCACGGTCGTATAGACAGGTCTGCGAACTCGTTGCTCAAACCTGTGACTGATACGCGTATCGCTACTGGAGCTTCTTGATTTAGACTGCAGATGGCGTATTGGTCGAAGTTCACGAAGAGCACGCGGTCGAAATTTGGTACTTCGACTACTGCGCCGCCAGTGATCCATTCAAGAACTACTTCAAAGTCGAACGATATTAATCACACTTCACTCTATGGGATGGTATATGAAGTTCGCAGACCTGTCTATACGACCGTGGCAGAAACTTTCTCGTGTCCATTGTCTTTTTTCTGCTATCAAACTTTCGCAAAGCTTTTTAACCAACCGCTCTCAAAAAGTTATACTTGGTGGTTTTAGCTTCTCGATAGCTCCACTTCGTGCTGGCGTACCCCAAGCTTCCATTCTGGGTCCTCCCTTATTCAGCATCTTTATTTACGATTTTTCTTCGGTAGTAGCACATTCTAAGATTCATATGTACGCTCATGGTGTTCATCAGCGCCCAATGATCAAATTCAAAGATGTGTGGAAGAGCTTGCTGCTGACCTACCCCGTGTTTCTTGCTGGTCGACCTCAAACTTATTTCAACTGAATCCATCGAAGTCTGTCCGCTTTTTATTAGGCCTGTAGCAGGCTTTATTTTGAAAAGTAAAATTTTTATTTGGGCGAACCATGCCTGTTTCATGCTCAGTGCGGCGAGTCTTATTTTTACTCAGGCGTACCGTGTCTGTTTCGGATGCCCATGCATGCCTGTTGCAGGCTAGGAGCGGGCGAGTTTAATTTTTACTTGGGCCCAAACAGTTCCTTGGCTGCGTTAGGCTGCTCGCACACTGGATCAGAATTTGTACGAATTTGTGCGAATTCTGATGAAATAGCATACAATTTCATCAGAATTCGCACAAAATCGTACAAATTCTGATGCAGTGTGCGAGCAGCCTTAACAGACGGCATATGAAGGAATCGCTTAGAGTTGTTCAATCCAGGCTCGGATCTTCAGCGTTCGTCCAAGGTCTGTTTCGTCCAAGTCCGGCCAGTAAAAACCCTCTTCAGTAAATGGTGGTCTATACCGGATCGATGAATAGAATGTAATTGGCCCATCCAAATTCCATGAGTAAATGAAAGGGAATGTCCTTTATGCCAGAGCCTCCATATCAGGATAAGGCATCATATAATATGTTACGCCCGGTGCTCCGATGAGATCGTTAAACGGCAGTGTAAAGACTACCCACTGTCATGCATCCTTCTACTTTTCAACATTTATGAGGCTTTTATTCTTAAATTGGCCAAGCACGCGAACAATGCATATCCTTATTTAGATTATTTGATATTAGAACTAAGTTTTACAAAAAGACGATTTCCTTCTAAAGCATTTTACATACATGGACAATATATAATAAGTTCATGATCTCTATATCTTGGTATTTACTTCCATAAACAAACATACGCACTTCATTTAACAGCACTCATCCCATCGTATACTCTGAATTCTTTATAATCTGCCGAAGGAATCAATTGATTTTAATTCGATACCCCAATATCGAGCTCGTAAATTTCAATTCTCGCAGCACAAAGCAATTTTATTGATTTATTTTTAAGCGTGGATGAGCATGCAGATGAATAAATTTTTAATCACAAAGTGGATCTCGTATATACATACATACATAGCAATATACACCAGTAAACATCATTACAAAATTTCTCGATTAAATCTTTATCACCCTTGGGACTTTATCTACGATATAAACACGAGTTTAGCGAAGATGTTTTATGGAACCATTGTCAGAGTTTGCATGCTTCACAGAATTAGTTAAAAAACAGAGTATAGTAATGTAAATAGTAAGTAGTAAAGTTTTTATTCAGGTTGAAGGGATGGCTTAGTTACAGAATAAACATTAAAGTATTTAACATAAAATATACAAAGGTAGTGGTATAAAAATTTAAATCTAACACTGTCTCGGACCTTGTAGAATTTCCATACTTTTTTTGTCTACACAGTTTTTGTGTAATTAAGGCTCACGCTTTTATAGTCTACAAAACACAGTAAAACAAGCTTCAAAACATTTTGGCTAACATCCAAGGACTCGCTAGTATATAATTTCCAAAAGGGCGGATCCTGGTAGCATTGTTTTTGTGTATATGTGTACTAATTTGGCCTACACAGTATTTTTTCTGTGCCAACCCTGATGACGACACACAGTAAAGAGAAGAGAAATATAAATTTTCAGGAAGACACAAAACTCGACATATTGTAAAATGCAGGAGCAGTAGACCAGAAAAAAATTATTAAAGGACATTGTTTCAGGACATTTTAAAAGCATCGTTCATAACAGACGTGTGAGATGTGTACGTTCTCTGTGTATGGGGCATATATATACGTAAGGAAGGAATCTCCCCATGGCATTCAATAAAAACCATGTGCTGTGAACATAAACCAAGGAAGAAGGCACTTTTTTGGGAGGACGAGGACCTAATATATTTTTCTTCATCCTTAGTTTTACGTAAATGAGACACCAAAAATGTTTCTTCAGGAGTCAGCCATATGTTTAGTCGGCACATCTCCTTTTTTCCTGTGTTGGTTATGTGATATATAAATTAGCAACAAGTCAGGTCCGAGCCGGAATCCTGCTGGGGATCGAACAGTGGCAGAACGAAATTAATTTTAGGCGAATATCAAGCACAATACAAATGACCGACCTTCTTGGCTGTACCAGCTTCTTTGTAATCCCCCATTGCCCTTGGAGATGCTGATGTCTGCCCGGGGGCATGGGTTCAAAAATCAATGGGTTGAATTTAAATTCTTTCAAATAAATTCGCCTCCGGACAGCGCCGCGCACCGCCGCCTCATATATCCTTGTTCTTGCCATCCTCGAGCCTACTTCAAACATTTATGAGAGAACGAGAGAATTGAATTTAAATTTAAAATAACTGCAGTAGAGCGCAGAGATCGGGGCAGGTGCTGGAGGGAATTGAGAATTCTACAAGCCCCTGAAAGTTTAATGAACAACACAAAATGGATGTATGGGCGGGAACAATGGAGGCGGAACACACGTTGATACAAGCGATTGAACAAGTCACCTTAACTCTGATATAAATTAGATATCCTAAAACGGTTTATTACTGATTACCTTTTTACGGAAAATGTCAAATCGAAAAAAAGTTGTTACTGGTTACAAGGATAGTAATTTGGGAGGTTTGGGGACGTAGGAGAGAAAGGGGGTCTCGGCAAATATCACGTATTTTTTTCAGGAAACAGTAAAATTGCTAAAAAAAACTGGGTTAAATTAAGTAAAACATATTTCTCTACTAACAATAGGCCGGCAGGCCATGGCCTCTTAGGCCAGGTCGGCAGGCACGGCCCGACGAAAGCCACAGGATACCCAGTCTGACTGAGGGATGATACTTCCGAGGGTATCCGCCTGACAGGCCGTGGCATGCAGGTGAAGTCGATTCCCAACAGACACACAGGCGAAAACGACAGCTTAGCATAGCAGGTTGTTAATTCAAGTGCAAAAATATCCGTGGCCTCGACGAAAACTTCACCCGTGTGGATGGGTTCGTACCTTTCCGCTCCGAGTGCATACTGCGTGAATGCTTGCCGTAAATTCGCGGCTTGAGAGTGAATAGAAGTTGCGATTTTCAGGCACGAACTGACGATAAATGCCCAAAAGCAAAGAATTGTGTCCGTGTTCTTAGACTGCAGGCCCCATACAGTTGGCGGCCGGTGGGTGGGTGGTGATACTTGGTTGGCCTCAAGGCGAAAACTTTCAGGTCACGGGCTGCCGGCGACTTGTGTTTAAATGAGGGCCTTAAGATATGGCTAAATCCTACACAAAAAATTTTAAGCGGTTATGGGAACTCCAGAAAATAGCACAGTAGCCCCTCGATTGTTTAGCCGCCACCGGCCGAGAAAGGCCTCTAGGCGAAAAGTTTGCGCCACATTTTGGAGGCCCGCAGGAAACAGGGATAAACACCGATTAGACACCACTTACGACGAGCCACAGGAAAAGCAACCTGCACGTTTGAGGAATACGGCACAGTCCTCATGCAAATAGCGGCCTGTTTAAATTCTCGTCCGCTATATTGTGTGCGAAATGATCCTGAGGACACATTTGTTTTGACACCAGGACATTTCTTGATTGGTGAAGCCATTAACGCCATTCCAGAACCAACTGAAAGTGTTAAACACATATCTCTTTCTCAACGATGGAAGCACGCTCAACAAATGGTAAAATCCTTTTGGAATATTTGGACGAAGGGTTACTTACACAAATTGCAAAAAAAGGTCAAAGTGGCTAAGAGAGCAACCCAACATGGAAGTTGCCGAATATCGCATAGTAAAAGAAGACGTGCTCCTGATCCTGGATACCTGGACATGCCGTGCACAGCGGTGAATCATCGTGCCTGAAATGATGGAAGTATTGACTATATCGTCCATACCCCAATTTCCATTCAAAAACTGCTTGAGATCGCAACACACTTCAAAACGCTCCCTCGAAAGAGCGTATGTATTTTATCCATACACGAAATGTTAATGTCATTTCCCCGCCAGCGTGTAAAATTCCCAATTGTTTTGGCGCATCCTATATCACTCAGGCCGTATCGTTAGTTATTGTCCTGTACGCGCAGAACTTATGGACGGCGCTTAGTCTGTACGTGGTCATCTATTTTCTACTGTTAGCAGTCCTGTCAAACGCTGCTGCCCACAGGCGCGGCCTAAAGCAGGAATAACCTAAACACACTCGCTCGCTCTAGCGCTTCCGCGTTGGAAAGCATTCTTGGAAATAGTGCCAAAATAGCGGAAGCCTTATCCGCAATGCCCTCCAAGTGTGCTTTAAAATTAGCCTCCAGCCCATCATCACTTCCTCGTACCTGATTTGTTCGCAATCTTAAAGACACTTGTTTTCTCAGTTTGCTGATCAGCAAAGTTTTCTGCTCACCAATCGTGAGAACGTCGGGGCACTTTTAGTCTTTTTTGGAACGCGTTTTCATCTTCGCCATTGGTGCAATCGACTTCTGTGGCACAATGCGTTGTCTTTTCCCTTCATCATTTGGGACGTTTTTTCTCGATTTCGTCCTTAGCTACATATATAATCCTTACTAATATTATAAATGCGAAAGTAACTCTGTCTGTCTGTCTGTCTGTCTGTTACGCTTTCACGCCTAAGCCGCTGGACCGATTTTGATGAAATTTGCAACAGACATAGTTTAGACCTTGGAGACGGACATAGGCTACTTTTTTTTGGAGAAAAAAGGGTTGAAGGGGGTGAAATGGGGTTCAATAAGTTGTAAGGGGATTTTTTTTCTTTACTTTTTTTCTATTGTATAAAAAGTAACTGATTGACAGACAACGCACAACCTAAACCGCTAGAGCTAAAGGGCTGAAATTTTGACAGTGCATCCGTAGCGATTTTTCGAAATTCATCCCCTAAGGGGGCGAAATAGGGTCAACTCAAAACCGCTGGAGCTATAAGGCTGAAATTTTGACAGTGCATCCCTATAATGACGTGGACATCCACTTAGGAGCGATTTTTTGAAATTCATCCCCTAAGGGGGTTAAATGGGGTTAACCCAAACCGCTGGAGCTAAACGGCTGAAATTTTGACAGTGCATCTCTATAATGACGTGGACATTCACTAAGAGGCGATTACTCGAAATTCATCCCCTAAGGGGGTGAAATGGGGTTAACCCAAACCTCGGAAGCTGAAGGGCTGAAATTTTGACAGTGCATCCCTATAATCACGTAGAAATGAATGACTCGAAATTTACTTTACTTAATATTCATTTGTGATTGCTTCATAATTTCTTGCACCCACGTAAATAGGCGAACAAACTTAACGAACGTTCGTCATACCCTAAAATGTCACTTCCCTTGATGACATATACATGCCAATCTCTGCTTCAAAACTTGCAGATTTGTTGAGCAGAGGTGATATACGCAGCAATTTGTTTACCATATTTATTAAAAAAATGCACTATAATAAATCCTTTTAAGGGATAATAACAGCTGACTTTTTTGTTTGTTTTTTTTTTTTTTTGAAGGAAAACATTGCACATACAGTTTTTATTTAAAGGCGTTGCAAGGCACGCGGGTTTTATGCTAGTATGTAATAAATATAGAATATAGGCATAAGCTCCCTTGCTGAAAGTCGTTTCGTCACCGCACGACAAGTCGTTTGAGTTGAAGAAAATGTCATTTCAGCCGAATTACAATTTTCAGCATAGAAGCCTCGAGTGGAAGTGCTGAGTTCAGCTTAATCCCTCTATGCTGAAAGTCGTAACTCGACTGAAACGACACTTTCTTCAACTCAAACGACTTGTCGTGTCATGACGGCTCGACTCTAAGCACAGGGGCCGCTATAATATTCATAGCCCATTTTTGCGTTTTTGGTCACTTTGGACGGCTTTTCACGGTTGCGTTTCGCTCAACTGTCTGCGGATTTGATTCTGGAGTGAAGAGATGGATCCATGTTTTTTTTGCTAATTTCACCGGACTATAAATTTAAAACCGATGTTTTTTTACTAAAAAACCCGGTTTTCGAATTGCATAATTTTCTTTTAAACCCCGGATTTGAAAACCGTTGTTTAAAAACCGACAAACCCTAGTTATGTATTTACCACGATAACGAAATCCCTTATGTGATTACTCCACGAGCCTAATCGGATTTCACGTTCAATTTCTGTTAAATCTACAAAACGAACGATGTACGGTATTTATTCAATCTCGAATGCGAACTAATGAGAATACCTATTAAACCCAACCACAACCCCCACACAAACAGGAACAGCCATAAAAGCCTTCAGCCAATCAACTGGCACAGAGCCTTTTCTCTGATAAGTCAAATATATTGACTTTGATATCACGGGTAGACTTCTTATCCGTTGAACGCCGCCGCTTAGTGGGGAGCGAAGAGGATTGAGAAATTAGCTGAACGTGTCAATCAGTCAAACCTGTCGACAAAAAACAAAATCCATAAAAATTACACCAGAATGACTGAGGCGAAAATAAATATAACAAAATTGACTCCATCGAAATTTTTTTGTTTTTTCTTATACCAAGACTGAATCATCGAGGTTGTCACCACCAGGAAAGATGATGTCAATATCTCTGTTAAGTAATCGAATTTTTGATTAGACGGCGATTAAGTTGATTGATTGGGCTGGGATATAAAGCAGGGATGAGGAGTTATTAATTGCAATTAAACGTAAATATGGAAACTAGTACTTCTACTCAACTTCTTGCTGCATAATCCTCCCAACTCGCCACGTAACTTTCCCGGGGACTAATCCAATTAAGAGTTTCGCTTTTAACCCCAACCTTTCGTTCTGCTTGCATATTTCAGACAGAGCAACTTACAAAGGGATTTAGTTCATATTTTAACCAAAGGTTCCGCCATTAAAAATAAGCACATACAAGCCCCGGTGTGGAATCGCTTCGTTATCGAGCGGGCAGATAAAACTCTCAACATAAATTCAAAAACGCTTGAACATTTTAGGCGATATCCATGAAAATTACACGATAATCGGCGGGGATAGGCATTGATCCGACATATTGGTACTCGCTCTAATTTCAAGAGGAATTTGCTAGTATTGCACGAAGCTTTGTTTTGATAGCTTTATTTGCGGTGAAAATGATATAGGAACTAAGTTGCCGTTTCAGTATCAAAACATGGACTGGGGATGTATTATAAGGAGCCTCTTGTAAAACGTTTCATTTTCGATTCACTACGGGCTTTACCAATTCAAAAATAATTAACTATATTTTGGGACGGATCCAATAAAATTTTGGTGATTTTCGAATTGCAATTTCGTTTCCTATATACACAAATGCTTTCAACCACACACATTTCTCTGGTCAGTGGTAAATATTGGTGCTTTGCCCAACTTAAAAGTGTGGTTAAAGACCAAAACTACCCAACAAATTTCTGATGGTCAAATAAGCGGTCTACCGAAAATATTAGTGACATGTTTAAATTGGATTTCAACAGGCAATTATCCGAATGGGTTGAGAGGATGAAAAGTGAATTCAAATTAGTCGATACGGTTCTGCGATACTTCACTGTTCAGGATAGTAATTGATTCTTCAAAAACATTTTATGATAAATCTGCTGTCATTAGTGTATACTGTCCTCCCACTATATTTGACTCCGTTGGTAGGGAGTTCGATACTGTTGTTTCTAATCTCTCTCAACAATATTAGAATTGAGCAGATGATTTCAATGTCAACTTGTTAAAACCAAATGGTCAGGCGAAATCTCTTAATAATATGTTCGAGTCAATGGACCTTCATACTTTCAATAAACTCCCAACGTTTATGGATTGTCGAAATCCACCATTGCTTGATGTTCTCGCGGTTACGTCTGTCAGCTCAGTGGTGAGGCACTCCTCCGAGTTTTCTTGACAATAACATCTTTTTTCTTTCTATTTTTTTCTCATTCCAGAACGTAGGAATCAATCCTGTGCAGCTCTCTTCTTTACTCTGGTATGACGACTATGACTACGACCTCTGTCGAGGTCATTGTTTGACCAATGTGTACCGCTAGTCATGCGTAGACTCGAAACTTCTACTCTATGTCCATAACTCTCTCGCGAGATCCGAGATCTGATAATCCAGCGTGAGTCTATGTACTGGCGTTACCGTAGAACTAACATTCACAGTTAATTAATTGACTACAAAGTGCTTCGTAATCGCAACAATCACAAGAATTTTTAGGTTAGGTTCGCCATTCCAAATTCCGAAAAAAAAGACGCTATCTTTTTTAGAATTTTTTTTCCTATATGACCATATTTTTTGTTTTCTGTTGGCAATTAACGCAAAAATTACATGATGGGCGCCGGGAGGGGGGTGCAAGGGGGTGCACTTGCACCCCCCGGGCTTTTAAACTAAAGTCCTAAATAGACTACAAACTTAAGATTATATGATAGAGGCCAAATCATTAGTAAATAAATCAAAGAATTAATACAGTAAGGCCACGTTGCCATGGGCTGCATGCCGCACGGCAAAAGCTCGACTTCGGCTTGCCGTCGTGTAATATTCGGAAATTTTCGTGAGAGGATACAAAAAGCTTGCCACAGGCTTGCATCTCCTCGTTCACATGGGTGCCTTAAGTAGATGCAGTGTGGACTACTAGATTATAGAGACAACACTGCAAATGGTCTATCACAAGTTCAGTGATGAGTTTTTGGATTTACCCGTCAGGCAATGTGTTCTTCTAGAAATTGATATTTATGCAGGATTTCCCAAATTTCCATTTGGGCCCGAGATGTAATTGTTCTTTTACAAACAAGTCGTCTCCTCTGTCCAATTCCGAACCAACTTTTTTTTCGTTGGCATCTTATATGTACTAGAAATATCAGGATTTGTAATATTGTACTATTTTGTAATGAAACACTATGATAACACTCAGCAGAGTTTTTATAGCCCTAATTATTCTAATTAGGCTCTGTAGATATTAATTTTTTATATGTATGTCGCTAGAGTTGTCAACTTGATTTGCAGCATGTTCACATGGCCTGCTTGTAGCACGGCAAAAGCTCGAACTTGACAGTTCCGTGATTTTGCCGCATGATCAAGAGATTTTCCCTTGTTCGATTTTTGCAGCAAGGCTGTGCGAGAGAGAAAACATGTGTGCAGACCGATATATTTTGCTGGCCAATCAGAAAACATTGAAAGCTTTTGTCGTGCGGCATGCAGCCCATGAGAACGCGGCCTTAATGTAACTTTATAATGTAACTAGCTGGATCCCGGTGCGCCTCGATGCACCTATCAATGTGGTGGATGGTGGTCGTTCAGCCCTTCCGGCAGCCTTAGGGCCAGGACACACACATCCGTACTGCGTCCACACCTCATCCGCACTGTGTCCGCGCAAAAACTAAACTCAAGTAATTTGACTCGGTGCGAATACGCGGGGACTGAGTGCGAGTGGTAAAATTATATTTGTTTACTCTCTCTCCGTGTGTAGTCCATAGTTGATCTATGCTTCTGTCTTGTAGTAACTTGGGGAAGTTTTATTTCAACATCTAATTCGTCGCAAAGTTGTTGAGCTTTTGCGAAGATGGTCGAGAACTCTGTCAAGGCGTCGTTACGGCGAGGATGGAAGCCGATTTAGCCGAGTAACTAGCAATCACTAGGAGAGTTATGATATACGTTGGAGTTGTTGCAGTCACGTAGAGTTGATGTGCTTTTACTTTTGTTTTCGAATTGGGTGTTGGAAAATGATGCTTTTGTAATTTGCTGCCCACCACATTTCACGAAACAGCGGGATATTAGGAATCTTGTGACATCGTAATGTACTCTCTCTGAAAAAATTTATGATTTCCTTTGTTGTAGGAGAGGTATTTCTTACTTCGTAAACATAATTCAGGTCAAGACAAGATTCAAAATATGGTTGGCAAGGTGGAAGAATAACGCCAAGTTTAACGCGAAAGTTTAACGCCACTTAACACCCCGAGTAAACCCCGAGCTAAGGGCTGCCCCCAAACCTATTTTACCCTTCGAACTAAGCTTACTATTAGATCTTGCTTCATAACGTGATAAACGACATGAAAGATCGGTAGTACAAAGGGTAAATCCCAAGCTAAGGACTGCCACATAAAAAAATATAAAAAAATTAACGAAAAATAATAAAATATTTATTGCATCGGCCGGGAATCGAACCCGGGCCGCCCGCGTGGCAGGCGAGCATTCTACCACTGAACCACCGATGCTATGAAACTCCAGCCCACTAACTCATCAAACAATCTAAAATATCATTTTTTTTATACTCGCAATCCAAACAATACCTCAACACCTATTATTAAATTAGCTCAGCAATTTCATCCAGACCATGAAATTGTTAACTATAGCTGCTAACAAGCTCTACCTAAGCACAAATAATAAAACCATCGTCACAGGTACAAAATACATAATAAAAAAAAGTGTGCCTCTCACATGGGAAAGTAAAGGTAATAAAGCATTTATTTTTACGTTTCGGTAATTTTAAATAATAATAATAAAAAATAGAACAACCTTCGACGTTTGAGTAAAAAACTCACTCAGGTATTCTCTCTTCTATAAAAAAAATATTTTAAAGCTTATTAAAATCTGTAGAAGAAAAAGTGGTCTTTGCTCGCTCCTTTCATACTCCATAAAGAGAAGCCGAGAAAAATAGAAACCACGGAATGATTTTTTTGTGTGCCACGCAGAGAAGCCGAAGCTCATCCAATTCACGGTTTCTTTTTATTAATATAGAAAGAAAATAAGGAACAAAAGAACACGCCGAAAAGAAAGCTCCTGAACGTGTTTTTGTGTTTTTTTTTAACTTAATAGACATTGAAACAGAAAAATTTTTTTTAATACAAAATCTGGTTGCCGCAGAATAAACAAATATTTGCACACAAGAAAAAAACAAAGGTGTTTTTGATAACGTACAAATGTTAAAAAGTCTTTCTCTTTAGAAACACTTGTTTTTTCAGGAGTTTTTGTTTTCATAATAACCTTGATTTAGGTGCGAAGTTACTTAACACCAAACTATACTTTATGGGCAGGCCAGTGCATTTTCCTTTTAAAAACGATAAAATTATAATAATTAATAACAGCATAAAAATATTGTTGGAAAGGGAAGGAAATATAGCGTCACTAACAAGAAAAATAAATTAAATTCGATCCGAGTTACGAGGGTGAAATATGGGGAACTTGAGGGGGTGAAAAGGGTTTTTCAAGAGTTTCAGCGAAACTAGACCTCCTATCGAAAAACGTTAAATATGAAAGTTTTAGGTAATAAAGACATCTACAACTTTTGTGCAAAGAATTTTTTCACATAACCTCAAATTTTTCGAGAAAAATCCAAAAACTTTTTTTTAACAAAAATGTCAACTTTGCCTACCTCTTTCTCCAAAAAATAAGTAGTTAGGCGAAGTTGACATTTTTGTTTAAAAAAGACCAAAATTTCGACTCATAACTCCATAGATAGATGGAGGAACTCTACGCTCATTGGTACCTTATTTATGGAAATAGGTTATACGATTGCAAAAATACAGGGTAATATGTAAAAATCGTGATCGTATTACTCAGAACGGACAAAGATATTTCGAACTAGGCGCCATAGTAATTTATATTCAGCTCAAAAAGACGTAACCAACGACGTATTACAAATATGTAGATAGATATTGGATGCGGTACCAAAGTCCATAAATTTTCTGGCATCCTCCTTTTCTCTAGTAATCTACCAGTAACTGGTTAGTTTTTCGTAACTTGTGAGGGCTTTGTTAGATTATGTAACGCTAACTTTTGCAAGTTATTTGTAGGGAAAGTCTAGTCATTTGTATCTAGTCTGTCGTAGAAAATTAGCCAGTTCACAGTAGGAAACTAGCTATTCTTTCGTAGAAAACTAGCCGATTACTTGCAAAAATCTATCAGACTTCCAGCCAAAACTGTCCAGTTTCTCGTAAAAGACTCGTTAACCCATAGAAACGTGAAAATGTCTATAAGTTTTCTCCCGTTTACATCCAACTTGTTCTTGAATTCGGCAAGAACATAACGATACC
Source organism: Thereva unica (assembly GCA_949987705.1). Lineage (NCBI taxonomy): Eukaryota > Metazoa > Arthropoda > Insecta > Diptera > Therevidae > Thereva > Thereva unica. The sequence continues at coordinate 76,923,176 of OX465285.1, forward strand.
ATGTAAAAATGTGACGCAATCATTATTTTTGAAAACAAATTTATGAGTGACATATATTGTTTTAATATCATCCAATAATAATAATAATAATTCATTCCTGAAAAAATTTCGAAAATTGTGTTAAAAACTTGCACAATTGATTGCTTCAAAGATCTGCAGCCAAAGTTTTGAAAGTGGAAAGCAGAGGGTGTAAAAAAACTTAAATACTGAAAAAAAACAACGTCGCAATCTTTCTAGCACCATTGTGGACCAAAGTCTAGGAATAATAACCCAGTGGGGATTTGAAGCGCTTTTGAATAAATTCCGAAGTGCTGAAAAGGAATGCCAACGCGCTTCTTGTTCATATCTGAGTTCCTTTCCTTTTAACATCAGAGCGAAGCGCTTAATATTTTGCTGTTGAGGAAGCGCAATTGCGGCTGAGAAATTAAGCTCTTAGGAAGCTTCTGAAACTTTTGCTTAAATCCAACCCGTAAAAAATTTTCAGTTTCAACAATTAATTTTTACAGAAATAACTGAAATACATTAAAATAATTATTCAAAATATTTTTCATCAGAAGTAGTATTACACAACTGACGCGGTTTTACAAAAAACACAAATTTCCCAAATAGAGGGAATATAGAGAAAGTTTGAGAAAAACAAAGAAAAAAAGGGAAGTATAGAGTGTGTGCTTGCACAGAGCTTCCATAATACATATATGAATTTGAAGCGCTACAGTTTTGCTTCTTTTGGCAGCCCTTTTCCGCTGGGAAGTCTTTCATCTTCATAAAATTTTTTTACACAGTTAGTTGTTTGCGTGCATATATGAACATCACTGCTGAACACAATTCAACGCATACATCGTGAACTTGTCAAGGCAAAGCCAGATTCTCTTTCTTGGATAAAGTATGCAGAAAACAGAAAAGGAAGGAAAATTGAATCATCTGGATTTTTGGAGCAACGAGAAAATATACACCAATACATCAAGTTTATGTCTATTTAAAATCATAAAATCTTCCGCTGAATAGTTGTGTGCAAACGCGGAGCATAATCATTGTAGGTGGGGAGTACGCGAACAGGTAACCGCTAAAATGTAAAAAGTTAATCGGTTAATTGAATTACGAGCTGTCGGTTTCCCACTGTAATGGCATACTCCTATTTCAGTTGATTTTTCTCTTTTGAGCGAGCTTTTAACTTCTGTTCGAGATCAGTGGGGCCAACTGAGGTTTGTTTATCCTCAGTTGAATATGTGGAACTTGTATACGAACTGAGGTTAATTTGAAGTTTAGTTTGCCAATTTGCTCGAACTTGCGCAGTTCGACCGGTGAAACCGGGGTATTAGGGTATTAGGCAGATATTGCCCCATTTTATTTAAAATAAAGTTTGCCTACTAGGGCCATTATAAAACGGTATACTACAGTATCGCTCTTTCGGCATGCCCCTTGGGAAATGCTAGACTAGTGGGGTTCAAAAAGCTTAGGCTATACAGTTATAGGGTCCTAATAGCTCTAATATAATTTATTTAGTTTTTGTATGAAAAACTTGCTTGTGTGTGGCCCTTCGCCCACATTCCTTCGTCGCCAGCGACCGAGATAGTCCTCCAACGTTTTGAGTTATCAGGCTTACATGAAATAAATATTTAGGGTATAGATTCCCCATCCCAATGAGATTCGCCCCCTTGTTTATCTCTCTCTGACGCAGACATGCAAATTGCAACAGTCATCATACACAGTCAATCAGGCCTATACTAAACTTTGCTGGAATTTTTTGGTAACATTTCGTGGCGAGTATTGAAAGAAAAATACTAAAATCGCTTTACACTATCATTTCCTCGCAAATTACTTAAAACGATTTCTAGAATAGATTTTTCATATCATTTCCTCTCGGCTAGCTTGTAGGAATCTGCTAGAATCTCTATTAGTTCCCCTCGAGCTTTACGTAGGGAAAAATTAGAATAGTTTTACTCCAGCTCTAGTTTCTCCATATAATTTCTTCTCGAATTACTCGTAGGAAAATACTAGACTAGTTTTTTCCCACATTTTAGCTAACAAGTTACTCGTAGGGTTCGTCAAAAATTAGGCCAATTTCTACTTAAATTTTCGGCTGAAAATCAACTCTCTTTTTAGGTTTAAGTTCAAAATAAGACGTAAAAATTAATATTTGTTGTAGTTTTAATTGTAGATATTTTTATTACCTACAACTTTCATATTTAACGTTTTTCGATAGAAGGTCTAGTTTCGCTGAAAATCTTGAAAAACCATTTCCACCCCCTAAAGCTCCCCGTATTTTCACCCTCGTAACTCGGATCGAATTTTCTTTCCAGTATTTTTCCTGCTTTTATTAATTGTTTTCCCCAAAAATTACTTGCACTTGTCTATTTAAAACTTTAAAAGCCTTGTTTTTGTTATTGTTTTTGTTGTTGAAAACTTTCTTACAATTTTTCCTAATACTTTCTTTTTTTTTGTTTTTTTGCAGATACGTTCCAACTCGCTTATGGGGCTTCAGTGGGCATGTTCAGACCGTAATTCATAGCATAGTCGGGCGAGTTAAGTGCCCATGGCCGCTTGGTGAACGTGTATATCTGTCACTTTCAGATGGGTCAACGCTCACATACGACTTGTATCAACCACTTAACGAACATGAAGGTAAGCCCTCTAGAGTCTAGTAAAAAAAATAAAAACAAACAGGGAAGAACATAATCCGTAATTAGAGCCAAAGTAGAAACTTCCTCCTCTCCTTCAGCACCAGAAACACCATCATCATCATCACCATCATCAACATCGCCATCATCATAAGTGCTAAAAGCTCTTTCGCCATTTCTGATGGTGTGTTTTCAAGTTTGCGAGAAAACCTTCAAAATACTAGAAAATCTTATTCAAATGTAAAACTTGATTTAAATACTTCAAGTCGCCAAGTTTTAAGGTAGAATTTTAAAAAGTCTCGGTCTATTGTATTCCACTAAAATGGTCTTGGTGTGGAATGAACTTGTTATCCGTCAAATTTTAATGAGAAACTTTAAAGTTTAAGCCATGAGAAAGTTTTTGGATTTAATGAGAGTGCTCGTGGCGATTGCACCTGTTCTTTTATTCTTAAAAATTTAACTACCATTTGTTTTTGTGTTAAAAAAGGATATCATTGAAAAAAGTTCATTTTCTCCCCTTTACATTAATTAGTTTCCCAAACCTGAGAGGCGGAATGTGGTTAGCTTAATTCAGGATTGCCTGAAGTGAAATAAATCAAGGCCGAAATACTTTCAAACTCAGTCAGCCAATTATAAATTCCAAATAAAGGCAAAAATTTTTTTAAATTCTTTTATTTAACTTACACTGTTTGTCGTCAAATCTTGGAAGTTAAATTTGACCCGGTTTCGGATAGAGCTGAAATTTTGCATACACGTTTAGTTTGGATGACAATGCAATCTGGCCATTTTGTAAAAATATCAAGCTGGCGGTTCCAAAATGGCGCCCGATTTTTGAAATTGTGCTCCGCGGCCCTCTGACATGGGTATCAAATGAAAGGATATGACAGGTGTGGCGTCATTCCAAATTCAAAATGGCGGCCAACACTAAATTGCGGAAAGCTTATAATAGACTAAAAAGTAGAAAATATAACCGATCAACTTCCAATTTTGCACACACTCGTAGTTCGGGTGGTTAATGTGTATGAATGATGAGAAGAATAGTTGAGTTAAGGGTGAGTTGATAATAAAGAAGCAATACACGTTACAAAAAATCACAAACAGAGATGCTGCTGTCATCTAAATTCAACTACTCAAATACTGAACTCATGTCCGTATGCATAATTTCAACTAAACCCAGGTAGCAGAGCTGAGTCGAGTTCAGTCAACCTTAACCCAACTCGACTCCCGTTTACATGTAGTTAGACTTGGGTTCAACTTGAGTTCAACTCATCATGTATAAGTACTAAATGCAATCTGACCTTTTTGTAAAAAATCAAGAAGACGGTTCCGAGATGGCGGCCGTTTTTGCAATTATGTTCCACCGAGCCCACGACATGGGTATCAAATGAATACAGTAAACTGTGTGACGTAATTTTAAATCTAATAGAATTGCCATCATAAAATGGCGGAATACATATAATAAACTAAAAAGTAGAAAATAAAATAAATGGTTAAAAAAATTTTTTAAAAAAAATTCTTTTGATTAACTAAAAAATGTACTGAAAAGTAAAAAATAAAAATTTTTTTAAAGAAAGCGTGAAATTTCAATTTTAATGAAAAAGTTAATTAAAAGAATGGCGCATTTTTCATCAAAAATTTTTGTTAGAATTTGAAATTAACAAAGCAAAAAATTGAGGGTTATTGTAAATCTCACGCGATTTACAGTTATATTTTTATTTTTTAATTTTTATTTTTTACTTTTCAGTACATTTTTTAGTTAATCAAAAGAATTTTTTTAAAAAATTTTTTTAACCATTTATTTTTGTATTCTTATATTATGAACAAGATTCTTTTTAATATTCAAGAATAACATATTTTATTATTCGAATATTTTTTCGAAATGGTAGCAAAAACTCCCTATCCTTCCATTGAAGAAACTGATTAAATATGGAATCTGAAATTCATCATAATGAAGCTTGTGAGTGACTAATTAGAGATCATGCATTCAATTTCTGAATAACATTGCAGGTCTTTAGCATTTATGATATGGTATCATGGATACCACTAGAATTTTTGGTTGTTAATGGCACAGTTCCAAGGTTCCTAAAAAGTTGACTGTACTTCAAGACTTGTTTGCTTTTAAAAATTTATAGCGACTTCTTAACAATGTCTGCAAAATAATTCTTTGTAGCTATTATCATCATATTCAGATTTAACAGGAAAATTTTTATCATCAAAATTTGTTTGGTGTATGAATAGGCAGCGAATCAGCACCAGTACAAGGATAGACGCTTATTTCTATTCAAATTCTGCCATAAAATTCATCGAATCGATTTTGTGTATTGTAAAATTTTTATTTTTTTAAATCCCTACAAAAATGGTCTATAGTAAACTTGATGAACATTTAAGCAGATGATGATGATACGATTTTATTGTTAGGATATTTTTCATTCTATTGGAACTGAAACTCCACATTATCAACGTCTTCGTAATATAACGTAAAAAAGGGAAACTGCAATTGGCATTTTTTCTTATAAAAATGAAGATATGAGAACTTGGTTTGAAAATTTTTATGATTTTTTTATATAACTTTTTATGTTTAGTATTGATAGGTCAGTATTGTGGAAAGGGCAAGGAAGACAATAAAGGATTTCTATGCCTGTAAGCAGACCTACGATAAGAGGAGGATTTAAAGCCACACATTGTTGTTGACACATTGGTTGGTAGATACACATGGTACACAGCAGACCATGTCCCCGTTGTATGATGGTTTTCTTTTGCCAAACAATATAAGGGATTAAAGAAAGACATGCGAAGGTGGAAGAATAGGAGACACGCGACCAAGGACCTTGAGCACGCATGTGATACGGTCCCTTCCAATGACATCGAGACTATAATCAACAAAAAGCTTATAGGATATCTAGAATTCAATACTTATAAATGACACACAGTATAGCTTCCGACAAAAAAGATCCACTGGCGATCTTTTAGAACACCCCAACCGAAGTTTGCATGGATCTGGAGAGTCTAGTCTGGTTGCTCTAGATATTTCTAAGGCTTTCGATAGAGTTTCGCACTCAGCCCTGTTAGCTAATCTCAAAGCTATTTTAGTCCACTCACTTCTACAGAAGCGGATTGAGAGTTCCCTTTCCGACCGTTCAATCACGGTAGTTTTCGATGGCGTCAAACCTGAATCGCACCCCATCAAATCTGAATCGCACCCCATTAAGGGGTCCCCCAGGGGTGAATTTTATCACCAGCTCTGTTTCTTATCTTTAATGATCTACTTTCAATCGACGCAACCGTTTGCACCACCATCGCAGCAGTGACAAAATTTTATCGCTAATGTCATAGTGACTGTTTCATCGAAATAAACGCTCTTCTGCCTGCACGGCAATCTTATACCTGCAACACCATATTAGCCCACTTGTCTCACTCCCACCAAGGTATTTCCGAGCTCCTACGACATCCAAGAGTTCAAATCCAAGGTTCATCGCCAGTTTTTTCAACACCCCTTCAAAGCCTCATAATAATATGTTATTTTATTTAAGCTGAACCTAATCAAGTGTCGCACCCCAAATACCCTTCAAGCAAAAATAGGACCTATTATTCCCCGCTAAATGCTGCAAAATTCTCCAAAGTAGGTTTGGTAATTTACGATTTTCATAGAAATACTAGTATGAGCCTTATCAAGTGGCGCGGGGTGTATGAGAGGCCTGGTCTACTTTTCGTTTGATTAACCGCAGTATGGGTGTGTACACAACTATATAACCAACTGTCAGCTGTAGTAAATTCAGAGCATTCTTTTGCTCTGGCTATAATAGTCCGGGGAAATTAGCATATTAAGGAGATAAAACTCTAAAATGGTTGAAAATTGGTTCACAGCTGCCTATGGCCATGTTTTCCTTGTATCTGTGTTTCTATAGGTCGTTCAAACCCGTGCGAGGGCCTAAAATGTTGACAATGAAATTCGTTCTTATAAAAATTTTGACCTGATTAACCCTTTTAACAACATTATTCAAGGTCAAAGTTTTCACAAATTACTTTTTGTACAAAAAACCATTGAAAAACTGGTTTATTCGAAAAAAATTTTTATCCGCCAATACGAAACGTTATTAGCTACAAAAAACCTCTTGTAATTTTTTCGAAAATTTAACCCTGTCGAAGTTATTCAAGGTCAAACTTTATAAGAGTCACTTTTCTCCAAAAAATCACTCAATTGATTTTTGCGAAAAAAAGTGTTGCAAGGACGAAACAATTAGGGTAAATACATTTTTTCCAATACGCAAACAATTGTTGGACGAGTTGAGGGACATCACAACAAAATGGCGCGCCAAAGCGCTACTTGCGCCTCCGGTCGCACTGGAGGCAGCCCTACTCCTTGCTGAGGACCCTCAAATCTTCATATGATACAGTAATCGCCAATTTTGCATTCTTCGGCATGAATACAATGCTTCAGTTCAATAAAGTTAATTTCAATCCGCATAAGTGGTTTCACTGGCTGGCAGGCTTGAAATTGTTGCTGCTTTTTTACGCCAGAAGTTAGAAATGTAAAAGATCCTTGGTATGACATTCCATTGTTCCAGTTGATTACTCTTTTTTGAGCGAACCTCTACTTTCAACTTCAATTGCATGCGAACTCAGGCTTGATTTTGCCTGAGTTCAATATGTGAAATTCTATGGGGACTGAGGCTATAATTGAAGTTCGGAACACCAATTTGCTCGAACTGGCCCAGTTCGGTCCGTGACGGCGGGCTATTACCTACGTTTCTGTGGACTGCAGTAACAGTGCCAAACCTTTATTTTCCGTATGCAGTAAACAAAGCATTATTTCTCGTTTTTTTTTTTCAGTTTTGTAGGTTATGTACGTACGTACTTCAGAGACTTGAAAACAATTTATTGGCAATATTATTACAAAGATACTGGTTTTTAGTATGCTCCGATCCTATTATGATCTTGCTGTTACCAGATTACACCTATCTCTTCATTTTTTTGGCTGCTACGGCCCAAAAATTTCGACTCAAACCGCTTTCTATGAGCATGCATCGCACCTTCTCCATAATGGTACGATTCATCCTTTCTGGTACTCTATTTTCTTCAGGTGTGTGTATTACTGTCCTCTAATTTTGTATGAAGAAGAAAGACTTGTTATTTCTAAACTTTGCTTTTGACCTGCTCGTCCTTGTTTATACGGACGACTTTGGACCGCACCACACAAGCCTTCACGGATGACACACTTCCCATGGTGCGTCGTCTGCGTTTGTCCGCAATATCGCGCACCGTAGAAGCCAAGGATAGTTGCGATGCGGTCCGAGGTCGGTCGGGAGTGATAATCCACAAAATCGCGCACCGTGAGAAGCCACGTATAGAGCGTACAGATCATCCACAAATGAGTCACTTTGTCGTAAGTATATTAAATTCCGACACTTTTCTAACCCCATCATCAAAAAAATCAAATCATTTGACTTCAATTTGAGAAGCAAAATTCTCAACACCACTCGACTGGCAAGTAAAAACTTTTGGACCTTGCTAACTTCCATCAAGAAGAATTTCACTTCATCCACAACCTCTTTTTTTGTTTACAAGGATATGTATTAACAGAAAGCAAATCTAAGACCGATTTATTACCATCTGTGTCTGTCTCTACTTTTTCTTTACCCTAAAGTGCTATGCTACCTCCCATATCTGTCTATACGGCCCTCTTAATGTTTTCTTAAAGTATCGCGAAATACGAGTATATAGACGTCTCAAAGTCCTTCAATTAACCCATAGACCTTGACTTTCAGACTTTTGGAAATTACCCCATGTTTATCCCATACCGAAATCTTATTGATGTATCTATAATCCAACCATATTCTACGGGACGAGCCTTTATATCAAAGAGATCTATTGGAGACCTATTTGCTTATAGTAACATTGTTTATAGCAACTTAATTATCCTTCAGAATTGCCTCTTGACCCTCCTTTCTTAAAGAATCTCTCTCAGTTTACTGCGCGTCTCTTTTTCGACCTTCAGACTAGAAACCAGGTTGAGCAGTCAGTACTTAAAAATATCTTTTCTGCTAACTATAAATTGCCCTCTTATATTACTACAAAAGTTACTTCAAAACAAACATTGTAAGGCACTTTCTGTCCATATTTTTATTTTAATCTACTTCAAGGTTATTTTTAACATTGCTCTTAGCTTTGTTTTCCACAAAAATACACAATTCCTGCACAATTCAACATTTTCTCCTAAATATAATATTTCATTGAATTACCAAAATAAAAAAACAAATTAGTCTTGTTGTGTGTCAGAGTCGATCTATTTTTATCCCAAGATACTCCAATCATTCCTATAGCATCCCTTTTGACCTTTCCACTAAATTACATCGCTCAACTTAATTTACTATTCTCACCTTTCGTTTCGACCTTCACCTGATACGATTTCCAGCTATCTTCTAAAAATACTCAATATCATTTGTGCATCATGCTGTTGTTGGTAATGGTCTCTTCTTACACACTGAAACGTAGTAAATTGCAACTGGTTGGACCAAGGTAGAGGAGAAATTTTAAATGATCTCTCGGGTGATATCAAATCACGGTTAAGTACTATAATTTGGGGGATGGGTGATTTTTAATTGGGAGTTTGGAGCATTCAAGTTATTCTTATCCATAATATAATTTAGTTCAAGTCAATCATCTTGAATAGAGATTCCAAGCAGCAGTTAAGTAATTGAGCGCAGCATCTCAAAAACCAAGCACTATCTTATCTCTAATAAAACCTGTACCCATCTTCTTCTGTCGTCGTGAACGGTGCAGAACCAACGGCTGGTCATTTCATCTCTGAACTATGCCTTACATTTAATCGAAGAATTACCACATGACCACCAATTCGTACATCTACAAAAGGTACATCTACAAATCATGCATTCAGCGCCGGTCCTAGCCCTTGTTGAGGGTGGAGCGAGATTATCTTTCGGCGCCCTTTGGTCATATAAATTGTATTTCCAGTTGTCCTAGATAAAACTTTTTTCGAGCACTGCCTGACTGCCATTTTCTTACGGGAGCAAGCCTTCATGGACTGGGGCCACATAACGATTTCGATGGTGGTTCAAGGGTCACAGCTCCGCCTGTAGCGGCAATAGAGGAAGCATGTCTTCTCAGAGTTGCTTCCCCGACGTTTCGCCAACAGCACCACCTTCTTTGGAGGCTATTTGGTGCACTTTGTGGAGTATTTTCCACTCATACACCCTTAGGGGCTTCTTTTGGACCCCTATCCTTTTCAACATAATTCCAGTAGGGTCTTCTGCTGCTTCCGGGAAGTACCCGATTACAAACACGCTGCGCGGTAGCTTGTTCCCGTCTACAAAAATAAGGCTTGCTCCTTCCAGGGCTTAAGACGGCCCATCATAGGGGGTGAACCGGCCCCAAGGGACCTGGGCTGTTCTGAGCCTTGGGCCAATTCGGCTATGCCTCCAGAAGACTTCCTTGCACGGTAACTAGTTGTTTCGTGGTCAGAAGAGTCTCCGGATTGTTAGTCGCAAGCACAACTCCGCCGCCGCCTGATCCCAGGCTCAAGGTGTGATAGGAGGAGGGTGGTCGATCTGCCGAATTGACCGACCAGAATCGGGAAACCGCAGGAACTAGGCTAGAAACCGCATTTTTCAAAGCGGCACCGACAGCAGCGTATCCGTTGCGGGGACGTCCCGCTTGAACCAAAGAAGAAGAAGAAGTCGAAAGCACGCCCATTCTGACACTTTCTGCTATTTGACAGAAGATCTGCTTTGGAGTCATCCTAGACTTCATTATCAGTGCGTCCGACTTTTCTGTAGGCTTTTCAAACCGTATGGCCAAAGCCTACGCCCTTTTCGCCGGGTTATTATGCCCTGGAGAATATCCAGAGGATCTAACCCTCTTCTTTAAGAAAAACGGTATCCCTTTCTTCCTCGGGGCCACGCAGACCCTACCAGCCTCCACACGGGAGTAGCCAACTTCCAGATATCTCGTAAAACGTTTTCGGGCTGCGCCACCCGGTTTTCTGAAATCGGTCGTTTTTTCGAGTCTCCCATTACGTGCCCTTGCTTCCGCAGGAAATCTAAGGAGATCGATCTCCCAATGAAGGAGTGATCTCAAGGTACCCCATCCCTGGGTTTACGGGCTCAGACTCAGAAAAAGAATCCCGAAACTCTCCTTTACTGGAGCACATTCGGCACCTTGATGCATGGATCCAAAAATATCTAACTGGCCTTGTAGGTCGTCCTTTTGGGAGCTATCGGAGCCCCAGAAATGTTTGGAGCATTAAGAAGTGCTCCATCTTCAAAAGTTTTTTTTAAATGTATTTCTATATTGACACCACGAGCAGGGCGAGAAAGGACGGTCGCCCATGGCAGAGCTCCGTATCACCATTGTAAGGCTAATTCAATCCGAAGTTCGCCTGGTATCCGAAGTCCATCGTCAGTAGTACATTCACGCAGTACCATTCATCACTTCAGCACGATTGTTTACACATTAGGATTGCGGTTTTTATCGAGTTTAGATCCGCCGTATTCAATCTGCTCCATGAACCTCGAGCAGGATGTGGCCTAAGGCCATGTACGATCGGTCTTGGAATCAGTGCTTCCTGCTTGTGCCTTGTTCGAGTCATATTGATGAACACATAGACTTAGCTAGCTACAAACAACGCCTTCAAAAAGTGCCATAAAAATTTTATTTTGTGCTCGAAATGATTTTGGCGCCCCCTTGGCTCCCATTGATTTTGGGCGCCCCTTTCCACCTGGCGCCTAGAGCGTCCGCTCCACTCGCTCTACCCGAGGGCGGCGCTGCATGCATTACACCAACTTGCTAACCTATCCTATCCTCTTCTATTATTCAAACTAAGCTTGCTATCTACTAGAGCGAAGTTTACTATCCAAACAACGTGACGTGTGTTACCTACTGCAAAAGGTGAAGGGTGGGTAAGGCTAGTTTTTTTTAAATTAGTTGCCCAATTAAATTACACCACCCACTAGATAATTTTCTGACTTCATTTAAATTTTAAAACCACAGCAAATAAACTTTCTATCTCGATGATATAATAAATAAAATAGTTAGATAACTACTAAAATCCAAAACTGTGATCTTGACTTGCCCTTGAACCCTTTTATACGACCAGAGGACGGTGATACAGTAACCTGTTTAAAGGTGAGTTGATTAGCCCACGTGAAGCACTACAATTTATTCACGAAACTGGTTGACAAAAACGGGTCGCAGAATTTGAAAGACGCTAATTAGTATAGTAGAATTTTGAACGAACGTCGATCAAGAATTTGATCGTAAAATGCTTGCATCACGTCAAGTTGCCGAAATATTTTGACTTAATTAATGAAATTGCTGAGATTTTTGCCTAACAATTGTGATCACGTCATAAAATTAATACGGCAGATCAAGATGGGGTTTTTAGGGTTTAAAAAAAATAAAAATTGTGATTAAAGTCAAGACCAATGCATTGCCTATAGGAATAAGAAGAGAGTAACATTGCAGGCGTGCCTTTTCGATTATATAAATCTGTTAATGGGTGCTAGGAAAGTAATGCATGAGTTGCCTCTTGAAATCACCATCGTCATCAAGGTCTACTTCACGCAAGTGATTCACTTAACTCTTGCCAGCACGTCTCAAGTGAGCCACCAATGTCTGATCATAGACGAATTTCAGAGCTTCTCCAATATCCTTGGAAGCATTTAGGATTCCACGGCAGACCGACTGGGAGACCTATCGCACAGCCCTCAAGTTAGGAATCAGCCATGTTGGTAATAATCTCATCACAGAGGCCGATTTCGACCTTGTCTCTACCAATCTGCAGGAAACGAACATCACATGCTTTGAAAGTAGCTGCCCTGCGAAACATGAAAGTACTAACCGAAAGGATTCTTGGTGGAACAATGATCTCTGCAGGCAAAGGAGAGAAGTCAGAAAACTATTTATTAAGGCTAAGGTTTGGGACAACTTTGACCTCTGCAAGAAATCCCTCATAAATTATAACAAAGATTTGAGAAAATCTAAACGAAAGTCATGGAAAACCTTCTCCGAAGAAATAGACAAGCTTCCAGCCTCCACGGGGTTACACAAAGTCCTGTAAAAGGATCACTCCAATGGCAATGGCAAGACTGCTGGAAAGGACCACATCTTTCAGAGAGGCTTGGAAGAGATCTTACCAATCCTGTTACCACTATTTCGTGGTATCTTTGCGCTGGCTCATATTCCGAGGTGTTGGAAGAGACTAAGGTAGTCTTTACCGCTAAATCGGGGGGAAGCAAAAACCTATCGATCTATCAGCCTTTCCCCTTTCCTCCTAAAAACGATGGAGAAGGTTCTAGACAGGCATATAAGAGGGTCTTACAGTGAAACCACTTCGTTGCCTGCAATTTGCCTACCGACCAGGTAGATCTACAGAGACTGCCACTCATGTGCTAATGAGAGATATTGAGAAATCCCTCAGAGCCAGGGAAATCTACCTCTGCTCCTTTGCAGGCATTAAGGTTGCGTTTGACAACGTTACCTTCGACGCGTTCAATGAAGCCGTAGTAAAAAAGGACATTCAACCCCCCACTGCCACTGCGAAATGGAGCACGTCGCTTCTAAGCAGCAGATTGATAACTGCTGAGATGAATGGTGAATGGCCGCTAAAGGCTGTCTTCAAGGGGCGCCCTGTCACCCCTATTATCTTTTTATGGTCAATCGTGATCCGCGAACTTCTTGCCGACGTGAATAGCCAGGGCTTTAAAACATAGGCCTATGCAGTAATGGCACAGGCCGATGTCGTCATAACGATTAGGGGATGATTAGTACCGTTTCAGACCTCATGCAAGTCGCTCTATCATATGTGCGTAGCTGGTGTCGGAGCAGGACTTCGATATTAACCCGCAAAAAACTGTCATCGTACCTTACTAGTAGAAGAAAGCCGATTGTACCTGTCGGTTCTGTGGAGCACTTGCTATGTGACTGTGATGTGAGGCTACAGCGAGGAAGAGATTGAGCCTCCTCCATCAGGATTTTCCTACTCCTTGTATGATTTTGGACAAAACCCCTAAATCAGTTTAAGGCTATATTAAAACCCTTAACCTACACAGATAGTTTTTAAAGAAAGGGATGGCACAAGAGTCGAAAGAAAGCGATGGCACAAGAAGTAGGTCGCAGTGCTCGCCAAGGCACCTCTTAACAAAAAATAGAAATAGAAGGTCTACATCTCGAGACCCCAGATTACTCGTAGGATATTAATCTAACCTATTTCTTGCATCTTAAATAATGGTCAAAACACTCACGATAATTTGGACGATCAATGGAGCGATATAAAAAGAGCACGTGTAACAGCAACGAAGTGTAACTTACCAAGTTATGCTAAGCAGGCGCATAACAAAAAATGCTGAAGTGCATAGAGACAAGAGAGTCGAGAATCGAGAAGAAAGTACACAAAGGCGGTATTGGGAAGAATAAATGAAGAAAACAGAAGAATCAGCAAACTTAAATGATCAAACCTCTTCAGGACGTCTTCATTTCTTCACTGTCCTCTTGATCGTAATTCAGCGGACAAGTCCTTAATGAAGGTAAATCTAGGAAGAGATACTCTGTGGCTGTGCCGACCGTATCATAAAGTAGTGTAGTTGCTATGACCTTAGGGTTTTGAGGTTCAGACCCTGCTTCCGAACCTAACTTTTCCATTCCATAACAAGAACTGTTTTCTTGCCCAAACCCTTTTTCAAGGAGAATGGGTCAACGAATAGTTATATACCCTGAGGTATTTACGGTCTAGTTATACATCTAGACATTTGGTTTAGAGATTTCACTAGGGATTGAGTATATTACCCATTTCCTCATACCCTTATGCTTTTCCAGGCTTGCAACCAACTGGATATCCCGACAGAGTTCTGTCTTTCATTCCAAACTTTAATTCGTTATCAAAACTACATTACATTCTTTTGTATTTTTATACTTTCAACCAGCGAATATAAACATGTAAGCCCTTCTAGGTTAGTTTATTTCAAAAACAGACATAATTCACATTTTCTACAACCAGATTAGTAATCACCACCGACAAATATATAGGAAAACCCATTTACGAAATCCTTTCCCTTTTTGCACATGGGTCAGCACTATTAAATGGAATTTTTATTGGAAATCCTCCTTAGATATCTGAGTGTGTTTCTAGTTGTATCCTACAACTTCCCTTATTTTATAAATTCCATTTCCATATCATTTCTATTACATTAAATTCAAATATTCGGGCCCATCGCACAAAGTTACCCTTAGCAAAAATCCACCTAAATATTGAATAAGCCCAACCCGAAAAGAAACCTCTATTCTAATAACTTTGAACACCATTGAGACCCATTTTGGCTCGGCCACCCACATCTGTGCGGTTTGCTGGCTCTGGATGACGTATCTCTATTTACATTTTAAAATATTTAAAATAAAGTTGCCAAAATATTCTGAATAAACAATTTAGGAAGAACAATGTCGGAGGGATGTGAATTTTTACAAGTCAACCGCAAGACAAAAATCTGTTTTTGTATTTTGTCTATTTATGAAGTTAGCAACCGTTGATTCTTTTCCGCCATGGGAAAAAATCGTCTTGTCTCAGGTGGGATCCGAGCTGTCAATCAAGGTTGAGGGAAGTGGTTCTATTATAGACGAACGGGAGATACATGTAAGGGAGGGCATGTAAGGTGCGTAATAATAAACTTTTTTTCCTGGAAAAAGGGAGTTGTCTTAATGAGAAATTAAAGCAAGTTAAATTTACGTGTGTATTTTCATTAATATAATACTAGTTAAAGATTATCTTCGTACACCTTTTTGCTTTTGTTTTGCTTCTGCAAATTGAGTTTAGTTTCCTTTTCCTGATTTCTGTTAAACCCTCGGGTGTTTTTTTTGTGTTGACGGTCTGTGTCCAAAGGTGCCGCGGCCACTGCGTTACCTACGTTACGTCTTTGTAGGCCAGAGCTCTTAAACAGGTCCAGCAGTATTTCTAGTGGCTTGACGTGAAGGCGGCATAGGAAGAAACCACTTAACCTTGAACTACATTGAAAAGCAGTGCAGCACTGCGCAGCGAACTTTAGACTTCTTGTAACTGGGTGTGGCAACTCACATTAAATGCACTGCCTTGTGACAGAAAAGCACACCATTCTTTGAATTTTGTTTTTAAGCGCCATTCTGATCCACTAAACTAGAGCCTCGAAAGTTAATGATGGTAGGTATATCCTGTAAATGGCTTTTGATTGTAAACATCTCTGTTCGCCTCAAATTATTCTTTACCCGATACTGATACGCTACCCTCGGTTCCCGAGCACAATTCAATGGACAGGGTATTATTCAGGACTCGCGAGGTATACAGGTGCTTCAAAGAGCTCGATGACAAGCTCAGGAATCACCCTTTGAACCACTAGTCCGTCATGTCGTTCAAGTCATTTTGCAATTTGGCTAGTAGGGAGCTTAATCTGCAAGATAGAAAAAAGGTATGACTTAAGGGTAGTCTGGAGGAAGCAGTGAGTCTCGCGTTTAAACTCTTGGATTTTTATTAACTGCTTGAGCTACAATCGTCGGGGTTAGCAGGAGACAGTTTTCTCGGCCTCCTGAAATAAGTGAATCCCGCTAACCAGCCGACAAAGGCTGTGACGCCAATAGTAGCAGACTACCAGGTAAACAAGGAGATGCAACGAGCGCTAGGTGAAGACCCGATCTAGGCGGAATTTTGGTACCCTATTATTAACCGGTTAAGCCAGCGGGATGCCTTATTAGCGCTTATGGGATATCTAGAATCCAACCTAGTTATAGATGACAAACAGTACAGCACCCTGCGTTACTCTTACGGCTTCGGTAATGCAAGACAAGTACGAGCCAGATCCTGTCTTTATGACCGCGAACTACTGTCCAGCTCTATAAAGACATTAAATTCATTCTAAATTGGGGAAGCATGAATCGTGTCGAATCTATGCCCACCAAAACCAAGTACTGTCTTATTTCCAATAAAAACGCCTCTCCATCCATGTTAGTGGGTGAAGTTGAAATAATGGCCGACCTATCCCTAACATTTAGGCGTGATATTAGCCAAAGATTTGCGATGGAATGACCACATTTTCCAAATCGCCAAATAAACATCGCAGTGTTTAGGATTTCTTAAGAGGTGTAAGTTTTTCCTTCAGCCATCGGTCCGTGCTGTTATTTATAAGGCCTACATTCGGCCTCTTCTCGAATAAAACTCTCATTTGGGGCGGCGCTTCGGCACTATCATAGTGGTTGTTCCTCCGAAATAAAAGCTCTTCGGCCTCCACGGCAATCTTATACCCGCGAGCAGCACCAGATTAGCCCACTCTTCTCATTCCCTCCACCTGCAACTCCCCCTTTAACGCACTCTACAAACTAGTAATTCGTTTCTGAATAGAACAACTCGGCTATGGAACAACCTCTTGCAGTCAGTTTTTTCGAGTTCCTACAACATCCAAGAGTTCAAATTCAGGATTCATCGCTCAGTTCTGCAACACCCTCCCGAACCCTCATAACCCTTAACCTACTTGCCCCGGACTAAGCTTACTGCTCGACATTGCACCATGACATGGTGGACTGGTAGTACAATCTTCGTGCCCTGCTCATCAGAGTATCCACGAAATAGTTCCAGTGGAGCTTATCTTCTATTATTACTCTTAAGTATTTGGCTTGACGTGAAAAGTCCATAGTTCTGCCTGCGAGGATGGGTTCTGCAAGTCCCAGCAAAGTTCGTCTTCTGGTATGCGAGACCAGAATCGTTTTGTCGGGATTGGCATTTAATCCTACACTGGCGTACCACCTGGAGACCAAATCAAGTGCCTGCTGTAGGCACCTTGGTATGGTACCTTCCGTTTCATCTCTTACAATGATGACAACATCGTCTGCGTAACCTTTTGCGAAAAAGGTTCGGTCATATATAAACAAGGTAGCCTGGAATTGGAGATATCCTCGCTGTGGACATCATTTTGTTATAGTACCCTCCTCAGTTCTCAACATAGTCAAACCAGCCGCAGAAGGATCTACGTAGACTTCGTCTGCTTAGGACCCTAGCTATGATATCAAAGGATGTATTGTCGAAGGCTCTTTCGATATCGAGGAAGGCCGCCAGGGAAACTTTGAGGCTCTTACTCGATAGGTCATGTTGCAGTCCCAAAAAATTTCCGGAAAACGCACATACCAAACCAAACGCCACACTGGCAAAGGTACAAAAAGTGAAAATGTAGTGCCCCGCTTGTGACGTCAGAAGAGACTTGATATTTAATGAATACTTTTAAACAAAAATCTATAATAAAATTAACTGATGGGAAAATATGGAGGAAGACGGAAGGCAGAAATGGAAACGCATCAGTTCAAGTGTTATTTCAACTCAACCACAACTCAACTCCATGGGAGTCGAGTTGAGTAATAGTTGGTTATTGTTTCGATACGAAGGTCGCAGCCGATGAATCCCGCCTAGTCCAGGGAATCTGTAAGGTTTGAACGATCTAATCGCCTCCCTAATAGCTTCATGATTAAACACAGTGTTTGCTTCCGTCAAGGCTGCTTTGGTCTCTTTAGAACTGGAAAGCAGACGTTGTGTTCTAAAAAATAAATAGTTCTGCTTGAAGTAATATTATCAAGGTTTCTCCCCTAGACTGTGCAAAGAAGCCATTGGTTCTCTTATTTGCCCTAGAAATCCCAATGAATGCCCCTTTTACTCATGTAGTCTCTCCACCAATTCCAATACCTTTCAATCACAAGAGCTTAGTGCCCGCAAGAGTTGATTTTTGATAATAATTCCTTCGAACTTCCCCTGGCAGTCCAATTTCCAATTGCAAACCCTTGCTGTTTCCACGGTTTCCTCTGTTTTCCTGCCTCCGGCTGGTTAGTAAATCTCATAAATGTCGGAAACTTTTCTGTAAAATGCTCCCCCAAATATGGCAGCTATTTTCAAATTGAGATTAATATGGAATTTTCTTTGAAAATTTTCTAGTACATCGCTTTTAATTGGAAATAAATACATCGTTCGCCAATCACGATGTAATAAACGATGTGAAGGTCTATTGATCGCGCAATTTTTAATGCGCTTAGAATTGGTTATTAATTATTATGTTCTTGAGTAAAGTGGCATCGAAGTAAGACGCAAAATGCTTACAATTACGGCATAGTAAAACAAATCTATACCTGATGGTATAATAGTAGGTATACTATAAAAGCACATAGAACTAAAAATAAAACTTATTTAAAATTGTATCTAAATTTACTTTTAATTACATTTCAGATGACATAACAGTAGCAATCTGCCCTGGAATTGGTAATTCATCAGAAAGTGTCTACATCCGAACATTCGTCCACTACGCCCAATGCCATGGATATCGATGTGCAGTTCTCAATCATATTGGTGCACTACCCAGTGTCCAGGTGACCTCGCCTCGAATATTTACCTACGGTAACCAAACCACAATAAAATAATTTAATTAAAACTATAATTCATTTTTCCATTAATAAAACAGGACATACAGGAGACTTTTCCGAAATGGTAGAGAGCCTCGTCAAAAAATATCCGTCCACCAATGTAGTAGCAGTTGGATTTAGTTTAGGCGGTAATCTCATTACTAAATATATGGGCGAAGAAGAAAGTAACCGGCCGATAAATGTAATTGGAGGTGTCTCGATCTGCCAAGGATACAACGCCGTTGAGTAAGAACCATGCCATAACCGAAACAATAATATAACTCAATTTCTTATTACTGCTTAATTACAGAGGAACTAAGTGGCTTCTTAATTGGCAGAATTTCCGTCGCTTTTATCTTTATGTAATGACTGAAAATGTAAAGAATATAATTATGAAACATAGACAGATTCTGTTATCAGATGATGTTAAAACAAGATATCGCCTTAATGAAAGAGAAATTATTGCCGCTGCTACATTGCCAGAATTAGATGAAGCATACACAAGAAGGATTCATAATTTTCAATCAGTTACAGAATTATATAGATGGAGTTCGTCGGTTAATTATTTAGAAGGTGTACAGAAGCCAATGATATTTATAAATGCAAAAGATGATCCTCTTGTACCGGAGGACTTGTTGCCGCCTATTAAGGATTATGCAAGTGAGTATGGAAACGGGAAAACATTCATTTTTAAAGAACATATCTACGAAATTAGAGCAACAAATACGATATGTCTGCAAACAAAATAATTTCTTAAAGGAAAATCTACTTTCCTTTGATAGTGGAAAAACTGTTTAATTTCGTAACTTTCTTGTATGTCAAGGAATAGATCTTTTAACGGAGAAAGAAACTAAATAGCCTTTGAACCTCCAGCTCCCCTTGTACCCGTCACGGTGCAATGCATATAGTAGTTAGCTTAGTTCGAAGGAGGAATAGGAATAAAGGATAGGATAGGTTAATATGATGGTAAAGGGTATTGAATGAGGAGGCGATGAACCTTGCATTTAAACTCTTGGGTGTTGTAGGAGTTCGAAAATACTAACTACGGAAAGTTGTTCCACAGTCTAGTAATTCTGTTTATGAATGAATTCCTAGGCTGTAGTGTGCACAGAAATGAGAGTTGAAGAGACCGTGGGGGTTTGCCGAGGAGGATAATCTTCTATTGCCGTTGAGAGTATGTAGTTCTGTTGAAAAATTACTATGGTAATTGCGATACAACTTTACCAGGGCTACAAGAAGCCTACGGTACCTTAATATGTATAAGAAGGAGCAAGTTGAGCTATCATCGATGAGTTTGGGGACTTGCATTTGGACAGCATATTTGAACGAGTTAAATTTAAGAGGGCTCGAATGTAAGACTGTAAATTACAGTTTTGGATGCTAATTGAAGGAGAAATTTGTATCTCGTAAAAAGCATAGGTACTATGATCATAAAGACAAGGTCTAACACATTCTTATTACACCACTGCCCGAAGAAAAGGTGTCGGGTTTCATGTGTGTATGTACGTTTCTTTGTTCCACCATAACTTCCTAATTTAGATGGCTGGGGTACTGTCAGAATCGTTTAATGAGTCCGAGTAACATAGGCTAGGTTAATTTTTAAGAAACAATATGGCAGCCGTCGGAGGCAATTCATGTCAAACTCGATTTATTTATTTTTTCTTCTAATTGATTAAGAGCTAGCCAAATTATGTAGAATGTATGATTTGATGGCAGTAGAAGCCAAAACGTACGGGCAACGTCCAAAATCAGATTTTATGCCTTCAGACCCCAACAAAACAGGAGGTTTTCCTTAATTCTATAAAAATTGGTGTTGCGTCAAGGGTATGTAATATTAATAAAGAACAGTACCGTAGGTCATGGTTTGTAGAATTTAATGACAGAACAATACAAGGCATTATTCTTGGTGGTGATGTCAAAATTGAGCCATCTACTACCGAATTTGGCTCTTTGAGGGAGCAAGGAAAAGCAGACCGCAGCAGTAAACGTGTAAAGTCAAATTCTGGTTCGGTGCAGTGAAAACGTGAAAACACTTTACACGTTTACACCTTTGTTTGCGATTCTTATACCGTGCAAACCACTGTCAAAAACTTTGCACGTATAAAATTTTTTTACACCGTGTAATTTAGAGTGAAGTCGTGAAAAGTTTACACTTTAGATATGTACCTACTAGATTTGATAAACTGTCACTTGCTAGTATAAAAATTCAATTCAGCCTTTATTCAGCATTAAGTTTACACGAATGCAACGAGAATCGCTTTTTCAGGTTGAGTGCAGTGATAAAGTGAAAAAAGGTGTGTAAAACGTCAAGTGTGAACTTTTTTTCACGTTTTCACTGCACCGAACCAGATTTGAATCCCTGGGGGGCAATTCTGGTTCGGTGCAGTGATAACGTGAAAACACTTTACACGTTTACACCTTTGTTTGCGATTCTTATACCGTGCAAACCACTGTCAAAAACTTTGTACGTATAAAATTTTTTTACACCGTGAAATTTAGAGTGTAGTCATGAAAAGTTTACACTTTAGATATGTACCTACTAGATTTGATAAACTGTCACTTGCTAGTATAAAAATTCAATTCAGCCTTTATTCAGCATTAAGTTTACACGAATGCAACGAGAATCGCTTTTTCAGGTTGAGTGCAGTGATAAAGTGAAAAAAGGTGTGTAAAACGTCAAGTGGGAACTTTTTTTCACGTTTTCACTGCACCGAACCAGATTTGACTCCCTGGTCTCCGTTTTCCTGGCGGTAACTCTCGCTGCTACCGTCCTTAGTTGGTTATACAGGGGCGCCACGTGGAGGTTTTATTTTGCCCTCCAAGCAGAGTACCGCTATAAAAAAAGCTGTGAAGTGGGTCTGAGGGGATTGAAAAGAGGTTATTTATAACAATTTATTAGGAAAAATCGGGTAATAGTATTGTGCCCTGGGGAACACCCGCAAATATGGCGCGGGGAAAGATTGGAAGGTATTCAAACACTTCTTTGGTTGAACCGGTAGAAATGCATGCCGTTTCTTAGAATTGTTCGATTTTTTGCGGCTCAGGTATCACCCTTTGTACCACTACTCCGTCATGTCGTTCAAGTAATGGTGCAATGTCTAGTAGTAAGCTTGACCTGAAAGAAAGAAAAATGATATATTTTAAGGGAAGTCTAGTGAATCCCCATCGAACTTAATATCTCCAAAAAATAATGCCCATGAGAACCTGAACGAAGCTCCTATATTTGAACAGTATCTAACTAATGGTTCTCAAACCTTTAAAATCGCAGACATACTAATGACTGACTGATGGTGGCACGAGTTCAATCCAATGCTCAATGCTCTACAAACATTATTACCCAAGCTCGTTCACAAAACGTAGTATTGTAATTGGAAAAGTTATACAAAAATTTCATTCATTTCTTTTAAACTCAAAAAGTCTCAAAAGGTAATAATGAAGTGATTCGAAGTATTAAGACTCCTAAAGATCTTTCAAAATACAACAAAAATCGTGGAAGCCATACTACAAAGCAATTCTGTCCAGAGGCTTTGTAATAAAACCCATTATACCGACAAAGACAAAACCGGAAGAAGTTATTTCAACAAGTCATGGTAGTAGCTTTACTTAGAAATTATTTGTCTGGCGAGCTCTAAGAATACACAATAAATGCGCTTATGCAGCTATAAAAGGGCTTCGATAAATCTTACAGACCAGCAAGATAAATATCTGAGACACAATTTAAATCATATGTCTAGTCATAAATAAAATCCATTGCATAATTGTAAAGTATTTCGGGTATGGTTTATTTATTCACAGTACATTATGTGGTATTCCTTTTGTTGGTAAATATATTTAGAGTAAGTCCTAGGCATCCTTGTTTGGTTTATTTTGGATGCATTTGCAGTTTAATGAAAGTAAAATTGGGTTTAGTGGAATTTTGTAAGAGCAATGGAATTTTTTGCATCGGATTATTATGTAACATTACAAAGACCGCAATTAATTTTGCTGGGATGAATTTTAACATATAAATTAATCATCTCGAACCAAATTACAAGAGACAAGAAATGGTTAATAAAATGGGCTCATAGAATAAACTGTCTACATCTTCTCAGATAGTCAGGCGGCTCTAAAGGCCCTGCGCTCTTACACTAATAACTCCAGAACTATCTCTGAATGCCGCAGATCTCTTAATGAGATGGCTCAGCAGTTCAGGACCCTCCTTATATGGGTGCCTGGTCACTGAAAAATAAAGGGAAACTGTAAAGCTGGGGAACTGGCTAGGAAAGGCACGACCGCCACTCTCCTTCCTGTAAAAGAAAAAGTTGGGCCACCTTTAAACTCCGACACAATGCAACCTAACAAATGCACCTTGGCCAAAATGACTTGGCCCTCTTACAATCTCAGTCGGACCACCTCGCTGCTGAGCCTCAGTAGACGAGACCTCTCAGCTACAGTGGGAGTGCTGAACGGACACTGTCTGATAGGCACGCATGCGGCCCGCTTAGGTTTCGAAACCTACGATTTCTGCAGAAGCTCTAAGAATATAGAGGAGGAGGAAAGTGTAAAACACCTTCTCTGTCACTGCCCAGCCCTAAGCAAAAGGAAACTTACCACTTCTGGTGAACCCTTTCTAAGCACGCTTGCGGAAATCTCGAAGTTTGGGATCCCGCAACTAAGAAGATTCATTACGTCCACAAGGTGATTTAGCGAAGAAACGAAACTTTAACATCAGGGATCATTATGGCATCACAACGGGCCTATCCGTTTGGCCTAAGTGTTTGGGCTGTGCACCAGCAGCTCGGCCATATCTTACCTAACCTACTATTTTGGATGAAATTTTGTATAGCACCCAAAACAATAGTGTAAAAAGAGAGCAAAATTGGGGCTTTAACAAATAAAGGGTGCCAATAAGCATATTCAGTATACCGGTTTTGTTCGATTGCGTAAGTAAAGCAGCATTGGTCGTAGTTAGTACTTAATTAGGGGACCGCTGGTAAAAGTGAGACTCGCGTTTAAAATGGTCGATTACGAATACCTCCATATCTGTAACAGAGCGGTGCATACCTCTGGCAGACCCATGTTTAAAACTTCTTGCCTGTAGCGGGAGCGTGCACGCGTGATTTGGTTAACATATAATATTCTATATATAAGTACTTGTTAAATTATTTTATTTAATTGCTTAAACATTTTAATATATTTCAGCACGAAGTAAAAGCGCAGCTTATATTGAAGTGGCACACGGTGGCCATTTAGGATTTTACGAAGGAGGCTTAATATATCCAAATCCCGTAACGTGGCTCGACCGAGCTCTAGTTGCACTTGTTGGTGCTTTGGTATTATGCCATAGCGATCAAACACAAAAAAAGATCTCATTATCAGCGATATGAAAATATTAATAAAAACAAATTCAGCTTTAAATCTCTTCTTTTTGTAAAAAAAACAAACGATAGATAGTTGTGTTTCATTGAATGAAACAAGTTAACACCAAAATCTAGAAATGAAGCTTTTTCCAATAAAAAAAAAGGCCGTACAAATTTCAAATTATTTTTTTTTTAATACATATAATTACAACAAAAAAAAATTTTACGCTCAAAGCATATTATTACTAATAATAAGTCGAGATAATTGTAAAGTATTTGAACAACAAAAAAACAAAAAAAACTGATATTTACATATAATTTATTTTGCTAGAACCGAGTGAGTTCTTGCTAAAAGAATTTTTTTACAATTGTAAAACAAGCAAAAAAAAACATATATACACAAACAAAAAAATCGAAATTATTTTTTGTAAATTACAAAATAAATTAAAATATGAAAAAAAAATAAACATTTATTAAGAAAAATTGACAAAATAACAAGAAGGCTATATTTGGATAAATATTTTTTTTTGTAGTTTTTAAAATTTATAAATTATAATAAAAAAAAATAGGAAAAATATAATTTATTTGTTATAAAATGAAAACCATAACAGTTGTGTTTTTTTTCTATTCCGTGTTTTATACAGCGATTATATATATGATTTTATTGAGCGGCTTATTTATATTAAAAAGTAAATATTTAAATTTTATGAATGAT
Source organism: Thereva unica (assembly GCA_949987705.1). Classification (NCBI taxonomy): domain Eukaryota; kingdom Metazoa; phylum Arthropoda; class Insecta; order Diptera; family Therevidae; genus Thereva; species Thereva unica. The sequence goes on from OX465285.1 coordinate 76,948,255, forward strand.
TAAAAAATTAAATGTAGGTGAAAAAAAATGAATATCGCTTCCCTTACTAGAATGTAGTTGTAATTTTTTTTGTAAAAAAAAAAGAAACAAATCCATGTCCAATTTGTTAATTGGGAAGCATCGAAACTTAAAAATTGCCTTTTTAATAAAAAAATAAAAAACAAAATAAAAAAATAAAAAAACAAAAATAAAACATTTTTTGAAATGTATGTGTATTATTATTATTTTTGTTGTTTAAAGTTATGAAATATTTATATTTATTTTCTCACACATTCAATACATTAACCAATTTCCTAAATAAATTTTTTTGTAAAAATTAAAAGAAAACAACAAAAAAAACATATTCCATATATTTTTTTGTTAATAATAAATAAAAACTCCGAATATTGTGCCCATAATTATGAAAGTAGTCTAGGTCAAAATTTATGTTATTTCACACCACATTATTTTAAACTAAATTAATTCAATGTTATTTTTACGATATTGTCAAAAATTAACCTTAACATTAAACGGAATTCATTTAGTATTAATTATGAAAGTGGTCTAAGTCAAAAATTTAAAAAATTGAGTATAAGTTATTAAAATCAGCCGACGACGATAGTGATAACGATGGTAACACAGCTTAGTTCTACAATAACTAATTATCCCGCCTCCTATAACAACTTTGTAGTCTACGATTTTAAGAATGCTGATGTTAGTATTAGCACTGAATTATCCCTTATTAACTGGGAGGATCTATTTGATGGTGATGATGATGATGATTACTTACTAGATTCTACGATGTTATCTTCGACACCATTGGAAGATTCGTATCCAAAATCAAAAAAGGGACAAATTGACAGAGCCATGGCTTGACAAAAACATTCCGTCTCTACGTAATATGAGAAATAAATTGTTCCGCGAAATATAGTGAAAAATAACAATATTAGTGCTGAGCAGAAATCTGAATAGGCCAGATTAGCCTTAGAATTTAATCTTAGGTCGCGGGAGGCCTATACTACCTACGCAAAGACCGTCTTTCTTTGGTTTCGAAATCCAACATCACGTTACCCGAAGAAATTATCGTGGTTACATGAGATGATCGAAAGCTCGACTCGAAAGTGATTTGAAATACGATCTGTGTTTTCCGTTCTGCTCGATTGAGTTATTGATTTGAAATTAAATCCAAATAGGATTGAAACTGACAGATGACAAATACCACACTTTTATTCCATGCTGATTTGAAGTTGGAATAATGGAAGAAAATTATTCAATTTTTCCAACTGCTTATTTCAAAAATTTAATGGTAATTTTGAAGATACATAAACACCATGTAAAAGTGAGAAGGAGATTTTATCGCTATTAAGGTACGATTCCTAATAAGGTGACAGACTGCAAACCGCAGGCGGCACTACTGGTTTGTATGATAAAATCGACATTTGGTGATTTTATCATACAAACCAGTAGTGTCGCCTGCTGCCAAAAGGAACCTTTCCACGATGTTCACGTCATCCGCATAACCAAGTAATTGTACCGACTGTGTAGTTATTGGCCCCTGTGCTGAATGTCGAGTCGTATAATGTGACAAGTCGTTTGAGTTGATGAAAGTCACGTTGTGACGTTTTACGACTTTTAGCTCAGAGGCCAGAGAATGGGGTTGGTAAGTTGAGTTTATAGCCACTGGGCTGAAAGAAGTAATCCTACTGAAACGACACTTTCTTCAACTCGAAGATTTGTCACATTACACGACTCGACTTTCAGCACAGGGGCCATTGATTCACTTTGGACTGACGTTTTCCTTATCACCCATTCTAGGGCCTGGTTGAAAAGCATGGGGCCATTCCATCTCCTTGTTAAGTCCTTGTCGTACTTCGAACTCCTATGTTATAACATTTTGGGTCATTACTTTCGCCAGTGAGGTATTTGTTCCGCATTTGACCAGTTGTACCAACTTTGAGGGGACTCCTAATTCCAATAAGATCTCGCATTTAGCCTCTCTCTGTTTATCGAGTCATATGCCTGTTGAAAGTCGACAAATATCTGGTACATATATCTACATCCTTTTCCCAGGTTTTCTCCGGAATTTGCTTTAATGTCAGCAGTTGGTCCGATGTTGACCTGTTTATCCTAAAACCAGCATGATATTGTCCTATAAGGCCTTCCGCTATAGGTTCTAGTTTCACAAGGATTGTGAAGGTTTTGTAACTGTTACTGAGGAGTGAAATGCCTCATAGTTTTTGCAGGTCACTTTATCTCCTTTCTTGGCTGCGTTCGGGAACGTCATTTGTAGGGCAGTAGACGCAACTCATTCGTTCAGTATTGCAGTCAGGTGTTCGGAATCATCAAAATTGGAGCGCTTGGTTGTAAATTTAGTCACTTCTGCAAACTGCATCAATCAATTTCGCAACCGACGCAGTTGATTGACGATCATTTGACGATACCGAAAGCAGCCCTTGTATATTGGACATATGTATAATCGCTTTCTTCCAGTCCTCTGGTATAACTTCTTCCTCCCAGATGGTGCGTATGAAATCGTGTAAGGTTCGTAATAGTTGGGGTCCTCCTTCCTTTAGCAGCTCGGCTGTTATTCCATCGGCGCTGGGCGATTTGTTGCTGTTTTGCCTTTTACAGCTTCCTATACCCCATCCAGTGTTGGTGCTTCTATTGAGATGTTATCTTGGGGAATTGCAAATGCCTCTGTCTGGACATTCTCGTTTAGTATGGGGGTAGGTTTCAATAGGTTCTGAAAATACTCTCTCCATCTTTCCTTTATCCTATCAGCCAACAAGTTCGCATCTACAGCTGTGAACACTAAAATAGCAGTACTTCGATTCAAATCCATTAAACTCATTTCTAATCGTTGTGATGGCGAAAAATTCTAAGAATTATGTCGCACTCTTAGAATGAAACTGACCTAACTCAAAAATTATAATTTGAGAGAAATGAACACGAAAGTACAGTTTTTATGCATAGTCGAATAGTGCGATCAACAAAAGTGACCTATATATAACGTGGTCCCCTTTTTTACACATAATTCGGGCTATTTCTCACCCTAGAGTTTTAGAGTTAGAGGGCTTTTTAAGGGTTAGTTTATATCAAATGAAGTTAAAGGAATTTTGAGTTAGGTCACTTTCATTCTAAGTGTGCGATGTGAGGGTATTTAGCTGTACTCCTAAATTTAAAAATTCACACTGGCTCTAGAGATTATGTCCGACGTCCACCAAATATGGAGTACCATCCAAAATAAACCACGAAAACAGTTACGTTTGGTGGGTCAAAAATGTTTTTTGTTTTACGGTGTGGGTCCCATACACAAAATTGATGGTATCATGGACCAAAATGTGTATATGAGTATTTTGGAAAATGTAATGCTACCATACCCTTGCGAAGAAATGCCTCTTAGATGGGTTTTCCAGCAGGATAATGACACAAAACATACCAGTCGTAAGGCAAAAGAATGGTTTCGGGTCAATGGAGTGGAGGTTATGGACTGGCCAGCTCAGTCTCCTGACCTCAACCCCATTGAAAATCTTTGGGGAGACTTTAAAAGAGGTGTGGCTGAAGCGAATCCAACAAATAATGCACAACTTTGGGGAGCTGTGCAAAATGCATGGTACTCTATACCGGCTGCTGGATGCAGTAAATTAGTCGACTCAACGTCGCGACGTTGCAAAGCAGTTATCGAAACATTGGGAGATGCAACAAAATATTAGGTGTTATAACACTGAAACGTTTAATTTAACGACAAAAAACTATTTTTTGGCAACTTTTCTTTACAGAATTCTAATCAAGATAAAAGACTGCTATTTTAATGTTAACCACGTTAAAGACATCTCACCGTTTTACAGTATTGTTTGTAGGAATACGTTTTTCATTTTTCGTTTTTAATTAATACTTTGACGTATGAAAATAAAATACCTGTAAATATTTATTATTATGTAAGCTACTTGGAATATATTTAACTATTTAAATTTTTTTTGACTACTGCTATTTTAATGTTCACAGCTGTATGTCTTTGCAGATGGCCGTTCTTGGCTGAAACTTATTGGTGATCTGGCGAGTTCCTCTGTACGCTTGTCTAATTCTCCCTTCATTGCAGTCTTTCTGAATCTGTAAGATTCTCCTGTTTAGATACTCCATCAGAGAGATATGCCTTCTTTCTGCAAAGCTTGTCTACGATTTTTCTTTTTTCCTTGAAGACCTCCATCCTTGCTCTTGTTGGCCTTGCGATGTACTCTCGGTGGCTCTGGTTTCTTTCTTCAATTGCGGCTCTACAGTCCTGGTCAAACCAATCAATTCTAGTTTGTCGTCAGATGATTCTGAATTCCATGTTTTGGATCTATCTTTCATCTAAAAATATATGGAAATATTAAATTACTTCCACATACACCACCACTACTAGACCAGTAACGAAAAAAAAACTAAAAATGTATGTGTTTACTACCCTACATCCTCCAGTTCTTATCAAGAATTTTTCTAATAAATCTTGTACTTTTATAACGCTTTAAGTCATTTATAAGTCATTCAGTTAATTTTGAAAATGTTCTAAGTCAATTCAAACTTTAAAAAACACATTTTCTTATGAAATTCACACGAAATTTAACATTCATACAAAATTTTCATTTATCAAAACTAATAAAATTCTAAATTCAAATATTCCACAATATAAAAATATTTGTCAACTTACTCAAATGTAGGTAATCCTTTAAATTTCTCGGAACAAGAAATGTATTGACTTAGACCACTTTCATAATTATGGGCTCAATTGTGTTTCTGTTGTTAATTAAAAATGACTGCCAATCCCGACTGTTTCCCCAATAATATTGTTTTGTTGATCTCCTTGGTCGGGATAAGCATTTATTGTTTGTTTGTATTAATAGCTCTAATGGTTGACTTAAGTTATATTATTATTTGTTTTTTTTTTATTTTATTCTCACACACATTACATATGTTAATGTACATTTTGTATAAAAAATAAATAAATTCCGGCATACACATATACATTATAATTATAAATACTATAGTTGTACTAGGTAATTAATTGAAAAAGAGTTATTTTGAAAATGTAATTTTATATGTATAAATGGCTAATATGTGTTAATTGTGTACATTTATTCCATTTTTTGACAACGAGATAACAAAGATTTTTTTTATATAAATAAAAAAACAATTGCAATCGATATTTTCTCGGTTATATTTTTCATTATTTTGTTTCCCATTATGAAATTTACTAAAAATTAACAAAAACAAGGAAGAAAAACAAATAACAATGGTGCATATCAAATCGAGGCTTTGTATTGTGAATTGTTAAGAGTACATACACAAACATCTAGGACATCATTATTATGATAAGCTGTTTGTTTTTATAAAATAATTGGTTTATAACATGATTTTGCCACATTCAACCATCATCATCACTATCATTGGAATTTAGTTTTGACAAATTAATAGGTAGTGTAGCACTAAACTGATAACAAATTAAATACATTAGTATTAAAGTGCGCGACATTAACAGGTATCTATAATTGGAAGTAATGTTAGTCATTTTTTATCATAACATTCAAGTGATACATATCATCATCCACTACTTAATTTACTTAATTCGAAGCATAAAATTATATTATGTCATTCATGTTTTCCAATAATTCCAATAATTCATTTTCATTATTTTGTAAGGTGGATTTGATAATACAATGACGTTCTCTTGGAAATGCAAACGTGCCTTGTGTATAATGATATACAAAAATAAGGTTTCTTCTTTGGTGCAGTTTGTTGCCTAGTTAATGTTATTAATTAATATTGGCGAATTGTGTGAAAGACACAATACTTCTACATTACGCTGTAGAGTATATCATATATCATAAAATTACTTTCCACATCTAAAGCTATTAAATTAATTGAATCCTCGTTTCGTACATTTTGCAATATTAGACTAATAGTCTAGTTGCTGTAATAGATATAACATAATAAATACAAGTGTTATAGATTTGAATTTGATGCGATCTTTATAAACGTGAGCGCTTTCAGCTTGAGGCCCATACCTAAGGCCTTTGTTTACATAGTGAGAAATTTTATGAAGTTAAAAATTTGACATGCATCTCCCAATAGTATATACTATTTACTTTAAAGTCTCTACAACGTTATCTCGTACTGGGCCGCAATAAAAGCGGTGCAACTCCACACTTCCAAACACTTGAGGTTGACCCGCTTTGGAGTCACTTTTCCCCGCTACAAAACCAACGAAGCCGCTTCACCTTCACAGCGTAAGATATAACAAAATACAACTCCAAAGCAAATCAACAACCTTGCATTGAACGACACAAAGGTTGCTCGTTCCGTAATAATTCTTTTTTCCAGGTGAGGTTATTATAGCTCCACGCATAAAAAATATAAGCAACAATTAATGCCACATAGCGCACGTCTTCCGTTCTGCGTATTTCGTGTTCCGTTTCCTGTGTGACCAGCCAAACAAAACAAGAACGTAACGATAAAAACATGGGAACGGAGAAGATAAACAAATTTTGAACGGATTGACGGAAAGATTACCTCACTTTCATAAAAACTCGAGATCGAAAATGTAAGTATACATCCTTCTTCTTCTTCTTTACGCTCCTTTAATCCCTCATGGGACATAGGGCGGAAACAGTTGCCCTCCAGCGGACTCTGTTTTGCGCGACAGCTCTCAGCTCCGACCAGGATCTTCCAGTTGTTGCGGCTTCTGTTGGTTTTGGTTTTCGCGTCGCAAGATGTGGCCAACCCAATTCCATTTCTTTCGCCTGAATTGGTCGTCTATCCTTTCTTGGCCGGCACGGCGCCATAGTTCTTCGTTCGAAATTCTATCTTGCCAGCGGATATTTAGGATACGACGCAGGCATCTGTTGATGAAGACAGGTAGGCGCCCCGTGATGAATTGGGTGACATTCCATGTTTCGCAACCGTACAAAAGTACTGCCTTAACGTTGGAGTTGAACAGCCGCAGTTTGTTGTTAGTTGAGATCTGTGTTGACCTCCATATGCGGAACAGGCATGCATATGCGCCCGGTGCTTTATTTATTCTGGAACTGACATCTTCTGCACCACCATTTTCGGTAATAATACTACCGAGGTAGCAGAATTTATCTACCAGTTCCATGTCACGGTTATTCAGCGCTGTCCGTTCAATGGCGTTTGCATTTATCCGCATTTCTTTTGTTTTAGTCGGATTTAGCCTTAGGCCTGCTGGACTACCTTCTGTTACCAAATTGTTTAGCATGTTTTCGAGGTCCTGGTGTCTGTGGGCCTGCAAACAGATATCATCGGCGTAGTCGAGATCCGTGAGGCGGTCTAGCAAACCCCATTGTATGCCGCCTGTTCTACTATCTAGAGCGCCGACAAGGATGTCGTTTATTACTATATGAAATAGTACTGGCGAAAGTAGGCATCCTTGTCGTACTCCTGAGCTCACCTCAAAGCTGTCGGATAATTTTCCATTATGGAGAACTCTGCATTTGGAATTGTTATAGAGCTTTTATCAATAATTCTATTATTTTATCAGGCAGTCCACGTCGCCGTAGTGCCTGCCATATAAAGCTCCTATTAACCGAGTCGAACGCTTTCTCATAATCTACGAAAGCAAGGTAAAGGGGGATCGGAATTCAGTAGACTGCTCCACTATTATTCTCAAGGTGTTAATATGATCAATTCATGAGCGGTCCTCCCTGAATCCGGCTTGCCGCCTTCCAAGCGTTCGGTCTACTGCCTCTCTTATCCTAGATAGTAATATATGGGACAAAATTTTGCCCACTGTAGATAATAAACAGATGCCTCTCCAGTTGTCGCATATTGTTAGGAATAAATGTTCATCTTTATTAGTCCTAATTATTTGGATGTGTGTACCACCAATAGTAGCAATACCATTTTTTTGATGCTTTCTTTTCTAGCTCTGTCATTTGCAATGTTATATATTTTGGACACGAGGTTTCTTCAATTGCACTTTCCACTTCGTCTAGTACAACCGACACTATTTGCGGAGACATGCCTCCCTAGTTTGCTTTAACAAGTTGCCCGATCTAACCCTGCGTCTCGACGTGCAATTTTCCCTTGTATGAAATATGTTATTGCAACGAAATTACTTATCTAGATCACAAATGATGCCAAGAATTTACTTGCATGAAATATTGCAGCATTTTTGCATGCTATATTTGCTGCAATATTTAATTTGACATATCAAGTAAAAATTGCGGAACGCAAGTGGACCAAAGAGGGCGTAATCAAATTAATAAATATTTATCGCGATAGAGATTCTGTGGAAAAACAAAGCTATATAGAAGAGAGGATCTGAAGGAAAAAGAATGGGTTTCAGTCTCCCCTCTAATTCCCTCGACATTAATAGGGAACAAGTTCACATGAAGTTTACATGGAAGTTACTGCCTTGTTAACGACATTTTCACAATAAAATTTGATGCAATAAGATGCCTTCTAAAATATTTGTTTGACAGAAATGACGTCGTCCAAAAATATTTTATGCAAAGAAAAATTGCACGTCGAGACGCAGGGTAAGCAGCATTTTCACGCAGACATTATTTTCCTATAAACTTGTAAATTCTTACGAGAACTTTACTACTGTAACTGTAGTAAGATTAACCATTGTACTGTGATAAAAATGAAAAAAATTGTGATATGCAAACATTGATTAAATAAACTCACCAAAAATGGTCTAGATTAGTTGAGGTGCAGTATTTGGTTTAAATTTTATTCGTTATAAGACCTCCAATTCTTCTTTAGTTTTTAAATATTCACAAAATCAGGAATGTATACTATAGTATAGTATCCTTATAGTATTCTATGAGTACATTTTGTTCGCGGTGTAATAATTATCATTAGAACTACCTTCAATGCCATTATCAGGGCTATCAAAATTGTCTTTCAAACATTCTGGACACAACACTATGAATTTACGCAAATTTTTTGTAGGATCAACTGTTCGAGGTAACGCATTTGTTAAGGCCCCCAATCCAAACAGCCTTAGTCCTAAATTAGGGACCAACACACTATCGAGCTTCGCCGATCAACTAATTCTAGTTGGTCTGTGTCTTTTGTGTTAATTTTTGTTACCGTCCGTTAATTTTGCTGAATTATGAATAAATTAGATTAGGCCTTGGATAGACGAACAAAAAATCGTATGGATGGGGGGGGGGATCGTAACGGTTTACCGGCTAGGGCGTTTTGAAGTTCTTTTGGTAGAGGTTTACATATTACCCTGTATTTTTGTCACCTTATTAGATATTTTAATGAATAAGACATCAATCTACGCAGAATACTCCCACCTATCTAAATCTGTAAAAGCCAAGGGGTTAACCCACCAACATCCAGAGTTATGAGTCATCAAAGACAAAATTTTGTTTTTTTTTTTCACAAAAATTTCCACTTCAACCACCTTTTTCTCCAAAAAATACGTAATTAACCAATATGTTGTTTTACAAAATTGGAAAGCTTGGACAATTTCCTATGAATAATGTCTAACAACTATTATGCTACGACCTTTACTTTTGAAGTTATTAGCAATTTTAACGCAAAGGTTGGCCTTATTTGGTGCTTATTTGGTACTTTTCGACAAGGTGAAAAAGTACTAAAAAAGGACGAAATAGAGCCAATTTCACCATTAAAATTGCTAATAAAAAAACTTCAAAACGCCATATATCGAAAACGAAAAGAGGCACCCCCCCCCCTCTTTTACTCTTTTTTTTGCGATAATTTTTTATGTACTATCTGCCATTTTCCTTTGTACCATGAGTAACGGAACACCCTGTATAACTGTATAAAAAATGAACGTTTGAGGGACAATGATATGTTCTTTTAAAAAACTGGTTACATCTCCATCTGGCAAAGGAATTTAAGGAGGAAATTATATTTAGTGCTATCATGAATGATAGGAATTAATGTTTTAGTGCTCTCATAAATGACAACATCAAAATAGAAACACTGCCCAAGAGGAAAAATAAAATAAGGATAGATAAAGGTACCAAATTCAATGTGAATGATTGTGCATAAGTCAATTTTGGAAGCTTGCAGCTCGAGTTTGAATCGGGGATTGCAACCACACATGGCGTGTTTAGGGATGGTAGCACGTAATTAATTTGTTACAAACGTTTCAAACTCCATTTGATAGCGTGTAAATTGAAACGAGTTATACATATATACAATCGAATTGAAATAATTTACATGATAGTGGATGGTTCGGCGCCATTCGGGTGCGGTTTCCCAACAGATGACCACAACAATGAATGGCTCCGCCTAATAGATTTTGGTTCGAGTACAAATCCAGCTCAACTTTATGACGTTATAGGTTCTGCTCAGCGCCGCCCACCATACTACCGAACCATACTTGAGAATTGGGCGTACCCGAACGGTATACATCTACAGGACCATCTTTGGCTGGAGACCCTATCTCTTGCCAAGCATCTTTTTACAGGCGTAGAAGGTTATGCAGGCTTGATTTACACTTTCCTCGGTGTTCCAACTTCCAGTTGAGTTTAGGATCCAGTTTAGACCTAGAATTTTCACTGTGTATTATAAAATGAGAGTGTGTCCCTCCAACTTGCAGGGTTGAAAGGGGAATTTCCATTTGCTCTGTGAACAGCATCAACACAGTTTTTTCCCGGATTGACTACCACAGCGCAGCCTGCCAATTTTAGGCATCCTTGCATTAATTCGCTAATCACTGTTGGCAACATTTCGGACACCTTTATCACTAGGTCATCTGCGTATGTACTACTTTAGCTCCGTTTTTCCAAAGTTTTTGTAGTATGCTGTTCATCGTTACTAACCACGAGAGATGACGCCTCCTTGTGGTATACCTCTGTTGGCGTACTTGATTACCGTCTCGGTTCCCAAATCCGCTTGGATTATTCTTGATCTCAACATAGCTGCTAGCCATTGCCTGAGGCTTGCTTCTACATTTAGGGCTATGAGAACTTGTCGAATCGAATCAGTACGTACGTTATTAAAGGCGCCTTGTATGGCTCAGAAGGCTGCCAGAACAATAATAACAGAATTGTAATATAGGGTATTTTCAATAGTTCCCACCACCTCGTGCAGAGCTGTCTCTAGGCATTTTGTAAGAAAGGCATGTTCAGCTGGTAACAGTAAAGTCGCATCTGCCGATTGGCGGGTGTGAGAATCAATAACCCTTTCTAGTGTCTTGAGCATGAAGGATGTCAGGCTAATCGGCCCTATAGTCCTTCGAGGATTCGTGACCTCTGCTCCCTATCTTTGGGATAAAGACGACAATCGCCCGTCTCCAACTCCTGGGGAAGTAGCTGAGCACCACGCAGCTCTTGAACATGACCACCAGTCAGGTATTTTCTGTAGCACGACTAGTAGTGTGCAATCCGGGCCGGGTGCCTTGCAGGGGGAAAAGCTATTGATCGCCTAGAAGACATTTTCCTTTGTAAAAAATAGCGGAAATCTCCTCCTAGGAGTGTCTCTGTCTGTTCTGTTCTCTGATGCTTCAACGTCATTTTCGCCCTGGAAACCGGGAAAATGTGTGTTCATTAAAAGCTGTATAGAATCGGCCTGCGATTCTATCCAAGATCAGTTCGCCTTTTTTTATAAAGGACAGACTGGAATGTTCTTTGGAGAGAGTCCTGCATAGTCTGACAGTGTCTCCTAAGTTCTCGATATATTGCCAACACCCCTGCCAAGTATCTCTCTAGGCTGACGCAATGACTTTCTTGTATAGTTTTAGGCAGACTTTATAAGGGGCTGCCAAAGGCTTTGTTTGTAACACCTATTGAAGATCTCTCATGTTACATTCCTCAGTTTTAATAGATCTTCATTCCACCACGGCGGAAAGGTTTTTTTGCTCCGCCTTAATGGGTAGGATACCTTATACAATGAGTAGGTAGCGTTTTCGAATATATTGAGTCTATCATCAATTTTTTCGATAAGGTCTATCCTTTCCTGACTCTCTAGATAGTCTCGTTCTCAGGAGCTGACCGAACTTTTTCCAGTCAGTCCTTCTGTGCGGTTGAGGTGCTTCAATCTGCAGGTCTACCCTGAAGAGTATCCATCGTTGATCCAAGAAAGACATTTGATCTGACACTCTCCAGTTTTCTACTTCAAATGTTTCTGTGTCCATAGACAGCGTGATGTCCAACACTTCCTCCCGACCTTAGGAATTCTCCGTGCTTGGAAATACAAAAGTTGGAGTGTTGTCGAATAGTGACTCTCCTCCGAAAGTCAAGTATACAGGGTAATTATAACAGGTTCATTTATCTAGATGATCAGAAATCCCTGCATTAGCTAATGATAATAATATATTTTTTAATAATCTGCAATCAAAGCAGTATCGGTCATAGCCGTCATTTGTATCAAAGGATTAAGACAAAATGCAAATAAAAACTATGTATATTAAAAGTCTCTTCTAAAAAAACACTATATATCACTAAAAAATAGTTTTATTTGTAATAACAGTCATCGACTAAAATATATTTAAGACAATAAAAAAAATTACAATTTTTTTTTATTAAAAAAAAAAACAACGCGCAATCACATCCCTCCCACTCTCGATATATTTTAACAACAACAATTCACAAAATTTCGCTGAATTGAGATTGTGAACCATAAAGAAAAATTTATATCTAAAAATAAATTTTTGTTAAATATATATAAAAAAAATAAAGTACTAAAATTTCTAGATGGAGAAAGTCTTTCGGTAGTCACCACCACACACAGCGTCACATATTAGTTTATATTTATTTAAAATTTTCTTATCTACCTTCACTGAAATAAATCCAAAATGATTTATAAAAGAATAAAAACAAATTTAAAATTAAATATGTTATGATTTATGAAGTGAATTTAGTAGAGACAGAGAATTTTTGATATTTTGTTAAATAAAAACAATTCTATTTATTGTTTAAAAAATAAAGTATGAGTAAAAAAACTGACAAATATGTGAAATATATAATGAAATAATATTTTACAATATTTATTTTAAGATTATTTATTTTTTTTTGTAACATAAAAAACAAAACAGAGAAATGAGAAAAATATTAAAATTATCAATACGTACAAAATAAAAATTATTAAAAGAAAACCAGAATAATAAAAAAAAGCAAACTTAGCCTATAAGAACAAATTAAAAAATAATTAAATAATAAAATTAAAAAACAAAAATAATAATTTAAAAAAAGCCGATTTTAGACGTGAAATGTTCGCTTTTGATTAGTGGTGTACAAGAAATAAGAGAAAAACATGTCCAAGAAACTAAACAAAAATTGTTAAAAATTATAAAAAATTTCTGCACTTTTTATAAATAGTTCTTATCGCTGTGTTCGAGAACAAGAAAAAAAAGAGAATAATGATTTATTGCTGTATTTTATTAATAAAAATTTTTGAACAAAAACAAAAAAAAAAGAACGAAGAAAACAAAAAACCTTTCACTTTGGTTTATCTTGTATAAGCAAACTGGAACGGTTATGCTTATAAAAGGAAAGCAAAATGACAATATACAATATATATATTAAATAATCTTATGTATGTATGTAATTACTGTAATTTACACAATTTTTATAAGCGTTTAAAGAAGTGATATTAAAGAAATAATAAATAAACTTCTTTTGCTAAAAAAAACAAGGCCTTCGCGGATGCGTTTTATTTCCTTTCTTATTTTCAATTATTTTACTAAATTCTTAATCAGATTTCTCTCACTATATTTTATGTAAAAAAACGTTTTTTAATTAATATTTTCTTTTAAAATATTTTTTATTTTACTCGTGAAAAAAATCAACAATAATTTTGTTTCTCTTTTAAAAATATGTTATTCTTATCTCTTCGCATTCATTTTGTGCCAGTCAAACTTTTATCTAACGTCGAACCAATACGATAAATACCATCCTTAAATACAATTATTAAAACTGTTATATTATCTACAGAGCCACGATGATATGATTGCAATGCTAAGCTCTTAGCACCAAACTGTGGCTCGTTCATGTGCTCCTTAACGTAAGCAACTGCCTCCTCGTTTGAGAATGTGTCCCAGAGACCATCCGATGCCAGAATTAGGAAACTTGGTCTGTTGATCATGATAATAAGTATAATATTATATAAATGAAGTACTAGTATTGAATTTGTTTATATCTTACTTGTGATCTATTAACTCAAATGTTAATATGTCTGGATCAGCTATGACTAGATTTTTATCTTTGAGAGGATAGTCTCCTAGCGCTCGAGACGTTGCTAAAATTCCGGCCACCCGCCATACACCTCTAAATGCAATGAAGCCGCCGGCATCATGTATTCGCTTTCTTTCGCGTACCTGAAAAGTTATGGTAAAAATTAAATACATGACTTTTGCAAATACCAAATATCCGTGAAAAATTTTAATGTTGGTTAAATATGAAGATCCAAGATCAAGCGATTCACGAAGGAATTGTGCAAGAAGGGGAGCATGAAACGATGCTAGACGATTGAAAACTAGTATAAATATCATATCGTATGTCTTATAAAATTTTTGAGTATTGCGTATGTTATAAACTTCCTTCAAAAACGAAACAGGATTGTGATCAGATTTTTACACTATGCAGGGGATTAAAAATGGGTAGAATTTCAATCGAACGACACTTTGTATATTTCAAACCAGCATGAGTCATGAAATAATTCCATTCCAAAAAAAACTAATAATGATTATGTACGTTGGTCATGATCAATGGACTCCGAGAATTGTCTTGCCTATCTCCTCGGCATCGGAAAAAGTGGTCTGTGCTTTAGGTAAGCACAAACTTACACAATACCTACGCTGGCAAGTTCTCGTTGCACAAAGAATCAAACGATAACGGGAAGAGAATGAATCTTCAGACACGAACTGACGATAAATGCCCAAACATATAAAGATTTTTGTCAGGTTTCTTGGACTGCAGGCCCCATACATCTGGCGGCCAGTGAGTGTGTGGTGATACGACGGGCGAAAACTTTCAGGCCATGCCCTGCCGGCGACATAAGTGTAAATGAGGTCCTTAAGACATGGTTAAATCTTGCACAAACCGCAGAGTAGTTATCGAGCCAAGTAACACTGACCCGCGAAAAGGCTCTTAGAATATAGAACTACAGGAAGGCACATGCCGAATTCTAGCGTAATGAAATTCTTGTCTGCTCACGTTTTGGCAGTCCACTACAAGCAGAGCCGCCATAATGGAGGGGGGCAGCTGGAATGAATTGCCCCGTGCCCCAGATCCCCAGAGGGGCCCCGAAAACAAATTGAAAGTCAAAAAGTTAAAGTCCCTTTATCCCTGCGTTCTAAACGTGAAGTACCCAGATACGGAATCGATTGAAAGAACTCCAGTAAATACTCATGAGTAGAATCGAAAGAAAATTACTCAAGAAGTACTTTTTACTTGTTCAAAAGTACTCGATTCCTTGAGAATCAATGAGTACTTCTTCTTATTTACGCGTGGGACAAATTGCAAATACTTATGTAGCTTACATGGGATAAAAAATCTCTTAAGGCCCGTTTACATTCCAAATTGGAGATCCAATTTTAGCACAGCAATTTGTATGCTTTTCTCTTTGTTACAAAAACGTGGATTCTGCGTTGGCGGATAGAGAGCGAACCATGAAAACTTCTATGCGATAAAAAAATTCCAATTTGCGTTTCTACTTTGCGTTCATATTGTAAACGGCCCTAAACTCTTACTTCTGACTTGAATGAAAATTATACTCGGTACTCGATTTTACCCTATAAGCAATGATATGAGTAAAAGGACTCAGTCAAAAGTATCGATTACGAATATGAGTAGAATCACAAGCCAAATACCCATACGAGTAAAGAATCGAATGTCTATTCTGTATCCCTAGTAGCCAGTAGCCTAAGACCTGGGGCCGGTTCGTGTATGGCAAACGACGATAATCGTACAAAAAAAAATTGAAGTCGCCGAAAATTTTAGCGTTCGCATTAATGCAAAAACTCGGGGCCAGTTCGTGTATGTCGAAAACGAAAATTTTTTTCGTCTCGGGTTCGCGCAGGTCGAACAATTGAAAATTTTCGTCTGAAGCCGATGAAAGGCACTCGAAAGATCTTGGGTTATCGAGTTTTTGCATTGGGACACGAACAATTTTCTTTCGACCTATGCGATCGCTAAAATTTTCGTCGACAAAATTTTTCGACTTCAATTTTTTTCGTACGATTATCGTCGTTCGCCATACACGAACCGGGCCCTGGTGCCTGTTCCGTTCTAGGCTGCACTGTGTAACTTTAGATCTATTCGGAAATCAAGAACCGACCGTTCCTTCTGAACTGCTAAAGGAAATTATTCTTACCACAGGTTTTAAAAAGTAGTAAACATTTTTTTATTTAAACATTTTTGAGAATTTCAAACGTGTGAAAAGGAGAAAGAGGAAAGTAGTAATCTATGGTTTTTAGGTAAAATTTGATGATTTTGCATGGCAAAATGCAAAATAAAATACTAAAAGTAAATCGACAAGCCTCTTTTATCGATTCGTTTCATCAAATCGTGAAATCAAATACGTCCGCATGCCTAATCACTCAAAAAGAGGCACGGAGAATTAGATATAACGACGAGTTATAAATCAACGGTAGAAATTGATTGACTTTCATAAGACTTAACTGATCTTTGCTGGAAACGTTGAAGCTCGTGCCAGAAAAAAAACCATCAGAGACCAAGAAACAGGTGGATGGATTGCAGCAGATGAGGAAGCAACTTTGTATACATAGAACGAGAAGCAAGAGAAGATAAATTATGGATATGGGCTGCGGCGCCATTGGAAGACTAAGTTCTTAGCATGGAAATTTTAGAATAACAACTGTTGATCACTTAAAGTTATTAATGCTTGTTTTTGCATTGTCGTCCTCCTGTCTTATTTTATTAATTATCCTTCTTACACTAATTTGCTGCAAAAATACCAAAACAACACTGACAAATGGTAAATATCGAAAGAAAACAACTTTTGTTTAAAACAAATCACGAGACTGTTTTAAATTTTATTACGTAAACTCCCCCCAGGCAATTAGTGGCTTCTCGAAAGCCGTGAAATTTGTTGCTTCAAAACCAATTTTTTAAAATAAAAGATTTTTAAAATTCCACGTTGTTTTTCAATAGATATGCAGGCAAATGCTGAAATTAACTAAAAGACGTGCTATATATAAAGTTCTAAAATTAACCATCTTCAACCAAACGAGAAGAAAAAAAAAACATTTTTTTTTTATAAAAAGATAAAAATGTATGACTACACACAATATCGTCAATTTCTACGCCCCGTAAAACTTTCCGACTGTGTATAATTGATGTTCCGCCCTGTTATTAATATGTTTACGGCCTTAGCGCACGCCAACATGGTACCAAAATGATGGCTTCGCATGTGATTAATATTGTCTTTACGGCGCCTGTTATTGTTATCAAATCGCAAATAAAATTAGCAGCAACATCACATACAAGACCAGCCAGACTTGTGTAAAAGAAATAAATAGATGAACGATAGCGAAAATGAAATCGTTCCTTGTTCTGATGTAAATACTGTTCTAGGGAGTATCAAGTTTACCTGTTGTGGTTTGTGATCAAACGAAAGTGGTATCGCATTTCCTTTAGAATCACACATAACTCCTCGTGAGTCTCCGACATTGGCAACTATTAACCTACTTCCTTGTAATATAGCTATTAATGCTGTTGTACCCGCTACGTTCGTCTGGAAAAAAATAAATAAACAATTTAATAACATAATACATAATTTGGTAATACCAACCGTTTTCTTTGCTGCTTCGACTAATTTATAATCCGCCGATAATACTTCATCAGTAATCATTTTACCAAAATTGATTCTACCATTCTCAATGTAGCATTTGCCTTCAAAAGTAGGCGGTACCTTACTGTTGCTATTACTATTATTATTATTTACATTCAGGAGATTGTCTTTGGCCAATGGTCGTATCAAAGAGTTCAATTTTGATGTGAAGACGTCTGTTTCCTTCTGTGGTTCTTTCTTTGCTGTGCAATCATCTGCCACACTGTAAATTGACGTTGATCAAAAATTAAATATTTTCATTTATTGATACTGGGTGTAAAATTCTCAATCGATAAATTTTCATATGTTTGTTTGTGTTACAATGTGTTTGCTGAGTAAATTGACGTAAATTGGAATTTTTTTCCTTTATGAGTGGAATGTTTTAAATAGGATGATTTCTTCTCAATATTTTTGTAAGATAACATTTTGGAATAAAAACAGTATTCTGTTTGTTAAGCGATATAAAGAATATTACATTGTGTAGATTCAATTTACTGATATTGAATGTAATGGGGGACTGTGTAACCTTTTTAAGGGTATACATTTCGTCTTGGTGTCGACCCGTGTCGTTTTTGGGAATATGGGAAAACCATTATTTTTAATACCAAAAGGAAACATGTTCCTTCAGGGTCGGGAATAAGTACGATGTTTGTTACTGCAGGATTTATGTATTATTTCATTCACCGCAGCCATTAGCAAAGAACAGAATATTATTTGGCTAAGAGAACAACATCTCGCACTTTCAACGTCTCGTAAAAATCACAGCATTAATACAATCATTGTTAGACTCATTGTGTCGCACATCAAGAGGCAAAACACTTTGGCCATATAGGCCCCTAAACCGAATTTCGATTCGTTAATCCATAGAAAATGAAACCTGGTTAGATTGTGAAAAATATTGGTAATCGGTGAGGCAGTTATAAAATTAAATAGAATATCAACGATATCGTGTATATCGCGAACTGTCATCGACTGCAATCGACTTGGTTCACTGCGATCGAGAATCGAACTACTTCTTTTTCGACTTGACATTCGTTCGTTCGCTCCGACTCGGGGCTATTTTGTTGTTCTGCGCATCGATGGTTGTACTTGTGGTGATTAAGTTTTTGGAGTAAAAGAACACTTGTTACCAATATTTTTGCTATGATTTTGAGAATAGACGAGAGATACAAGCATATTTCAATCTTTGGTGTGCCATGCTAGATATTTGGCTACGTTTTAGTGCTTATCTTTCATGTCTATAGACATGTTGATTGGATTGAACTAATGGTACCGGTGTTTCTGATGCCGTATTTTGTTTATAATCTTTATGTAACGATAAAGACGTTTGACATTTCTTAAAAGGCTCGATTTATGCATACAATAAACTTTTAACAATTAATAAAATATAAGTGGTTTCCTCTGCTTGAAGTAATATCACACAATTTGATGGTTTTGTATGGCCACACTTATCTGTCGATTCAGTCGTAATACAAAACTTTGAGAAAACCAACGGCAAAGACATCTCTGTGCAGCAGCACCAATAATAAATTATAATATAAATCAGTAAAGTGACATAAAAACTTATTCCCCACATGCTTTTATGATGTTAGCGCTTGATAGCTAATAATCTTAATACTACAATTATACTTCGTGTAACACAATTTTTAAGTCCTCCATCGTGTGAAGAACAAAAAATAGCCAGAGCCACCAAACCACGCTTTGAAAGGGTTTTGTCGCGATTTTATTGCGTGCGAGGCAAATTTATGAACATCAGCCTCATCAAAGTTCACGCACCTACAGAAGAGTTCACGGATGATGATAGAATTTTTCGAAGTACTTGAACTGGAACTTAAAGTCTGCCCCAGATATGATGCAAATCATACTGGGAGATCTTAACGCTAAAGTACGTCGGGAGGCCGTATGCATGCAATATGTCGGCACCCACAGCTTGCATGAAATCACTAATGACAATGGACAACGAGTTATAGAGATGGCAACAAGTAAGACCCTGGTCGTTGCAAGTACTAGATTTTTGCGTAAAGATATCCTGGGTATGTTATCCACGTTGAAAGATCGCCGCCACCTTTCGGGTCTGATGAAGGTACGGATCCAAGGGCGCATTACAATGCTGAAAAGCTTTGCATCCACTGATCAGGCTCGAATCAAACAACTGCACCACGCAATGAAATAGCCAGAAACAGCTACGTTCATGCGTTAGAGCTCGACTCAGAAGAGTGGTTCTGCGGATGAGATGCCGGGCGTCGACGAGAGCTGAACCCGCCTTAAAAATACTATAATTAGTGCTGTTGATTCCATCTTAGGCGTAAGTCGTAGAGATCGGAACGACTGGTTTGTTTATGAACGTAAGCTGCCAGAATGCTGCGAAAAGAAATATGAAGAGCTCAGAAAAGAAAAAAAGGGAATTCACAGACAAAAAAAGAAGCCTGAGGGGCAAGAGGTTGTAGAGCAGAAGAAATATTTTATCCATATCACATTACATACTTTACCTCAACTAATATACTGCCCAATTATTTTGTTCAAATTTTGCGTTCTTACGCAGGTCTACCACCATGGGGGCATTGGGACGAATTGCCCCGAGCCCCAGCTCCAGGTTAGAAGGGGCCCCAAAAATGCATTGAAAGCCAAAAAATTAAAACCCCTATATCCTTGCGTTCTAAACATCAAGCAGACCTGAAGAAGACCTTAGTGGCAACACAAGTAGGGTTGTACAGCTAGGTTGTGGCAGTTCCTTCCTTCCCGACTAGTGCTGCTGTTCGACATTGCACTTTATACAAATAAAGTAGATTGTCGACAGTATAAAGGGCTTTTCCTAGTTTTCCACATAAAAAAGGGATAACCCCAAG
Source organism: Thereva unica (assembly GCA_949987705.1). Classification (NCBI taxonomy): domain Eukaryota; kingdom Metazoa; phylum Arthropoda; class Insecta; order Diptera; family Therevidae; genus Thereva; species Thereva unica. Next base: position 76,968,855 of record OX465285.1, read on the forward strand.
GCAAAGAAGCGGCGCATTCAGAAAAACAAGATTCCGCAAATATCACTGTTTTTAGACGTTAATCTTTCATTAAGACTAGGATTCTAACAGCCTTGTAATGCTAAAAGTTTAGTCGCAATCTTTTTATGACTATTTCCGGTTTAAAAACAAATTGGTTTAATTGGTTAGTTAATTAACACAAAACTATAATATCATTACATCATTCCTAATGAATCTTATCTACTTTGCATATAAGGCACGAGTGCACGAACGTGTATTCACCTTTTGATTTGCGCCTATTTAATATTCATACAGTGACTTTACTCATAAACCACTAAGATAATAGCCGGCATTGGGTGCATGAATAAGGTCTCGCAGTTTTACAGTGTATATCTCTAACCAATAAAAAAATTCAGTGAATATAACAACGAAGGCAAAAGCGGCGTTTACTGTCAAGGCTTTTTCCTCGAATTACTGCCAGAATTTTATCAGACATACACCTGGCAGGCATTAAATACACTGCATACATTTCTTGTCACGTGATTGGTATTTGGCAGCTATACAGTGTTCTTTAGAAGCTATTGTTTTTTTTTTCTTTTCATGTGTGATAAAAAAAGTTCAGGTAATTTATGATATCAGGTTTGCCTGCCAAGTAATTCTCATTGGTTCAACGATAAAATTTTTGCATTCACAAATTGCTTGCTTCTTCACGTAAGCAAGTGATGTCACTGGTAATGCCCGTCGTGGTCACTTGTTAGTGGTAATGGATGGGAATATATGATATTAACATACCTGTAAAATATTTCAAAAATTAAAATCTAGAAAAAGAAATGACGTGGTCTTGACTGTTTTGGGTAACAGGAAGGAAATCAAAATTTACTTGTTTCCTTTGCCAGTAAACCTTAATGTTCTAAGGCAACATTCGTTTTTGTGCTTTATTTTAATATTTAAATAATTAGGTACTATATTCAAATTTGAGTCTTTCATAAATCTTCATATTAATGCTTCTTTTGTTTCGACTCTCCCATTTATAGTAGACAATTTTATTTTATTAGTATTATTATTTCAACATTTCTTCGAGAATTTTATGCGAAATATATTTTTTAATTCGTCATAAAACTGCTACGTAAGAACAGGCACTGCAAGATGCGAAAATGCCCACTCAAAAGGAACTCGTGAGTGAGTATTTATAAATTCCTCATTATAAAATTACTCACTCATGAGTGAAGAAAAAGTTTCAACTTAGGCTTGTTCGCACTCATCAGTGAGGCTGTACACATAGACTGCTCATGAACATGAAGCAGATTCTTCCTTTCCTTGCCGAAGCCTTTGAGAAAACTCTTGTTATCCAAGTTCTGCGATATTTTGAACCTAATTATTTCCTTTCTAAAATCTGCCATAAATCTCCAATCTGCCGTAAATCCCATAGTTGTAAATATTGTCTCCATCTTTCTTTTATCCTATCAGAGTATGCTAAAAGGTTCCCATCTATGTCTCTGCAGATATCCGTTCTTTGCTGAAACTTATTGCTGATCGTTCGTGTTCTTTTTTCGGCGTGTTATTTTTTAGGCTTGCTTAATTCTCCCTTCATTGAAGACTTCCTGTATCTGTAGGATCTTCCTGTTTATATATTCTCTCTTCTTCTTTCTGCACAGCTTGTCTACAGTTGATCTTTTTAGCTTAGAGACTTGCTCATGTCGGCTTTGCGATGAACTCCCGGTGGCTCTGGTTTCTTTCTTCTATTGCTGATCTACAGTCCTGATCGAACCAGTCAATTCAGCCTGTCTGGGGCCCATCCTAGAGTCTCTTCTGCTGCCTCCTTTACTCTGTTTTTCAGTTTTTCCTATTGTTTCCTAGAATTCCTCTTTCTCCTCATCCGTCTTGTCTTCTGTAGACGCATGGACGTTTATGAGACTAATGCTATGTTATGTAGTCTTGTTTTAATGCAAAGATACATAGTCTATTATTTACTGGCTTGAAGTCCAGTATCAGCAATTTCATTTTCTTTTTCACTATGAAGGCAACTCCGAGCTCTCTTCTTCCATTCAATGAACCACTGGAGAGTATCGTATGGGTTCTGAGATCCATTATGCCACTGTGAATTCATTTGGTTTCCTGCAGAGCGGTGATTGCTATGTCGTTGAGCGCCACTCCTGTTGAGTGTTCTTACGTACCAAGTTCCAAAATTAAATTCCATATTTCGTTGAGTGTTCTTACGTACCAAGTTCCAAAATTAAATTCCATATTTCGTTGCCTAGAGGCCTGCCTTGAGGACTCGTGATGGGCGGGTTTTTACGGTGGAAGGTTGTGAGCCTGCCGCCCAGCCTATAACCTGGAGGATCAACCCGGTAATTGTTCGTTTTGAGGCACGAAAAATTGGCCTTTCACCCTCCTCCGTCTGTTAGTCTTGTATAAACAAGAGTATCCAGGCGCCACCCGATGTAAAGCCATCTTCGTGAAGGTGGAGGTAGGATTCGGTAGCACATCGGAAGATCTTAGGTCGCGAAGAACGTAAATCGCAGATGGTATTTCTCAAGACGTCTCTTTGGTGCACCGGCACTACCAAAGGTCCCTGAGGCCGTTACTACCATTTGACCCTGTGTGAGATCATGTGTCGACTGTGCGAAATTCCTTACTAGGTTGTGACCTCTTTCGTTTTATAGATGTCATGGCATTGGACCTCTTGCATAAACTTCTCTATGCCAAAAGTCCTTCTTAGCTCTCCGACTTCCTTCGCCATTTGCAGTCTTTGAGATCGATTAAATTTCTCATTCCTACTCACTTTTCTTTAATGGGTAGTCGTTCTTTGTGCCTTCGTTTAGGCTTTTGGAAAAATATCCCTAATTTTAATAATTTTAGAATGCAAGCATCCCTTTAAGATTGCATCCCGTAAGATTGGATCTAATTAAGAACAATTATTGTGCTCTAAAAGAAGTGAGTCTTGTGTACTTCCGAACTTAATATAAAATAAATAAATAAATAAATATACATCAAAATAATAACAATAAAATGTAAACTAATTATGGCCATAATAAAAAAAAATAAAGCATTCATAAAAAAACTAACTTCAAGCAAATGAACAAAAATATGAATATTGCTATATTATGTAAAATTTTTGGTTAAAATCTAGGTCTTTTCATTGATGTCACAAAAGACATAATTTTCTGGGTTACTCTAGCTGTCAAGAGATATTTCACAAAAATTATCACTTTCACCCATGATATCACATTTTTGTCCAAAAAGTTTCAACCAAAACTGCTCAAAGTTGCATGAACTAAAAAGATAAAAGATTTATAACGCGTAATTCTTTTTAAGTAAAATTCCAATGACTGAGCAATTTATAAAAAGCAAATCGTAAAATAAAAATGCGTGGTCAGAGAGAGGAGACAATGTTTGTGAATTGGTGAATAAGAACTCGTCTTGCGAAATCCTATATAGTTTAAAGGCCTCAGCTGGTGAATATACACAACACCATAAGACCTTACGTAACATCAGATTTGGGTTTTCGATTGTGTTTGTGTGTGCTAAATCAAGTTTTGTTTGTCTGTCGAAACTAAATTGAACAATAAATTAGTTTATTTATTATCAATTTAGGTTTATCACTAAGAGACAAAACATAGAACAAACTTACCTGTGCGATTTCTTAAAGCTTTCTTTCCTTTTAACAGTGGCAGGTGTTGGCTCATTCTCCTTATTATCACTAGGTGCATCTTTTCTGCTAGGTCTACGCTTTAAATATGGACTATTATTTACATCATCATTAGCTGTAGTTAGCCCGTTGAGAATATTTGTTGTTTCAACAATTTTATTGTATATATTTTGTACAAGAATGTCCTTGGCGAAATCTGCTGCAAATTCGCCTCCATGACCATCAAATATCGCAAAAAATGATATTCCTGTGTTATTATTTATGTTTTCATCGATTACGAATCTAAAATGAAGTAAACGAAAAAAAATGCATTATTATGATGATAACATTATCTACAAGGGAAAGATTAATTAAAATTTCATTCATTTAATTTCGAAATACTCAGATAAAAACATCGGAGCTATGTCTTAAATGAAAAACTGTCAATAAACGACCTTGGTGTGGAGCTGATACCGGTTTCTACTCAACCGTTTAGTATACAAACTTTTATGGGTACGACGCTGTGTAGATTACACAGGCAGAATGCAGCATTCATTACAAAATACGTGTTTTTTCTCAATATAATTAATTATTGCTAAAGATTAGAAAAACAAGAATAAACCTAAATATTGGTGACCCTGTACTATGGAACTAACTAACTAAGATATATTTCCTTATATAATAAAAAATTGATAAAACCCTGATTCATACGTGATCAAGTTATTTACAAAAAGGTAAAAGAGAATATTTACAGTGTTGGAGTTGTTATCTTTCATAGACCTTTTATTGTAATAATAAAAAAAAGAGTTCAATTGGTGCACAAATAAAACTGATTATTTACAATTTTATTTTTTCGTGGCTGCACCGAAGATAATTTGCATACGCCACATTTAATTTCTGAAAATTAACGCTCGTGTTGTGAATTATAATTTTTTTGGTAATTTTTTCTTTTTTCTTTTGGTTAAAATAAAACAACAATTTGTAAACAAGTCATTCTTGAACTTTGATATAATGTATTTCGAAATAATCGTGCCGATTATTACGTAAAAAAAATTACTTTGGACAAAGAAAATGATTTTTTTTGGTATGGTACTAATTGGACTTTGTTTCTGTGACAAGCTGAAGTGCATATGATATAGAATAGATAATTGCGACAATCAGCTATTTTTAAGTGTTTTTAGTCATTACATTATCGTAGAAAATAAAAGGAACATTGATTAATTATCGAATACAAGCTTTTGGATCATAATAGTACTTTAATAGATTTAGTTTTGTTAGAATTAGATCAGGTTTAATAAACAGCCAATAAAAAACACTTTGAGTCCTCGCTCATCATAGCAAATCAATAAGTAGCACGATAGCTCAAACATCATTCGAAAAAATAATAGCTGAAGTATAGAGTAGAAGTAGTACACGAGAAAGTTCACAAGGTAACAGATATAAAGCCGAAAAAAAAGAAACTTAGGCTTGAATTAGAAAATATTACCGATCCGATGGTCGTCCCTTTTTCAAACAGCTACGTCTCGGACAGGTCTTGGATTTTACTTAATCGAATAATAATGAGACAGATAGGATCGTCATAGTGCAGAGAGTGAATCGTATGACTAGTCAGACAAACACTGAAACTGTTTGATATTTTATCTCAAAAGGAAAGAAGGTACGTCACTTCATTGTGAATCGAAACATCGGCCAGTTTGGTGTACAGAAAACCATTCGAAGTTCCGCACCGACCCGCCCTGAGTGCTCTCCTGTGGATCACAATATATAATGATGTGTTGAAGCTACGCCTCTCAAAATGAGCAATTTCGATCAGGTTTGCGGATAACATCGGGGTAGTGATCGTATAACAATGGCTCGATGAAATCGAATCGTACAAAGCGATTTGGAAGATTAAAGCGTGGCTTGAAAGCCCTGGTCTGGCGCTTACTGAGCACAAAACTGAAGCTATGCTGATCAGCAAACGGAGAAAGCCAGGATCAAGAAATGGGAGCACCTAGGAGTGATGATCGACCGAAGTCTAAATTTTAAAGCATACTTGGAGTTTTCTAAATGAGTTTCCCAATTATTAACCCATCTTACAAAAAATGGCAGCAATGTTAAAAAAAGCAGATCGTTTATTACTCAAAAAGTAATGAACCGATCTTGTTGAAATTTTTTATACTTTAGGGGACTACATAAACATCATCTTCAAGAATTTTCAGCCCGTTATGTGCAGTTGTTTTTGCGTAAACAAATAGTGAAAGTAACGTGATATGACAACTTTGGATGCTATTTGCAAAATCACACTTGTACCTAGGGACTTCCAACAGGGCTTATTTTTTTAGGAAATTTCATAGCGAAGAGCTTTCCCGATGCATATGTTATACTAAAAGTTAGCAGCAACGGAGATATTGAAAGAAATATAAAAAGAGTACCTATTTTAATTATAATAAGTTAATTAAAAAGTTATGGGATCAAAGAATTTGTGAGCATACGAAGCGATTCCATTAATGATCTCGCCTATGAGCCAAAATTTCCATAAAAATGCCTCACCCACTAGTCTAAAAGTAAGGATGGCAGTAACAGAAGAGTTCGAAGTGCGACAAAGTCTTAGACAAGGAGATAGACTAACCCCATGCTTTTCAATGTGACTCTAGAATGGGTGATAGGGAAAACGTCAGTACAAGAAATGCATCCATAGCAACGCAGTCTGTACACCTACTTGGATATGCGGATGACGTGAACTTCGTTTCTAATAACGATTGCAGATCGAAGATTAGGATCCCGCACCTTAGAAGATTCATTACTCCCTCGAGATGGTTTAGCGAAGAAACGACATTTTAACATCAGGTTTCAAGTGGGGTCACTATGGCATTACAATGGGCCCATCCATTTGGCCTAAGTGTATGAGCTCAAACTAAAAGCTCAGCCATATCTTACCTAACCTAACCTAGTAAGCAAAGATGCAGGTTTTGCGCATTTGATCACCTAAATGTGGATCTTGTTCCTGGAAAAGCAGAGATAGACTATGGAGTTCTGGAATGTTGTTACGTATAGGCGAGCTAAGGTAATGCTTACGTTAGAAGAGAGATCCTGCATATGAATCGGGGATCCTTAAGATACAGTGTAGCACTTAACGCAGGGCACGGAGGTTTTAGGTATCAACTTATAACAACCAGAATTTTTGAAAATGACTACTACTATAGGCTGTATGGTGGAGGAATTCAAGACGACTACACACATTTTGTATGGCTGCGCAGCCATGGGCAGAAGGACTACCAAGACGGGACTTCATTAGTGGAGGGACACTCCGGAAAAGTAAAGAAGCACTCAAATAATTAACCGCACCTTATGGTACAGACTACATCGTTATTATGCAAAATATGAATGGTGATCAGTCATCAGCGGAATAGAGGGAATAACACCTAGCATAACATGCACGTGCCGCTACTAATTCGGACTGATGGAAGTGCGGTAATAACCTAATAACGGTGGCTACTGGTAACTATCGTATGGCTAAGAGAATAGGCTAATATGATCGGCCTAATCTCTTCCAAGTAAGGTTGGGGTGAAGCTAATAACCTCACCTGGAAAAAAGAATTATTACGGAACGAGCGACATCTGTGTCGTTCAATGTAAAGCCCGGTACCCACTTGTTGGAAATCGGCATTCCGTTTCCCATTTAGCGGGTATTCTCCGCCACATCAAAGGAATGACACTATACGCTTTCTGGAGTTGCTTTGATTTTGTAGTGTGAGATGTGAAGGAGTGTAACTTCAAAGTGGGTCAAGCTCTAGTGTTTTGAAGTGTGGGGTTGCACCACTTTTGCAGTGAACGACACATTTGTTGCGAGATTCCAGGACCAGATCCCGGTTGAAGAGGATTTAAAAAGGAAGAAGAAAATATGAAAAACGCCCGTCAAAAGTGTTCCGATTTGGAACCCGTTGGACAATCTAGATTCTTGCCGCTATTACTTCTTTTCCTTTTCAATAAAACCATACTTTTACCCAAGATGGAATGGCATCCACTAAACTAAACCAAAAATTTATGTATGATATAAAACATAAATCAATTTACCTTAAAATCTGTTAACACATCATGAATCCCAAATTACACAATTAAAGCCGTCACTTTGATTGCACCAAATGAGTAAATTCGTTAAATTCAAGCCCAAAATTTATTATCTAATTACCAATTTAGAAAAGTTTAAATCTTTGCTGGAAATAAATTGAACACAACAAGTGCAACTCATAAACATGTTTACCGCCCCAGCCAACTGCGCAATCGCCCATTGAAATCAATTTGCGTGAGGCTTTTACGTTTTCCGTGATTTGCCATAATCATTCATTTGCCAACTTTTATCGCATCATTGCTGATCTTGAGTTGAAAAACGTTGTTTCAAAAGTGAAAAAAAAAAACAATGTCTATCTCAAGATTTGGAGAACATCTTTTAAAAATCCCATTTCTATGTTTTTTCCACTTCCCAGTGTTTTTATAGTCATTGAAACAGCATTTCCATTCTGACGAATAAATCTTTTTTAAACGTCTTCTAGCACATCCTCTCCGTTTAATATCAGCAAATTTCTCCTGTTTTAAATTTAAATTTTTTTTTTCAATAAGAAAATTTAATTTTAGCACCAAATCTAGCGGCTGTAAAGTTGTCCAGACTTTATGTGGAGATAAATGTTTCCCCAAGTGTCGTTCTAGACCGTGAATGGCGGCGTGCTGGTTCTGAAGGAAAATTTTCCTTGTTTTTTGTTTGTTTGTTTTTCATATGGATTAAAAATTTTCCATTTCAGATGGAAATTCTGATAGCCTTCTGCAGAAGCTCTGCATGTATTGGTGGATAGAGTTATATTTATCATTCTTAAAATTAGCTTATCTCTTTTCTGTGAGGCAAAGCGTGACAATGTTGGGCGTTGTGTCGACTATGATGGTGGCGGCCTCTTGCGTTTGTTGCACACACAATGTTCGTTTCGTTTTCTGTGGCTCTGCCTTCTCCGAGTGTTTATTTTTAAACATTTTCACAGTAAACAAATTATTTTCATCATAAGAAAATTGTTTTTTTCTCGCACATTAATAATTAAATTAATATTTAATACGATATTTAATAAAAGGCGTGTCTGCTTTATAGATGTTTTTAAGTGCTGCAGACATTTTAATATTGGAATAATTTTAATGAACTGAATTAGGTTAAATGTAGATTTATTAAATTATATAATTCAAAATTTTATTGACAATAACGATCAAGATTTCTATATTTAACAAGAAGATTGTGGATTTTTACAGATTCCTTGGCCAAAACTGCGACCAATAAAAAAATTGCCATTGACATTTAATTTTAGCTTTATTTTTTTATAATACATATGTGTCGTATGACGACAGTATAGCAATTTCGTTTGTGTCAGCTCAAAGTTATTTCTGCATTGGTTTTTGACTCAATCATTGAATAAATTGAAGTAATTGTAAATTTATTGCGCTTATATACCTATTCGACTTGACAATCAGGATCCGGTACTGGACTTGGAACCACAAAGACCCCGTTGCAAAGATCTTTTCGAGCAGGTTCTTCTTCACTTGTACGAGCGGTTGTGTCATCGATATATAAACCCTTTCCTGCCCATTGCACTTTCTTACCCGCAACTGCAGGTTAGCCCACATTCCCTCTGCGAACAAGCCCAGGTTTCACGTACGCTACAAACTACGTATTCGTTTCGAATTCGGTTGAACTTGTTCAAGCGGTTTGGCCTAAAAATCTGAGGAATAGTGGTTGAGGGACAATAGGCCAATTCTCGATATTTTCCATCGCCTGTCTCTGAGTCAGATGAACATTGCAAGGTAGTAGAGAGAGCAGTCAGTACTAAACAACGTTATACTACGATAATTGTTACTACCTGTTTGTGTGGCACAACAATCAATTTTTACAAAATCACGTTCCATAATTTATTTTTTTCGCAACTGTGGTCTCCATATTCCCCAGATTTCTATTTCTATTTCTTGTTGAGGGGTGCCTTTACCGGCACTGCGACCTATTTATTTGGTCTATTGTGCCATCCCCGTCTTTAAAAATCATCAAGGTTAAGGCTTCTAATATAGCCTAAAACTGAACCGACAGCTACAATCGGCCACCAGACCTATTTTGTTTGACCCAGACTTAAATCCGATGAATTTTTCCGTATGCTCTAGCCCAAGGGTGGGCAATCTTTTTTTAAATGGGCCTGAATAAATTGTCCATTTTTTTGCGGGCCGTAATAATCAACAGACACATAAATGCCTCGGTTTTAAAATAATGCCCCACTGGTGTATCAAGGTAAATGAGGCGAAACGAAATTCCAAATACGAGCTGGAGACCCGATTAAAATTAATTGATTGGTTAATTTCATTACTAGCATCTAGCACGCACGCGACCGCACCTAGCACGTTAGCGAACAAATAGGCATGCCACAAAAGTACGCATTCTCCCGCCACAGGCATGCACGCTTCCGCCACAGACACGGAAATCCAAAAATTCCGACATGAAAATTTATAAATGCGCCCGCATCAGCATAGATTATTCCATACGCAAGTGTTGTTTTACCAAGCAGTCCCCCAGCTAAGCACTAACCACGTCCAATGCTGCTTGACCTACGCAATCGACCGATACCCATTCTACTGAGTATACTATTGGCACCCTTTATAGTCAGCACGATAATTGCCCATTTCTTCGTTCTGTATAATTTTTTAAAGCCATACAAGCGGTCTCGGGCATGTCGGTGGCGGGAGAGTGCATGGCTGTGGCTATCTGTTTTAAGAAGCGTAAGATGCTTAATTCTACGATATTTTGTTTCTTTCGTTTTAAATTTGAGTTTAGAAAAAGACCCTTTGACAGTCGTCGTGCGTGCCAGCTGCATGTTTGATTTTGGCGTCGATTCAAATTCAGAATAAGATTGCAAGCCAACAGGTGGGAGGCGCTCTGACCCTACTTGCAGGGTATTTTCGCTCAACTTTGCCTCTTATACCTCGATCAACGCAAATGAGCAAATGAGCTTAATGTATGCTTGAAAGCAGCATATCTATAGAACGGTTTTGAAAAAAATCCTCGTCCAACGAATAAGCATGTCCATTTGCTATAAGCCTCTGCTCAAACATGTTCAAAACAACTTTTGGACGTTGGAAATGGCAAATCTCCAATCGATAGCTTCTTCTTCTTCTTTAACGGCTCTACAACCGGGATCCGGTCCTGGCCTCTCGCAACTGTTCTCTCCACCGGTCCCGATTCTGAGCCGATGGCATCCAGTTTGGCATCCCTAAGCTCTGAGCATGCTGGTCAACGCCATCCTTTCAGCATAGGTTGGGTCTCCCTCGCTGTCGCACCCCATAAGTCTTACCGCAGAGAACTTTCCGAGCAGGTTCATCTTCACTCATACGAGCTAGACGCCCTGCGCACCGGAGCCTACCAAGCTTTATTTTCTTTCTATATCGCGATAGCTCTCGTATATCTCGTCATTGTCGAGTCTCCGGAATGATCGATAGCAGAACATTTTATTATTCGGAATCAAAAGTTCGAAAAAAATGTCTTAAATGTCTCCTACTGTATATGAAAATTCTTATCAGCTCAATCGTAAAACAAACGGAAGCTCTAGTGCGCAAATGCATTGTAATTTGTGGTTTGAAATTCGTTTACTGCCAGCAATACTTGCCAAAGCATCTGACCACGATAAGAGTGACAGTGAGACCGTTGAATTGTGATTGAGAATATAAATGAGAGCGTGATTTGGGTTTTTAAACGAACGGAGTGACCTTTTCTTTCCGAATGTACTTTCTTGGTGGGATTTGAGACTTTCACTGCCCGTGGAAAAGACGATTTTGAGTTTCCCAATTGTTTTGGCGCACGCCAAACTATTGGCTTATGTTTCAAGCGTCGTGCTTGTGTGAAGTGTCGTGCTATCTTTAAATCATTAGATGACTACAAAACCGGATAACAATTCAATAAACACTGAACGCTGGATCAAAACCAGGCTGAATTATTCTGGAGAAAAGATTGAGACGTCCATTTGTTTCCTTTCTCATTTCAAAGTAATTTTGAAACATTCTGCGTTTTCGTTCTTGTAAGCACCCAGTTTCCATGGCACTAAATATAAGCCTTGGCATACCCCCAATCGACATTACTTCAACCACCAAGACCAATGGCTTGACCCAGTCCGGCTACTTATTAATTAAACTTGTACACCCTGCATTAATATAAACCTAAAGCAAAAAATAAACTGTCCTTGCGTCCATAGTATATGACCTCTGCTATGAATTCCATCCGTTGACTTAATTAAGAAATAAATTCCTGGTACAATCCATCCAAAACGTCCCAATTAATTCCGCAAATAAAATGGCTAAGCATTTTCCTCACATAAAGTAGGAAATTCACCAGCATAAACTCTGGAATCTCTTACATGTTTTCAGCGCACAAACGCCGCCTTCATGTTAAATTCATTTCGGTTACACGCACGACTTCTGTTTCTCAAAAAATGTTACACTTTTTCCACGCAAAGGTGAATTTATTTCCACTTAAGTAACGACTACCTGGAAACGGGGTCAAATCAGGACACGACTAAGAAGTCAAAACATTTCCAACTTCCTTTTGGATTACAGACAGAATTACGATTTATAGGATTTACCTTTTTTTACCTTTCTTGATAAAGGTGCATTTGTGTATAATTACGATTGCGGCTCATTATTATTTAAAGCTACTTAAGGCGCTCAGTCTGGTCTGTGAAATTACCAGTTTACTGACACAAGAAATTATCGCCTATGTACAGAAAAACACGCAGGAATTAAGCAGCAGTGCAATCTAAAAGTATTCGTCTATGGACGTGGTAAATACAGCGAAGCCATAATGGACTAATTTGATACCTTTTAATGGGAATCGGGTTGGTGTGTTTCACCTGTTTGCCATGATTTGAACCCTGAAACTGATACAAACGCAGCAAAGGTAACTTGATAAACAATATTACAAAGTTGGATTGAATTTCATTTGCCACACCAATGCCCGTCGTCTTCACAACTGGGCAAGAGGTATTTGATTCATAACAATTGCAAATTGCATAAGTACGATTATCTGCCGGAGTCACCTGCTTTTTTCTGCTTTATGCAATCAGCAGACACAAATTAATTAGAGCAATGTCTCATTAAGGCATAATTATTTCCGACAATAGTACGTACTCAATCATTGCTGTCAATTGCGCGCTCTATTTGCCGATCTTGAAGTTGTACGCTATAATTGTGACAACTAGCTGGCGATTGTCGCGAGTACACCTGTGACGCAGGAGCGCTATTTTCACTATAAACGAAAAAAAACAATCTCTTTGTACTAAATTGCCAGTGTAGACGTAGTCATTGTTGACATATGTAGTACGACACAATTCGCTACCTCAACATGGGCATTTCCGAGCAAGTTAGACCTTGGACTTGATACGAAAATACAATTAAAAGCCGTTAATAAAGAGTTTCATTGTTCATTTACATACGGGGGAGGAATAAAAGAAATTTTAATTATATTAAACATTTGCCAAAAGACTTATATTGTTTCAAGTGAGGTGGTCAGAGAACGTTTCTCAAATACGTGTTCGTTCGTTCTGACGATATCACATGATGATGACTTCAAGAGAGCTGACTGCAAGGATGAATACTTGGCAGTTGTCCCAGCCATTTGTTCTCTAAGAACAATTCGTTCGTTTTGTTACACTTGAAAATAAGCTCGCGATAATGCTATTTTAAAAGGTGAAGCTGTGTGCATAATCACATTAGTTCGGTTCATTTGCGAGAGAGAAAATTGTTTCAATTGTTGATTAAGGAATTGGCTATGTGAAAAACTGTGTATGGTGGTTGGTAAGCGAGGAAAATTGAGGCAAATGACATAATGGTTTTTAAAAACGAGTTTCATCATGGTTTGGAAATTGAAGTTTTTAGATGGATACCGGTTTTGTTTTTGGTCAGTGAAAGCAGACATAGATTAATTAGTGAAATAATGAACATCGTAAAAAGCAATTATGAAGAAAACAGCTGCACGAAAGTGGAAATCGCTATTGTATTTTTTTGTAAAGAAAATATCCATCCATCCGCTGTTTAAAAATTTATTTACAAAGACGGCGACTCCAACCATGTGGAATTTCGAAAAACGATCATATAATTCAAGGGATTGTTAGCATTAATTACATTTATGGCAATACAATTGCAACTATTGAAGTTGAAATGATCGTGATCTACTATTTTCCATTAATGTTATAGACAAACTTGATATTTATGCCATTGTATCGATACCAATTTACCTATTATATTAAACGACAGTGAAATGGGCCGGTTAATACCCAGTGCGAAGGTAAATATATATTGGGTATTTATACGGGTGTTTACCCAATGGTCATTTAAATACCCAAAACTGGGGTAGTTTCAGTAGACTGAAGATGTATGCAAGCTGCCAGCAAGCATGTGGGTTGGTTTTTCCTCCAATTTCCATTTTGTGTTTGACGCTTACTACTTAACCTAACTTTGTCAGTGTAGTGGACTTGTTAGTTTGCTGTGGCAACCGATTCTCATTTCAGCCTCTTAACTAAACTTTTATTCACAATTCTTTGGCTTAAGTTGATTGTCGGCAAAGGATTTACGAAAATCTTAGAATCGAGGCTCCAGAAACATCGAGAGCAAACGAGCCGGAAAGAACAAGCGGGATTTAGATCACATCGAGGATGTATTGATCAAATATTCGCACTCCGTCAGCTAATGGAAGAAAGAATTCGTTGCGGCAAACGAACTATCGTCGTTTTCATCGATTTCAAATCCGCTTTCGATTGCGTCGATTGGAACGAACATGTTGTGGAGAGTCTTGGAAACCGAGCACGTATCACTGAAAATCATCCAACTTTTCCAAGTGTCGTACGATCGCTCAACCAGCAGCAGAGGAGTGCCCGATTCAAACGGGTGTCCGATAGGGAGACCTCGCTTCGCCACTTCTCTTCAACCTTGTGATCGCCGCGATTATGCGAGAAGCATTCGATGGACGATTCAGAGTTCGATAAGACGCCAACAACTTCGTAACCGACTTGATGTTCACCGACGATAGCTCGATAGTCTTCGCCGACTGGAACTGGAAAAGATTGAATTTTTTGCATTTCTTTTTGTATCCTTTAAAATTTGCTCCTTAAAAATTGTACAGGACGAAGAAAAAGGACAATTTACTAGGTGCCCATAAAGGGTGCCGATAGCACACTCAGTAGACTGGCTCTAGTTGGATTGCGTAGGTAAAGCATCATTGGACGTAGCTAGTGCTTAGTTGGGGGACTGCTTGGTAAAACAACACTCGCGTTTGGAATGGTCTATGCCGATGCGGATGCAATTATGAATGTTCATGCCTGTAGTACTTACATTTCATATAGATATAGCAAAAACGCTATCGTATAGTAACAATAAATCACCATGAAATGTGTGTAGGCAGATGTACGGCAGAAAATGGATAAATGAATAATTTAAAGGTGGTTGTTTATGTATCACTGCATAAAACTTTACCCGAAATATTTGAGTTCATAAATGATAATCTCCAGTTCAACGAAATACCCGTCGAAATTTCAACGGAGTCCCCATTATTCAGAAACAGTGCGTCCGATCTTTGTGGATGAAGGAGCTGATGAGAGATACCATCCCCTTCTCCCTTCATCCACAAATTTAATGAGGAACGTTCCTTGGAGCACGATTCGAATTTTGAACCGACAACATCCGTTCTGACATACTAGAGGCCAAGATAGAGTTTGAAACCCTTTTGTTATGAATATCGAGAGCTTGGAAGAATGAAAATCTAACAGATCCGCACATCTTGAATCTATATCCCCGGCGGCTCAAACTCCAGTTTGAAAAGCTGGCTGTGACTTAAGAACACCGTCTTTCTAAGGCCTGAGTCAATCAGACACAGGTTTTTTGTCCTAAGGTGGCATCTGTAGCAAAATGCTCCGAAGTTTGTATACCTCCGGAGTCATAAATTGTTCTACCATTACTATTCAGACAGTCTAGCCGTTACTCTCTAAAAACGAATCAGTAAAAGCACAAACAAATTGGCGCGGCGGCGACGTTGATATTCAAAATACACGGGCCACCATATGTGTTAACACAATTGGCAGGCGGTGTGGAGATATTAAATGTCACCTGCGCCGCGCCAATCTGTTTGTGTCTTTAAGTTGGAGTTTTGCTATGCTTGGGTCGGGTCGTCACCTAGCGGACGATGCGCGTCACAGCCTTTGTCGGCTGGTTAGCGGGATTCTCTTGTTTCAGAACACTTCGTCGGAGCTATCCTCTGCTAACCCCGACTGTTGTGGCTCAGCCGGCTGTTATAAAAATTAACTCATGCAAGGTCCACAGGCTCCTCCTCTTGCATCCCTCAGACTACCCTTTACCCTTACATATCTTTTCTCGAGTTAAGCTTACTACCAGACATTGCACTATGAAGTAAGCAACATTATGGACTCGTAGTATAAAGGGTGACACTTAAACTCTCCCACATAAAAAACAAAATATTGGGAGCATGTCGAGTTGGTGCTGGGATGATTTTGCGGTAGGGGAGACTGGGGCTAAATGTTAAATTGTAAAAACCTTCGATCTACAATATCTTCCAAACGGTAACTGTTCTATTGCTAAAATTTGAACACTAGAGGGCTCTCGATACAAGACACATTTGTCAATGGTTATGTAGCAATCGTCAGAGCACCGACGTGTACTTAACCTAAAGTGTGTTTTGGCAACGTCGTCGTAAACTTTTTCACTGCCGTAAGTTTCAACTGTTGATCACTGTTTTGGACATATTGACATCAAAGTAAGTATTTTATCTAATTTGACTACACTGAACACGAATTCGAAACTGTATTTTGTATAAGTATTTGTTTTAATTGTTTGTGAGGTGTCGAAGCCAAAAACATACCGTGGGGCTAAATGTTAAAAAATTTGTGGGGCTAAATGTTAAATTTATCTTTTGACTTTTCTGGTATGTTTCGATTGGATTGCGTGTTCAAATATCATTTCCGGCTTTAAAGCAACAGGAATTTGGCCGATAAATGAATTTGTTTTCAACGACACCGACTTCATGCCCTCCGAAGTGACCGATCAGCCTGCTCCGGCGCGCGTCTGGTGTCGATCCTGGCGAAGGAACTTCAGCTGCAACTTCGAGGGACAAGCCGGGACGGCCTGAAGAAGAGGTATCGAACAACGAGGCAGAGGAAGCATCTGGTCTTCCGAGGGGCTCGACAATTTCAATTAATTCAAGCGATGTAGAAGACATCGTTTTGGAAAAGACTCTTGAGTCGATGCGACCCTATCCGAAGGCTGCACCGCGCGCACCCATTCGTCGTGGAAGAAAACGACGTACATCGGCTATTCTGACTGATCCGCAGATAATGGAAGAGTTGTCAAAAGAACAGAAGGCGGCTCAGCAAAGAAAACACCAGAAACAAACAGAAACGGCTCCGAAAAAACGAGCTCGGCATCAAAAAACTAAGACGAGCTGATGATTTTTTACTTTTCTTTTTGTATTACTGATTTTTTTCAATAAACACGGTCGCTTTTCTACACTAAATGTATCGTTCGTAAATCCTTAAACTTTCTTACTTCTCAAGACAGTTTAAAAAGCAGTTGTATTCAGCTAGAAAAAGGATTTAACATTTAGCCCCAGCCATTTAACATTTTACCTCACCATGGGGCTAAATGTTAAAAGAATTGAAGTTTGGAAAAAAGCAAGAAACATGCATTATTCGTGAAATACTCACGGGCTGGGTCATAGAAAGTTGTTGAGGACCGATTTCCCTACAACATAGAGGTGTTTATGTATATGGGCGATTCTCCGGAACCTTTAACCTGATATAACCTGATGTCAAAGTTGTAACCCGAATGGTAAGTCTAATTACTCCGAATTGTCTCATTTTATCATAAATGTTTTAAACGCACTTATTGTTCAGTGTCTGAACAATAAGTGCGTTTAAAACATTTATGATAAAATGAGACAATTCGGAGTAATTAGACTTACCATTCGGGTTACAACTTTGACATCAGGTTATATCAGGTTAAAAGTTCCGGAGAATCGCCCATATGTGTTTTGATTTTTAGTGTCTCAAAAAAAATTTTCTACAAAAATTTAAGATTTAGCCCCAGTCTCCCCTACTATTCTTCAAGACAAATTATGTGCTTTTAAATACATCCAATGAAATCAAGTACAGATTAACGTATTTACCATAGTTCGAAAACGCACACTAGCAGGAGCACACGATCGACTCAAAACGCGTGCGTGAGTAATTGACAATTGTTCTAAAATCAATCCCACGACATCTCACCAAAGGGGAGGGGTTCAAAAACTCCCCAAACTCGGCTCACGTAATTAATGGATGACCTCTTACTCAAAAATGAGAAGTCCAAAAAACTCCGAAAATTTGATTTTTTCTTAGTTTCCACCAGAAGAACACATATAAAAAAAGTTATAACAATCGGAGGTGATGAGGTCCAAACCAAGGTTGATTTTATGTGGCATGACCCAGGTGTTGTTCAGGAAGGTTGCAGTATTCCTGGAAATATTTCCCAACATCAAAAGTAAACTAACAACTTACATGAATACTAATAATATTAAATATTTTTTTTATAAACCTCGTTTTTCTGCGAAGCAGAAGAGGCAATCATTAAGGTCAAAGGTGTGATTGCTCCACGACACGAAAAAGCGCGCTAACTGATTGCATGAAATGACAACATACTTTGTTGCACCAGGTGCCATGGGAAAGTTTATCTAACGTAATCCGAGAAAATAATACGATTTTTATCTTGAGAAAATATTTTACACTTATCGACAGCAAAAAGTTTTGCTGACGGATGACTGATGAAAGATTTTATGATTATGACTGTTTAATGACTTTACTTTACAGCAACTGATAGACTCTGAAGAAACTAAGTATCAGCTGTTCTAGTTTCATTATATTTTTTTAGATTATTTTCAGTGGATTTCATTAGGTCATGGTCCTCAAAAGAAAGTATGTTTTTGTCGCATTCTCTAATCACACATTTCCAGATATTTATGCCAAAAGTTGAATACCCCATGGTGTGATCTACGAGAGTCAAGTGTCATCCCTGATAAATATTTTCATTTAAATTTAGACTTGTTTGTTTTAGAAGTGGGCACGCGCTCTCTTATAATTTATTCTTTAAGTAATTCTGTAATTACAGTTTAGTTACCCAATTTCGCTTTAAATTACTAGTTACGATTACATTATTGAGATTAGTTTGTGGTATCATATCATGCATAATTCACGTGACTTGCCACTTGGAATTGTTTACCTAATCGCTGTTCTTATCTACATAATATCGGTGGTATTGTAACTTACCCTCGAATTATGAATAAAAAGTGATTATGTCAAGAATGTGGCAATTGAAACAGCAAATCGCTGTTTCTAGTTAAAAAAATAGATTGGAAATATGGAACTGAAGGTAATTTATTTTTTGATAGGGTTGCGTTTCTTATAATAAGTTCTCTGTGATGATGTTTTATCCTGTAGCATGAAAGAAGAGAAAGATTAATGGAATTTCTTGAGGCTACAGTACAACTGTCTCAGGCATTCGGAAGTAATTTATTTGTGGTACGAGCAAATTGAAAAGGAAGGAAACAATTATAGTTTCAATCAATCAACTTAGGAGAAGTAGTCAAGGGTGGCGGGATTGAACTTGTGAAAGAAAGAACTCCTAAACGCTTTTACATTATAAAACTTTTCCAAACTTGTTAAAATTTTGCCCTTTCAAACTTTTACAATTTTTATTAAACATGACAGTCGTTTATCAAATATATCCAGGAGGCACAATTTTGACTGACTGTGGGCTCTTTGAATAATACAGGAAAATTTTAACTGAGACCGTTTTGTTGAGAAATGAAACTCAATACGAATTAATTTAAAAAATAAATCGACCGGCTAATTTTTTGATATTCAAGGTATACCCAAGTAAAGAAAGTAGATACGACTGGATTTGAGAGCAATAATTATAACTGGTGCTATAGAAACGGGCAGGGGTTATAAATGAAGCTTATTCTGAGAGTCGAATCACTCACATGACATTTACATGACTGTTGCATCACGGCTAAAAACTTCCACTTAAAGGCAGTTAACTAACATCACTCCACTCTGGGAATGTCCAAGAAACTAACGGCTGGAAATTTTAAACGAGAGATGTCTCTTGATTAACCTGCTACTTCTGGATAGTTCTTTCAAAGGTACAGGTATTCCATGCTATTTCCAGAATTGGCTGAAGCGCATCTGGTATGAGGCTTGAGTGGGCTTTCAACAATTCTGGCGGGATGCCACCTTTCCCAGCTGCTTTACCATTGGCCCTCGAATGAATTGCGGTTACTATTTCCGTCTTGGATGGGGCCCGAGTGGCGATTCTTATTGGCTCCTGAGGTTCCTGTGTAAGTGAACCATTCAGGGCGGCGAAGAAATAATCTCTCCATCTTTGGAGTTGCTCCTGGTCGCTGCACAGCAGCCTTCCATCCGCACTCTTAACAACATGCTTTTTAGTAGAGTGCTTTCCCGCGAGCTGTTTAGTGATTTGGTACAGCACCTTACTGTTGCCTGTGTTTGCCGAGTTTTCCGAGCTCATTTATCACGCCGGACACTTCTCTTTACCTCCCGGTGTAATTGGTAGTATTCCCATTCTAGTTGGTGACGTCTTTCCTGGTCACTTGTAGAGTTTACGTTATTTTTGAGGGCCCTTCTGCGTTCATTTTTTTGCCTGGTTGTGTCCGAGATCCAGTGGTGCTGGTTTCTTTGGACATAACCGATGCTCGTTTCCGCAGCCGTCAATATAGCGCCCTTTGTCGTACTCCACAGCTCTTCAATATTTCTGTCGTCAGAAACGATTTGCTGGTTTAATATTTGTTGCAGGTTTCCAGCAAATTCTCGCTTTTTAACAGTCTCCCGCAAAAGGTCTACGTTAAACCGTTTACGGGTTCTAGCATCGTGTTGCACGTTTTTGATTGCGGCGTTTTTAGGCGAATAGTTGCTACAACCAAATGGTGCTCGCTCCCATTGCCTGCTCCCCTGAAACTCCTGACATCCTCAAGAATAGTTCTCCATCTGCGGCTGGCGGCCACGTGATCTATCTGATTTCTCGTTCTACCATCGGACGATACCCAGGGCTCTTTGTGTATCTTCTTGTGACAAAAGTAAGTTCCACTTACCATGAGTTTGTGGGAACTACAAAAGTCAACGAAAAGCTCTCCATGGTTATTGATAACTTGGCTTAGGCCTTGATTTCCAATTGTTTGTTCAAGGCCGGTGTTGTCACGGCCGATCTGAGCGTTTAAATCACCCATTAAAACAATGATGTCTCCCATTGGAATAGAGCGAAAAACCTCAGCAATACACCCTGTATAAAAACCAATGTACTCTCCAGTATCGAGTGCATCAAAAATTAATTCAATCCCCAAAAATCTCTCAATTTGAACAACGTCAAGGTCTCTTAGCACTCTATGTGACTTTGATTTGCGCCTATAAATCAATGCGAAGATCTTTTCCCTCATTTGCATGCAAAACAATTGCATTTATTCTCACGCTTTCAATGCATTTCGTTTTATTTTCAAGTTTTTTGCAGCTTCCTTAAGTTTAACAACTCGTATGACTAGATTATCTGACTAGGTTCTTACAATTCCAGTAAGTTTTTGCTATAAAAAAAACTTGTTAGCTGTTTTTTGTCATTTGGTTAATCATCGTCATATCATTTCGATTATGGTTGATTGTCGTCATGTCATATACTTAAGTGGCGTTATAATTTACATAGAAGTCAAGTTTGTTTACGTAATCGTAAGTATTAATTATGGAGGCCTCTATTATTATTAATTGTTAAATTATCTTTTTTTATTATTGTGGAAATTAAGGCCAGACAGACGAGTATAGTTCGCTATTATACTTGGTAATAACAAGTGAACTGTAAAAAAGGTGCAGCACTAGCCGTGTTTTTTTAATGAACTATGTAGGTCTTCTCCATACAAATCTCAAAACCCAGGTTTTGTCGGGGTTTCTACCGAGGTTTTGGGAAATTTCTTAATTCGCATATTGCTTACTTTCGGGGGTTGGCATGCTGCATACTTTACTTTCGCGGGTTGGCATGCTGCATACTTTCGGGTGTCGGAAAGACGTAATTTAAAAATAAAAACAACAGGAAAGTGATGAGAGCAAATTTATAACAAATAATTGATTTTTTAGAAACATATTTATTATTTTCTAGCGAGGATTTCGTGTAACAGTGCAAAAAATAACACCTAACTTCCGTTTAATTTCGTCTTTCATCGGCATCGAAATAGGCGCTACATGAAATTTCCCTTGTCGTTTTTTTAATGAACTCAAAGCTCTCAAAACCCAGTTCATTAAAAAAACACGGCTACTGTTTGTGCATTACCATCTAAAACGCGACTACTTTACTTATACTCTATATTTAATATTTAATAATAATTAAACAATTCCATTTGAGATTATAATTAGCTTACGGCAAATAAAGTAATAAATCATATATTTAATTAAAAAAGTAATGATGCACCAACGCAAATCACGGGATTCCTGGGTGTACGTGAATTGATTATTTTTTCAGAGTGAAGTGATCAATGAAATTCATGATTATAATGAATATATGAGTATATCATCTACTCACGCACCCTCCAGACCCCTAACCTATCCTTCTCCTCTATCCTTCAAATCAAGCTTACTACTAGACACTGACCATGACTTGAACGACATGACAGACATGTAGTACAAAGGGTGATTCCTAAGCTTGTATTTACCACATAAAAAAAAAAAAAAAAAAAAAAAATTGGAAGTCGAATATGTTATAAACAATGAAAATATTTTACAAAAGTCCGGCATTGTCAAACTTTCCAAATTAAATTGAAACATATTGCAAACCTGCACATATGAACTGAGAGAAGGTGAAAGCGAAGAGAATAGGATAAAAAGGTATTATCGAGATAGATTAATTAGACAAAAAATAATTAAATAATGCGCTGCTTGCAATCGGCAAATGTTTAAAATAGAATTTCATGTCTCATTAAGCAGATTTATTTTACTTTATTTTAGATTTATAAGTTTCTATGTAGTCGGTGTGTATTTTCAAAATAGGTCGTGCGTTTGTCTTTTCAAGACACACCAAGGTCATAACAGTTGTTCACAATGCTCTACTTTATATCAATCTATATTTTTTCAAGCTTATGTGTGAGATCAGTGACCTATGGGATATGGCCTTCATTTCTGGTAACTAGTAAGAATTTGCAAGAATTTGAAAATACCAATTGTGAAAAGCCGCGTAGACAGTGGGAATGAGTAGATTGGTCTGGTACTGCTGGAATAAAGCCATAAACTCTCTGACAAACGTTCTTTTCCTAAGCCAGATCGAGCGGGACAGGACATTCACAAAGAAAATGTGTGGAAGCCTCGTCGCCTTCCATGCAGAGTCAGCATTTGGTCTCTTGAGGCAGTCCTAGGTTGTGGACAGTGGGTCGCTTTGTTTAAAGTTATAGTACCCCTTAATGCAAAGGGTCTTATAAGATCTTCAGTCTGTGTAAGACCTGGGACTGACTCCCAATAGACTAAATTCAGTCCGTTAATGCACTCCGGAGGGTTCTGGGACCTGGACTAACGAATAAGACCCCTCTCTCGCGAGGCTGTTTGCAGCCTCATTGCCCTCGAAGCTCCAGATCCAGCAGCGCGAGACCTTATTTCTTCGAGCTGGGGGCTATGTAGAGGAAGGGAGAGCTCCAGCTTGCACGTAATATAAAGGTCTAGCAGCCTTTCCATCGTTTTCAAAAGAAAAGAGGTTAAGCTGATAGGTTTGTACAGTTTAGGCAGCTCCAGGGGTTTGTTGCCCTGTTTGGGGATAAAAACCATCACGACTTTCTTCCAGATGGTTGGAATGTATCCCCAGTTGAAGCTGGCTCTACCCCTATTTGTAATATCTATGTTATTCATAACAAGAAATTCTAGGAGGCACTCATCCCTTTCGTTTCCATCGGTACTCTCCCAAATGAAGTGGTGAGCATTTGTATCGCAGCCGACGAATTGCCGGTTCGTCTTGCGACAGAACCCAATCAGTTTTTGAACATCTTGAAATCCGTTGGCGGTGGGAACTGCAACCGAGATTGCCGCTAGATCTCTAGAAATAAAGTTGGTGATAGAGTGAGTGACACAATTGTCAATTAAAAGGGCAGCGCGAGGCACCCCTTATCTCTGATCATATACTAGCTTACGTGAGCCGGTGGTAAGTGCTCTGAGTTTGCCATAAGGCTTCTGAAAAGAGTAAGATGCCTTTCCACGTAAGTCTTGCACACGGTAAAGAATGCCCCTTTCGCATGGTGCAAGTTAACTTGGAGGGCGTTTATGGCGCTCATTTTTTCTCCAAGAGCTTTTGACAAGCAAGGGCGGTCTTCTTGGTTTGTCTAGGACTCTTTGTCCTACCACCTTTGCCCTTGGGGGAGCGCTGATTTGCCCCGTGCTCCGACTCCAGGGACGGTAAGAGTGTTCTTTCCCTCTTGCTCTTAATGAAGGAGACGTTACTCCTCACCTCACCCATTCTGCTGCGTCATGGTTTGAGCAGACTAACAGCAGCCAGCCCCTTCTTTGGAAGCTCCCCTCGAAAGATGGCTTGACTACGCCGCCTGCTTTTTCGATAAAGACATCAATGATCGCCTTCTGCAGCTGTGCCATTTGTTGACAGCATGTTAGTCGAGATGAGGCCAAGCTTAACACTGCTTACCACCTTGCTAAAGGTTGGTCCTCTTCTGTTCTAGAGTTTCCTCCTCTGAGCGAACCCTCTTCAGCACATTTTTTTTGAGGGCTTTATTAAAGCTTTTTCCAGGGGCAAATCCCTGGATAGCACTTTTGCCAGTGCTTCTAGAAAGAATATTCTCTGGCGGTTCGGAAGTTTCTCACAAAACCAGGTTTGTCAAGCACCATCTTTTTCAAGCTTCGGGCAACGGTTGTAGCTCCGGAAATAGCCAAACACAAACTGACCGAATCTGCGCTGCAGACAGATTTAGGACGCCAGGCATAAAGAGTTCGGATATTAAAGACCAATCACCCCCTTGGCCATGCGTCTATCAGTATATCTTTTTTCACCTTAGATTAGGGTGGTTCTCTCTCTTGGCGATGATCCAACCAGGAGTTTGTTTCCCGTCGCCGTACGAGAAAGGTGTAGTCGCATTTCCAGCAGTGTAGCACAGTTCCGACACAAAGCCCAAAGCAGCGTGTAAGTCCCCCTGTGTACCTGTTGGGTTGCGATGCTGGAGTGAAAGTAATTCACAACCCGTAATCTACTTGCGCTTTGCGAATCTAAACCCCGCTCGTTTTGACTTTTGCATTTCACAAAATAAGAATCCAAACTGATCTGATTTGGCGGAATGAAACACTTTGAGCATTTTACATTTATTTAAATCGAGTAAGAAGCTTACTCTCCGCAATTGCGTTGTTCGGATTATTGCTTATTGTAATTACCCACACATCCCTTAACATCATAACAAAATTTTCTAGTAATGATCGCCGATGAGCAAACAAACATCTTAAGTTAAATGGAAATAAATGCGAGCTTAATATGGGGAAAAGTACGAAATTACAAAATAATGTTGTTTCCTATTGAAAAGGGCTTTTAAAAACTCTGTGTCAAGAATTTTAGATTTTACCGCCACTCAAGTAAACAAGAGGTTACTCGAGGGCAAAGGATTAATATTAATAATTGCGATGAAATGTTGGATTAAAAATAAAAATATAAGATCCGGATCGTTTTTGCGCTTGCGTGTGTGTCGTATTTGGGGCTTGAACATCTTTAAAAATCTTTAAATTGAACTTGAAGATCTTTAAATAGAAACAAACAAAACGCCTTCACATATACCACATTAAAGCCTTCTGGTTATATGCCCCACTTTTGAAAATCGGCCTTCAATGCGGCAAGAGAAGAATCTTTAATGTTGTTTAAACCACTGTGCAAAACCCCCCAGAATAAAAATGTAACCTCGGGATACAGCCGCAACTGTTCTCCAGATTGTGACCTCTTTTAATTAAGTAAACATCCAAAAAATTAATTAAGTACATCTCAAAAAAACCCAAATCACACCACCAGCAGCCTAGTAACGTGATGAAATAACGAGTTTCATATTCATAACGAAATCAAAATGCAAATTTATATGTATAAAAAAATGTTAAAATTTTAATGGAAAACAAATGGCAGAGTGCACTAAACACGACTTGGAAAAAAAAGAGATTATCGTTCACCACCTTGACCTGAGTCAGCACAACACCTCATGTGGTTCGAGTAGCATGTGGGCAATAATCGTAGGATAAAGAGATCAAAAATGTTATTGAGTGGATTTTTACTAATTAGTTTATAAATAATAAAGTGTACAGAGATAGATGATTGGGATCTCCTCGTAATAATCGGTCTTCTTGAACGTGTTTAAGCTCGTGACTTTGTGAATCAGTGGCAGAAAATTGATGGGGGGACCAAGTGTTAGCCATTATCGGGGCATGCACAGTCCCGATGGGTATGATCTCATGAAGAATCAAGCCACATACACATCTGATATAATATAGAGGTGCTTGCACCCGAACTTAAAACACGATAGATTAAAGTCAATGACTAGTAAGTGCATCGTTAGACATGCGACTAGTGTGCACTCTCACCAGTTTTCTGTATAGTCGACACAAAAAAGGGGGCAACAACACTAAATCGAGCACGTTCGGAAGTAAAAATAGCCCACATTAGAAAAAATAGAAATAGTTCCGAGTTGTGCAACAACATGAATCGATTTTTATGTCTGTATTTTTAAATTGAGAGGGTTATTAATAGTACAAAAAAAAAAAAAAATTTAAGGATTATAGCTCACCTGTCTTCCATGCGAGGTCGCCTCCCAAGCACCGCGTAGGCTGCACTTTGGGTTTTAGTTGCTTCCCAGCTTTGATGATCCTCGGCAGCAATATCCATTAACTTTTGCTTGCTAGCCTTTTGTCGGCTGCTAAGAGTGGCCTGAAGTCGTCCTAGAAGTCCGCGGCTCCATACGTCTACAGCTTGTAAATACAAAAGGAAAATAAATATTACAATTCCGCAAAAGATGACTTCTGGTCGGAGCAGGTATAGGCGGAATATCTTCCAAATGTACGCTAGCGGCGAGTTGATGGATGATACACCAACAGCAAATTTCGATAGCAGCTTCATATGGGAGACGTAGGTTTGATACAGGACCTTGTCCTCAAGCTCGTCATCCATAATTGCAGGCCCCCTGCCACTAATTTTGAATGGGTTTTTATAACAAATCACTTCGTTAACTATAAACGAATCGATCCACTAAGATCGTCTTCTTTTATTTTTCTAAATAAACCAACAGACACTGCGCGGCTTCGAGAGCACCTTGAACACGATTTACTATTCTAGATAACCTTAAAATCCGGATGACATGATCCCGTTATTATTGTAGCGAACTGCACCGACTGATTGCCAATTATTTTTCGCCGAACTTGCAATCAAACTCTTTTTATAATTTCTATTTTATATGTTTAATGCCGAAAATATTAAAGATGTGCAAGCTGCCCAGATGTTGGAGCGGGACTGCTGCCACTGCCGGGCTTCGCTTTCTAAAAGGAATCGCCGCAAATGTTCGCTCTTAAAATTAGTTCGGATTAAAAATATTGCAAATAAACCTGTCGGCCGAAACAGAGCCGAAACTATAAATAAATGAAAACAAACCGCATTGAAACAAAAAATCAAATAAAATAAAATCCACACAATCGTAGCTGAGCTAAAAGAGGATTTGTCAGTGATTGTCTCGGGCCCGAACGTCACAGCCCGCGCTCATATTCTATGAAAAATTGAATGTCACCCCTCTCTCTGGATTGTATTAAAAATGTTTAAGGCACAATTTTTTACTACGCTAAGAATTTTTCCTTGAAAAAAACGTTGAAACAAAAAATTATTTTTAACTTTTAAATTTAAAGCGGTCCCGCTGCCCGACCACTCTGCACCAAATTTTACCGTAAACTGAACGAATCAAGTGGAGAAATGTCACAGGGTAGAATAAAAAAAAAGCTTATTTGAAATGATTTCTACGTAGCTGATAGCTTTGTAAGTGGTAAGGTGTTTCAAGGAATACTGACAGCGAAAATGTTATTTTGTTAAAATTTATAAACTCATCTTAAAATTGGTTAAAAATAACAGTATTTAAATTTTAATTTTTATATTATTGCTGCTAATTTAGTGATAATTTGAGAACATTTTAAACTTACAGTTCTAGACTTTGACGAAAGTATTTTCAATAAAGCTTCAAAAAGCTTTTCGTTAAACTTTGGAAAACTTTGAAACTTTCAAATGTCATTCGTTATGTTGCCAATTTCAAAACCCTAGTTGAGGTTAAAAGTTTTTATTGTTATTTTGAATTTGGGTGAATAAATTTTACACCAATTAACATTTTTGGAGGAAATATAGTTAGAAAAATCGATAGTAACATAAAAGCCTTAAGGGCCTTAAGGCAGAATGTACGCAGACATAATAGTAGAAAAAAACAAAGTGCTAAAAAACGAGCGCGAAGCCAGAGGTGAAACTTCTAGAACGATATATAAATAAATATATGTGTACAATAATGTGATATATAATCTACAATGTGCGTTATCATACCCTCCGGATTATAGCGTGTGATTCACGTTTTCACTAACCAGTCGCGTGGGCGACATTTATTGTATAGAGGAAGAATAGAAGACGATGGAATTTGAGGAAGTATACTCTCAGCGAATTTATTCGGGGAATATTAGTGCTGGCGTGAATTTTTACTTTGAGTAAAAGTGTTTGCTAATAAACCCCATTAGATTTATCTAATGAAATTGTAGCAGGCAAATGTTAGAATCAAACAATAATTGAATTCAGTGAAAACTGCCCAGCAAATGATATCCTAGAAGCACCAGCAAATTCTAAGTTCATAGCAACAATGGTATCTTCAGACACATACACACATTTTTTAAGATCTGGAAAATTGCAGTAGTGCACCTTAAAAGTAAAAGAAGTAACCCTGCTAAACTTTGGTCAATAATTGTGCTTCCGGGCTTCAGAAAGGTGTTTGAAATAGTGATTAATAGATCATTCATTCGAAATTAGTTGAAGGAAAAAAAGACATATTTCCTGGAACTTTATGAAAGGCCAGTGCACTTGGGCATGCCTGTTCAATATTGCGTGAATCAAGGGTTTTCTTCATAATACAGGTTGACGTATCCCAGCTATGCATAATAAAACATTTATAATATTTCAAAGAAATTCGTTGTTAAAAGTGGAAACTTCACATTAACTATGGCTTTCGAGATAAAATATTTTCTGCAATGCGATGCGGTTTTATATTTTACAAATAGCCTGTTTGCAACTGCTTGTTTACAGGGAGGGTCGGATATTGGAGCCTATCCAGATGACGTTCCTGTAACATAACTAAAAAACAATAGCAAACGTTGCAACTAAGATTGGAAATTGAAGATTAATTTTAGGGAATGTAAAAGAAAGCTTTTCGCGATTGGCACAGGAAGAGGGAAAATTTGTGAAATTCGAATAATAAGGGAGACGTATTTGGAAGTGAAATAGCTTAAATTTTCGCATTTCAATAAAGATGCATTGTTTTACTTCTAGCATCCAAGGACCAGAAAGCCTGTGTCGCGCTTCATAGCGGACATATAAGCCTACAGCTTTTTTGTTATGTGGTATAGTCTAAACTCAGGTGTCACGCTTTGTACTACCAGTCCGCCTAGTAGTAAACTTAGCTCGTAGGAAAGAAAGATAAGATAAATTGGGGTGATGAAGGAGATGGCGGTGAACCTTGCGTTTGAGCTCTTGGATGTTGTATGAATTCGGGAATGCAGATTGTGGAAGATTGTTCCACATTCGAGTTGATCTTGTTATAAACGAATTTCTAAACCGGAGTGTGCGCAGATGAGGGCTGTAAACTGTAAGAAAGAGCCGAGCGGGCAAGTCTTGTGTTGCGGGGGAAACGTTGCAGCGGAGACATGAGGTTACTTGTTTCAATGGAGCAGTTATTAGCAGCAGTGATAAAATTCTATTGACGAGCATATGGCGGTATCACCAATAAGTTTGAAGTGATTTTGCATGTCAGCATCGGGTAAGGAAGAATTTGCGGCGAACAGAGATGTAAGATGGTTGGACTTGGGTTTGCTTTCTGTTAGCACCTATTTATTGTAAATGAATAGAGCCCTTTCTCAACCTGAAATACGTCGAGTTGATTCACTCGGCTCAGCATCTCTACCAGAAACACTGGTGCCATTCGAGTAATTCAGCCGATTTACGTTGTGAACGTTGAAATCGCAATGATAATTTCGTACTCCGGATGATCAAAATTCGGAGATACGAAACTAAAGAGGAAGCTTCATTACTGCTATTAGGACTCCTGTATAGAAATCAGAAGAAAATGACGTACTTAGGAAGTAAAATTTTAAGACCAAGATGGTTAAATTCAGAAGATGTACTATTTTACACCTTCTGGAAGGCTGCCTCTTTTCTAATATAAATGGCGATTCCCCTAGGACGGGAAAGATTGTGCACTAATGTGTTTCCAGAGACCTGGAAATAGTCTAAATCGTAATTAGGTAATATTTGGGTTTCACTTAGTGCCAAGTTTGGGGGAGAATATACAAAGAGATGTCACATCACAGAATACAGATTCGTTTGCAGCCCTCGGATGTTGGAGAAGTCGATACAAAAATGTTTGTATTGTGGCTAAGTTTGGGCAAGGCCGCAAACCTCTGTCGTAACCAGCACGGCCATTGCGCTTTTGCTGGAGTGTTATGCCTTCTAAAGACGCTGGTGGCAACGAGAACGGGATGTGTGAACGGGGGGAGTTGAGGGAGGTTAAGGCAGTCTGCTATAAGACCTTGGTGAGATCAATATTGGCCTGTGGCTCAACATACTCCCTACATATGTACATATATGTATGTGAAAGCATCGAGTTTCCGAAAGACTTGCATCAGATTTCAGGTATTCTACTTTTCCTTTATAACCAAAAGATGCCCAGTCATGTTACTAGAGCAGCGGCGCACAACAATTTTCTGTTTCGAACAACAAAGGACATTCCTCTATTACCCAGAAGCCGACCATCACACTGTCGGTAACGAACGCAGATTTATCCTTTCAGAGGTATATCAGTGCTGAAAGTCGAGTCGTCACGACCCGACAAGTAGTTTGAGTCAAAGAAAGTGACGTTTCAGTGGAATTACAACTCTAAGTACAGGGGCCAAAACTCAGCTTAGCATTTCTACTCTAGGCCTCTGTGCTGAAAGCCATAGTTCGACTGAAACGTCACTTTCTTCAACTCAAACGACTTATCACGAAACACGACTTGACTTTCAGCACTTTCCCTGAGAGAAACGCTCCTAGAGGCGGTTTTTGGCTTTTTTGGGGGGTTGTGCAACCCCAAAGAGAAGTTCTAACCCCGCCATCGTGTTCAGTATCCTCGAAACAAGGAGGAGGTGCTCTTGTTCCGGCTCAAAATATTCACATGTTCGACCGACTCACAGACGCTACTAAAATCCTTTGCAGAACTAATTTCACAAGGGTGATATTATTAGGAGCCCTAGTTGCATTTCTTTAATGACTGTTGGGTCTAGATGGCTGATTATAGTAGATTTGTTAACGTCGAGTTCTGTGAGGCGTTTGAACGCTTGTTGGACGGAAGTAGTAGAACCATGTCTAGGTGGAATTCGAATCTACGATATCTGATCTCAAATTACTGACGGTGTTGTACTGACGGTGTTTCAAAAATCAATTGAAGCAAAGGGAGAAGCACGCTGTCACGCTTTTATACACGAGAGCCGCCATCTTACAAAAATTAGCAAATGAGTGATTAGAGAAATAATGAAGAAATGAAAAATAAATATTGTCCAACGAATGATTTAAATCATACAAAATTAAACATTATAAGACGTCATATACTAATGTTTCGCTCTTGAAGCCGAATGCTTTAGATGGGCACTGTTTTGGCACCAATCACTAAAAGTACAAACTAATTTTGCAGCTAAATAATGACGCATTTCCTCCAACTGATGAATACCTTAAATTTCTGTAATAAACAAAATAAACATTCTCGAGGAAAGTCAATAAATTCCATCACAAAAAATTTGTCCCAGCTGTCATCAGAAAAAAAAATATCAAGAAATTCCAATCACACTCTCTATTTCATACAAAGTACTTGAAAACAAAAAAACATTCCCGTAAATTGCTCCTACGTGATGTAAAATACATACCTATATGTCGCAACAGGTGCAAATACAGAAAAGCTTATCATGAGAAATTCGGACGAGATCCTAATTAAACGATTTGACAAAAACAGAAAGAAAAGTACCAAAAGAACACTGAAGATCGCCCGAAGCCCGACGAGTCAGAAGACAGATTCATTGCCAAGATTTGTTTATAAATAACATGGATCGTGAAAAAATAAAACAAAAGGAATCAAAATGGCGTAACCGCGCAAGTGTAGCAGGCCGAGATTGACCTAAGGTTAACAGAATTTAAAGGAATTCTAAAAAAGAAAAAATATCATCTCCCCAGAAAATCCTACCTCCAGAGAACGAGACAGACTTCTTGATGCCGCGCTTCATTATTTTTATTGTTGGTTGTTCGTTGTTGTTTTTTCTTCTTCGCCTTCTAAACACACTGCCTTGACCGCGAATTTGGACGCACTGCGAATTTCGATTTAATTCGATTACCGTTTTTTTTTAATTTATCTCAAATCATTTTCACAACAACAAAGTTCAGAGATATTCTGATAGATGGAACTGTTAGCAACTTCTGGGCTTCCCGCAATTACAGTTAAATCGTGTAAAATAAACAAAAGAGTTTTTTACTCATTTTCCGTGCACTTTTCATGGTTTTTCTTTGCTCGTCCCGTAACGGTCGCGTCGCTACCGAACGTCGCAGCACTCGACCAACGACGGTGTATTTTTCAGCGCGACACTCTCGACAACTAAATCAGGCCGAGAGCTGATGGCGGCGGCGAATTGTTGTGTGTAGTGGAGGACTTAAGAATAAATTATTATTAAATAAAAAAATTCTTCTTTGCCTGATCGGCAAACGGTTCTGTATGTACATGTGTCGTCACATACTCGCAATGTCACATACAGACGTTAGGGGAAGACGCTATCGATTGAACTGATTCGACTTAAGTCTCCGCTATTTATAGATACTACATACGTTCGCTATCAGATCAATGCTGGCGCTGAAGCGTGCTGTTATCGGCGAATTGCATGAAAACGGCTGAATGAATTCGCGACCACACTTCTCAGCCATATGCCAAAGAGGGTTCTACTGTTGTTGCTTGATTCGTTTTTTCGCGAATGGCAGATAAGAAAACCCCCCAAGAACAACAACAAAAAAAGAACAGGCAAAGCGTGCAATCACTGCGCATGAGTGCGGGGCTTGATGAACACGAACAACCTTTGTGCTTTTTTATTTATTTATTTATTTACATTAAATTTATCTTTTTTATTGGCGTTTATTCCGGGGAATTCAGCGTTATATGCTTGATTGTTTACCTTGTCTACCCATTGCAATCTAGAGTATCGAATCGCCATCGAATTGATTTTAATTGCAGACCGAGGCATGGGGAAGAATGCGACTGCAATGCGGTGCTTGAATGAATGACGGAAGCAAGTCAAGAGAATTTCTTTGGAAAGTCGCGATTATGCAATCCTTTTGTGTCAATTATTGTTTAAGGGAGATTGAAGACGACTTTGAGGAAAATGTTTGGTCGCTAAGAATATATTTCTACCACGCCTTGATGTTCTACAAGAGCTCAATCAAGTTTTGGGGAGAGTTCTGCCTTCAACCGCGCTTCGCCGGTTTGTTCTGCTCGGAACATTTCTTTCGACATATAAAAATATCTCTAGCCTCTATTGGAGTGTAAGACCTCTCTACTTTTTCAGTTTGTTTTTTCTTTCATTAAACGAGTGATCGCTTCCAAAAAGTACGGCTCGCGTCTTCGTACTCTTTAACATCCCCTGTACCTCAAATTTGTAACTAGACCACGAAGGCAGGATTGGAGATGAGGGGAGTAAAATCGAACCGTCACCCCCTCGTGGTGCCCCCTGGATATCCAACTAACGACGGTAGTAGGGAGCAGACTCTTAAAAGCCTACCAAGCCAAGATGTAAATGACATCCTGTCGAGGGCTGCGTGGCAGTGGGTAGTGCTGCACTGTCCCGAACGATCTCCTCTGGGCACCGGGCGCACCTAGTTGTATATAGCCTTATCCGGATATAGAGGCTTTTTTAGGAAGGACCTTCCCTTTTCTGGTGCATGAATAGCTAGCTGGATGTAATAAGCAAAATCGCTGAAAATAAGTCGATTCCGAAATTTATTCCAAGTTATAGATTCTGCGTTGCGATTCCGCAATTAATTCCAGGTAATCGAAACTGTGTTGATTCCAGGTAATCGATTCCCCAATTGATTCCAGGTATATTGTGTTAGCCATTTTGCCACTTAGAAGTAATTTACCTAGTTTATAGCTACTCCAAAAATAATTCGAATTATGGATCATCCAAAAAATTTTGCCCTATAAACGAGGTAATTCGAATTATGGTTTAAACCGAAATGTTTTGGCTTAAGCCATAGTTATAAGAATGCATTTGTGGGAATCCACATTGTATTTAATACCCGTTTATACGCTAATTCGAAATTTTGACGTAACTTTGGGTTAAATCGATTTAATTTT
Organism: Thereva unica; assembly: GCA_949987705.1. Lineage (NCBI taxonomy): Eukaryota > Metazoa > Arthropoda > Insecta > Diptera > Therevidae > Thereva > Thereva unica. The sequence goes on from OX465285.1 coordinate 77,003,195, forward strand.
TCTGCTATAAACTAGGTAATTATCGCGGAAAAATAAAGTCAACATCTCACTATGTCAACAGATAGCGTTTCAGGTTTAGGTTAGGCCTATTGTGGACGTACCCCACTAACAGGTGATCAGTCTGCCGGGCAAATGCAAAAAGGACTTTAGTTGAAGAAAATTGATAAACATTCTTCTTCTAACCCAGATCAAGCAGGACATTCACAAATTGTGGAAGTATCGTCGTCTCTTGAGATAGTCCTAGGTTGTGAATGTGATATCGCAGGCCTACTTGGCCAGTCAGATAATACCCTTGACACACTGCAAAAACGAATGAGCATTCTTCCAACTTCATTGGCTTTCAATGATCATTCATTTTAGAAGCGACACACTGCATTTCTCAATGTTCATTGGAACTGTCAAAATAGAAACTTTACACAAACTGCTAAATATATGAACTGAAAGTGATTACATAGTGGTTTATACTTTTAAATTTAATAAAAATTATTAATTGAGGCCCAACAACAGTTATTTACAATGGAACCTATTACTTTTTAAAAAATTCTGAAATCTGAATGACAGTTTGACAGTTAGGTATTTCAGTTGGAAATTCTACTGGAAATTTCATGGAAAGTTGTTCGATAATTTCCCAATTTCACTTCCATCTTCATTGAATGAAGTTATTTTGACTTCATTCGATTGAATGACGAATGAAGCTGTTGAATGAACGTTGGACATGACATACTGGGCGCGAATGATCATTCATAGCCGAATGATACTGCAATGTTCATTCGATGCTGCAGTGTGTCAAGGGTATAACCCACCAACAGCCTTAGGCCCCTCTGTTGGAAACGAATCCACTCGTGGGGTGGATCCTATAATTTGGTTATGTGGTTAAGGGTAAGCGGTCTCCGCCGGTCACCTGCCCCGCGTTGCTCTAGAGCATAGTTTCTCAACGTGGGCGATAACGCCCCCTTGTGGGCGTTTGAGACTTTCAGGGGGGCAGTAGAAGACCCAGAGAAAATTAGGGGGCGTTAAGATGACACAGTAAGGACGTGTGGCAGGTTAAAAAAATATAGTCTAAAGAAGAAGATGTTAAGGAAACAAATTTTACTTGCAGTAACCACAGAGGAGATTCTGGAAGCCGCAAAAAAGGAAGCCATCAATAAGGCCCCCATGGATGGTATACCAAACAAAGCGGCGAATCTAGGAACTACTATAGCGATAGACAGATTCGCTGAAGTCTTTACAGCGTTGTCCTACAGACCGATATGCTTCCTTAGTTGCATAGGCAAACTTTAAGAGCGGGTGTAACAGGACACTCTCTAGCGTCGGACAAGCAAATTCGGCTTCAGAAAGGCAAGGTCGACGACTGTCAGCATCAGAAATATCACTGCTGCGCACTGACAACTTTTCAAGGTAGGGGAATAGATTATCCTTTCACAGCCTGCTTTGAGGTACCTAGCAGTGATGATCGACCGGAGGCTGAATTTCAAAGCGCACTTGGAGCGCACGGTAGACAAAGCGTGTGCGGTTGGTGAAACACTCGCAAGAATGCTGCCTTTGGGGGGGGGGGGTGGTTAGCTTAGCCTAGTGGGGGCAGCTGCGTTAAACAAGACTGCAAACAGTAGGAAATGGAGGGCCACATATAGGTTAAGTGCTCTTCGCGCTTGCTGTGCGTACAGGACAACGTGCGCCGATAAGACGTGCGTGTTGTTCTGGCGAGAGAGGGTTTGGATCTCTATGAAGAGAGTATTGCAGACGGGAGCCAAGAAAGGTACGACGGCAGATTGCGCGCTACGAGTCAGTTAGGGAATGGCAAGGGAAGTGGGGCAAGTCTGTCAAGGATCTTTGGACCCACAGACTTATACCTAAAGTTGAAATATGGGCTAAGAGGGAGAGTGGGGAAGTGAGTTGCGACCTCACGTAGTTCCTGAATGGAAATTCCTCCACCGGTTTTTTCCACCTGGAAAAAACACTGCTGAGTCTGTTTAAGCCACAAATCTTAGTTCTAGGCTTTGCTAAGTGTACAATTGGTCAAATTAGGATCCAACATACGACCTAGGAGCCCCGAAGAAAAAATCGAAGATTCTATGGAAAAGGCGTTTTATTTAAATAAATTAAAATTGAATTAACAAGTTTTTTGTTCCATTTTACCAATTATTATTCAATTTCTTTTGGCTTAGTCAAATTATATAATTATTTTCAAAATAAATTTTCTTCGTTTTTTCTTCAGCCATTCAAAAACTACCTTTTGTTTCCACCCCTACAAATATGCAATTTCTCAAACATCTTTACATTATTCAGTACAATTTTCTTATCTAATTTAATTAAATTATCGGTTAGTGCTCTTTTGACGAAATTTTAACTGAATTGTAATAAAATTAATAAAACCTAATCATTTATTTAAAAAAATATATCAATGTCCACAGTAAAATTAGGGATTTTGTTTTTATCTTATCTCATTCTAGTCTGAAAAGATTGTTTACGTTTTAAGATCAATGTCCAATCGTGGCAGTTTAAAAACGAGAAATTCACAGCCATTACTGTTTTTAATTAAATATTTATGTTTTATTTCTTGGAATATTGTTTATTAGTGAAAAATATAATAAAATTTAAGTTAAAAAACACAAAATTATTAAAATTTCCCCAAACAAAGACGTTAAAGTACCAGATTGCACAACATGGCGAGGAATGAAAACCCTAGTCGGAACAAAAATTCCTGTTTTTATGCGTTGCTCTGCATTGCCATGCGATACAACTTGAATCTTTTCCTTTGAATTTTCAAAGATTTTTGACAGTTCGATTCGACGCGTTGAGCTGTTCGGAGGCGCTTTCTTGCAGGCCACCACCGAGTGTTTTTTGCGAGTGTGAATTTTTATTTGTTTTTGTGCTGAAAAAAGTGAGATTCAAATTGCAAATCAGGAATTGCATGGAGAAAGAATAGAATCAGTTACAGTGCAAGTGAATAGAGTTGCAAGTGGCTATTATGTAACAGCAAGTGGTTCAGTTGCGCTTTGAAGGAATAAACACAGAACAAGGCGGCCGACACCATGACGGAAAGGAAGTTCACCCGGGGACTCAACAAGCCGGGAATGGCCGCCCAGCTGAGGGAGACCGTGTCGCAAGTGGTGCGGGAGAGTGCTGTTTTGGTATGTCGCTTAATAATATCCGCTCTAGCAAAAAAAAAAATGTTAATCATCTGCGGATGGAGCAGAAATTTCCCACACACGCGATTGGCGTTCGCTTTCGTTTCGGGGCTGCTTTGTTAAGTGATAGAAAAACACACCCAAGCCCCGAAGGGACTGCGATGGCGAGGCCCCATTTTGCTGCTGCTGCTGCAGGCGGCTTGGGGCACCTATAGTATAATAATATCTTGGTGGTCGTCTTTCTAGCTTCTTTGCTGCAGAGGAACCTGATCTTAGCAGTGGGCCCCAAGGCGGAGTTCCTTTCGCTGCGTAGACGCTAGCGATGCGAGGAATTCCACCAGAATCTGCATCGATTCTCGCCTGAATTCCTCCATCCTTCGCCCTCCGCCCTTCGGGGGATTCACGTGGGAACGGCGGCAAACAAGCAGCCACATCGGGCTCCTTCTGGACACACACAGTAGCTTGCGCAAACCTGGCTGTGTGTCGTCAGTTGGATCCAGTCCAAGAATTTTCATTTTGTTTTACTTCTCCATTTTTTTTATCTCGCTAATAGTTTGCAGCTTTAACTCGGAGCCCCGAGATGGGGGGACTCCAATGGAGATCGTTCTGTGGGGGTGTATTTCTTGTTGTTGTTGTTGTCGTTGTTATTTTCGAGGATAAACAAAGCTTTTCCCAACTCGGGGAAAATAGACGCCCACACAGAGTTGAGTGGTGGTGATATGGATCCACTTTTGTGGCAGGTGCAACCCCCTCCGCTGCAGCAAGGGCTAGATTATATAACAAAGTGGATGTCGGCGGTGGATGTGGGTACATTTTTGGGGGTTCATTTCGGGATATGCGGAGGCGCTCTAGAGGTGTGCATGACCTTTTGTACTTGGGGATTGTGAAGTTTTTTTGCGGCTTTTCAAATTGCCCAAGGGGTTAGACACCTCCGAATATCTCTCGGTTTCGGGATTAATTAATTTTTGCCATGACCCAAGGTAAAAAGGTGAATGGAAGTAGGTTTTGTGTTACTTATGCACGAGCACACTACTCGGGAGCAAAGTTCTGGAATTAATGTGGATTTGCGCTTGTGAGATGTGGTGATGCTCTGGCAAAAGTTTTTCCATGTAATGCACAAGAGTTTTTAATTAAATTTATCAGGAAAATTGTTAGTTTCATCTAATAGAGCTTGATTGTGAAGCTAAAAGTGTGGTGATAAACCTCTTACTACAATTTATTATGAATTTTCGGTCCTTCGTCTTAAATGGCGCTACAATCCTTGTGTAATTCTAGCCTCTTGAAGTGTCTTATCTACGTGATGCCAATCTCTCCAGTTTCCAAAGTTTCCGTATATCTTATAGCATGTCATCCATGAACCTAGTTTTTGGTTGTTCTTAGTTATTTTTATTGTTATTGAAAAAAAAAAGTTTTACACCAATTTATTATGAAGGATAGCCCTTATCCAGGCCCCGAATCCATCGCTGCTAATAGCTTGTTCGGAAATGAAAATGCGGAACCTACTATTGAGGAACGAACCAGTTAGGAGGAGTGCCACGAGAGTATTACGACCCACAATGCGGAGTTTATAATACTTTATTCAGAAAAATTAATCTCGAGGATCGCGTCTAGGCAAAATGCTATCCCTTCCCAACTGACTCTTTTTTTCTATCGATAGATAAGACTGATAATTCGAACTCCTACTTGCCTCTTCTCTATTCCACTAGCCTTTTCCGCTTGTAGTGGACACACAACCACCAAAACAAGAGCACTCATACACAACACGAATTTCATTGCGCTAATATTCAGCAAGGGTCCTTCCTATAGTTCTATATTCTAATGGTTTTTTCGCGGGTTAGTGTTACTTAGCTCGGCTAGCCGGTGGCGGCTAAACAATCTAGAGGCTACTATGCTACTTTCTGGCGTTCGCATAAAAATTTATGTGTAGGATTTAGTCCTATCTTAAGGCCCCCTTTCACACACAGGTCGACGGCAGGCCGTGGCCCGAAAGTTTTCGCCTTGAAGCCAAGGTTTACCACACACCTCCTCGCCCCCAATTAGATGGGGCCTGCAGTCCAAGAAAACTGACAAAAATATTTATGTAATATGTGGGCATTTGCGTCAATTTGTGGCTAAAGATTTGGGGTGGTGGCACGTAAGTTGTTTTAATCGACCTTTTCATACAAAATGTTTGTAACACATGAATTTTTGTATGAAGAGTTCGACTGAAACAACTTACGTGTTACCACCCCAGAACTTCTATTCAGTCTCAAGCCGTGAATTTACCGCACGAATTCAAGCCGTATCCATTCGAAACTGAAAGCAAGGCGCGAACTAGGCGTTTTCGTTGAGGTCATGAACATTTCTGCACTTGAATTAACAACCTACTGTGCTAAACTCTCGTCTTCGCCTGTGTGTCTATGAATAATCATGACGCCATCTGTATACCACGGCCTGTCAGGCGGATACCTGAAGTCCTTATCGCTCAGTCACACTGAGTATTGTGTGGCCTTCATCGGGCCGTGCCTGCCGACCTGGCCTGCCGGCGTTCTGTAAGTAAATGGAGGTCTTTAGTGGAGAAAAATGTTTCACTTAATTTAACCCAGTTTTCTAGCAATTTTTCACTGCTTCTCGAGGAAAGAAATTACGTGATATTTTCCGAGACCCCCCTCTCCCCACGTAAGATTACGTATGATTCGGCTCGACCCCTCCACCCTAAACGCCTCACGTAATAAATGGACGACTCCTTATCGATAAGATCGCGTAACTGAAAAATGTAACATGATTTCGTTCGGCGATATTATTCTTGTGCGAGTTGAGTGGAGATTACGTATGTTTTGATACCAATATTAAGGCTCCTTTTCTGAAGTTCGCAGAAATTGTGAAGAAGATTTATTTGCTCGCTCGATGTGCCCTTTAGCTTGTGGTGTTCGGGTGGCTCCTTTGAAATGTTGAATCTCGTTGCCATAACAAAATTCTTCGAATTTTCGCGATGTTTTTTTATGTGAAAGACTAGACCAGGGGTGGCCAGCCCGCGGGCCGCATGCGGCCTTTCGCGGAAAATGTTGCGGCCCGCGAGCTTCAGCATGATTTAACAAAGTATTTTTCAAAACAGTTTTCAAAATATGAAAGAGCAAAAAATATTAGCCATAACCGGGTTGATGGATAAAAATCCAAGAATTGATTTGGTTGCGATTTAATTGCTTTTCTCGGTAAGAATTCAATATAAAGACCGCATCCGCAATAAAATTTGAGTGTGATGGAGGTGGCAAAAAAAACAAACATAGCACACTTCTTTCGTTAACATCGAGCTAGTGTGTTATGAGCGCAGAATAGTTTTTTTTATTATATTTCACATAAATCCGTGCAAGTAAACTCAAAAAAAATAAACATGCGGCCCGCGGGATCATAATGATTATGCAAAGTGGCCCGCGATATCATTTGGGTTGGCCACCCATGGACTAGACGCTCACAAGAAAGGCCCTTTATACTGTCGACAATTTAGGCTGCTCGCACACTGCATCAGAATTTGTACGATTTTGTGCGACCGATGAAATAGCATACAATTTCATCGGAATTCGCACAAATTCGTACAAATTCTGATCCAGTGTGCGAGCAGCCCTATTTTCTTCGTATAGAGTGCAATGTCGCGATATTTTTATTCCACCTACTCCCAACCATTACTCTGACATAGGGGCATCGAGAAACAACTCGCTGAAACCACCTGGAACGAGTTGACTCTTCTCAGCCAACCGATGAGATGCGCTTTGGTGGAAGGACATGCGTTAAGGAAAGCTATGACAGGAGTAATCAGGAATGTAAAGAGGGAAGAAGAAAGAAGGAAAGTTATGTAAGTGGGGAAGTGGAAAAGGCGAAGGACCGTGGGGTGCCGGGACTCGAACCCGTGACCTCTGGGATGGTAGCCAGGTGACTTACCCCTAGACTACCTAGACTACTTTCATCTTGATCAAAATTTTACAGCCATCTTGACTTTTTACGCGGTACTAAGTAATATTCTTTCCTTTCCCGCCTTTGAAGCGGGGAATCCCCGGATGAATGAATGAGGCGCAAATCATTTACTCTCGTTCGCCTACATTATACATCGAATAAGTTAACTGAATAACTGGGTTGAGCGATCCATTACCTATAAGGGCTCTATGATACCTCTTAGTCATACTCATTTTCGGAATCACTGCTAGAAGCATCGTGTGCTTTCTGAACGCTATTGACGTAATCACGGATTTTAAATTGGCTATATTGAGCTCTCGTCGGAAGCGATACAGCATTCCTTTCCATACGAAATCCAGAGGCTGTCGGTTCACTATTTCAAGACGCAAAGGCAAATTTGGTACCCCTTTCATCGCTACGGTATACGTGTTTCACCACTAATATCCATCAAGCGTGCCACTAAATGGCCGCGATGCAAGTGGCTTTTAACTATTTTCTTTGTGACCTGAAAGATAGGACGAACTAGTAGTACAAAGAATGATTGCTAAGCCTAACCTTTCTTTTAAAATCCACTAAATTTCATTACGAAATCACTTATACTAGGTGGTATTCTCGTTGGCGAGTGACGTGACTGCGAGGGACGCGGTGGAATGAAACTGTTTATAGCTATTCGCGTATCCAGGAAAATGACACTTCACACGCCTCCTTGCGACTCTCGCCAGAAATCTGTTAGATTGACAATGATAATACGAATTAAGGTCGAAGTGACTGCCTGAAGTGATCTGGTCACGTCACTCGACAATGAGAATAAGGCGGATTATAACTTCTTAGACTGAGGGCCTCATTTGCTATGTAAAGCCATGGCAGAGTTTGTATTGTAGATTCTCGCGCATCGTTTTCTGGTACTTCGGCTGTCTGCTTGTTCCTGTATTAACATTATATTCTCTTTGAAGTCTCTAAAATATTTCTCCCACCCCTCAACAATGCCATCGAAACCATTTTCAGTTATCTCTATTGTCACTGAGAACTAAAAACTAGAAGACTAGAGAAGAAGATTTCCCGATAAAGTTTTGAAGTTCTTAACTACTTGTCTATAGAAACTTCCATTAACAATTGTAGATCCGGCAAGTTATGTTGAAATTGAAATGCAATTTTCATTCCTTTACGTTTGACATCAAAAACTCTCATGGAAATTTGTGAAACATTTCGCAGAGCCCACAAAGCAATGTCATCAAAATTTAATTCTTGTTTATAATTTGCATCCTTTCCTCCCTGGAATCTCTTCTCGAACGATTCATTTATAGAATTGTTAAGTTATGCCACAGCTGTTTCGAAACGAAAATGTGGGGAATTTGCGATTCTGTTTTTAGCCAGAGAGTTTACACGTATTTCGTCAACAGCACTTGGATTAAGTAAAAGTGCTTCTCCGGCAGAATTGAATGTGAGAGAGATTTACTTGGAAGATTTCGAGATGCATCTGGTTCTATAGTTCTAGTAGCACACTTGAGCTAACATTGATATCGTGATTGTGAGCACGAAAATAGCAGTGTTCAATTAGCATGAATCAAGAACTTATAACAAGAGTCCTTGTAGTTGTTCGGTTGGTTCTTGGTAACAATATGAATATGTTGTGAGATAATGAACATATCTCCCGGCAGAAGTTTGTGGGGATTTCAAATGGAGCATTTTTATGCGTGATTTTCTGTTGGAAGATTTGCTACCTTTTTGAAGTTATACAGTACTTCTTTAGGCGCGTTTTGAAAGTGTTATGAGAGTGAATTTTTAACAAACGATATGGGCGAAGGGTAGAGGCTATGGAGGGCAAGCATTTCAACTCCCATTCTTTAGCTATGCGCAGATTGGGTTATTATGGGCATATGAAAACTTCTAGCCGTCGTCTGTTCACGATGTCGATGGGTAAGGGGGTTTTTATCCCGAGGCTTTGAAGCGAAATAAATTTCATATCCGATTCATCAGCTAAAGCCGGCTCTACACGATGGTATAAACACCATCCAACGAAGGATGCTTGATGGTTGGACGCATCGTGTGGCCGATGCTCGAACTACGAGTGTCCAATGTCAAACGTCCAACGTTGGTATTTGGACACGTTCGGGCTGTTGTCGGTATTGAATCAAACGATGGAAGCCAACATTTGCATGAACGTTCACCGCATCATGTAGAACTGGCTTAACCCGCATGACTTTTTGTGACCATAGGAAGATTCTTAGCCGATTTACTGTGCATGTCGTTGATGGGTCAGGGGATCTAAAATCGTTCGATTCAACGTTCGGAACTTCAGGCTCATAACATATTTGCTATATTTCATTAAATATCATAAAACTTCAGAAAATTTAACAAATCGTTATATTTTTCACTTGGTTGGTTTGTTTACATCGCGCAAAAGCAAGTCTGTAAACGTCAAGGTTTTAATCCACCAACGTATAAGTCGTCAAAGTAAAAAAAAATTGTTTTCACTAAAATTTCAACATTAACCACCCTTTTCTCCAAAAAATACATAGCTAATCAATATTTTACCAATATTTTACAAAATGGAAAAGGTTAGAAATACCAGCAGTGTTACGATGCTTTATAGTACACCTGAATTGAGCGCTCCATGAAGTTTCAACCAAAATAACCTATCCTTTAGAGTTAAATTTCTGGGTCTCCAATACTGGATCCTAAACTCAACTGGAAGACGAACATCGCTGAAAGTGTAAAGAAAGCCTGTATATCCTTCTACGTCTGTAAAAAGACTTGGCAAAAGATGGGACTTAAGCGAAAGATGGTCCTGTGGATGTACACAGCTGTGGTGCACCCAATTCTCACGTATGTGTCGCTAGTATGGTGGCCAGCACTGAGCAGCAGGACTTATAACGTCATAAAGTTGGGAAGGGTCCAGAGAACGGCAACAGTAGGGGCAACAGGGGCCATTAGGGCATGCCCCACGAAACCTCTTGACGTTCCTCCTGCACCTACTTCCCCGACCATCAGATGAAACATCTAGCCTCGTATGGTGCCCTCAGGCTGAGGGAATCCAGTGCCTGGACCTTAAAACCCTACGAACATAGCAATATTTTGAATCTGCTAGCTGAGGGTATGGTCGTTACAATCACAGACTACCTTCCCCTAGATTGATTTTTAGGAAAGCCTTCTCCGTCGAACTACCCTCTAGAAGAGAGTGGAGAAACGAAGATGTCCTGCGAAAGTTCGATGTACGAATATTCACCGACGGCTCCAAGACGTCAGAGGTCACGTCTAGAGATCACTAACAGTTCACTGTCATGGCACCACCCGGTGTATGCTAGTGCCTTTCAAGCTGAAGTGCTGGCGATCCAGAAGACGTGTCATACAATGAACTTAGAATCTACACAAGGATGTAGTATTGGAATTTTCATCATTTTCATTTCCAAGCCTCTATCAAAGCTGTGGATTCAGCAATGTTGCGCTCGAAGTTAGTGGAGCGATGTAGAGCGGAGCTAGATAGTCTAGGTAGAAAGCACAACGTGACTCGCGTCTGTGTTCCCGGTAGAACATAGAAGCGGAACGAGAAAGCCGACTACCTATCCAAGCAGTGGTCCGGGGCTCGGATGCCGAGATGGTCGGCAGCCCAATAGCTACTAGCTAGCCAAATTGGAGAGCACTGGAGACCTGCACTATTTCTAGGGCGACTTGGTCGACTTATAACAAAGAAAAAATAATGAACCTCTTAAACAGGCGCCGACGAGATATTGCCAGAATCACGAGACATTGGCCCATGCGAAACCACACTGCCAAATTAGGCATCCCGTTCAACGTCTGTTACTGTAGCTGTAGGGAGACGAACGAGAGAGAAACACTTGTTCACTTCCTGTGCAAATGCCCGGCTTTAGCTAAAGTCAGACAGCGCACACTAGGCAGTTACGTTTTGGAAGACTCGAAAGAGATCTCCAGATTGGTGAAACGCAACAATGAATTGTAAATCTCAAATCAATGCTGCGATGATTTGTTACATTTACATTCACAACCAAAGTATGGATTAGTCTTAATTAAGAAAACAAAATAGAATTTAAACAAATCAACGGTTGTAGAACTCAGCAAACCAAATCACAGAATTGTGTTGCAACCCTGCTACTATCTCTGGTCGTAAATAATCAATTGCAGGCAACAAATCTCTATTGACAAACAATCCCACTCCTAATAAGGCCACCGTTGCCTCAGTTTTTTATCACTTCTGGCCTTTGCCAAGACTCATAAAAATTCTAGAAATCCAACCCGAACGAGATTAGGTGACAACTCTAGACAGCGCAGCGCTTTCTTATCAGCTCCGTGCATTTTTCTAATCGGCTTAAATTCCTCGTAAGTAGTTCATTTGTGAATCGCCGTTGCGATTGTGTTGCAAACTTCGATAGAGCCGCTGCCAGCGAAGTGTAGAATCACCTCGGCTTTGCGGTAATCACCGTGAGAAGTAAGAACATGAGACTTGAGTTAAGCCCTCGAGTAAAAAGTAGCATCAACACCACCACCGACTATTAGTGATGGAGCGGCACAATACGCTGTGGGACTAACCGCAAACAAAAAAATTACACACGGAGACTTTTCCCATTTCATTTTCCATATCTGTTGGCGCGAGATAATTTTCTATTTACTTTTATCTGGAAGCGTGACAGACAGCGCGATGAGCGATATCATGATGGAGAACCAACACGCTTCTTGTGTGAGCTTCTGGTCTTCCAAACTATCGACACGAAGCCGCAACAAGCCAGAAACCGCGGTGCAACACATAACAAAAAAGAAACTCGTTAGCGATACCTGATAGCAGGGGCAGCTCCAGTTGTTGGTGTTGAACTAGAGAGCTATCAGTGCTATCGGGTTTTGATCTGGTTGATAGATTTCAAGACGCTATAGAAATCACGTCGGCTACTTTCACGTATAATATGGACAATCAGCGAGCAGATGCTGCTCAGGGGCTGGCGGCAATTTCTTCGCCTTGTTTGGAAGGAAGAGGAGCAGGCTGATAAGATATGCAAATATCCGGTCAATTTGTTGATTATGGCCCCACAAATAGCGCGGACATTTTTCAAATTAGTCTAGTATCGGTGGTGGAGCAGAATCGACGAGGAATTGTTGCTTTAGCTTGAGGAGATCAGTGTCAGTTTTAATATAGAAGTTTGTTGTGGAGTAATGCTCTCTCCACAAATGGACCCATCAGAATTAATTGGTCAGTTGATTGACAAGCTCGGATTAGTCGTTTGGGCGCTATCCGTGATTAGTTATGGCTGGGAAGAGAGAAAAACTTCTGCTAATGTTTAATCGATTTTAATTTTCTTTCATTGAAGTCGGACAAAGGTTTTAGATTCCATCCACGGTAGCGTGGAATTATGCAAAAATAATTGCACGGTTGATTCGTTGTTAATTACGTAAATAATAACTTGAGTTGTTCGGTCGGGTGTGACGGATGCCTGAAGCCATCCTGTGGAATTTAGGAAGCTTAACAGTGATCTGATCTGAATTCTGGAGATCTCTTTCAAGTCTCCCAAAACGTAACTGCCTAAGTAGTGTGCGCTGCCTGGCTTTAGCTAAAGCCGGGCACTATACAAGTGTTTCACTCTGGTTTCCTCTCCCCGCAGCTACGACAACTGGCGTTGAACCAATTTGGCAGCGTGGTCTTCCATGGGCACAATTTCACGTGATTCTGGCAATATCTCGTCAGGGTCTGTTTAAGAGGTGTTTCAACCAAGCCATTGAATCAAGATACGACGTCAAATCCAGCCCCCAAGCGATTTCGGCCGGAGTTCCCCAGGGGTCAATTCTATCACCCGCACTTTTCCTAATCTTCATTAATGATCTGTTCTCAATCCCTTTCGACCCACTTCACTGCTTCACTGATGACGGTACTTTGTCTTTCTTGTACGCCGTTGACAATATAAGATAAGCACGTGCCAGACCTTAGTCACATTCCCCCTCAGCGGGTTTTCAGCGCGGAAAAACTGATCATACTGGCTGGGCACTAGGCTAACAATCTAGTCTCGGAAAAAACCGATGTTACGAATGAGCATGAAGCTCCGAGCGTTCGATCAAACGATTTTAGAAAAAAAATTTAAATTTTGAAACGGACAATTGGACCTTAAAAAGGAGTAAATAATTATTTTTTGATACCGGACGGATAGTGCAGGTTTCTAAAATTATCAACCCTAAATTATTAATCTCAAATAATCAACCCACCCCCAACTCACCTCCAAGAAGTGATTTTTTTAGAAGAAATAGAGGCTTTGGAGCGAGCTGCAAATTGGTATGCTTGTTAAGGATGATCTAAAGGAAGGCCTCGGAATGGTCGGATTACACGGCAACGAAATATGGAACACGAATTGATTGCATGGAATGTTAGGACGCTAAATAGACTAGGAGGAGTGAAAAGTATACTGGACGAACTCAAGAGATATCGAGTAAAAGTAGCAGCATTGCAAGAGACCAGAACTAGTATGTGCAGAGACGACAATGGGGGTATTTATTAATAACCCAATGGAAGTTCAAAATAAATGGAAAAACTACTTTGAAGACCTACTTAACCAAAATGCTCCAACATCAACAAGAAGAGACCTAACTAGTAGAGGACCATATAATAATAACGAGCTCTGGACGAGGTTAAAAAATCCATAAATAAGCCTAACAACAATAAAACCCCTGGAGGAAACGAAATTGCTGCTGAACTACTTAAGTACTGCGACAACGAAGTCGTCATAGTCTAATGTGTAGGATATGGAACGAAGAATCGCTAGCACAAGACTGGAAGAAACCAATTATATGTGCCCAGTGCGCAAGAGCGGCGACCGACTCTGATGCAGAAACTACAAAGTATTCGCCAATATCCTAAAAGTTAGAACCTATTGCTGAGAAAATACTAGGATGTCTACAACAGACCAACTATTCTGCCTAAAACAGCTTTTGGCGAAGTGCTGGGAGAAAAAAGTAAACGTATATCAGATCTTCGTAGATTTTAAACAGGCATATGATTCAATATCCAGGGAAAAACTCATTGACAACCATATAGACCTTAGAAAACCTGCAAAATTAGTAAGGTCAATAAAGGTAACCATAGCAGATACGATAGCTCAAGTAAGGGTTCAAAACTCGTTAACTGAAGGCTTCCACGTTCAACAAGGACTCAAACAGGGAGACGGTCTAGCACCGATCTTATTCAACCTAGCCCTAGAAGCTGTTATCAAAACAACAGCATTATATAGGAATGAGACATCAATTAACAAGTCGGCGGAAATGTTGGATTACGCTGGCGATCTGAATATAGTAAATAGATCACTATTAAGAGCAAAGGAATGCTATATAAGTTTAGACAACGCCGTTAAAAAATGAGCTTAATAAAGAGAAAACTAAAGCAATGTTGCAGACTAGCTGAGAAAGGACACGCCGAAGGATCAACTTTACGATAGATAGCTACTATATAGAGGTAGTGAAGAACTTGAAAAGTGTCGTCAACAAATGAAGAGCTGGAGGAAGCTAAAAGCAGAATACAACAAGGCAATCGAAGTTTCTATTCACTTTAATCAAAAGCGCTACACAGGAAAACTAAATTTGATCTATACAAATCTCTTCTGCGGGTTGTTATGGCTCGTAGGTGTGGACTATGGCCCAAAAAGTCAAGAACTTGTTAGGCGCTTTTGAGAGAAAAATATTAAGAAGCATTATTGGCCCATTAAATGTAAACGGTATCTGGAGAAGCAGATACAATGACGAACTGTACCAAATCTACAAAGAGATAGACATCGTCAACTATATCAAAATAAATAGACTGGGCAGGACATATAGAGCGAATGCTGGAAAACAGAGCAGTGAAGATAAGGGAATCATAATCGGTGACATTCCAGCAGGACAACCTAGGAAAAAATGGTTTGAAACCAAAGAAGCAGACACGCTTCAGGCTTGTTGGGTCTACGAAATTGCAGGACTCTAGCCAGTGAGCGAGAAGGTTGGAGGAGAAGACTGAAGGAGGCCAAGGTTATATTTGGGCTGTAGTGCCTTGCTCTTCCAACCTAAGGAGATTTAATGTGGAAATTTTCGTTTTCCTTGTAAAAAGCATCAACTCAGTTTTTCCTAGATTGACTGCCAGACCCATTTCGGACACCATTATCAATAAGTCATCTGCTACTACTTCGCTTTTGTCTAGTTTTGCAGTATGTTATTCATCGTTACTAACTGCAATAAAAGGAGAGATGACGCCTCCTTGTGGTGGTGCTGAGAGATAGCTCATTTGGTTACTTCTGAAAAATACAGGGTGCGCCATCTGAAACGGGTCAATAGAAAAGTCGAATAACTTTGACAATTTTCAACTGATTGACTTCATCAATACGGTTTTGTAAAGTTTGATCCAGTACAATTTTAACCATGTATCGCTATACACCTCAAGAACGCGCCGAAATAGTGTCGCTTTACATTGAAAATAATCGGTCAGTTGTGCTAACCCAGCGTGCATATCGCCGAAAATATCATGGCCGTCATTGTGCTCCTTTAATCCCTCATGGGACATAGGGCGGAAACAGTTGCCCTCCAGCGGACTCTGTTTTGCGCGACAGCTATCAGCTCCGACCAGGATCTCCCAGTTGTTGCGGCTTCTGCTAGTAGGGTTCTCCTCCACGTTGTCCTAGGTCTTCCAACTCGACGGGATCCTTGCGGATTCCAGTCGAGGGCCTGTTTGGCTAGATTTTCGTTTTCGCGTCGCAAGGTGTGGCCAACCCAATTCCATTTCCTTCGTCTGATTTGGTCGTCTATCCTTTCTTGGCCGGCACGGCGCCATAGTTCTTCGTTTGAAATTCTATCCTGCCAGCGGATTTTTAGGATACGACGCAGGCATCTGTTGACGAAGACTTGTAGGCGCCCTGTGATGAATTGGGTGACTTTCCATGTTTCGCAACCGTACAAAAGTACTGCCTTCACGTTGGAGTTGAACAGCCGCAATTTGGTGTTAGTTGAGATCTCCGTTGATCTCCATATGCGGAACAGGCAAGCATATGCGCCTCGTGCTTTATTTATTCTGGAACTGACATCTTCTTCTGCACCGCCATTTTCGGTAATAATACTACCGAGGTAGCAGAATTTATCGACCAGTTCCACGTCACGGTTATTCAGCGCAGTCCGTTCAATGGTGTTTGCATTTATCCGCATTTCTTTAGTTTTAGTTGGATTTAGCCTTAAGCCTGCTGGACTACTTTCTGTTGCCAAATTGTTAATCATGTTTTTGAGGTCCTGGTGTCTGTGGGCCAGCAAACAGATATCATCTGCGTAGTCGAGATCCTTAAGGCGGTCTAACAAACCCCATTGTATGCCGCCTGTTCTACTATCTAGAGCGCCGACAAGGATGTCATTTATTACTATAAGAAATAGTAAAGGCGAGAGTAGGCATCCTTGTCGTACTCCTGAGCTCACCTCGAAGCTGTCGGATAATTTTCCATTATGGAGAACTCTGCATTTGGAATTGTTATATAGGGCTTTTATCAATTCTATTATTTTATCAGGCAGTCCACGTCGCGGTGCCTGCCATATAAAGCTCCTATTGACCGAGTCGAACGCTTTCTCATAATCTACGAAAGCAAGGTAAAGGGGGGATCGGAATTCAGTAGACTGTTCCACTATTATTCTCAAGGTGTTAATATGATCAATACAGGAGCGGCCCTTCCTGAATCCGGCCTGCTGCCTCCTAAGCGTTCGGTCAACTGCCTCACTTATCCTAGATAGTAATATATGGGACAAAATTTTGCCCACTGTAGATAGTAAACAGATGCCTCTCCAGTTGTCGCATATTGTTAGGTCCCCCTTTTTTGGTATTTTGACTATGATACCTTCCGTCCAATCCTCCGGAAAGGTACAGGTGTTCCATGCTATTTCCAGGATTGGCTGAAGCGCATCTGCTATGAGGCTTGAATCGGCTTTCAACAATTCTGGCGGGATGCCATCTTTCCCAGCTGCTTTACCATTGGCCATCGCATGAATTGCGGTTACTATTTCCGTCTTGGATGGGGCTCGGGTGGTGATTCTTATAGGCTGTGCATTGTTGCTGGTTTCCTGAGGTTCCTGTGTAAATGAACCATTCAGGGCGGCGAAGAAGTAATCTCTCCATCTTTGGAGCTGCTCCTCGTCGCTGCACAGCAGCCTTCCATCCGCACTCTTAACGGCATGCTTTTTAGTAGAGTGCTTTCCCGAGAGCTGTTTAGTGATTTGGTACAGCACCTTACTGTTGCCTGTGTTTGCCGCGTTTTCCGCTTTTTCTGCGAGCTCATTTATCTGCTGCCTTTTATCACGCCGGACACTTCTCTTTACCTCCCGGTGTAATTGGGAGTACTCCCGTTCCAGTTGGTAACGTCTTTCGGGGTCGCTTGTAGAGTTTACGTTATTTTTTAGGGCTCTCCTGCGTTCTATTTTTTGCCAGGTTGTGTCCCAGATCCAGTGTTGCTGGTTTCTTGGGACATAACCGATGCTCATTTCCGCAGCCGTCAATATTGCGCCCTTTGTCCTACGCCGTGCTGCACCCAAAAATGATACGATACGTCGTTTATCCTCAAATTTTTTTGAACATGGATCTGTAGCAGATTTTAAACAACATCCAAAACCACGCCCACGTCGTTCAAATGAAAATATCGAAGCTGTTCAGGAGAGTATTACTGAGAATCCTAATGTTTCGTGAGACAATCAACGGCGATCGGTATAGATGGATGTTGGCGCACTTTGTGTTACCCCAAATGCGTGAAAAAGGCCTGGAAAATTTTTGGTTCCAACAAGATGGTGCTACATGCCACACAGCAACTGCAACAATGGACTATTTGCGTCGGAAATTCCCGGGACGTGTTGTATCCAAAAACGGCGATATTGACTGGCCGCCAAGATCCCCAGATTTGACACCGCCAGATTTCTTTTTGCGGGGATTTTTGAAGAGCAAAGTTTATGCCAACAAGCCGAAGACCATAGAAGATCTAAAAGATAACATTCGAGCTGTAATGGCAGCTATCTCGCCCGAGATGCTGGTGAATGTAATGGAAAACGCCAAAAAAAGAGCCCGCTTTTGTATTCGAAATAAAGGGGGTCATTTGATCGATGTTGTTTTTGGGAAATAGCTCAAAGAAATTGTAAAAAGGTTATCTTGATAATAAAAAAAAAATTTGGAATATATTGAAAATTGTCAAAGTTATTCGACTTTTCTATTGACCCGTTTCAGATGGCGCACCCTGTATTTACTAGTATGGGGTCTTCTTTCAATATATTACATTTAATAGGCCAAAATCAACGAGGATGCATGAAACCAGACGTTCGGAGGTGAAAAAGCACGCTTCAGGGGAAACCCCTTTCGGGTAAAATTATTTGCTTCTACAATTTGCGTCCTCGTGTATTTTGGCGAAAAATCCCACAACAAAGTAAATTCATATACATATTATAAAAATTATTTTGGACAACCTTATTTGTTAATTTAACTTACTTTAATACATACCACCGGACAATAAAAATTATTTTTAAATATGTATTAAGCTTTGTTTTTATTTTTTAATTTAAAGCGGAATAAATTATTTACATACATGTTTCAAGGTCTTTTTTCATTTTATTTTAATTTTTCTATTTGGGGCGGAAAAAATGCGATAACAACTAATAGTTATTGTTTAGCATAGTTTTTATGTTTATTTATTTATTGTTGTTTATTTTTTTCATTTCGTAACACTTGCTTCCAATAGATAAATATCGTGGCATTGAATGAATGAGGAAGCACACACAGGTATTCGTTCAAATGGTGTTCAACCGGCGAGAGAAATGTTGTAATATTTACAACCAATATTGATCAAATTGATATTTCCTTGTAAACATAAGAAAGTTACTCCTGGTGAAGGAATACTCGTGTGTGTCAGGAGTATGTTTGCAAAACCAGTTCGACAACAATCGTGTATTCCTCCCCGATGTGTTTAGGGGCATTTTTTTGCAATTATTATACCTGCAAAGAAAACTCCCATATTTTTTATTCTTCATTCAACGAGGACCCATTTCTTTTGCGCCCTTAAGAAGTTCCTTGTAAAATGTGCAACAAAGAAACTTCCATTTATTTATTTGTGACCCAAATTTCCCCAGACGAAACTGAAAGTATGTTATTAGCCTGAAATATTCTCGGCTGCCTAAAAGGAATGACTTCGGGTTTCACAAAAGTAATGAGAGTCGAAAACGTCGACTTTTGCAGGCACAAAAACATCTAAAGAACTTTTTTCTTGACTAAGAAGCTCATTAATACCACCTCTAAAAAAGGTACACGGTAATTTGCATACCAACCCTCATTTTCCACCCCTAAAATGGGTGTATTTTGTTACACAACTAAAAATAGAACTAAAAACAAAAAAATAGGAGTAAAAATAAAAACTTAATCTCCACTCTGGCTCTGGTCTCTCGGCTTGCAACAATCACAATAATTGCACCTGAAACAAAACTTTCATACTTACCTTGAACGTGTGTAAAAATAACGCGCACACATAGACAGGCTTTTTTGGAGAATCTCTTTGGGGGTCTATCCATTCTCCGGTGGAACCTACTGTGAGTTTTTTTGGGGGGCGATAAAAGCTTCCGAGTAACAAGGCCATTAGCGATAATTGCACGGAACCCGTTTGTTGTTGTAGTTAGACGAGGTGTCACGCGATTTTTTTTTTGGTTTTGGATTTATTAAAATGTTATTTTTTTAGCAACAAATGTTTGGCAAAAAGTTAAGGTTTGCGAGGATTAAAAAGTAGTTAAGAGCGGCTTTTAATTAGGTTTTTGTAGGTGAGATAAGACCTTTGATTCGAAGGGGATAAAACCGGGTATTATTGGGTCGCGAGATAATTATGTGCTTGGGAAGTTGTTTCGTGTTAATTTAATCATCAAAGATATTCTATAAAAAGATTTCATATGAAAGTGTTAAGTGATTTTTCGGTGAAATTTTTATAACGAAATGATTTAATATAACCCTCTCAGCTGGGTGTATCCAACACAACGACTGTTGCCGTAGCTGCGGGGAGACGTACTAGAGAGAAACAACTGTTCTCTTCCTGTGCAAATGCGTGGCTCTAGCCAAAGCCAGGTAGCGCACATTTGGCAGTCACTTTCTGGAAGAATTAAAAGAGACTCCAGACTAGGGGTGTGGGGCAGATATGCTTCATAAACTCCAGAACATGGTTTTAAACATCCCCACAATCGGTTAAACAATTATACCTACATATAACTCCGAGTGAACCAGACGGCCGCACCAAGGCCTCAGTACACAACGCTTCACTTTAGAAGACATTACCACAAGACTGCCCACTCGTAGTCTGAGTCGCGACTTTTAATCGATGGTGTAGAGGTACCGTGCCGAAGGCTGAACGGCCAACCAGTGGTCATAAACAGGCGATGCCCGGATAAGGTCGATGTGTACAAATGTCTTACTCTTTTATGTGGTACTCCCAAGTCGGACTTCAAGTGTGGCAATCGCACGCTCTGGCTTTGCGAGTACCAACCACAGTAATCTAAAGTCATACACCATAACCACAGGCGTGCCAGGAGTCACCAGCCGCAGTGACAATGGCAATTTGAGAAACAGAAATCACGAGCGTCCATCCTCAAGAGAAGCTATAATTGCGCCCTGCTCGTTCTCGGCAGAATTACACAGATTGAGCAGATTGAGGCCGCCGGTACAATCTCGGAGAAGAACAAAATCAACAAAGAAAAATTTCAGGCAGCCATTGACAGGACAGGACAGCAGGAGCTGTAACCTCCCGCAATAAAAGGGAGAGATCCCGGGAAGATAGTCAGCGCCTACAAATAAAGACCAAAAAGAAAAAAGCTCTGTAAACCAACCACAGTCGAGGAAGCTTCTACTTCAGGAGCCCAACAATCAGGCTCCACGGGTATCAGGCCAATAAGCGAAATAGTGAAGGACCACCTTCCTCTTTTTCGGGACCCCGTAACGGATACGCCGGTGGCTCTGGGTCTCGAACTCCATTCACGACTCGTTTCCATTATCGTCGATTTTTTCGACGTCTCGAGCCTCGATAACTGATAATCGTTGGTTCTTAAAGTCGCCCCCGATATTCTTTAGCTAGGTTTTCTTTGATGCCAATCGCTGGATTCTCCAGTCTGCAGGACGGTCTCGCGAGAGAAGTTTACGTGGCAAGCGGTTATCATCCATTCGGCAAACATGTCCAAACCACCGTAGTCGACGTTTTTGCATTTCTTCGATCAGTGTCTGTTGATCGCATCTTCGTCTAACTGCCTCGTGTCGAAGGCAATCGCGTAGAGAGACACTGAGGATCTGCTTCAAGTATTTGGAAGACCTCGAGCTCTTTGACGTTTGGCTTGAGAAGTGTCCACGTTTCCGATCCATAAGGAAGAATCGAAAGGATCAACGTTCTGCAAAGGCGTGCTTTCGTTTTGATGATAAATATTTGTTCGTTTCCACATGCACCACTTGAACGAGGCGAATGTTGCTGTTGTCTGGTCGATGCGGCTATGAACGTCGGCCGTCGACGACGCTTTCTTTTCCTCAACCAATGATCCCAAATATTTGAACATCGAAACCTGTACGATAGTGGAACAGGCGGCATACAGTGGGGATTGCTAGACCGCCTTAAGCATCTCGACGGATAGACGACCAAATCAGACGAAGGAAATGGAATTAGATTGGGCTGGTCCGGGAATCACTCCACAGGTATTCGGTCGGTATGTGTTTTGTATGTGCTATGTCTGTGGTCTAACCGTGCCGGATCATACACCTTGACACGGTATAGGGCCGGAGAAAGTGACCTCTCCGGAACGAGCCTGCTGAGAGACTAACTTTTGGCCCGGTGAAGCGGTTTATTTTATACCTAGAAAGCTCGTCGGCGTAGGAAGCTTTAAAGCTTCGAAGTGAAGCTTTCAAAAGGAGAATAACCCAGCATGCTGGATGAATAGAGGGAGAGGGATTATTAGTCCCGTATTGTGATTCGTTATAGCATGAGTCGTCCCCACATGGTATTTTGTGGAAAAGCCAGATGAGGCTCGTGAGCCGCACTTTCCGACCACTGGTATAGACGTATAGATGCGGGCCTCCATTTTATGCTGCTAGCCGTCCTGTTCAACGTCATCGATCATCACTCCACATTGGCTTTCTCCGTTTGGCGATCAGTGCAGTTTCAGTTTTGTGCTCAGAAAGCGACAGACCAGTGCTTTCAGGCCACCCTTTAATCTTCCAGATCGCTCTGTTCGGTCACAATTCGATCTTATCGAGGCATCGTCCTACGACCTCGGGATGGAGATAGGTCATCCTCCAATCGCTACTGCTCCTTTTCGGAGACGTAGCTTCAACACATCATGATATGTTGTGATCTACGGGGGAGGGCCCAGGACGAATCTCTGTGGAAATCCGCATGTTGTATCTTCGGTCCATCTTCCGAATCACAATGAAGTGACTTGCCTTCCTTCCTTCTGACCTACCGTCTTTGGATACTCACCCTGGCCCAACACGATTCGCCGGTGCTGCTGCCAGTACATCTGATAAGCCAGAAGAAAAGAAAATCTTAGTCTTAGATGCACGTAAGGCCTACACGAAAAGCATGAATCACGAAATTTCAATTTTTTTTAAAAACAATTTCACATTGTTACATCATGAGAAAACTCGCTGACATTCATTCCAATTTCACACTTCATTTAATAACTGCCAGAAACCTCAGCTTGGAGAAAGAAAAATGTCGTGTAATAATTCCGTTGTCATGCTGAGCACGGCTGCCATTGTGTGCGGTGCCGAGGAGCTTCTTCCTTTCCCGACTCTTAAAACAAGCGAGCGTAATGGCGGCGTCAAAACAATTGCCACGGGGCCACGGGACGCTGTTTGCCAAAGGAGAATGCCAAACCACCAGCAAATTAAAACGACGAGGGCGGGGGTCTGCCTTATCCCATTTGCGCTACAAAGATATAAAATTTTAAATGCACAAAGGAAGAGTCGCAAGCCAGACAGAAACGAGGACTCCCTCTGTCGCATGCCTCCACACACCTACACCATAAGGGCATAGGAAAACGGGGACAACAAATCCATTTTCTCGATTGGTGTGTTTGGACGTGATTCTCCTTGTAGAAAAAGGAAGACCTCTATTTCCACCAATAAAATGGAAATTGGTTCCCGCGCCCCGCCGCCCTGGAGCTTCATGGCCCAATGGATAAATCATTCCTTGCCGCTTTGGATATTATAATGGCGATGATGGCGCTAGAGCAGTGCTCTACCGGGCGGACTCTTTCTGCCGCCTTATCCTTGGTGTGCTATCATAACCCAGTTTGTTTACGCTTATCATTTCCATAAAGATATCCAGCCTTCCTCTGCACACATTGTGTACGAAGCTTTTAGCATAAATTTGATCCGCTATCTCTGCTTTGGCACAACTATGACGGCGGGCGGCAGGCGGCCGGCTGGCTTCTTCTGGATGCCGCCGTAATTTCCTGTTTTCTGTCCAATTTTATTTGCTTTGGAATTATGAGCTCCTGGCCGGGGCAATTATGAAGTATTTCGGGGGTACATGAAAATGTCATTTGCTAAGGTCCTCAAAGCGCCCCTCCACTGCCCACACACATGCTTCACAAAACTGTCACGTGTTTTTGTTGCGGGTGACATTTGCAAGGACCACGTGTCTTTTAGTGGGGTTAAATCAAAATTCTTTGGACATCCATAAACGGAAGGCCGAGTTATGTTATGAATTTTTTATTATTTATTTTGGGGCTTTTTTTCGGGGGTTACCCTGGGGATGGGTAAAGATTATTTTGTGTTTTCAGAGGTTTGTACATTAAATGTTGAAAAAGGATTTGTTTGTTAGAGTCGTGCCGGTATTTGATTTTGTGTAGCTGGGAATAACACAAAAAGGATTTCTGCGAAAGGAATTTTGTTAAAGAAAGCATTTTGAAACGTATTATCTTGAATGGGTACAGGAATAGGTTGAAGTTAAGATCCAAAGAGAAAAGGGTGGGGCTAATACAAGGCAATTAGAGTTGCTAAAATTAATACATAGCTTGCACTTTAAATTTAAGTAAAAATATCATCACTTTTTACGAAAATCTGTGCTATTTTCTGTTTATTTGAAATGTCACCTCTTGAAAGACCTTATTGTTAGTAATAATAGTAATAGAGTTAACCCTTCTAATACAGAAGGCCCACTTCTTAGCTGGGCCAAGAAAGATTTACCTACTCAGCACAACCAAGCGCTGAGATGAGGCTCACAACTAAGCATGCAACAATAAAAAGGATATTAGTAGGTACTGAACTAAACCAGAAGCTGCGGCAAATGGATTGTCTTCACTAGGAACATTAGAGGCGTGTATTTTCAAAGTTACTAGTATGACCAAGTGTCAAGATGTATACCTTGGTCGTCGCGAAGATCTGCATGGACATACACCATGATGTGAGGCCCATTGTGGTGATATGGTAGACCAAATCAACAGAAAAAACAATTAAAAATCACTTGGGCTGGGTGCAGAGGATGGCATGCATGGGCATTAGCAATGCAGTAAGTGCATGTTTTTTTTTGAGCTGTGCGTGAATTTTTTGAGTTGTGCGTGAGTTTTTTTGGAGCTGTGCGTCAGTTTTTTTTTTAGCTGTGCGTCAGTTTTTTTTGAGCTGTGCGTGTGAGAGAGAGCTGATACATTTATAATCAATACTTATAAATTGAAAATTTCGGGGGCAATATGGCGGACGAATTTCGGCAAATAAACGTCATTTCGCGGTCAGCTGTATGTAGATTCCAGAGTTGGGAAATCTGAAAATCTTCACATCCTAGCTCCTCCAAATGCAAGGAAGAGCATTAACCATAGTGTGTGTATTCTGGTCATTTCCCTTAATGGCGTGAAGTTTGCCACATTGTGAAATGTAAGAAATTCCTTAAATTTCCACTAACCAGAATATAAATAGTAACGACCTAAGGGCGAACGGATCTTGATTCAAGGAAGGCGATCGAGTTTACATATAAAATGCTCAACGAATAAAAGGTAAATCGCCAAAATTACAAAAAAATGGAATGGCCCCTCCACTGTCATCACGAGGTTAAACGCTGATATCTATAGCATACAAAAAGTTCGATCGGTAAGAAAGGAGCCTAGGTGAAGCTGAGTTCGGTAACTCTAAATTTTTATATGGTATCTAAAATCACTTTTTCCTTATTTGTTATTTTTTTCATTTTACTTTTTTCCTACCGCGGAGTTATGTAAGCACTAACTTTTTGTATTTGAAGGCGTTGCAAGGCACGCGGGTTTTTTGCTGGTATAATATATCACTACTGCATAATATATAACTACATAAATTATATAGATAGTTATTCGCAAACTAAATTTTTGATTGAATTAAAGAGCATTAAAAATTCATAGGGGCTGGTAAAAAAAGTCAAAATTAAGCAGTTGCAGCACTGATGCTTCTGATTTGCCACAAGCAACTGATACACATTTCATTTTATGCACTGCAAAGTAAAGTTTTTGAACAAAAATGCTGCACGCCGACACTTTTCATGCGTGTATATTTTACATAAAATAATCTATATCTAGATAAATGATAGAAACATCTACATGTTACATCAGCAAAAACTCCCGTATTGTCACAGTCCTTAAAACGTGCAAAATTATAATTTAGGGCGATTCCACTTGACAGGGCTTTGCGAGATTTCACTAACACTCACTGTCCATGGAAAAAGCGATTTTGAGATTCCCAATTGTTTTGGCGTACGCCATACACCTTATGGGTGCATCGAGGCGCACCGGGTTCCAGCTAGTTTGAATATAAAAAATTTTGTATATATTTTCTGATAAACAATTTTTCCTGTAACGGAATTTACGATACATTCGCAAAGTTACATTAAATCAGGACTTCACGTCGAAAAACTGGCCATCACTTAGTTTTCTGCTTTCCCTTTTTTTGATGATTATTTAGAAGTTATCAAAAATAATCAGAATTGTAACAATCCACCAGCGCCAGTTCTTGATTTTGCACGAATTTACCCAACATCCTTTGAATAATCCAAAATCACAAACCTTGCAGCAACAAAGGATAAACCTAATTTGTGCAGGCAATCAAAAATAATTAGACGAAGAGGAAGACGGGTTAACAATTAAACAATAAGTGGGGTATTCAAAGGGACAAAACAATGCGGGAATAATGGATTTTATGTAGACCAAAACGGAGAAATAGCATTTAGGATGTACCTAGAGGCAGGATACTGTAGCCAAAGCAATGTTGTAGCCGTTAATAAAACCGAATTAAGTTTTCTGGATTCAAATTAGGACCTTCTTTTAAATCGGATTGTATAATCTGATAATATTTTACAATCTTCTCAAAATTGCTTTTAGTGTAACAACTTTTTCAGTTTTGGGTCCTTTTTCTGGATATGCCTTGAATCTAAATAAACCAACAAAATGAAATATGCCAAAACAACCTCACTTGATCCCTAAACGCTTCCCACAAACATGCAAATCTCGGCAAACATAATTTAATCACGAAAAAAGTGCTTTAATAAATGTTTCGCAGTAAACAAAAATTTCTCACTCATAAATTTTTCAATCTCGATTAGAATTTCAAATCCAGAGCCGAGTCGATTCCCTACGGTGGGCAGCAGCCCCGGCAGCGAGAGAGAGAGGGAGGGAAATACGTTTTCTGTTGTGTCTTGGAAATCGATTTATTTTTGGAAAGGAATTTCCAGTTCAACGGCTCCGATGGCCGCCTCTGCGGTGTCTGGTGTAGGACGACTTTGATGTTATTTTCTTATCATCACCATAACACTTTGGCTCTCGCCTTTTATATTGGGCAATAAGGCAGCGCACCGATCCATTTCGATAGGATTCGTCATCTCCTACTTCGATTTGTGGAGTTGTGCTTGCCAATAGGACAGGAAAAACATGTGGTCTCTGCCCTGGACCAGAGTCACCCTGTGTAGGATCGTGTTGGTGGCTCGATCTTCTCGTAATGACCATGTCACATGTATGTAAAGACCTGAAGAGTATGACATCATGCTGAATATGTGAGGCCAATCAAATCCAATTTTTTTTTACGGAATTTGATTTGATGGATTTATTTTTAGTGGTCCGGAATTTGGTTGAATCTAGTTCAATCGCTGGGTAGAAGCTTGTGGGAGCAAGAAACTTGAACCAATTTATTTGTGTTTGTCAAACGTGTTTGATCTTCTTTTTAATAAATAATTTTTTTAATGTTTAACCTTTCTATGAAGTGTAGAAATAGTTTATGGCATTTTTTTGCTCATTTCGAAACTTTGTTTATTTTAGAGATGACTAAAAAATATTCTCGAGTCTAGTTTCCATTATATATTTTCTACAACTTTTTTCTCCTCAGAGAACAGATTAATAACTTCGCGTTGTTGTTGGTCTAATCATTCTCCAGGATTTGTACAACATGTGTAGGTCTGTTGCAATGCCACAAAATAACATCATTCTGATGAATTGGTTGCTCTTAATAGGTGATAAGGTTTTGTCAATAGATTTCGCTGGTGATCGTTTGATAGCAACACGCTAGCAGCAATTCAAGCTTTTAAATTCGAATTCAATTGAATATTGATTTGCCTTAGATTTTTCTGCTCTCCCAGCTCCCGGCCTTTCCCAACTATGAATCATGTCCAAGTGTAGCTCATCCCCTAACTTCGCCGTCGTCTGGTCCCAAGACGAGGGTGTGAAAGGAGGAGGGTGGTCGACCTGCCGAATTGACTAGAATCGGGAAACCGAAGAATCCAGGCAAGAAACCAAATTTTTTAAAGCGGCACCGACAGCAGCATATCCGTTGCGGGGACGTCCCAATTGTACCGCCAGCTAACGGATCAAAGAGGAAGAAGAAGAAGCCCATCCGCTTTCTCTATTTCTTATTTCCTATCCAAAACGGTACTCTGTCGATAATGATTGCTCCAGAAATTATGGGAAAACTGTCTGGGGCTTATTCGCTTCGGTAAAGTCACTTACTGGGATTTGTGTTTCCGTAGTGACAACGCCAAGAAATGCGTTTATTTGTGCCACACTCCATCAAATATTTAAAGTTGAGGGTGAATAGATGCATATCTCTTTGAGCTCCTTGCCCCGTGTTCCAGGGTCGCAGTCGACCTCTGGGTCGGTCTCGGTATCAACCACTCCGCCGCTCATAGTGGTCAATCCTCCGGTCACTGAAGTTACTGCTCCCCTGGAGCAGCGCACTCCTTTGGTTACGATACCGAGACCCTTAAATATCTTCATCTCGAGATTTTCTCCTGAAACTGGGACAGAAACTATCCGTGATTACTTAAGGACAAAAACTATAGACCCAGGAACTGTTTCTTGTAGAAAAGTCAGCAAGGCTTCAAAGCCTGTTGCTTCTTTTGTTTTGTCTGCCCCGCCTGTTATTGCCGAGACTCTTTTAGATCCTGGCTTCTGGCCTGCTGGTGCTCTTTCGAAGCTCTTTGTCCCGCGTACCCGTACCCGAGCCCTTCATGCAAATGTTTCTTCTCCGAGCGCTCCACAGATGTAAAAAAACTCGGGACGCTTTCCCTCTACTACCAGAACGTAAGGGGAACAAGGTCAAAAACTAACGACATCCTTCATGCATCGACGGCTAGCGGGTTCGATGTCATAGCATTCACTGAAACCTGGCTCCATGAAGGCATTCTTAATGCTGAACTCTTCGATTCCTCCTACCAAGTCTTTCGGAGGGATCGTCACACTGACTCGGAAGCTCGTGGGGGCGGCGTACTTCTTGCTTGCCGCAGTCACCTTAATTGTAACCCAATTACGCTTCCTAGTTTCTCTAATCACTTGGACATTGAGCTTGTCGCTCTCAAGATTTCTTTTTCAAAATCAAATCTCTTCCTGTTGTGCTGCTATATCCCACCAGATATGATAAGCACACTTGACGATGGAGGTATAAGCCTCTATGATATTCTCATCTCCTGTGTTGATTATAGCCTGAATATGATGAACACTGGTGATGAATTACTTCTTCTTGGCGACTTCAATTTACCCAATATTCAGTGGGTATTTGACGAAGCTGACGATAACTACCTCCCCGAAGGCAATTTTAATTCTAAAGAATCCTGTTTTCTCAACTCCTTATTCTCACTTGGCCTTAATCAAATGAGTGGTGTGACTAATATGTTAGGGAGGCAGTTGGATCTTGTATTCTTTACCGACTCAGGAAACATGATTGTTGAACCCAGCCCAATAGTCATGACGTCCGTTGACAATTACCACCCTCCTCTTGTGCTTAATTACTGCTTCAACTCAAAGAACAATCCTTGTCCGGAGGCGGTAACCCATTCCTTCAACTTTAAGAAGGCTAACTTTAATGAACTCTCATCTAAGCTTGCCTTGATTGATTTCAACAGCTTACTTTCCTCAAATGAGTTGGATGCCGATGTGGCACGGTTTTACGCCGTACTATATGAAGCTATTGCTTCATGCGTACCTTTTGAGCCCCAAAAATTGCGCAGTGCTACTCCACCTTGGTACAATAATGAGCTGAAGCATTTAAGGAATCAGAAAAATAGACTCTGGAAGACCTATTTAAAAAGGAAGGATTCTCCGAGTCTTATTACATTTACTGATTGCTATAACAGATTTCGTTTACTCTCTTCTGCTCTGTATGGCGAATATCTCAGCAGCATGAGGGACCAGGTTTATACTGATCCTAGAAACTTCTTCAAATTTGTCAACTCCAAGAAAAAAGCTGATAACTACCCAAAAACTATGCAGCACACTAACTGGTCAAGTAGTGAGTCTTCCTCGATTTGCAACATGTTTGCTTCATTCTTTCATCAATCTTTCACCCCTTCTAATTTTCAGCCTAATGACAATAATTTTCGTCACATAACTCTACACCGAGAGGCTACTAGTTTGTCTCTCTCAATCTCCATTGACGATATCATGAAACATATTGATGAACTCCCATACGATTTCACTTCCGGCCCTGACGGTATCACTCCTGCTGTCCTTAAATCCTGTGTGGAGGTTCTCCAGTGTCCACTGAAAACCCTTTTTCAAAAGTCCCTGGATAAAGGGTACTTCCCTACTCTTTGGAAGAATTCGTTCATAATTCCTATTCACAAAAGTGGTAGCAAGAACGAAATATCGAACTACAGACCAGTTGCCAAGCTGTCTGTCATACCGAAGCTTTTTGAGTCAATCATTTATTCTGCAATCGTGCCCATCTGCAAGAAACTTATTTCTACAAACCAACATGGTTTTCTTCCAGCTCGTTCCACTACCACCAATCTCCTTGAATTCACTTCCCATGCTGTTGAAGGCTTCGTTTCCGGTTGCCAAACTGATTGTGTTTACACTGATTTCAGTAAGGCATTTGACAAGCTTTCCCACTCCATTATACTTTTCAAACTAAAAAAGTTAGGTTTCCCTGAAGCCCTTCTATTATGGTTCCAGTCCTACTTAGCTGACAGGACCTACCAAGTCCTTTTCCGTGGATCCAAATCCGCGACCATTGAGGCGTCATCCGGTGTCCCTCAAGGCAGTCATCTTGGCCCTATCCTCTTTATTCTTTCTATTGATGATATTGTTACCTTGCTAAGACACTGCAGAATCCTGATTTATGACCTCGACACCTTTTACTCTTGGTGCGCTAACAACAACCTGGTTCTTAATATTAGTAAATGCGAAGTCATGACTTTTTGTAGGCGACGTGATCCTATAATTTATAACTACTCATTTTCTAGTGAGGGTGTCCCCCGTGTTAATTTTGTCAAAGATCTCGGGATTAGATTTGACACCAAGCTGGACTTTTCTACTCATATCAACTATATTTCTTCCAAGAGCAGCTTAGTCTTGGGTTTTATAAAAAGGTGGTCCAAAGAATTTAACAGCACCCTGATCACTAAACACCTCTACATTTCGCTTGTCAGACCTTTACTTGAATATGCGTCCCAGGTTTGGTCTCCTCACTATTCTTCGCATGTTGGAAAAATTGAGTCGGTTCAACGTAGGTTCGTTCGATTCGCATTGAATCGCCTTCCTTGGGAAGACCCTTTAATTCTTCCACCATATGAATACCGACTTAAGTTACTCAACTTAAACACTCTCCACAAGCGTCGTGAGGTGGCCGATGTTGTTTTCGTCTACCAGCTTCTTAATGGACGTGTCGACTCAGGTTTTCTAAGGCGCCGTGCGTCGTTTAGAGAGAGCCGATACAATCTGCGAGGACCACCGCTCTTACACATCAACTCCTCTAACACCAATTATGGCCGATTTGAGCCTGTTAATCGCATGTTCATTAATGTAAATAAAAATATTAATGTTTTTAGCGTGAGCACTAACAAAGACCTGCTTAAAAGGAGGCTATTTGTTGTCTCATGACTGTTTTATGTGTTTTGCATGTAATTTTTTAATAAAACTAAAATAAAAATTAATGGGGAATGTGTGAATTCAATTAAAGCGAAAGAAGTCGCCTTTGAGAAACTCATGTAATTCCGCCATCAAGAAGGTCAAATCAAATGAAATATTAGTTGACAGTTTGAGAATGGCTATCCAAAGCCGATTTATTAGCATATTTGTACGTCTCGTACACTCGTTTACTCGAAGCTGTCACTTCTGCAACCGGGTATACCACCCTCAATAGATTTCTTCTGGAATGGTGAAGTGTATAGGTGCCTCAAAGAGCTTGGCGTCAATAAATCTATAATATCTGAGAAAAAAACTCCTACTATCCTAAAGCAATGCACCACAAACTGGGGAAACTTTTGTTCAAACTCTTTGTCCTCTCTTGCCAACTTGACGTATTCACCACATAC
This sequence comes from Thereva unica, assembly GCA_949987705.1. NCBI lineage: Eukaryota > Metazoa > Arthropoda > Insecta > Diptera > Therevidae > Thereva > Thereva unica. The sequence continues at coordinate 77,034,984 of OX465285.1, forward strand.
CGAAAAAACGTAACTCCAACATCTTTAACTACCGCACAATAGCAATTATTTCTATTCTTTCTGAAATCGTGGAACAGTATTCGATTTCTAGATGGAATTTCTAGATTCTAAACAAATATTCGACAATAAGTAGAAGGACCGAAAAAATCTACTGGAAAACTTCGTTTTGGTGGGTCTGGTCTAGGAGCTGGGAGCCTTTTGACAAAGTATCGCACCCTGGTCTGCTAGTTAGGCTTAGGCTAGTTAGGCTATTCACACTTCTTCTTCTTCTTCGATGGCTCTACAGCCCAATTCGAGCCTTGGCCTCCATCAGCTTCTTCCTCCAGACGTCTCTCTGCTCCGCAGCTTGTCTCCAGTTTCTTGTGTTGAGCAGTTTTGCTGCATCGACCTTAACATTATCTTCCCACCTTAACCGTGGTTTGCCAACTGGTCTTTTGCCATCTGGTAGTAGATACAGGGCTTTTTTTGGTATCCTTGAGTCATCCATTCTTTGGACATGGCCGGCCCAACGTAAACGTAGTAGTTTGGCATGGGTCGAAAGTTTACATTCTTTGTATAAGTCGTACAATTCGTGATTGTAGCGTATTCTCCATGCACTGTCTTCATTGATTGGGCCGTATATCCTTCGGAGAACCTTCCTCTTAAATATATCCAGCTTGTCTGCGGATTTCTGCGAGATACTCCAAGCTTCACATCCATACGTAGCTACTGTACGTATGATGGTTTTGTAGATTCTTATTTTAGTTTTTCTGTGGATGTCTCTGGATTTCATTACTGGCAGTAGTGAGAAGTATGTTCTGTTCGCGGCGTTTATTCTTCTTTGTACGTCTATCGTTTCATCGTTGTCTTCGCTGACTGTTGACCCCAGGTAGTTAAATTGGTTTACCCGTTCGAAGTTATATTCCCCCCAGGTGGTATTGTGGTTTCTTCTTCTTCTTTCCACCCTTGACTGAATTAGAATCTTACTCTTCTCTGCGTTTATTTGCAGCCCTATATGTTTTGCTCCATCTTCTAATTCTGTAAATATTTCTCTAAGATATGACAGTGATCTTGCAAGGCAGTTTATATCGTCGGCATATCCTGCCAACTGTTTGGATTTGTTAAGCAGGGTTGCGTTCGCATCAATGTTAACCTTGCGAATTACTCCTTCTAGGCAGAGATTAAATAGCATGGGTGCCAGCCCATCGCCCTGCTTTAAGCCTTGCTTGACTGGGAAGGATTCCGTCAATTCTCCTTGTATTCTAACTGCACATCTTGTATTTTCCATTGTCATTTTTGTTAATTTTATTATCTTCATGGGGATGTTTAGGTCCAGCATTGTTGCATACATTTGCTCCCTGTCGATGCTGTCGTATGCTTGTTTAAAGTCGATGAAAAGTTGATACACGTCAATGTTGTATTCCCAGCACTTTCGGAGGATTTGCCTTATTGTAAAAAGTTGATCCATTGTTGACCTATATCTTCTGAATCCAGCTTGGTATTCACTTATTGCAGCTTCTGCGTAAGGTTCCAGTCTGGTCTTAATTATATTGGTCATTATTTTATATACTGTGCTTAAAAGAGATATGCCTCTATAGTTTTCACAGTTGAATCTGTCCCCTTTCTTGTGTATTGGGCAGATAATGCTTTGCTCCCATTCTTCAGGCATTTTTTCATTCCTCCATATGCAGCATAGTAATTCGTGTATAGCTGCTGAGAGCGATTCGCCTCCTTGTTTGATCAACTCTGCTGGGCTATTCACACAGGGATATTCAAATCTCGGAGCGACTGCAATACGGGACGACCAAGAGACCCGTCATATGTAATCAGACGGCGGCACTCATACGGGGATACTCCGTCGCTGATATACGGCAATTGAGCCGTTACTAGGAAACTTGACGTGTTCCAGACCTCATGATTCTCCACATACAAACAAGCGAAGACGACAGTTTAGTGTAGCTGATGGTTGCGAATTTAAGTGCAAAAATGTTCATGGCCTCAACGAAAATTTCAAACTGAATAGAAGTTCAGATCTTCAGGTACGGACTGACGATAACTGCCTACACACTTAAGAATTTTTGTGAGTTTTTTGGACTGTGCAGGCCTCATCCAGTTGGCTGTGAGTGTGTAGTTATACTTGTCCTCAAGGCGGGAAACCTTAAGGCCATGGCCTGCCGGCGGCCTATGTGTGACTGGGGGTCTTTAACCAACACCTAAGTAAATTTGCAAAAAAATGCTAATCTTTGTGTCACCCCAATCGTGGCTCCGTGACAATCCGGGTGAGAAAAACACTGTAGGTAGATGGTTGTTAAGATTCCGTGATTACTGAATAATTTGGTAACTTGATTGAAAGCTTCGATTCGAACTGCATACCTTGATCGGTTATGATCTCAAAGGGTACACCGAAGCGTGGAACGAAATCAGTGACGACGATCTTCTTGCAAAAATTTCCTGAAAAGAAGCTTACCTAACTGGCTATCTCGTGAATCTGTCTACTATCATCGAAGATGTAAGAATATCCATGAGTTGTTGGTGATCAAACTAGTGGAGTTTAAACGATTCAAATGGAGATTTCGTATGTCTTGAAACTGTCGGCATTTAGCAACCATAACAGGATCATGACGATCGCGACCACTGATTGCAATTTGATCTAGTCTGGTCGGCCTGGGTATCATACGTTAGGCCTTTGTGCGGAGAATACGAACCAGTGGCTTTTGATCAAATAGACAACGGAAGTGTTTCATCGCTGCATAGATGGCGTGAAGTTCACGATCAAATGTGAAGTAGGTACTCTGTTCTGTTTGTTACACCCGTTTAGAATCAAGAGCTACAAGTTACCACAGGTGATCGCCTCCGATTGTATAATAAAAGACGTCTAACTCCTAGTTACCTGTTCGACCAAAAAATTAGGCAGCTTGTAAATTTTTTATTTATTTAAAGTGACCTAGAAAAATGAGGAAAAGGAAATTGAATCTTGAAGAGAAATAGTGCGCCATAAATCACAGAAACGCTCTTCAAATATAAAATACTTGACACTATTTCGTACAATTTCGTTTCTACAAACCATTGCAAACAGAAATTAATGCAAGACCGTATTTTATTTTAAAAAAAATGTGAAAAGAGGAAAATTCAAGACGGATTATTTGATCAATGACGTAGATACTTAATGATGCACACTTATTTCAGGACTATCCCAAAACACACTTACTTTTATCTCATACTCTATCTCCTTTTTTCTTCTTCCGATTATTTGAACTCTGCTACAACACGGTAGAAACAAAAAAAAATATATTTTATGCGCTATTTGGCCCCCAGCCAATTTTATTCCTTCTACCATAATAAAGCCGCGGCACCGACAGCTGCTCACAACTTAGAAAAAAATAGCGTCTATTAATTTACTTTGTCACATAAATAAAGTGAGTAAAAAGTGAATCTTTCTCGGCAAAAAAAATAAAAACAAACATCATGAATTGTTTAGCAGGCAGCAAAACTGTCGAAAAGGGGAATGAGATTAGTCAAAATTAGGTTCAAACGCGAGTTTGACTTACTAATTAGTCGTAATCTCGTCTTAACTACGAAACAAGTCATCATCGCATTATGTTAATTAGGCTCGAAAATGTGTGTGTCAACAATTTTTTAGTTAATTTGCTTCTATGGGGATTGTTTGAGCACAATTGAAACTCACACGTCAATTAGTCAAGGCGTTTACAATTGAGTAACAAAGTTGTTAATAAGTAATTTTTGTTTCGTTTGTTTGTTTGTATTTTTTTTAAAAGAAACTTACTCTAACAAAGTGGGTCTAAGCTAGGGCTGTCATCGCCTAAATTGCCGAGGCCGGACAAAAACTACAAAAAAAACCGGACATTTAGGTGAAAATTGAGTTTTTTGCCCGGACACCAATTTAAAAAAAATAAAATAACGAATACGTTTTTTTGGCGAGTTAAAATCCAATCGTCGTATCGAATCGATAACCAACTATATATTCGGTTATCAGCGAAGGGCTAGCAACCCTTTCTGGCATTAAATTGTTGCTATGAAACTTACCACTCAACCTCGGACAGGACAGAAACTCGAGAAACTTAGGTTGAATAGTTGAGTCGAGGTTGGGTTTAAGTTTCGACCACCGAATGTTATATCGAGTTGACCGGAAATCAAAACATAACCTCAAATTTTTGTGTGAGCTTCTCAGAACGATTTTTTTTTTATTTCTGCGCAAGCAAAAACACCGAAGACAAAACTAACGCCAAAGGCGGACTTCACGGATGGTATACAAAAAAAATATCACTTCAACCCAATTACAACCAAACCAGCATATATAAGGCGAAAAATCTACTCGACCCAGGTAGGAGAGCTGAGTTGGGTTGAGTGGACCTAGTTTCAACTCGACTTGCGCTTATGACTGGGTTGAATTTGGCTTTAACCTAGTCATAAACGGTCAAGAAGAGGAAACAAAGATGGAAAATGACAGAATTAAAAGAAGAGCAAATTAGGGGTGAATATGAGAACCTACTGGATCTAAAGCCTGCACTCCATTACTCGCTAGGCTGCTTCGACGAAGTACTTCTCGAAGTTAATCGAAACACGGTATTCAGCAACAAGGGGCAATGTAAAAGAGAAATGTCACTTTAGTGCTGAGTCCCTTGCCGACCCGTTTCTATATAAAATCGAAGCTGTTAATATTGTTTAGTCACAAGGGGACCGTTTTTACGGTATTCGAAGATGTCAGTCTCTTTTACATTCCTTTGTTTCTATATACCTTGGGCGAAAAACGTGACTGCACACTCATGCAATTTCGCGAGGAGCCCAGTACCCGGCACACCACACATCTCGAGTCCTTTGGATTCATAAAGAAAAGAAACGAACTAAGAAGAGCATACACAAAGCAAAAAAGCCAGTATTAGGAAGAAGAAATGAGGGACATAGAAGAATCAGCAAACTCAAATGATACAAGACATTTTTACACATTTGTAATCAGCAACTTAAAAAATTAAACCCTGAATGACGATGTTGCAAGGGGATGTACTACAATACCAAGAGCTGCAGAAATGTGCCTATAGAGTACCAGGATGAACTGTTTTTGAAATGTTAATACTCACAGTGACCAAAAGAAATATCGTAGTAGGTAGTAGGGCCCAAATTCAGTATGTCCATTTTCTAGAAAATTTTTGGACCGCAACGTGACCTATCGAGTAAGAGCTTGGAATTACCCTTGACATTTAGTACTTACGGAGTAAAAAAAAAATATGTTGGTCTGCCTGGTCAAATCTGGCGCTAATGTCTTGGCAGACCATTTTTTTTTGTTGTTGTTTTAGGACTGCAACTGACCTATCAAGTAAGAGTTTCAACTGTGGTATAATCTGTCGCAGTCAGTATTTCCGGGCTCCTTCCACATCCAAGAGTTCAAACACAAGGCTCATTACCACCTTCTTCAATACCCCGTACCTTCATAACCCTTAACATATCCCCCCCCCATACTAAGCTTACTGCTAAACATTGCACCATGACATGACAAATGGCATGACGGACTGCTGGTACAAAGGGTGACTTCTGAGCTTAGCATTGCCACATAAAAAAGACCACCTTTTACTTTAGTGTTTAATTACTCCTTAAACTTTAATAACTGCTATACCACCTGCTTGGTCATTTTGATCTGAAAAGAAATCGGTTGGACATTGAGTGGTATGATAACTAAAATCTCGCTTCCGCATCTACGCTTCCAAGCCTGATTCGAACCAGCTGGCGAATATCAATGTTGAACCAAGTAGGGGTAGTTTTATTGGCGCGTTGATTTGATGGCATGCTACAGTTGGCGGCAAACCGAATAGCTCTCGTTAAAGTCGCTACTTCCGTGGCAAACAAGTAACAAACTGAAAAAATCTCGATATGAAGGCACTGGTCGCTGCAAGAGCTCGCAAATGACTGTTCACAAAAACTTTCATTGTTAATTTAGTTGTAAGTACGCTCAAATTTCCGGCAAAGAGAGACTTAATTACAGCGATTTTCCACGTGCACATAAATATGTTAATGCGGCCTTAAAATTCCATAAACAATGGCCCCGAAGCGGTGCTGCTTCCAAATTAGTCGTGATTAAGACGTTTAAGGAGATTAAAGTATGCCTTAAGCACACGTTCGGCTCTCAAACAAGATTAATCCCTTTTTGATATCAAAAACTTCATGCGTCCCTCTGCTCGGAAGCTGCTTACCATGGAGGAGCACCGGGACTCCGCCATCGCCGCTAAGAAGCTGCCTATATAAATTTCATACATCTTCGTAGCTTGTTCACTTGAACTCTCCGCGGGGTTCAAAGTCTTCGTCTATTTCAGAAGCGTAATAACGACGATAAAAGCGAAAATTAATGAAGGCAGTTTAGAGAAGGCTTTTTGGATGCTTTTCTGTTCATCCCTCCCACGTCTATTTTTTTTTAAAATCCCAGCTCTAAAAATGTAAAAGGAGGAAAGCGGGAAAAAACAAGCCATGAAATAAGTAATTACAAAGGCAACCAGAAGAGTCATTAAGCCTCAGAATAATGACATCCTTTTGGTCCTTGTATGCATGCGGGTGTATGTAGGAGAGCGGCCCACTTCCGGCTTCAAGGGAAAACCGCTGAAGGATCCTCCTTTTTGCGCTTCCTTTATTATGCTCCGCAGCACACGGGGGTGGGCGTTGCGTGTATGTTGACTTTGCCCTTATTTTTAGTCTTTTTTTTTTCAGGACACCATTCGAATTTTAATGAAAAACTGCCAGAGTAGAGCTGCCATAGTTTATTCTGCTCTTATTTCGCCACAAGCGAAAGGGTTTTGTTCTGTAGTAAGCCCCATTGAAGGGAAAAGTGTGAAAAAGTCCTCTCAATAGCAGCGAGTTGGCTAGGCAGTGACAGTAGTACAGAGCAGGAATATCCAGGTCCTACTGAACCCATTTCCTGATTGAGAGCACATCCTCACTTCAGTTGCAGTGCATCCGCATTGCAGATGATGCAATTGCTACCTTAAAGCTGTATTGGAAGAAATGCCTCCACTCCAATGTCTGGACTTACATCCCCGACCGCCATCAGCTGTATATATGCCCTCTTCAACTTATCAACCGCATAACAATTTCTGCACTGCACATTGCAATGCACTTTGCACTGCACATTGCCCTGCACAAGTCTTTGAACTTGAAAAATTCTTTGCATAAATTCCAAGCCAGACTTGTCTCCCTGCACTTTTCGCATACGACCGTCTGCTGAGGTGTTCGCATATATCCAACCGCTTGTAAACCCACTAGTCCTTGAAGCCATTGTCACTAATTCAAAAGCCCTTCAGCACTCATTTGAATAAAAACTTCAGCGTTCACTTACTTCGAAACTCTATCGCCGCCGCCGCCCTCGGGTGGTTCTGCAAAAACCGGGAAAAGCCCCGTGCTAAAAAACCCCGGCATGAATGACGCAATGTGGATGGGGTCACCGAGACAGAAAACCCTGCCGACAATTTTCAATATTCCCCCCATCTTGCCTCACTGTTTTCCCGTCTGCCCGTGGCGGTTTATTTTGAGCAATTTGAACTCTTCTCCTCGGCAATGTCAACTTTGAAATGCTGCAATACAATGCAAGAAAATTGCCAAAGGTTATGCCCTTTGGAATTGCGCTGCCATGGCGAACTATAAAGCGGATAACGACCGTGGCGGCATTTGACTGGGAAACGTTTTATGGTCAATTACGCAAGGATTTAAGACATAAGACGCTCGTGCTGGTGACCATTGGAATGCCTCGTAATCGGGGAAATGTGTGCGCTTATACAGAGACAAAAGAGCGATAAGAAAGTTGATAATGAGTTGTAATTAGTGACCGCGTTCTATTCTCTTTCGTTCGTTCAATTGATTTAGAAATGCTGGGGGTCGAACTTCTGCAATTAGGGCTAAAATTAAGCAAAGTTTATTGTTTAGGATTCTCAAAGTCTCGAGAGTTTTCTGGTCTATAATGAATAAATAGTTCACACTGTTCTTGTACGTTTTAGCACTACTGTCTTAACTAAAAATAATTCATTCAATGTTTACTGCAAACTCCATTGATGTAACTTTTTTTGTTAAGCCTGGACAAAGATCATATATCTAGGTTAATATACCAATCCTTAGTAAAATCTCTAAGTCGAGGGTCTAGAGGTACAATTTGACGACCCGTGCCCCTAGAAGACATAAATATTCAGGTACTGGTCCTCCTGGTAGGGGGTTGGGTGAAAGGTCGACAACTTCTTGGTAAACAGTTCGTGTTATGGAATCGAGAAGTCAACTTCAGCTTGACAAAGACCTCAGCAAAGTTTCATGATTTATGATTTAAGCTCCTGCGATATAAAATTCATCATGTGGAATGTCAGGACTTTATACATATATAGCTAGCTGAGACCCGGTATACCTCGCTGCACCCATAAGCCAATAGAAGCCAATAAAAACCATCCATTGACTTGGTATTCGTCGATATATGAATTTTACACAGATGAAGTGCCTTAAAGAACGGGTACATAGATCTTGAGACGGCCGCCATGGATCTAACGGTATACTACATTGCTTATTGTATTTTAGTTTAGTTTCAATAGCTCCTATTGTTTGACAGCTTCGTCAATTTGATATTGTCATTAAATGCTATAATTCAATTTAATGACAATTTGACATTTACAAAGCTGTCAAACAACAGGAAGCCATGAAGCTATTGAAACTAAACTGAAATGAAAATTCCCAAAATTAAATTATTTTTTTTTATATTTTCAACTATTCCTTTTTGTTGAGAGTATAAAAAAATAGCCTACGACCTAGTCGCATACCTACCAAATATACACAAAAAATTTCATAAAAATCGGTTAACCCGTTTCGGAGGAGTTCGATAAAAAAACACTGGAACAGTAGTTGGGGTAGATGCGGTAGAGTTTCACCAGAGCCGCTACATTCCTGCGGGGGCTTAATGAATCAATTAAGGAGCAAATGGCGCCATCGCCAATAAGTTGGAGAGCGCAACTTTGCACCTTGTCCAGTCATACTAAAGTGGTACTCGCTGCCTCTGCCAAGATATACGAGTTGAATTCGAGGGGGGCGAATGTAGGATTTGTAGGTTAAGGCCCTGGCCGACGGATGAAAAAGTAAATTGCATTTTCAAGGAATACCAAGCATTGTGATGCTTATTTAGCGATTTGGAATATATGTGATTACTCCAACATAGATCTTCGGTTAAAGTTGTGCCTAGGACATTGAGAAATGCCGTCAGCTCTAGACCGTCCACTGAAACTGTAGGAATTATGGAGCGCATTTTGTTAGAAAAGAGACGGCATTTCGTTTTCCATGCGTTGAATTCGACTCGTTTCCTGAGGCCCCAATCTAGAATCAGTGTTATATCGGTGTTGATTGAAATGGACATAAGTTCGATCAAGCAGATAAGGTCTGACACGTGCTTGTCTTGCTTTATCGAAGCAATACGAGTAACGCAGAGTAATGCCAGCAAAGCTGTGAAGTGAGTTGGATGGGATTGAGAGCAGGCCATTTATAAAAACTAGGAATAGAACTGGTGATAGAATTGAGCCCTGAGGAACACCTGGGGAGATGGTGTGGCGATTAGATTCGACGCCGTACAATAGTACCTTGATTGAACGGTCAGAAAGGAAACTCTCAATCCAGTTCTTTAGAACAAAGTCAATACCAATAGAAGTGCTCAGTTAGGCATACAAGAAGGTCGCCAGTAGTTTGATCTTTTAGATCTAAAGCCGTAGCGTCGTCCAATATTTGGTTACACTGAAGATGAAGATTTCTGTTTATTATAATCTCCATGTTTTTGAAGAGAGTAGAAGTGATTGCTCTTGGGTGGTAGTTACATGGGTCGCTAGAGTTACCCTTTTTCGGTATAGGCTAAACATGGGCCAGTTTCCTGGAGTCAGGGAAAACACCGGAGAAGTATGAAAAGGCTTTGAGTTTGCGCAGAGGTTTATCCAAATGTGAGGCACATTTTTTTGAGAACCATAGGAGAAATATTATCGGGGCCAGTGGATTTGTTGTCTCTTTTATTTTTTGGAATCGAGCTCCTTGAGGCACTTGTACACTTCACAAGCCCTGAAGAAAACTCTGCCCATTGACTGAGAGGAATACTCGACATGGGGGGTTGCAAGGCAGAATCTGGCAAAGAAGAATTTGAGGTAAACAGAGATGCGAGTAAATCAGCCTTGCTTTCTGTTAGCTCCTTCCCATCGTGAATGAAAGAACGAGACGACGATGTGGTGAAATTTTTCAGGTTACCAAGGACCAGCAGTTTTTACCAGGGACTAAGAACGGAACGAAAACGAGAACGAAAAAAGGAGAATTTTTCGTTTTCGTTCTGATCGGAAACGAACAAAATACTTTTCGCTTTTAGTCCCTGGTTTTTACTGCCAGCCGTGGGGTTAACGAGCTTACATCTTAATCTATCATCAAAGAATGCTTTGATTTGCCTGATGGTGGTTTTGCAGGCGTTTCTCAACCTGCTGTAATCGCGTTATTTTTTTATGCGGGACCGGGACACAAGCGCTTTTTATCGGGAATTAGCGTGCGATCAGGATGGTTTCTTGGGCAAAACTCGAGTTCCTTTCGTTAACGCAATCGGTGGAAGTTGTTGATGTCGATACGGCTGTTTTGTGGTCGTCGCAAGTAGTGGTTTTAGTTTATTTGTTAGGGCTGGTTATTTTGAGTGTTTAGGGTGGGGAATAAACTACTTCCTTGTCGTTCAGTCCAGTCCAGGTGTTATTTCTCAAAAGCTTGCAATAGGGTTTCATATATCTTTATTTTACAGCTGAGTAACAGAGGCTGATCAGATATTTTAGGTTCCAATAGTACTCGATTCCGTCGTTCAATTGCTTAGGCCAATTCTTTTGTCTATTTGTAACAAATAAAATGCAAACACGAATCTTTCAAAAAATGATTAAAACTACTAAAATTGTCAAAAAAGTAAGAACCTTAAATCAAATTAAATCCGCAATCAAGCCCCACCATTCTTCATAATCTACGCCTGTGACGAATCCCGGTTTAACTAGAAACTGGTCTAAATTTAGACGTTTTTTCCCTCTTTCTCCATATATCCACAAATCATCCAAAAATGAAACTTTTTTGCCTTAATTCACAGCAATTTCCTGTATGTCAAGGTCGGCTTACTTCAAATAACCGAATTATGACAAAAAAATGATTCGAGCATAACAAAAGTTCGCGCGACTTAAGCCGAATCTTAAAATTGGTATAAAACGCGTTTTTGACAATTTGGCAGCGCCATTTCCGTTTACGGTTGAAGAATTGATTACGATGGCAGGCGCGAAAAATGAAAGTAACAAATTCGCGTGCTTAGAAAATTTCTCATCTTTATGAAATGCTCGCGCCATTTTCAGTTCTAATTTTGGTCTATTAAAAAAAATGTTTTGATGTACATTTTGTACACAGTCGAGGAACATTGAATTATTCTAACACGAGTAACGAAAATTAAGCACTCTTTTCGGCGGCGCCGCATGGTGGCGTGCGAGGATTTTAGTTTCGTGCTGAGCTGAACTAATTGAATTTTGTTGTTATATTTACACGAATGATGAGTTAAGACGGATTTGGACGTGTGGTGGTGCTTCGTGATTTAGCAAATGATATATGATTTTTTGGCAGGTTGGATTCGGTATTAAGAGTGTTTACTTGGCAGGGAATGGGGGAATCACCATCAGTTTTTATTCTATGGTAAAATTCACTTACAAAAGGTCGAACTTGTCTCATTGAAAAACTTTGGATTCCCCCGGAACTATTAGTTTGGCTGTTAAAAAAGTTGGCACTGTTCTTGAACTAATTGTGAGGATCATGACCAGTACTTTTTTTGGTGATATTCATTATCATTATTAGTTTTTTTTGTAATGGTTAATTAAGGGTCGATGGTATTCCGGGTTGCTCCAAGTCGTCATAGTTTTTCTATTAATAACATCGTCTTTGCCTTCATTGAAGACAAAATTGAGACTTTGATATGGAAAAATGCTTACATATTTATTCGTCAAAATATTGTCCGTCACTAGCCCAACCTTTTTCCATCTTCCTATCAGTAGACAGATTCCGGGTCGGAAAACTGCTGGTCGTGTAAGGCGATCCATAAATTGATCCAATTGTTTGTCTCTCCGTAAGAATGGAAGCCAGACCATGCGTTATCGATCGGAACAGATGATAGTCTGATGGGGCGATGTCTGGAGAAAGGCGCGATTGTTGTAGGACGCCCCAACTCATTGTTTCGAGGTAGGTTTTAACGATGCAAACTCACTGTCTTATCTTTGCTCGAATTGTGCTATTTGTTCCCTCAATTCCCAGTTCAAATGTATTACATAGTTGTATTTGGTAACGAGCGCCTGTGACCGTTTCACCCGGTTGCTGCAGCTCATAATATATACCATGTCGAGCAGGTCCCACCAAATACACAGCATATGCTTCGACCCACTGATGTTTGGCTTGGCCGTCGTTATTGATGCATAGCAGGGTGACCCCCATGATTTTCTTCCGTGTTGAATTATCGTGGCGGATTCATTTTTCATTGTCAGTCATAGTACTATACAAAAAACATCCTTCTTTGCCGTCGCACCAACTGTTAGGACGTGAATAACCCAAGTTCAACATCAACTCGTTTGGCATCCAATTTCCTTGCTTTTAGATCATTTCCAAGGCTTTCAAATTACGGAAAATGGCTTCTTGAATCACGCCCAATGAATGTGCAAGGTCTTGTTGCATTTGACATGGATCTTCATCCAGTAATGCCTCTAATACTGGACCTGAAGCATGGGTGCCATATAACGACAATTTATGATAAATTTCATCAATTGTTTTAATTTGTGGTTTGACTATACTCAAATACACGTTGGGGTGCCTCAAAGAGCTTGAAGTGTGGACTGTACCCTTCAGTATACCACCTATTGTCCTGAACGCACCTTACCTTTTGTGCAAACTCTTTTTATTATCATGCTTCTTCGGTGTTTATCCGGACTATTGGAAATTAGCTCATATTCAACCTATATTGTAAATATGTGACCCGAATATCTACTGCCTAACAGCAATTATTTTTATCTATTTTATAACCATGATGCTAATAATCAACAAAAAGCTTGTGAAACTCAAGGTAAGCTTAAACGAAAAACAGTATACCTAACTGGCGATCTATGAGTTCTCCTTCATCTTGAGCATCTTAACCAAAGTAGGTTCGGTCTCCTCGCTGTCGCACCGCATAGGTTTTACCTCATTCCAATCTTGCTTCCATAAGTCCTATAGCTGTGAGAGTGCCGTATTGAAGGTGACGGCTGATCTTCGTTCTAAGGCTTTTGATTCTCTATTTCACTTGCTTCTACTTTCCAAACTTAGTCAACTCAACCACCTTTCTTCTTCTGCTACTAGGCTTATCTCTTCCCTTATTACTAATAGGCTTTAATGTGTTCGCCATAACAGCGCTATATCCTCTTTCCTTCACGTGCCTTTAGGAGTGCTACAAGGCTCAATTTTGGCCCTCTCCTTTTCTCATTATACATATATTAATAACCTTTCCTCTATAATCCATCGCTGCTCTTTTCATATATGTTAATGATCTTCAGCTATACATCTCATGTCCTCCGAATCAGATTTAGTTCTGTATTTCTCAACTCAATAGTGCCCTATTCCAAACATGCGAGGAAGAAAAACCCGCCCTGGCACCGCGGATGCAAGGCTTTCTCATGTGCTAGATCAGACTTTACACATTCCCGCAGCGCTTGTCGTCGTCTGCCTATCTGCGGCGGGCAATACCGTTACGTCTTCTTCTTGTAGGGCTCCTTGGACCGGCTTCTGGGACCGGGTAAACTGACCCGTACAGTACCATGGAGCACCCGAACAAGGTCTGATAAGGGGGGGTTCCTATTGACTCTTGATGAGCGCTCCGGAAGGCACACTCGGTTGAGGTCATGTTGAGGTCCTTAACCCTATGGTCTTTGCCCAAATACGCCCATTTACCGGCCAAGACAGAGAGAGAAGGCTGCGTGGAATTGAACCCCAGGCCTTTGGTAGTCGAGCGCGCTAACCCCTAGGCTACCAAGGCCTCAAATGTACTTCAGTTTCCCATTGAACCTCTTCATGTCAGCTATTATATAGCTTAGACGCAATTCAATGAGAGAAACAATATTATTTAGTGCAATTTTACTAATAATCGAATAATCTTAATCTTAACCTTTCTATATTACCGTTTTTTGCAACACTAGACAAAAGCATATCCTTAACTACAGACAAAAAGATGTCATTCAAATTGACTCCACGGAACAATGAATTTATGATCAGATACCCAAAACCATTTCGTTACCATTCCAGACCAAAACTAATTATATTCACAAAATTAACATAAATTCCATTAGGAGGGATCCTTCTCCAAAAAAAGAACGACGACGGCAGAATAATTGTAATTTGTGATTGTGGAGTTTTAATCTCTTGTGGTTCCCATAACCCTGTCCATCAACTCCATTGTACCACTGCTTGGAAACCAGAAATAAGTGGTGGAATTCAAGAGCAGGTCTCAAATTTTCTGTAAACAAGCCGCAACGTAACGTAACGCCTCAACTTACTAGACCAGTTTCATTTTTCCCCACGAGACTAATATCCCCAATTTTCCTAAAAGTATAATTTATAGTCTCGCATTTCAAGTGCTCCATCGCGAGCGTTCAAGGCAATTCGTAAACAAATTAAAAATAATCAAAACGCAACTCCGTAATTTATATGAACTCCGACCGCTCATTGTATTGTTTTGTAAGTCGTTAGCTCCGCGCAATGAATCAGTCTCTCTCCCTCAATTGCTTCTACTCATCATGATTTATTACTCAAGTCACAAGTTTCACTCCAACTTCCAAAACAAGCACTCATGACGTACGTGGATATTATCATAACATATTACTTAAGCCACACACGACGGGGCTGCGTACAGGGGTACAGTGTCCGGCGCAGGGCTATCGTCGGTTTGCTTAGTGGGTGTAGTATCGAAGTGTTTGCTTTCAATAAGCACTTCCTCGTGGGTTAGATCATCGGATTTTGAGCTGATCGGTCGCCGTAATCCAACACTCTATAGGAACACAAACGGCGCGCGGTGCTTTGTTGATCGTCATCGAGTCAATAGACCAAATCCCTGTGTGTGCTTTTAATGCCATTAGCGTTAGGTGGTGCCGCTGATATGACACCGAAAAATTGCGATCCATTTGAGGAGCAGCGTAGCGTGTCTTGTGCTAATGATCGTGTATTATTTAGTTGGACGCTCGAATTACACACCTATATGTATATCTCAAGCAAAGTGCAGTGCGAGCTAAAAATAGAGCGAATTCCAATGGCACTGTTCAGAGTGTGTGATCCAGTTGATGCAGCAACCAACGATTAAAATGCATCCGAACGACGAGCTGATTGCAGCCTAGGCTATCCTGAATCGAGTAAAATGCACAGCATCACAAATCCAGAACAACTGGCTCAACTAATTGCACGCAGTCGTAGGCGTTATAGTCTTTCATGGGCAGCGAATTGAGTAGGTCTTTCTCGAGGTTTCACTTACATCAATGCCGGCAAGTGACGACGACGGCGGTTCCTCGGTGGCTATAGGAGTTTAAATTTCAAGTTTAATCTCTTCTTTCTGTTTTCTTGAGTAACCTACGCGTCTAGACTTGTCCCCCGGACCGGTTATGTTGGGCTTATCTACATTTTCACTGAATCACTTAACCTATCTGAAGTTTTATGCCCAAGTGAAGATGCTACTGACACAGACAATATAACTATACCCAGATATGCCACGCCGAACAAAATTTTGTCCTAAGGAGATTTTCAAGTGGATTTACTAATTTTCCAGATCAGAAAGCTCGGCATAAGACTGCGCTGAGCTTCTCGCGTCTGGAGAAGCGATTCTCAAAAAGCTTTGAAGTTATCTCCAAGCATCTGCCGTCGCCTGCGCAATTTGAGAATAAAAAAGGGCTTGAGTGCACTGCACACACAAAAAAGCATATAAATAAGCATACACAATAAGAAGAATGAATCACCAAAACGGGCATTTAAAAGAATTTGCAGTTTTTGTGGCAGAACATCAGATTAGTGATTTATAATTTTTTTTATTAGAGACAGACAAATGAACAGATTTAAAGGTGTTGAAACGAAAATAAATAGAGAACAATAATTTAATATCGTGATGGATGGAATAATTCGGACAGTTAAAAAGACGAAAATTGAATTGAAATCTTCTAAAGCCGGCAACAAATGCTGCTTACCACATTGCGGGCGATCTAGAAGGGAATTTCCTGAAACAAGGATTTTCAAATTTAAAAAATTTGCAGTTTTTGTCGAAATCCGTAACCTGCTCAGTTCCAAATAAACATGCCGTGACCATGAGCCTATATACATATGTATTTCAAATTCCTCAAATTATGATTTTTCAGGTCGGGCTGCGCTAATAATAATGAAATGTAGGGATAAGTTATGTTCTGGATTTATCAAATTTTCAGAATAAAAGTAATTTTCTTGTTCGAATAATATTTATTTTTTCATTAATGCATTTTTCTACATCTTACAAGCTATTGTTTATTCATGTGTGAGCCAACGTATTTAATTTACTGTTATGTATTTGTCCTTTTTTTCTTATTAACTATCCACGCGCAATGCTTACGAATTAAAACTTTTATCAGGAAAATTAATATTGCTTTTCTATGTAGAAAACAAGGAGGCTCTTCTTGAAACCAGAATTTATATTCACTATCATTTGTGCAAGATATGCTTTGTTCAATTATGCAATGTTTTATTTTCCGTATTTCTTTGTTATTAGTGAATTTTTTTTTCGAATACTCGATATGTATCTTGCATATTTTGAAAAATAAATCAGAATGTGAACATAAGCCTCCAAAGTCACTACCTGACGTTTTATAATTTTTTTTAGTATAAACATTTCAGAAGGAAAGGATATAATTTCATCTTGTTTAATTATGACTTCTCTGCAATTTTCACACGTGATACGGTGGGCAATGTAGCCACAAAAATATCGTGTTGACGTTATTTCGATATTATCAATATTCTCGGAATTAAAATCATCAGCCCCTTGATCAAAATAATGTTCGTTTTCTGCATATACTTCATTATAAGTAAAATTAAGAAGATTAGTATTTTGAACTTCTATTGCACTTGAACTTTGAATTTCACTTAAAATTTCTCCCAAAGTGAACTGATAACATTTCGTTCTCATCTTCCATGCAATTACCTTTAGAGGTGAAATGCAGAAATTTCATTGATAGCATTTTTGCTACAATTACATATATTGAATTCGTAAACCGAAAGATTTTTACAATTGTCCCCTTTTGCCCTTACATAAGAAAATCCATTTTCCAAAGGATGCAACCAGGAGGTAAATATAAAAAATACTTCTCCCTGTGCGAAGATTTCATTTGCTAGAGAAAGAACTCCCCTCGTAGTTTTGTATTAATCCATCAATACAATAAACCCTGTTTCCGGTGTACTTGATTTGTTGCAAATATATTATAAGCTCTTGCAAATTTTTCCAAACAATATTTTCTTTTTTAATCAGCTTTTGAAAGAATTTGTATCTTTTAGTACTTGGCTGTTCAGGCAGTCAAATAGTTATTAATTTTTGGAATAAATTTTGCTGTTGACAAATTTTGCTTTTAAATTGTTTGTTTTCTGTAGCTGATAGAATAGCAGCTGCAACAATATGACTCAACACTTGCGCAGCTAGTTTAACTCTCTTTTTTTCGAAGGATGTGGGTTGAATGTGCGAACTAGTTAGCGCAGTCATTTTGGTTGTCTTACCCTTTTCGTGATCATAAATTTCACGTACTACATAAATATTTACTGTTCCATCAGGAGTTTCCAGATTACCTCTCAAAAGTATATTTCTAATGGATTTAATTAAATGAGGAACATCATACTATAAATAAATTTTTTTGCCATTATGATGGAAATATGGATTCTCCGGACTCGTTTTCAAAATATTATAAAATCCACGATTATTTGGTCCTTGGTCACAAGTTATGGCTTTAACATCAAGGCCAAGTAATCCAACTTGCTCCATAAGTTCTTTAACAATTCGTTCCAAATCATATGCTTTTATAGAGCTTGCTGAAACTACAGAATAAATTATGAACTTCCAATTGGTAATTAGTCCTCTCAACATAAAGACACAGATGGCACTGCCAAGTGCATCTTCTCTTTTCAAAACCCAAGTCCACTAAACCGTCTATAATTTCTACTGATGAATTGTAGGTCAAATTGTGTCTAATCGAAACTTCATCGAAGATTAAAATGCATTTTTTTCCAACATTGTTCATCTTTTTCACTGCATTTTGAAGAGCGTTCATGATGCACATATTGTTTCCTGGTTGCAGATTTTTGGTTAAATTCCAGCGATTTAATGAGGAATTCAATTTGAGTAGATTCCTTAAAAATAAATACGCTGAAGTAGTAGATAATAAAAATTTTGTGCAAATATTTTTTCGTCGTCATTCCACGAAGTTATCGGCCTTCGTCTTAAAATCATTTTACACAAAACTTTTTCATTTTCGGTTAACTCCATCGAAGTCACATGATCCTCAATACTGAAATTTTTCTTAATTCTAACCTTATTCTTTAATCTAATCACAATTTTGTTTAATTTTGAATTTTGATTTTTTTAAAAATTAGGTATTTATTTTTCTATAATGGTTAATAGCTTCCGACAGTTTGGAACACTTTTTGGAATGAAATTGCACATTCTTTAAATTTTTTGTACATGAACTACACAGTCAAGGAGGAGATTCGGATCTCTTCCGTTTATGACCAGGAGATCGAAGCAAAGTTAACGGTATTTCGCGTTCTTCACTATCGAGCAAGGACCTAGAATCATCTGACTCCAAATATCCTCCTAAATTCAAATTCGGCATAGCACGTCTTTTTAAAAACCTTTTAAGTCTAAAGAAAAATGTTTCTCACATAAAAACAATGATGACGACCTTGCAATAATTTCCTCAGACAAATTACCCTTATCTACCCACAGTTTGAAAAGAGGACTGTCAAATCCCGGAAAGAATCCTTGTTTTCTACATAGAAAAGCAATATTAATTTTCCTCATAAAAGTTTTAATTCGTAAGCATTGCGCGTGGATAGTTAATAAGAAAAAAAGGACAAATACATAACAGTAAATTAAATACGTTGGCTCACACATGAATAAACAATAGCTTGTAAGATGTAGAAAAATGCATTAATGAAAAAATAAATATTATTCGAACAAGAAAATTACTTTTATTCTGAAAATTTGATAAATCCAGAACATAACTTATCCCTACATTTCATTATTATTAGCGCAGCCCGACCTGAAAAATCATAATTTGAGGAATTTGAAATACATATGTATATAGGCTCATGGTCACGGCATGTTTATTTGGAACTGAGCAGGTTACGGATTTCGACAAAAACTGCAAATTTTTTAAATTTGAAAATCCTTGTTTCAGGAAATTCCCTTCTAGATCGCCCGCAATGTGGTAAGCAGCATTTGTTGCCGGCTTTAGAAGATTTCAATTCAATTTTCGTCTTTTTAACTGTCCGAATTATTCCATCCATCACGATATTAAATTATTGTTCTCTATTTATTTTCGTTTCAACACCTTTAAATCTGTTCATTTGTCTGTCTCTAATAAAAAAAATTATAAATCACTAATCTGATGTTCTGCCACAAAAACTGCAAATTCTTTTAAATGCCCGTTTTGGTGATTCATTCTTCTTATTGTGTATGCTTATTTATATGCTTTTTTGTGTGTGCAGTGCACTCAAGCCCTTTTTTATTCTCAAATTGCGCAGGCGACGGCAGATGCTTGGAGATAACTTCAAAGCTTTTTGAGAATCGCTTCTCCAGACGCGAGAAGCTCAGCGCAGTCTTATGCCGAGCTTTCTGATCTGGAAAATTAGTAAATCCACTTGAAAATCTCCTTAGGACAAAATTTTGTTCGGCGTGGCATATCTGGGTATAGTTATATTGTCTGTGCTACTGACCTCGTTCTCCACTTTTATCCCAACTTGTCCGAACAAGTGTTTTTTGTTGTTGTCGTTCTGTTTTGGTGTCTCTTTATGGCCGCGCTGACTTTTTCCCCACAACAATTCGTGTTACGAGAAATTGAAATGATTACCACGACTTCCGAAATCCGGATAAAGTATATGGAAAGTCGCGCCCGGCACTAGACGACGACGACGAAGACGACGAAAAGGTATGTCTACACACACTTTCTCCTTCGCGTTCGTTCGCCCGAAATTAGTGTCAACAACGCGCGTTTTTTCTGTCATGATTCGTTCCAAGTGTTCCACTTCTAAGCCCGCCGAGGTGGCTTTTAATTACCTTTCGCGGATTGATTAAGTTAGAGGAGGGAGCCACAATCTCCGAAATCTACCATGAAATCAGAATGACGCGATGTCACGAGGTGAACAGCGTGAAACATGCGAGAACAATGGTTCGCCACTTTATCATGGATATTTTCTTTTATGGATTCTTATGTTGTCCCAAATCTATTTTATTCCCTCTGAAGGCGACATCTACCTTCCCACCTAATTCAAGGATCTCCTGGCTTTGTCCCGGCCAAGCCAAAGACAATATGGGTGTGGGTGTACATTTTATTGTCGGCTCTGCCCTGTTCTTCTTCTAGTCTGAGGGAGAGACCTAAAGGAGGTTAAAGGTATCTTGAAGCTCCTTTTTCAGAAGCTTCCGAAAAGGCTTAAGGGTACTTGAAGGAAAAAAGGAGGGGAAGAAAAAAAGCGAATAAAAGTTAATCTCCTGAAGACTGTGTCAAAATGCGGCCGAATTAAGTTAAGTCATAAAGTTTTTTTTCTGGTAGGCAAATTTGTGGTTTATGGGAAGAGAAGGGTTTTGTGGTTTTGCTAAGAGATATTTGATAATAATTGAGGTCTGGCTTTTTACATGACTTCCATTTTTAGTAGCTTCTAACATATTGTAGACATCGAAGTGCTTTATTGTTAATTTTGGATGGCTTGGCGCTATGCACAGAAGAGTTTGAAATATGATGATATTATAATGAAAGAGTTTACATACGAGATAATGTGTTGTATTGCAATATAGCGTGTCTGCACAAAAAGTATGCAGTAAAATTCGATTTAAAGGTATATTATCTCAAACTGCTAGCTATATATCGCACCCTTAGAATGAAAGTGACCTAACTCAAAAATTGCATTTTGTGGGAAATGAGCAAGAAAGTTTTGAAATAAGTGCGGTGTTGAGTAAATTTAAAAGTATCTGTCCCGTGTTTCATTGAAAATGATTCATTTTTTGCGTATTTATATATTGATCTTTTATGTACAGATTGGTAACATTATATTAAATTTAAATGTATTTTAAATATATTTTGACAATTTTAATAAGAAATGGTTTCAAATTAAGTCACTCTATGTCAAAAATATTCTGTAATTTCTGGGACTTTTTATGAGTTAAGCCTATTTAAGACGCAAGATGCAGCAAATGCTGATGGCACATTATGGTTTCAGTCATTACTTAATCTTTAGTCTACTCATTACTTAATCTAAAGAGACTCAATCTAAAAACGGTTAAAATTTTTTGCAAATATTTTGTAATAAACAGACTTATTATAAAAGGAGTCAGTTTAGCACCAAAAATAAAATGTACTCATCTTCACAGTATTTGCAATAAACTGGCACAATACTGATTCCGTCTCTTTCACATAACAGGCATAGGTGATTTGTGCGATCAACAAAAATGACCGATGTATACGTTATCACTTTTTTACTCTTAATTCGGGCTCTTTTTCGCCATAGGGTTTTAGAGTAGGCTTTTTAAGGTCAGTTTATAGCAAAATCAGAATTTACAGGAATTTTGAGTTAGGTCACTTTCATTCTAAGGGTGCGATATATGTATTATAAGATAATTGTATTGGTCTTTCGTTCTGTGGCTCTCTAAACCTCTTTTTAAAGGAGGGTTGTCGGGAGCTATTGAGTTTGCGAGCTAGGGGGATATGTGTATAATGAAGCGTTCGGTATATTGTCCTTGTTTGGTGGGGTCATACCTTGTCACTGTTCTACAAAATGTTGCCAGGAACACTGTCGAATCGTACATGCCTGGACAAAATTCCACTGGTATGTGATGTATGGGTTCTTACCGTGGCGTATATCTCGACACGGTATAGGACCGTAAAAAATGACCTCTCCGGAACGAGTCTGATGAAAGACTGAATATGGCTTGGTGAAGCAGTTTCTTTTATAGCTGGAAAGCTCTTGGGGGCAGGAAGCTTTAAAGCTTCGAAGTGGAGCTTTCAAAGGAGAATCCTGACCGGCTGGGAGAATTTCTATTTTTCTAAAGCTTTGTTGGAAGAGGGTTTGCTAGTAATGAATCGGACTTCGTTACAAAATATGTACATACTGGTTCTATGAAGTAAAGGGTTGACAAATGTTAGGAAAATGGGGCCTCGATGCAGCAAAGAGTCCCAAGTGCTGAAACACTCACTTGTGTAGGCACTATCGATGAAAGTTTTGAGTGCGAGCAAGAACACTAAATGAACTTGCAGCAATGGAGGCAGGAACAAGTATAGTGAAAAATATGTGGAGGGCAACATAAACTTTCGGAAAAATCATCTCCAAATTTCGAACAAAGTTCGCATTCAGCAATGTAAAGGGTGATAACTCTCCTAATTTGGGTGATAACTCTCCGAAATTGGATTTGTAGATTGGTTTCAGATGGATCATTTCATCCTCTAAATTTTCAGAAACGTCCAGTTTATGTTTTTTGATGAAATTTGTAGCAGCATTTCGAATTTCGGTTTCGTCCATCATTGACGTAAAAAAGAGAAAGAATTATGTAAATCCTTCATGGCATTGCACCTATTGGATATTGCCGCAATAACCGAGTGGATGAAAGAAAGAGAAAGTGTTTCTTTTGAAATTGGTCTCTTGATCGTCTGCATTCTAAAGCCTTCACACTTCAACAGACAGGACATGCAACCGACGAACAGCCGAAATAAGTACCCTTGCTCTCTACCCTCTCTCGAATCTCGGACCACCAGGTGTCGCGACCAAAATCTGCGGTCGACGAAAATATGGCCCGTCTCAAAAGGCAAAACTTTTTGAAGAGGATAAATTTTATTGACCCTGTTGGTTGCGGCAAATGTAATGCCAGAAAATATCCCTGAAAATGTGGCGATTGAGCCCACGCAACCGAAGTCCTGTTACAAGTCAAGTTTTGTTATTGACTTTTGTAACATTGCGAATTTCTCTTTTGTTGACTGCCCCTTAAATAATTCCAAACCGCCAATCTTCGCACTTAATGAAATCCAAATATCACCCCATACTGACCTAGGTCATTACCAGATGTTAGTGCACAATCTCTCCCCATAGGGGTGTTGCCATCTATGTTTGGGATGACGTGGCTTACCATAACATATATAAAAGCATGTTTTCCGATTTGAACTATCTTTGGATTGAAATCATCTTCCGAAACCACGTCATATTCTTCTGCTTCCTACCATAGGTAACGAAGCCTCCACTTCATCGTGTGATACTATTTCCGAACAAATCACGGAATTTTTGTCGTCCATTCCTGAGTGTGAAATCATCGTTGCGGGTCATTTCAATGTTCATAACGTAAACTGATTAACTCAAATGGCACTAGTGTTTCGGCAAGGACGTCGTGGATCATCCCACGAGAGTCCCTGATGTTTTTGATCAAGGAACTCATCCAGCACAGTACTCCGTTGAAGCTGATTCACCTCTCGGAAATTCGGACCACTGCCTAGTTAGCGCTAGCTTCCCATTCAAACTCCCCACCCCTTCCAAACCAGTTAGAAGAACTGTATGGCATTATGGAAATACCAATTGGCTGGGGCTTATTAATTTCCAAACCGAAAAAGGGTGACTCCAGCCTTCCTTCCAACCACCGCCCAACAGCAATTACTTCTATTCTCTCCAAAGCCATGCACACGATAATCAACAAAAAGCTTACGGGATACCTAGAATCCAACCTACTTATAGACGACAAACAGTACGGCTTCCGACAAAAAAGATCCACTGCCGCTCTTTTAGTTTGCCTTACAGAACACCTCCACCGAAGTCTGCATGGATTTTGTGAGTCGAGTCTGGTTGCTTTAGATATCTGCAAAGATTTTCAGAGAACATGGCACTCAGCCCTGTTAACTAAACTCAAAGCTATTGGTATTGACTCACTAATACAGAATTGGATTGAGAGTTTCTTTTCCGGCCGTGCTATCAAAGTCGTTTTGGATGGTGCTAAATCCGAACCCCACCCCATCTCTGCAGGGGTTCCCCACCTGCTCTATTTCTTATCTTTATAAATGACGTACTTTCAATCCCCTCCAATCAATTTCTCAGCTTCGCTGTCGATGGTACCTTGCATTACTCTTACGGCTCCGACAATGCAAGACAAGCACGTGTCAGATCCTGTCTCGATGATCGTGAACTAATGTCCAACTCAATAAATGAAGACATTGAACTCATTCTAGAGGGGGGAAGAAAGAATTGTGTCGAATTCAACCCCACCGAAACCAACTACTGTCTTATTTCCAATAAAAAGTGGAACACCTCTCCATCCGAGTAAGTGGGATTTCTTAAAAGGTGTAAGTTCTTCCTCCAGCCAACGACTCGTGCTGTAATATACAAATCCTTCATTCGGCCTCTTCTCGAATATAACTCTCTCATTTTATCTCTCTCACCTTGGCGTGGTTAGATAAAGTACAACAAAGGGCCCTTAAAACCCTGACCATAAAGAGTGGCTTTAGGATACTCAGTAAACCGGTTCTCATAGGTGAAGCAGTATTGAATGTGATTATTACTTAGTTGGGGGGCCGCTCGGTAAAACGACACTTGCGTTTGCAATGGTCGATTATGAATACAAAACAGATGTAGAGGTGGCCATACCCGGAAGCATTTTTGTATTTTTTAAATTTTTGTAACCTCAGCGGAAGCGTGTTATAATAGCACTCGTATTTCCGAAAATTGCAATGTTTAAAACTTAAAATAAAATAAATGGTTAAAAAAAATTTAAAAAAAATTCTTTTAACTAACTAAAAAATGTACTGAAAAGTAAAAAATAAAAAATATTTAAAAGAAAGCGTGAAATTTCAATTTGAATGAAAAAGTTAATTAAAAGAATGGCGCATTTTTCATCAAAAATTGAAAATATTACTGTAAATCGCGTGAGATTTACAATAACCCTCAATTTTTTGCTTTGTTAATTTCAAATTCACATTTTTTTTATAAAATCATCTTTTTTAATTTTGTTTTATTTTTCAATATATTTAAGATTTTATGTATTAATTTATAAGGCGTAGTAAAAAAAATTAATTTAAACTTGTTGTTATGCTCAATTCACTTTGAAGAAAATTATAACAAAATTTTTTGATGAAAAATGCGCCATTCTTTTAATTAACTTTTTCATTAAAATTGAAATTTCACGCTTTCTTTTAAATATTTTTTATTTTTTACTTTTCAGTACATTTTTTAGTTAATTAAAAGAATTTTTTTTAAATTTTTTTTTAACCATTTATTTTATTTTCTACTTTTTAGTTTATTATATGTATTCCGCCATTTTATGAAGGCAATTCTATTAGATTTAAAACTACGTCACACAGTTTACTGTATTTATTTGATACCCATGTCGTGGGCTCGGTGGAACATAATTGCAAAAACGGCCGCCATCTCGGAACCGTCTTCTTGATTTTTTTACAAAAAGGTCAGATTGCATTTAGTACTTATACATGATGAGTTGAACTCAAGTTGAACCCAAGTCTAACTACATGTAAACAGGAGTCGAGTTGGGTTAAGGTTGACTGAACTCGACTCAGCTCTGCTACCTGGGTTGAGTTGAAATTATGCATACGGACATGAGTTCAGTATTTGAGTAATTGAATTTAGTTGACAGCAGTATCTCTGTGTTTGTTTGTGATTTTTTGTAACGTGTATTGCTTCTTTATTTTCAATTCACCCTCAACTCAACTATTCATCTCATCATTCATACACATTAATTATCACCCGAACTACGAGTGTGTGCAAAATTGGAATTTGATCGGTTATATTTTCTACTTTTTAGTCTACTATAAGCTTTCCGCAATTTTGTGTTGGCCGCCATTTTGAATTTGGAATGACGCCACTTAGCTAATTGTGTTCTACCTGTCATATCCTTTCATTTGATACCCATGTCAGAGGGCCGCGGCCGCCATTTTGGAACCGCCATCTTGATATTTTTACAAAATGGTCAGATTGCATTGTCATCCAAACTAAACGTGTATGCAAAATTTCAGCTCTATCCGAAACCGGGAAGTGGGTCAAATTTAACTTCAAAGATTTGGTCACATACCATGCAAGTTAAATAAAAGAATTTAAAAAACCTATTTTTAGTTACATTTCAGCGAATATCTGATTAATTATGTCTCAATTTGTCAAATAAAATAAATAAAAAATAGGGAAGATGTGTTATTCTAAGACAACCGCCACCCTATGTTGTAGAGATGACGCATGATGAGTTAATGGAATTAGGTTGAAAGCTTATACCCCAACCACCATCCTTGCTAGACATATCATCATCTGACGTCTGAATAACTACACGAGAAAGAAACAGCTCAGAATTAGCTGACATACTGTTCTTTATTAGCTAACAGAACAAATTACAAGATGTCTAGACAATGCGCCCTAGACAAAACAAAGATTTTTTCAAAGCTGACATTCATAAATTATTTACCCGCTGGGAGGAAGCTTTAGCATATGCAGGATCATAATTTCAAGAATTCTGTTCAAATTTATTGTGAAATTTATCGTAGAAAAAGAAATAAATTATCCAGTATTACTAACATATGCAAAAAATACTTCAATCTTCAACATTGTACTAATCTGTCGACCCTGATCATCTCAATTAATTACGTGCTCTGAGGACAGCTCAATTAAGCTGATGTAAAATATCTCACGATTTTATCGCAAATTATGGTCACTTAAACCTGAAAGGTGACAAAACTGTCACGAAATTATATGCCTTAAGCCGCCTTAACTACACCAATTATTACATCACCGCCCTTGGGAGCACGCAATTGGTCTTGTGAATCAAAACAGTGGCATTTCATTCGAGTAAAGATAATTTGGGTAATAATTTTATGTTTCGTAAGGGCTTTTAAAAATACATTCCAGACTTTAAATTATACACTGTAAAACAATTTTTATTAAATCAACATACTGTTCGCAGAGTAAAACTCAGGTGACTGTATTAAAGTCGAGACAAGACTAAGTTTATTGTTTACAGTATAAAAAGTCATAAGGTGGTTTCACCGCCCTCACTGAATTATTTTTAATTCTGTAAAATTAATTCAATAAATTATTTCAAAAAAATTAATTGTACTTTATACAACTATTCAATCAATATAGTTTTAAATAATTAGTAATAATAACACAATCAAGTCCGGGTAAATTAGCATTTAAAGGAGACAAGATTCCAAAATGGCTGAAAATTGGTACACAGCTTCCTTATAACATTTTAAGAAAACAATTTCGGAATCCAAAAAAATAAAAGATGGCCGCCGGAGATATAGCGTTTTTCCCAAGTTTTCCATGTATCTCGGTTTCTATAGGTCATACAACCCGAAATGTTGACAATGAAATACTGTACAACTTTGGTTCTTACAAAAAAGTTGGCCCGATTAGCCCTTGGAAAGTTATTCAAGGTCAAAATTTTCGAAAATCAGTTTTTGGCCAAAATTTCACCCAAAAACCGATATTTTGGTAATTTTTTTTGGATCAGTCAATACGAAACGTTAAGTCCTTTTGTCATTTTTTCAAAAACTCAATCCTTTCGAAGTTATTCAAGGTTAAAGTTTGTAAAAAATCACTTTTTGGCCAAAAAATCACTCAAAAACTGTTGTTTTCGAAAATTATATTTTGTAGGCAATAATGTTTGGTATAAGTAGATGAAAAAAATGTGAAACATCCTTTGGTCAGACTGTCTGCGACCATATGGTTGGTACTAATTGATTTTAGCTGAACTTTTTTATTTGCAACCAATTGGTGGATGAAGTGGTGTTTGACATCTATATGCTTCGATAGTGGAGTTGTATAGCACTCTTGTTATCACAAAAAATCATTAATGGTTGACAGCTCACGCTGGGATCGAATTCACTTGCAAAACGTTTCAATTACAAGGCTTCCTGGGAGTAATTCGATAAGGCCATATATTCTGCTGCCGTGGTTGATATAGCGATGGTTAGTTGACGCTTACTACTCCAGGATATTGCTCCTCCTTGAAACGTAAAAAAATAATCAGTACAGGAGCGCCTGTCATCAGTATCATTCGCGAAGTCAGCATCAGTATAACCATGCAGGTCTGGATTTCCATTGTTACTGTAAGCTAAATTTTTGTTAATTGTTCCTTTTAGGTACCGGAAACGCAATGTCTGGCCTCGTACTCTGTGTCAAATATAAAATGCTACCCACAGCTTCTTGATAGGGAATCCTCGACATATACTCAATTTCCTCTTTTGTTTTTGGCGACATTACCATCGACAACTTTTTATTAATGTCAACCGGTGTTGATATCGGGTTGCAATCTGCCATATTAAATCTCGTCAAAATGTTTCGTATATACTTCGATTCGGTCAAAAGTTTTCGATTGATGAATCTCCATTCCTAGACTGCTGGTCGCCAGACCAATATCTTTCATTTGAAAATGTTGCTTCAGATAACCTTTTAAGCTATTTTTCTAATGATCGTCGTTTGAAAAGATAAGGATGTCATCAACTATGTATAGCAACGAAGAGGATTAAATTTTTCTTGATTCGAAAATAGATGCAAGTATCAACACGAGAACGCTGTAATCCAAACTTTCGTAGCGTTGTGTCTAGCTTCTTGTTCCATTCACGGCTGGCTTGTTTTAGCCCATAAATGGCTTTCTTTAATAAACACACTCTGTTCATCCCATCATTACACTCTTCAGGTTGCCTAAGATATATTTCTTCAGATAAGTCCCCTTGGAGAAATGCGGTCGCTGCATCCATTTACAAAAATTACGTCAGGAACCTCGCGACGCTTATGGAGAGAGCTTTAGTTAATTAATTTAAGCCTGTTCTCGTAAGTCGGAAGAATAAGAGGGTTATCCCAAGGGAGGCGACTGAGTGCAAATCGGATAGACTTCCTTTGAACCGATTCGACTCTTCCAATTTGGGAGGAGTAGAGAGGGGACCATACCTGGGAGTCGTACTCGAGTAAAGGCCTCACTAAAGATATGTACAAGTGCTTAATATTGGCTAACTTAGGGGATTGTTGAATTCCTTTGACCATCTTTTTATAAATCCCACGAGTAAACTGCCCTTGGAAGAGATATAATTGATGTGAGTGGAAAAATTCCGCTTACAATAAAACCTAACCCCAAAATCAGTTACAGAGTTCACGCGACGTTACACGTTTTCTACAAAACTTCATGACCTCGCACTTGCTAATATTAAGAACCAGGTTGCTATGAGAACACTAAGAATAGAAGGTGTTAATATCAATTTGCAAAAGTTTGCAGTCCTCGGTACTCTTAATGAGCCTATACAGTTTGATGTCATCGGCGTAAATAAGGATATTACAGTGCTTTAGTAAGGCGACAATGTCATCGATTAATAAGATAAAAAGCAGAGGACCTAGATGACTGCCTTGCGGGACGCCAGAGGACGCTTCAATGTTTCTGGATTTGACTGCACGAAATAGAACTTGATAGGTTCTGTCGGCTGCTAAGTATGATTGGAACCATACAACAAGGACATGCGGCCTAATTGTTTTGGCTTGAGAGCTATAATTGAGTGAGAGAGCTTGTCAAAGGCCTTACTGAAAGTCAGTATTAACGCAATCGGTTTGGCAACCAGTGACGAAGCCCCGAACAGTGTGAGAAGAGAACTCAAGTAGATTTGTGGTAGTGGAACGAGCTGCAAGAAAACCGTGTTGATTTGTTGAGATAAGTCTCTTACAGATAGGAGCAATCTCAGAATAAATAATAGATTAACCCTTTGACACATCGTGTAACTCACAAGTAACATAAATTTTTTCAGCAGTATAGCGCTTTTTGTTAAAAATAGTTTACTGAAGACGCATAATGTAACTTCAAAGTAACTTGCAAAAAAGAACTGTATTTTCTACACAATTTTATAAAAAAAATTGTTTTCTTATTTTTCTTTATTTTAGAATAATGTAATATAAAGATATACTTTTTTTCAAGTTCAAAAAAAAAATCATGTGGCAAAGGGTTAAAGGAGTTTTGGTACACACAATAACTTTGCAATCGGTTGATAATTCGATATCTCGTTCTTGGATCCCTTTTTATGAACATGGATAATAAAAGAGTTCTTCCATAAAGTTGGGAAGCACCCTGTATTTATGGATTTTTGGGATTAGTAAGTTTTGGGATAACTTGATGGCACCTGTGTTGCCTGTGCAGATCCGGTGATATCAGCGGGATTAGGCATTTTTATTCCTACACAAATTATTTTATAAACAACAGTCCAAATTTTCCTGAAAAAAAAAACAAAAACTTATCGCTGAGGGCTCTGAGCCCATAATCTGTTCGTAGAGTAAAATGCAGTTGACTGTGTTAAATTCGAAACAAGACTAAATTTATTGTTTACAGTATAAAAAGTCATAGGTGGCTTCAACACATACAGCATCAACAAAATTCTCATCTTTTCTCCATGAAACGGAGCTCAAGCAGACTTTAAAAATTCTGCATTCGTAAAGCATTTCTGACCCACTTCCATATGTGTCACTAATAAACGAGACAGATAATCCCTACGCATCTCCATTCAATTCTAATTATGCTAATCGCTTTCTTCCATAAGGGCAAAAACGAAAAACGCGGCGCATGTCTGGTAGTACAAATTTCAATGAGAAGACCAGCAGTAATCACGATTCTGTTTGAGCAATATCCGCTGTCGTGGGTGGAAATTAAATTTGAAAATCTTTCGACTAACACCATTTCGGGAAAGAATCCACTTTTGCCACTCAATCTCAACAATCGTGATAATTACACACAAAGCTCGTCTGCTTAATCTCCACGTTTTTCTGTTTGTTTAATATTTTACGAACGACATTTTTTCCCAGTTTCTGTTTATTTTTTGTTCCATAAAAGGTTCAACGTAATCCGCACAACTTTTTCTTAACACTTTGAATATATTGTACAATAATGTTTTAAGCATAACCTATTTTCTTTTTGCTATTGTTACAGAATAAGCCGCTACTCGTTGAGCCAATTGACTTCGAAAGTTTTATATTGAAGAACAAAACTTTAATTCAGAACGATCCCCAGCGGGAGTTGCTGCTCTACCCCAGCGATGATGTCTCGGTAAGTATTTCCGTTCGAGTTATACATTTCATGCAGTTCAGAGCATATTTAATCAGATTTAATTCGCAGGTTTGATACACTCTCAATTTTTATTTGGAATTAGTAGCACAAAAAATAAATATAAATAAACTTACGTGCAACGAGCTGAAGCCTCATAAAACACCAAAAAACTATTTTTATTTGACGTATTTAGTCTCTTCTAGGAGACACGCGAGACCACTGAAGTGAATTTTTTAATTAAGTTCTCATTGAAGGTGTCAGTTGAGCCATAAGACAAGATTATCTTAACTTATCTATAATATCGCGGGAAAAAAACCATTTATCTGAGTAGAAGCTCTCAAATTTGATTGCATTTCGTGATATTTGAAGGAAAGTTTTATTCTGATTTCAGTTTCATAGATTAATATTTGAAGAGCGGAAGCAACACGGACATATACCATCCTTCTACACCATTTATCTTAATCATAAAAATATTGCGATTACGCAGTATAGAGCTGCCTCTGATAGTATGGGCAACAATTTCATCAAATTAATAGAAGATAAATTATTATATCGCTCACTCTTCTTGCTTAAAGCGATGGTTCGAATTATACTCAGAATAATCTTGTCTATTAAGACTCATTTCAGTAAATATTGAACAGACAACAATTGATCGAATTAAGAATGTTTTATTTATTCCATAAAACTTACATTTAATCAACACAGTATTTGTCGTCCTGTTAAAACTTTCCCCCAGTCTTTCTAGTAAGCAATTCCGGCTGTTAGTAGTTTTGAGTATTCTGGCTAAAAAAAACTTATCTAACTGTAAGTTTTCTTTTAACAATCAACAATCCTAATAATTATTGGAAATGCTTGACACTAAACTCCATTGGAACCATCTCATATACATAATCTGATGTTCACACTCAATGAGCCTCCCGTAGAGCTTGTAGAGTCACATGGAGTCAATATTCAAAACAGAAGTATTGGGTGTACACCACTATAATGAAGCCCATAGTAAGATTTAAAGAATGGCCTGCCTTCTCATCACAGTGGCTTTTCGCACCTAGCTGACTGAAACCTTGAAGATTCTCTCGAAACTTAATACCGCTCCATCTTAAAATTGTCTTTATGCTATACCTCAACGTAAACTTGATTTGAAGAATAGAGGAGAATAGGAAAGGTTAGGGGGGGTCTGGAGGGTGTAAAAGAAAATGACGATGAACCTCATTTTTCAACTCTAAGGTGTTGTACGAGTTCGGAAGTACTGACTGCGGGAGGTTATTCCACAGTCGAGTTGTTCTATTCATAAACGAACTTCTATACCGTATTGTGCGCGAAAGGGGGGGGGGGGGCTTTGTGTATCTTCTTGTGACAAAAGTATGTTCCACCTACCAATTGATTTCCAATTGTTTGTTCAAAGCCGGTGTTGTCACGGCCGATCTGTGCGTTTAAGTCACCCATCGATACAATGATGTCTCCCCTTGGAATAGAGCGAAAACCCTCATTCAGTCGCTTATAGAACTCGCCTTTGATGTCATCTTCTGCGTCTTCAGTTGGAACATAGCATTGGACTACCGTAGTACTTCTTAGTCTGGTACGCAGGCGCACGGTAATAATCCTCTCAGAAACTGGTGACCAGCTAATGAGGCTGGACCTGGCTTCTTTGGTGAGTATTACGCCAACGCCACTCCTACGGCTTTCGTTTCTAAGAAGGAAGGATCGTTTGCGCAAAAGGACTCACCGTTTGGCCAGATATGTTCCGCGCATCGGGTCGTCTGGTCTCGCTAAGTCCCATGCTCTTGATGTTATATCGATTCATCTCGTTGAGGACTTCATCCGACTGTCACTCAGCAAGCAGTGTTCTCACATTCCATGATCCGATTCTTGTCATTGTTCGAAAAGCAAAGTCGTCGCCGTGTTGTCGTAGCAAAACATTTTTTTAGGGAGTGGGTTGCTAACCCTCAGCCCAACCGACTTAAAACTCTTTTTGTGGCGCAGAGAGCTTGCCATTCGCCGGTCACCAGTTTGCTCCTTCCGAAGAAGTGCGGGGCACCGCCGGGAGGTGGTATTAGGACTTGCTGACAGATCTGCTAGGTGTTCTTCTGCAGTGACTCTTATCGAGTCTTGGTAGAAGTGACAAATCGGGTGCCACCATCTTCTGAGATCTTTGTTAGTCGTTCACGTCCCGTCCGCGCTCCAACGACGAAGCGAAACCGAGATATCACGTAAAAGTTGGTGTAAAATTCAAGCCTTGTTCTCTTTAGTATGGTTGCCCGCCCACTCGAAAGTCTAAATACTATCATTTGATTTGACCCAAAACGAATATTGGGGCCTATTCTGCAATTTTTCATAAAATATTATTTTATGTTATGTTATGATGATAAAATTTCTTCTTCATAAAATGAAAATAAAATATTTTCGAAATTCCTATTCTGTCATAGTTCCATAAAATTATTTTATGGAATCTTTTATGGACACATATCATAAAAGGTTTAGTATAATCCGCTCTGAGTTCTATTACGCTTTGAACAATTCGGTTGAAAATGAACAGCTGATCGGTTGTAAATGTAAATAAAAAAATCAAAGCGTGCCCTGGGCGTATTAATTTTTAATTAAACTAAAAACTCAATTAACAAGACTTTGCACAACAAGTGTCAATTCACGCCTGTTATTTCTATAAAATATGTCAAAATACCCTTAAAATGTGCTGCTGAGATTCTTTTATGTTATGAAGCATAACAGGAAATATTTTATGTTATGATGCATAAAAGAAAATAAAATTTGTCGGACAGAATAGGATTTTAGATAATTCTTTTATTTTATGGCATGACATAACATAAAATGATAAAATTTTACCGACAGAATAGGCCCCATTATGAATAGTTTGAAAATCAATCTTTTAAAGTAACTTCTAGTTTCTCTTGTCCATTCATAGTTTTCCAGTTAAACCAGTATATAATTATCTTTACGTCAGATCTTGCAACACATTATGTATGTATGTGCGTAACTTTAAGGTACTGTCATTGCCATACTACATGGTCTATTTTTACCAAAAAGTAAACGTTCGACTTTTACAGAACTTAAAGCAAAGTATAGCTTAAATACCTACTTTATGAGTAAACATAACCGACATTTATTTACGCGTTCAAAACCATGAAAATTCAAGAAATCAGCAGAGCATCAAAGAATTAAATCCTAAACTAAAGCGCTTTAATGTTCATCATCAATTCCACTATCACTCACCTTCCCCATATTACAATTTATTTGATATGCCACCGTCTGACACCGCAACGTAAATTACAAATAAACATCTATGTATGTATGTACATTGTTTTGGGGGTTGACTATTGAAATGTTAATATGTTACTTCCGAAGATGGATGGCATAACGTCTCCAGCAAAGTTCATAGGTCGAAATGATTTATAAGATGTTAAATGGTGGGCGTAGATAAGCATTGACAACTATGAAAAATCAATAAGGATATAAATGTCATAAGGTATTTAGATATCGCTTACACTTAAAAGATTTGGTCTACTTGGAAAAGCTATTAAATATAGTTTGAATCCTCTCAAACTACAGATTTTATAATAGAGCCGCATCTTACCTTACTGGGAGCTTGTTATCTAAAAACGAATGCTTCTTAAAAAAATATCTAAAATGCCACTACACAATTCCTTATAAATCCAGTTTTATATGTCCATTAAAAAAATAATATCAATAAATTTATAAAAACCGTCCTCTATTTAACACACCAGTTACCAGCACGTTTCTTTATAAGACGCTGAGATATCTCATAAAAGTCTTGATATATGCGCTCAATATGTTTCCATAACAAGACACGATCTACTGGCCATCAGCTGGAGACGTGCTCTTCTGCTTGCTTAAGCCTGGAATTGTTGTTGAGCATAACATTTCATACTTGACTGAATTGACGAAGTTTTTCATGAAAAATGTATGCAAATTAAATTTATGATGCGTCACGAATTTGACAACTGATTTGCAATGAATTAGGACTTACGAGAGAGCGCACCATCAAGAACTAGGTTTCCATAACGTGTGCGAGGATTACGAAATGTGCCATCAGCATACCATACTAGAGCCGGCACCATATAATATACCAAGTCACAACCCATCAATTATTCATATATAAGTTTGGTTCGACCAAAAGAGCTGAATTGATTGTCGGCATTTGTGTGTGAGAAGTTCTTGACCATTAATAGTGGACATTGTTGAAGTGATGTTTATGCAATGTTACACACAGAATTTCCATAGACAGCCAGACAGAATGGCGTATTTGAAGCTTTTCCTCTAGGTCTGATTTAATTTGCATTTTTCTTGTTTTTCTTTACAGGAAGTAATTCTGCCGAGGAAATATCGGACAGTTTCGACTACCATCCCGAAGCACTGTCCGCCCAATTTACCGACATCAATTAACGCTAATGAAAATGGGAATGTTGCAAAAATACCACCGGCGGCCAACTCAGATGTGCAGCAAACGGCAACCACAGGTTCAGGGTCAGCGCAGTCAGCCGGCACCTTGCTGACCAGGCAAGCATTACATACGTATCAGACCAATAATCACCTTGTCCACTATAAGTACAGCGCTTATAGTGGCTCTTGTCACGATCTGCCAAGGTAAGTAGATATAAAAACCGCCCATTTACGCTTATAATTTATTCACTTGCTCATTTTCTTGCGGTGATTTTGTTGCTCTCCTCCTTTACTTTGTCCATTGGACTTTGTAGAAGAAATAACTATTTTATTATGATTACCAACATAAGTAGTTGTGTGTGCAGGTAAATAACACATAAATTTAATTGTTTAGAAATTATGGTCTTATAATACCACGGAAAGAATCTCTTCACGATAAATATGAGTAGCCATGTAAATATTTACTAATAAGATGGTTCAATTCTGCAGAGTCATATCTACAACTTCCCTTTAAAAGAAACTCGAGACTTACACAGCTTCTGCTCTAATTGGCTTAATTTTTTTATTGATTACATATCTCCCCGATACTTTTGTTATGAGTAATCAATAAACTTAGAATGAATCATCTTAGGAGTACTAATCGAGGAAAACTGAAAACTTGTTTATTTAATTACTCTGGTAGATTGGCAAAAACATATAAGGCGTTCTGTAAAATTCAAGTTTTTATTGAAGTATGCAATTGCTTGTTTATGTTTATTTTATCATCAATGATAAAAATAAGTTAATAAATCAATTAGTTTCTGAGTCTGTGATGATATATACTTTCCGGAACGCATTTAAAATCGTAAGGTCATTATGATGTGATTCGTTAATAGTGCACATTAATCTTTTGAAGTTGGAACATGTTGGAGCGGCTACAGCGGCAGTCAATTCCCTTCGTACACCTTGATCTATAATAGGTTATATCTGTTGGAATTTAATGAAATTCACTTGCCGATTAGTTTCATAAATCTGGTAGGCATGGAATAAAATCTAAGTTTACATTTTATGTGAAAAAACAAAATTATTATTATTCGTTTTGCTACCAGTAGGAACGTGTCAAAATAAAATCGATTAATTTAAAATAACTAATTGTGTTTGAATTAATACCCATATACCAACAGGTTATGGGCCCAGTTGATTCAAAGAATTAATTATATTAAAAGAGATAAAATAATAAAATAATTTATTATTCAAATAAAATACAAAATGGATAATATAAAAACTAAAAGAAATATTAAACCATTCGATGGGGAAAAATACAGCGTGTGGAAATTTAGAATACGCAGTTTCTTTAGTGAACTTGATATCCTAAAAGTGGTCGACGAAAAAATTCCAGAACCAGTAACTGCAGACTGGAAAAAATCTGATAGAATGGCAAAAAATATTATAATAGAGTATTTATCAGATTCTTTTCTTGGATTCGTCCAAAATGAAAGTACCGCAAAGGAAACATTTAAAAAGTTAGACGATATTTACGAAAGGAAAAGTTTAGCAACCCAACTAGCAATCAGGAAAAAACTACTTGGGTTAAAATTGCAGGGCGACATTCAATTGAATAAGCACTTTACAACTTTCGATGATTTAACAACTGAGCTACTAGCTGCAGGAGCAAAATTGGATGAAACTGATAAAGTTTCACACTTATTACTAACACTACCATCTTCTTATGATGGCGTAATAACGGCAATCGAAACCTTATCTGAAGACAACTTAACTTTGGCCTTCGTTAAAACCAGACTTCTAGATCACGAGGTAAAATTAACAAGGGAAAATAGTGATACAAGTGTTAAAGTGCTCCAAGCGAATAATGAACAAAAATTGATTCGTAAAGGAAACAACTTTTATAATAAAAAGTATTTTAAAAATGGACATAAAGGATTCAAAAAACATTTTCAATCAAAAAACTATATCGTGAAAAGTGTTAAGTGTCACTACTATGGTCGAAGAGGACATTATAAGGATCATTGTTTCTATTATAAAAGAACACAACAAAATAATTCGGAACACAGAAGGACTGTGAACAACATTGAAATGACTACCCCTTTATCATCTAACTCAGGCACTGCTGGATTTGCGTTTATGACAGGATATTATCAAAATGGACATAAAGATGGAATAACCTTTTTGCTTGATTCAGGTGCATCAGATCATCTCATTAATAATGACAATTTATTTCAGAGTTTCATCGAATTAAATCCACCAATCAAGATTTCAGTAGCTAAAAACTGCACTTTCATAACTGCTACAAAAAGGGGGATAGTGCGCATCACAAGCAATATGGGTATAAAAGGCGTTCTTGAGGATGTTCTTTATTGCCGAGACGTACCACAAAATTTACTATCCGTAAGAAAAATCCAACAAGCAGGATTGAATGTAGTTTTCAATCAAAGAGGAGTTGAGATAGTTAAAGACGGTGAGATAACAATGAAAGGTAAGACTGTCAATAATTTATTTGTTATTGATTTCATAGTTGATGTGCATAAAGTAAACTCTAGTTTCAAAGTTGCCAATATTACAAATTATGATTATATGGTATGGCATCAACGGCTAGGTCATATAAGCAAATTTAATTTTTTGAAATTACAAAATGATCAAATGGTTAATGATGTTAAGTATATTAGAAATATACATACAAATGATGATATATGTGAAGCTTGCATACATGGAAAACAAGCAAAATTACCTTTCAATAAAAATAAAGATAAGGAGCATATAAAGCGACCATTATTTATTGTACATTCTGATGTCGCTGGTCCAGTGACTCCTCCAACTATAGATAATAAAAATTATTTTGTGATCTTCATAGATCAATATACACATTACTGTGTTACATATTTAATCAAGTTTAAATCTGATGTTTTTATAGTTTTTAAAGATTTTGTTGCTAAGAGCGAATCTCATTTTAATCTGAAATTGGTATATTTATATTGTGATAATGGGGGAGAATATTTGTCGGGTGAGATGAGGGAGTATTGTATACAGAAGGGCATAAGTTATCATTTGACAGTTCCACATACTCCTCAATTAAATGGAGTGTCA
This sequence comes from Thereva unica, assembly GCA_949987705.1. Classification (NCBI taxonomy): domain Eukaryota; kingdom Metazoa; phylum Arthropoda; class Insecta; order Diptera; family Therevidae; genus Thereva; species Thereva unica. The sequence continues at coordinate 77,073,781 of OX465285.1, forward strand.
GAACGAATGATCAGGACATTAACAGAAAAGGCTCGCACTATGTTAACCGGTGCTAAATTGGAGAAAATATTTTGGGGAGAAAGTATATTAACTGCTACATACTTAATTAACTTATCTCCAACGAAAGCCATAAAAGGAAATAAAACACCTTACGAATTATGGCATAACAAAAAGCCTCAAATAAAATTTTTAAGAATTTTTGGTTCAACTGCTTATGTTCATAATAAAACGAGGAGAGCAAAATTTGATGAAAAGTCCTGGAAGTGTATATTAGTTGGCTATCAGCCAAATGGGTATAAAGTCTGGGATGTAGAACATGAAAGATTTATAATTGTAAGAGATGTTATATTTGATGAAAAAAATTTCATGAAAACCAGACCAGTATTGACATTGAAAGGAATTAGTTGTAAAAATTCCTACAATGAAACTGATGCATCTGACATTAGGTCAAAATCAGTAGAAAGAAGTTCAATTGGTGAAATTGAACACATGGTTATAGATAAAAAATCTGATAATGTTAAATCAGATGAGGTGGAACTGAAAACAAAAGAAAAATTTGTTAAGAGGTTAAAAAAAAGATAACGAGCCTAATGATCCAGAAGTAGACAATGCTTTGTCATCTCATGATGATACAGAAAGAACCCTTAATTTTCAACCAAGAAAAAGTGCAAGGATTAAAAATCTTCCTCCTATCTCTTATAATGAATTAGATTCAAAATTTAATTATATTTTCAGTGCACAATCCATTATGTATAAAATTCCTCAATCCTATAGAGAAATCGAAGCTAGAGACGATAAAGAAAAATGGATGCATGCTATAAATGAAGAAATTAACTCATTGTTAGTTAATAACACTTGGTCTTTAGTACCAATGCCAAAAGATAAAAATATCGTAGATTGCAAGTGGGTGTTTTCAATTAAAAATGATGAATTTGGAAATCTAATGAAATATAAGGCACGTCTTGTTGCGCGTGGATTTACACAAGAATATTTAGTAGACTATGATTCCACTTTTGCCCCAGTTGCTAGAATAACAAGTTTTCGATTAATGGTAGCTTTTGCAAATCAATATAAGTTATTAATACATCATATGGATGTAAAAACTGCATTTTTAAATGGTATCTTAAAAGAAGAAATTTATATGAAAGCTCCAGAAGGCATAAAAAATATTAATAATTATGTTTGTAAATTAAACAAAGCCATTTATGGTTTGAAACAGTCAGCAAGGTGTTGGTTCGAAACATTTCAAAAGGCTTTGCTAGAAAAAGGATTTATAAATTCACCTGTCGACCACTGCATTCATATTTTAGATAGTGGCCATGTTTCAAGAAATATTTATACTGTACTCTATGTTGATGATTTAGTGATTATCACTGAGAATATAGATACAATGAATAGATTTAAAAACTATTTAAAGAAAAAATTTTCTATGACAGATTTAGAAGAAATAAAATTATTTCTAGGAATTAGAATTGAAAGGAGTAACAACAAAATTACTTTAAGTCAAAGTTCTTACATAGAAACAGTCCTGAAAAAATTTAATATGTATGACAGTAAACCTGTTAGTACACCTTTGCCAAGTAAATTAAATTTTATAGAATTAAATTCAAACGAGAACCACGAATCACCATGTCAGAGTCTTATTGGATGTTTGATGTATATAATGATATGTACTCGCCCCGACTTATGTGTAGCAATAAATCTCTTAAGTAGATACGAAAATAAAAATAATAAAGAGCTTTGGAAAAATTTAAAAAGGGTACTAAGATATTTAAAAGGCTCTGTTGACTTGAAATTAACATATTGTATAAAAAATGATTACAATGATATTTTAACGGGCTATGTGGATTCTGATTGGGGAGGTAGTGAAGTAAATGATAAGAAGAGTACAACGGGCTACTTATTTAAATTATTTGAGGAATGCACAATTTGCTGGAATACTAAAAAACAAGCATCAGTAGCAACCTCATCTACTGAAGCAGAATATATGGCACTTTTTGAAGGTGTTAAAGAAGCTATTTGGTTAAAGTCATTGGCAAAAAGTATAAACTTATGTATATCTAAGCCAATCATAATATATGAAGACAATAATGGATGTATAAGTATAGCAAATAACCCGACAAATCACAAAAGATCAAAACATATAGATATAAAATACCATTTTTCTCGAGAGCAAATAAATAATAATGTAATCAAACTTAAATATATTCCTACAGGTGATCAACAAGCAGATGCATTTACTAAACCATTATCGGCAGTGAAATTCTTGGAATTTAGAGATAAGATAGGTTTAAAATAATATTTAATTTTGTTTAAATGTATTGCTAATTTTTTTTTAAATGGCCTGGTTGGGTTTTTCTGGGTTTTCCCAATCCTTTGCAACAAATGTTGGGTCATAAGTAATTTCCCAGAAATAAAAAAAAATAATAGAAATGAAAAAATAATAGAATGTATCCCTATTTTAAAACTAAATTGTTTTGTAAATCGATTTATTTTTGAGGGGGCGTGTTGGAATTTAATGAAATTCACTTGCCGATTAGTTTCATAAATCTGGTAGGCATGGAATAAAATCTAAGTTTACATTTTATGTGAAAAAACAAAATTATTATTATTCGTTTTGCTACCAGTAGGAACGTGTCAAAATAAAATCGATTAATTTAAAATAACTAATTGTGTTTGAATTAATACCCATATACCAACAATATCCCTAAAATAGAGCTGAATTTTGCCAGTAATCAGCCTGAAGATAGTTCAAATTGCGTCTCTCTATTGCAGCACAATTACAGAAGACATGTTCTCTCTGTTTCGATCTGACAGTATTTCCATTTGTCGAGATCTATTTCATCCATGATATTCAGAAAAGAACTGACCTATACCTATGAGAAGATCATTTAAGATTTTGAGTTTAAATTTAGTAATCTCGAGGACCTTCTTAGCTCCAAGGCATTTTTTGGCCTAGCCTCTTACCTGGTATATATGAATCCAGACAACTCCTTTTGCTCCATATCTGGAGGGTTTTTTCCGTGGGCTTGAGATGTCTTAAGAAATGCAAATTCCTTCTTCAATCATCGGCTCAATTTGTAATATACAGAGTGGGGTATTGAATGAGAAAACCTCGTCGAAATGCAGTTCCCGATCGAATGTCGAATAAGTTTTGTGAAAGAAGAGATGTGGAGCGAGTCGAACACCAGAGACGGACGAGCGAGTGAGATAGTCGATTTAACAGTTTAGCAGGCGCTTTGCTCATAAGCATGTGATTGCTCTCAATCTCTTTAACTGTACCATTCGTCGAACTTGTCACGATTATCTATATTTTCATCCTTATAAGATGGTCGTAACTCAACAACGGTCAGGATGGAATAATCGAGTATAGGCGTGTCGAAATTTGCTTGAAAATGTGCCCGAAGATACAGTATTTTTGCGACGAAGATTATGCCCTTTTATCCGGTTGTCTAAACAAGCAAAACTTGTGGTAATCTTAAGCCAGCTCTACCCGATGTTATGAACACCCTCCAACGTTGGATCCTTGAACTACGAGTGTCCAGTGTCAAGTGTCCAACGTTCGTATTTGGATACGTTCGTGCTGATGTCGGTATTGACTCAATCGTTGGAAGCCAACTTTTGATGAAACGTTCACCGCATCGTGTAGAGCCGGCTTTAGACTTGTTCATGAAAGGCATTTGCATAGTGCTAAGGTCACAGTTTGGTTGATCAGTCAGCAAGGAAAGCATAGTTGGACCCTTCGTTTTTGCGGAGCATAATCGTGCAGTTACTGGAACATCCGAATGGGTATGTGACCATATTCCGAAACCCGGCATCACAATAGACCTGTCCTTTCAGCCTAAGTGTATGAGCTTAAAACCAGCAGCTCAGTCGTATCTAACTTCAAGCCTTAAAGGATTGTGATACACTTAGAAATGTCTCGTATACTGCGAGATATGCAGCAAAGGGTGACGCAGAATTTCAGAACCCCTTTGTAGGTTAGATTAAGCTGTACAACATGCCTCTCTCTGTTTACCGAGTCATACGCCTGAGTTACATGCTTAACCAAATCATGTGCACAATCATCAAAATCCACATGTTTCCCAACAAGTCGTGGAACCCGATGCTGAACTCTATCCAGGTCATCTTCAGCAGCTAGCAAAATTCCAGGAATGCATAAATCAAAATTCATAATTTTCCATGATAAACAGTTTATGTAGACATAATATAAAATTCAATTATTCCCACATTTTTCTTTGTTAACTCGGTTTTATATTTCATAATTTTCTTAATTCAGCAGTAATTAGCTTTGTTCAAAACTTGTAATAAAAAACTCTTTTTACTATGTCAACAATTTTAACTTTAGGAATTATAATTTCCATTTTATAAGAAAATCAGTTCTTACTGAGCATTCGTCAACGGAGGTTGAAATTTATAAATTTTAAATAAAGTAAATATTTCGTTAACCGAAGTTTTTTATTTCTACTCGTTGTTGTTTCTTGTCTTGCAAAGTATTGCAAGACTATTATTGGCGCAGTCGGTAGGATCACGGTGACGATCCTCGTGAAATAAATTGTTATTTTTATTTTACCGTGAGTGAAAGTGTAGTGAAAACTTCAAAGGAATATTGAAGAAGCACCACATTCCGAGGGAATATTGGAAAATTTCACCCACCCAGCGAGAGGAAATCGAGGGAATTTTGGATCGGCAAGTTTCAACTTTTTGCACCAGTGAACCATTATGATAACAATGACGACTCTCCTCACTTTTGTGGCATTCATGTAAGTAGATATTGAATTTTTCCTTTTTTTTTCATTTTTTTTCCTATCCATGAATAATAAAAAAATAAGTTCAAAACCAAAAATTTCACCATATTCCGTTAAAAGTACCATTTCAAATTTGTTTAGTCGACTAAGTTCTGAAAAATTAAATAGTGATTTGGAACAACTCGAAAATATCGACCATAGTTGTTTAGACATAAGCGTTAACCCTAATCGTGAAAGTGATATTAATTTTGCTCCAAGTTGCTCGAATAACTCAAATTCAGACTTAATTAAAGGTGAAGGAATAGCCCATTATAGTGATATTTTAGACGAAGACTCAGTGAACTCAGATAGTGTTAGGGTGCCATTAAGCATGGCAACAAATAGTATTAACAATGACGCATCCGCCGTCGCTACAAGTGTTTTTAATTCCTTAAGAATCCCTGATGCGGTTAAAGACTTACCGTCGTTTGACGGGAATCCCAGACTTCTCCATGATTTTATACAAAATGTAGAAGAAATCTTGTCGCTAGTTACTCAAGTAGATGGCACTCTTTATGGCAAAATCCTCCTAAGAGCCATCAGAAACAAAATCGATGGACAAGCAAATGAGATTCTGAACATGTACGGGACTCCGTTAGAGTGGGAACAAATAAAGAAAAATTTAATCTTACATTATTCTGACAAACGGAATGAAACCTCTCTAATTAAAGATCTACACAGTCTAAAACAACTCAACAAGCCCTTAGAAAAATTCTATAGCGAAATTATAGAAATACAAGCTACCATGTATAATAATATCCAAATTCACGAAAGAGATCCGAACGTGATAATAGCTAAAAGAGATTTATACCAAGGAATGTGCCTTAATATATTCCTAACAGGGTTAAGAGAACCCCTTGGATCAACAATCCGGGCGATGCAGCCAAATACTTTAGCCGAGGCATTCTCCTATTGCATAAAAGAACAAAATATCTTTTACGCAAAATCCACAACGCCCCATCAAAGTGCTAATAAAACGAGCTTTTCAGGGTTTCCTTCAACACAGTTTCACCAAGCGAAACAATTCATTCCACCACGCTTTCATTCTAACCCGCAGATAAAATCACCCCAGTATTCCTATCCCAGGTTCGATTTTTCTCCGCCCCAACAAACATTCAGGCCATCTCACAACTACCCCAATTCACAACCGAAGCCCAATTTCGGACAATTTAACCAAAATTTCGCACCAAGAAATCAATTCAATCAGTTCAGACCTCCAGCACCTAATCCATTTAATCGGCAGAATTTTCCAAAACCCGAGCCGATGGACACCAGCTCTGGCAATACGCACCTGAGACAGAGAACACAGTTCCAACCACCCGGATTCAATAAGGCACCAAATTTTACAAGTAAAGAATTATTCTACCTGAACGAACAAGACCCTCCTTTTTACCAAGATAACAACTATTCAGACTATTACTACACTAACTTAGACAGATATTACAACAACTACCCAGACGCACAAGACCCTAACGATACCAACCAACAAGAACCTATAGAAGAAGCCGAACCAGAGGAAGAAAATTTTCAAACTTCAGCCTCGACGAACCAATCGAACACATAGAAATAAACATACATGGTCACACTCTCCCATATATCAATATCTCATCTCCATACAAAACCCCACTAAAATTTTTAATAGACACAGGAGCTTCCTCCTCTTTTATAAGCCCCGAGTATATAAACCCTAACTACCTCATTAAAAGAAAACCCGTAGTAATAGTCACAGTCCTAAACAAACACCGATTGGATCAAGAAGTAATACTTCCTAACTTCGCTGAATTTTACCAACCCGGTAACACTAGATTCCTTGTATTCAAATTCCATGAATACTTTGACGGATTACTAGGACTCGACAGCCTTAGGGCACTTGGCGCCAAAGTAGATTTAAAAAACGACCTTTTAATCACGAATAATTCATTGATCCCGCTACTTTTCAAGCCCAACTTCTCTTCTGGGGAGCACTTAATCCCTGCAAGATCTAGAATTATAATAAAACTCCCAGTCGACATACAACATGGCGATATTTATACTGACAAACAAGAAATAGGATCCCGGTTGTACGTTTCAGAAGGAATTTACCATTCTAACGATTGGCATAGTCTTATGGAGGTTACGAATGAATTAGACCAGGACCAAGTACTCTCAATAGAGCAACCTTTAAGAGTCGAATCCTTTGACTCTAGCGAATTTTCAACAGTTGACATGTACAGTTTCGAAAATGAAGGTAGCAATATAGAGACTCCAAGCGACCTTACAAAGCTCCTACGAACTAACCACCTAAATATTGAAGAAAGAAGAGAACTCTTCAGAGTCTGTAAAGAATTCGATGACGTATTTTTTAGAGAAGGAGAAATATTGTCATTCACAAATAACATAAAACATAAAATTGTGACCTCCGATGAAAAACCTGTTTACGTTAAATCTTATCGCTACCCCTATATCCATAAAGAAGAGGTCCATAGACAAATTCGAGAAATGCTTACTCAGGGTATCATACAGCCTAGCTATTCCGCGTGGAGCTCCCCAGTGTGGATAGTTCCCAAAAAGACGGATGCCAGCAACAGGCAGAAATGGAGGCTGGTAATAGATTATCGTAAGCTTAACGAAAAGACAATAGATGACAAATACCCATTGCCCAATATTACCGAAATACTGGACAAGTTAGGTAAAAGCATGTACTTTTCCACATTAGATTTAGCTAGCGGTTTCCATCAAATAGAAATGGATCCGCGAGACATCCAAAAAACAGCATTTACCGTCGAGGGTGGGCATTACGAATACGTCCGAATGCCATTCGGATTAAAAAATGCTCCCTCAACGTTCCAGCGAGTAATGGACAACGTGCTGGGCGATGTCATAGGGAAAATTTGTCTGGTATACTTAGACGACATCATCGTTTTTTCTACATCGTTACAAGAACACTGCGAAAACCTTAGAGCAGTCTTCAAGAAATTACAAAAGGCCAACCTTAAAGTCCAATTGGACAAATCTGAATTCCTCCATAAGGAAATTTCATTCTTGGGACATATTGTGACTACAGAGGGAGTCAAACCAAATCCCGATAAGATAATGGCCATAAAGAATTTCCCCATCCCGCGGACACCTAAAGAAATCAAATCGTTTTTGGGATTATTAGGGTATTATCGAAAATTTATTAGGGATTTCGCAAAGATCACAAAACCTATGACGGAATGTCTTAAAAAGGGGAAAACCATTGACTTCAATGACAGGTATACTAAAGCCTTCGAAACATGTAAAGATATTCTCATGAACGACCCTATTTTACAGTATCCAGACTTCTCCAAAGAATTCATCTTGACTACCGATGCTAGCAATTTCGCTATTGGTGCAGTGCTATCGCAAGGCACAATAGGGAGCGATAAGCCCATATGCTACGATGGCAGAACCCTGAACGACTCTGAAACCAACTATTCAACGATTGAAAAAGAACTCTTGGCAATCGTTTGGGCTACTAAATATTTTCGCCCCTACCTATTCGGACGACGCTTCAAAATAGTCACCGATCACAAGCCTTTGACCTGGCTGATGAGTTTGAAAGAACCAAATTCCAAACTTGTCAGGTGGCGGCTAAAGTTGGAAGAATTCGATTACCAGATCGTTTACAAAAAAGGCTCCCAAAACAGCAACGCAGATGCATTGAGCCGTATTACGTATTACGTATCAATGACGCGAAAGAAAAAATAGAAATCCATTCCAGCGAATCAAAAACATTCTCCCCAAGTATGCAAGTATCAACAGTGCACTCTGCTGAGGAAGACCTTGATGACGGTATACCTATAGCAGAAAGACCCTTGAATGAATTCAACATCCAGCTAGTCCTTCAGTTATCGGATAAAAAACCCCCCATTTCGACCGAAACCCCTTTCAGGAACAAACAAAGGAAAACCATTAGATTGCCTTCTTTCAATGAAGACAATATTCTAGAAATTTTCAAGAAATACCTTCCTCCGAATAAATTAATCGCAATTTTCACCGACGACGCTATTTTCGGGACAGTGCAAGAAGTATACTCTAAACACTTCGCGAGAGGGGAAATGTTTAGATTAATTAGATGCAAAGAGTATGTCAAAGACGTCATTGAAGAAGACCAACAAGACGTTATAATTAAAGACTACCATACCAAAAGCAACCACAGGGGCATAAATGAAACCTTGCTACACTTAAAAAGAGAAGTCTACTTCCCTACTATGAAAGATAAAATAACAAAAATTATCGATAACTGCGAAACCTGCCATTTAATGAAATATGATAGGAAACCGCCAAAATTAAAATTTCAAGTCACTGAAACCCCAGAGAAGCCTTTGGATATCCTACATATTGATATATATTCTATCAACAATAACCAAATTCTCACCATTATGGACAAATTCTCCAAATTCGGTGCAGCATACACCGTTCTAGCAAGAAATAGCATAACAATGGTCAAGTGTCTTCAACACTTCATCAGCCTTCACGGCATACCACAAAAAATAATTTCAGATCAAGGGGCTGAATTCAATTCTTTAATTTTCAAAGACTTTTGTGATCAATACAATATCACACACCACATAACTTCATTCCAGCAAACAACCAGTAACGCACCCGTGGAGAGGATGCACTCGACTTTAACCGAAATATACCGTATCATATTCAATCAAAAGAAGAACAAAGAACATGAAGACATACTTAATGAGACTATGACGACTTACAACAACTCCATACATTCAGCCACTAAGATAACGCCGTTTGAACTCTTTTATGGAAGACCCTATAACTTAGGAAATAGTATTAGATTTAATAACAATCATGAATATTTACGTAAACTAAATGAGTTTAAAGAAAATTTATTTGAAAAGGTTAAAAAACAAGTAGAAAGTCAGGTACAAAAAAATATAGAGAAACTGAACAAATATAGAGTAGACCCACAAGGGACACCTGAGGGAAACGTAGTTTATAGAAAGGAAAATAGGCGTAATAAGTTGACCCCTAGGTTTAGTAAACATAAAGTTAAGATTGATAAAGATATAGCAATAATTACCGAAAAGAATCAAAAAATACACAAGTCTAAGATCAAAAATAAACTTAAATTTCAGGACGCTAGCCACTAATGGACAGAAACTGGAAGTGACAGACCTGACTTCGAACAAAGCACTTACAATGAAATTAGGTACCGCAAGAACAATTAAGACATACAGTAACATACTACACATAATTAGGATGGAGACATACGAAAAGACAATCAACGGACTAACTGACGCTTTAACGGCACTTCACAACCTGCCGGATATACAAGCAACGGTAAATATAACGGAAATTAAGTTACAGGACCTTAGGCATAAATTAGAAACATTGAAACCAAGCTTTAGAAATAAGAGAGGATTAATAAATGGATTGGGTACTGTGATTAAGAGTATTACGGGCAACATGGATGCAAATGACGCGTTTGAATTAAATAAAGAAATACAAGAAGTAACTTTAAATCAAGCAACCCTAAAAGGGGAATTAAATAAACAAATCATCATAAACAACAGAATTTTCGAACGGTTCGAAAATATAACTAACCACATAAATTCTCAGCAAGAAACAATGGAACGCTACCTAAAATCCTATGGGAGAAATTTCGAGAATGAACTTAACACCGGTAGAAGCGCAATCAGGCAATTGCAGTATATAAATCAGTTAAATTTTAATATAGACATAATAAATAATCACCTTGGCCAACTGGCGGAGGCAATAGTTTTAGCTCGACTAAACATCATATCCAAACAAATTCTAAATTCCGAAGAGGTTTCTGAAATATACCAACATCTAAAAAAACAATCAATTCACATTAAATCTGTCGAACATATATATGAAATTCTTGGTTTACGAGCTTACTACAACGATTCCAATATCATATTCAACATACAAATACCCATATTTTCCCCAGAGAAATATTCCTTATTCCACATCATTCCCCTTCCAATAAACGAAACCGAAAAAATATCCACGAAACCCTACATACTCCAAAACCCAAAAAAGATTCAATATCTCGAAGAAGCATGCCCTAAAATAGAGGACACATATCTCTGCAAAGAATCCAACCATCAGGAAGAAGCCAATCAGTCCAGTTGCATAGGTCGATTACTAAAAAACGAGCCAGCAAGTTGCAACCTAGTTACGAGGACACCAATTGCTGAAATTATACAACCAGAACCAGGATACATCCTCTTGATGAATATTCCCGAAACTTTAATAAAGTCATCATGCGAATCAACTCACATCAAACTTCGCGGTACTCACCTAATACGTTACGAAAACTGCAGCCTACAGATAGACGACATCACTTACCAGGACACCATACGAAGCTTCTGGGACGATATCACCATTTACCCTGCAATAATAAGCAATATAACTTATACACCATCGACGGACGATCTCAAATTGCAGAAACTGAGCTCTCTCCACATTAACAACAGAGAAGCAATAGAACTATTGGAGGTAAAGACGAAAACGAAAGAGAATTACATCCTAGTGATCTTGGCCAAAGACTATGGAACCTTCGTTACAAAGACTGTTCACTCCTGCAATTTAGATTTTCAAAACCCGTGACCTTGGTACCGTTATTTCCTCCCAACCCCACGATTTTGCTAGAAGTCGATAGCATGCTCAAGCATTGTGGTGGAAACGAGAAAAACAACGCAGAGGCGGGGCTTGGAATTTAGAGGAATTGGCACAGAGCTACAGGGTGCCGACTGCCGAGCACTTGCCTGAAAGAAAACGTTTATGTTGTTCAGTATACTGATCAGTTCTCCGTTGGCGTGGAATTTAAGTTCCCTGTAATGTTTGAAATGAAAACACTGTAATTTTTTCCAAGGAGGAAAAAGCGCTAGGCATAAAAAACCTCCTGATTTATTTTAAGAAAAATAATTTTAGAAATTTAACAATAATCAGTCTTAAAATAAATCACAAATATTTGTATAAAATTAAAAAAAAATGTGTAAGACTACGCCTAATATTTTAAAATCACAAATAACTTTACTTAAAATTATAAATAATTTTGGCTATTACAAATGCATTACATTTAATAATTTATTTTTATTATCAAATCTTTTTACATTTTTATTGTAATCTTTAATAATACAATATATTCTTACTCTAATATATAGTGTTATAATGAAATCTTTATTCTGTTTATTGCAACATTCGAAAGTATACTCGGACTTTATTATAAATAATCTTGGCTATTACAAATGCATTACATTTAATAATTTATTTTTATTATCAAATCTTTTTACATTTTTATTGTAATCTTTAATAATATAATATATTCTTACTCTAATATATAGTCTTATAATGAAATCTTTATTCTGTTTATTGCAACATTCGAAAGTATACTCGGACTTTAATATATTTAACAATTTATTCTCTATACCATTTTGAACAATCATATTATTAAAGATTTCAATAAATTTGTCTTCTAATTTTTGTATGCTTTGCATGAACTGTACCGGGGGTGTTATTAATTTACCGTTGTCATATTGCTTAAAATTTATAAATGTTGTAAATATACTATCTTCAGAAGTTAGCTCTGCCTGGCAATTGTGCTCTAACATGTTTTCCCTAAAAAGCCATCCCCCAAAATAGTGAAACGCATTATTTTCGGCTAACTCCATTGGTTTAAATTTGAAATTTACTTTAACAGATTTTGATTTTGAAGGGGAACTTGGTTCTATTATATTATCTAAATTAATTGTAGGTAATTGAATGATGTCAGTAGGTTCGCAATTTCCAGAAGGAATATGTTCCATATATTTAATGGAAAATGATTTTTTGAAAGCACAAGAAAAATGATATGGAGTTAATTGCTTACTATTTCCACCTCGTTTCCTAAGAGCACCAAACATGTTTTCAAGAGCATCTTGATTTAAATTTCTAGTAAATATATAAGGAATTTGCTCTGATTTTAAATCAGTATGAAATGATTTTAACACATTGATGTTTTGGACCCAACCGTTTATAAATTGAACGGTTTTTGTAACATCCTTACATTGAACATTAATGAGTCTCATGGACCTAAGAAATTCTTCCATTTCGTTAAGAAAATTAAGTTGTTCTTTGTTACCAAAGAAAGGTCTTCTGAAAGTTTTAGCCTCTTTGAATTTGCTCGAATTAAAGAGATCAAATAAACTATCAAATTTGTCTATTAATTCTGCAGTATTAATAGCAGTTGAGGAGCATGAGTTTTGGCTAATATGGGTATAAATTCCTGCTGCAACTGTAGAACTTATAACTTGAGCAGCTAGTTTGACTCTCATTTTTTGAAAATTATTAGGATAAATGTGCTCATTTGATAGTTTAGGAGCCATTTTAAACTGGTTATTATGATCTATATTATAAAATTGTCTGATGTCCTGCCAAGATGCAGTTCTATTATCTTTAAAATTAATGTTATATTTGAAAAAATTATTACGAAGGGATTTCAGTAAGTGTGGTGTATCATACATGTAATAGAGCTTGCTATTACACATACTAAAATATGGTTTTTGGGGGGTTATTGACAATAATTTATTTAATTTAACAAAATTGCTACCTTGGTCTGAAACTATTACTCTTGGCTTCATTTCTAGATCTATTAGTTTGCGGATACAGATACCTATCATATGTTTTAAATCTTTTGCAGGACATGAAGCATTTATAAATGAATACCCCACTAAATGTTTATAATTATGTGTAATCCCCTTAACCATTATGACAACGGCATATTTTGCAGGCAAATTTGTCTTTGCGTCTCCGTTATCCTCTAATCCTACAATATGACTTTTAGATTTCTCAAAAAATAAGTGTGTTTTCAATGAAATTTCGTCAATGCAAAGCATACAATTTCTTGCTTTACTAGGTAAGTTTTGTATTTTAAGTTTTAGTGCATTGAATAACACGTCATGCAAACCTGGGCCAGATGGCCAATTCTTAATAAACCTATGTAATGTGGGAAGAGACGGTAAGTTTAAGTTGCGAGCTAAAAAATAATATGCCTGTGGCGCTAAGAAATATATACTTAAAGCAAGCTGTTTGTAGTTTTCTGTAAATCTACAGCCTTTTTTCTTTTTTCCAAAATTTGCAACATGATTTTGCACAATGTGTGCAAGCTCAGGAGGCAAAATATTTTTAGCTAGCAACATAAAATTACCCTGGTTACCTGCAAGAATTCTTAATCGCTTATTTTCCTGCTTCAGTAACTTGCATTCCTTTCGAAGCTTCTGGAGTTTCTCTTTCATTATTCTTTTCCAAATTCTTGGGGTTTGAGTTGTTCGATGAGTTGTTCTGAATATTCCCGAGTTTGATGGTTGATAATCTGAAATTAATTAAAAATATATAAAATTCTATATTTGAATTTTCAGTAATGGATGACATATAATATACTAGTAAAATGTCAACAATACGCTAAATTTTTTGGATATACATACATTTAATACAATTTAAGTTAAATACCTTGTCCAATGTTTGTAAAAGTTCTTGCATCGTGTTCAAATTCATTCACATTTTCTGTTTCTGCTATGTCAACGATCGGGAAATGCGGCACAATTTCCATTTCAATTGTTGGTTCTATTATTGGGAGATCCACAACATTGTCTATACTTGCGTCAACCGATGGAGCATTCATCTGATGATTCTCCACATTTCTGGGTTGTGTAAAGTTATAATTTCCTGAAGACATGAAAATATATCACATATTTAAATTATCAATCTGTATAATTGACTTTTAGGAAAGTTTATGAACTACATACTAATATGATTTCGGGCCAACGTTACAATACACGATAGCTTCTGAATTCTGCGTATGTAACACATTCACTTAGTTAATTAACACATTTCCAAATATACAATTAATTATTGGAATAAAAGTAATGAAAAGTAATTATTGCGATAATCTTTTGAATGGCTGAATGGTTCACTGTTAGAGAAACAAACACTACCCGTTGCCGCAAGTATATTTTTCTAGGGAAATACATAATTTAACACTTAACAGTCTGATAATATGGATAGGTGTTTAAAGTCGTTCTCAATAAATTTGTCTAGACAAATTGCAATTAAGGGAACATAAAATCGTCTCAAATTTTTAATATCTCTAGACTACTTTAATAATTAATTTATGATGGTTCCCAAACATGCTATAATATTTTTATGATACCTGGTAATGGCTAATAAATATATTTACTGAAGATTTTGTCCCTTTTCTAATAATTTACATATAATTTTAGTAATTGTATATCTACCTGATCCCAAAATGTTACCTATTGTTTTTTACCTAGAAAAATGTCTGGTTGCAGCGGGTAGTGCCATTATTAAAATGCACGTGTTCTATATCAAACGAAGTATGTGCATATATGTAACATTGACCTGAGACAATTTGCTAATATTTTCAAAATACATATTATCTTACCATCAAGAATATTCGGAAAAATCACCACATCTTCTAAAATTCGTATTTTTTTTGATGGTTCTTGCTGCAAAGGAAGAGCATTCCTTTTTAGCTTAACGTAGTTTAGAACATTTGTGCTAAGCATATCATTAGCAAAATGATGCGCACAAACTTTGTAGTTATAGCCAATGTTCACTCCAATTAGATCCCGTCGTCCCAATCTTTCCAACCATAGTTCTCTCCTAAAAACAATGTGATGTATAAAAATAAAAACGTAACATAAAATTATGTTAATGTCATGCTTCTTAATATTTATGAGTAAGGGGCTTCACTTGCATTTATTAATAATTCAAATACGCTTCTATTATAATAAATATTTCAAATCAGCATTGACTTTAATTCATATTGTTGTTTCAAATATTTTAAATCATCCAATATACACTTTCAATATAAATTTTAAAACAATACGTGCCGATTACTTATTTAACGCAAACATAAAGTAATATTGATTAAACATAATTTCAGTAAACTAATTAAGAAATTTGAATACAAACAGTACACTTGTATGTTATTCGTATTTTTCTAGTTTCATCACTATGTGAGCCTGTAATTTAAAATATTTAAGTTATTTTATTGATTTATAAACTTCTTTATCTTGAATATGTTCGAACCGTATCGGAAATAGCATACAACACTGTTTGAATTCAAATTTCTTAATTAGTTTCCTAACATTAATTATTTTAAATAGGTTACCTGTTATTATTTTTTGGAAACTTAAAAAAATTCAGTTGAGAAAATTCATCCTTTTTACGTCCACACGCTAAGCATTTAAAATGATGTTTTCCTCCCATATTTCACTCTCACAGCAATTATTAATAGAAATCACTAAAAACTATTTTATAATTGGTCCCTTATGCCAAAATATCAGTTTTAATGCACTATCAATTTCACGAGAAAATATTATAATTTTAAAAATCACACTCTTAATTGCACAAATAATGATGAAAATCACTAAAAACACAATAACTAAGAAGCACCCTGTCTTTTGAAGCGAACGGATTACCGGTGCGTGCCGGCATACAAACGCATCTGCTTAGCATTCGCCTTGGGATCGCATAAGGAAAACCTATGTTAAAAAAATGTAAACAAACTTATCTGTGAACCCCTGGAATGTGTGAGGCAGGTATTCGAATTTCGGCAGTTCCTATCTGCAAAGCACACGGGCCGGATCGCCACCAACACAATGACAGAAAGCCCAACGTCTTGCGATCGCAAACGTATATGTGCACACTTCTTTCATAGTGTTTGTCGGCATTTTTGGCTGCTGTCGTCCTTCTTGCTTATTAGGGAATTTAAATGAGAATTTGGAACTGGAACAAGTTCTCTTTTCGACTAATGGGTGAATTTTTAGTTGTCTCTTTCTGAAAAGTGGTCATGGAAGGGGTAAATTGCGTCGCAGAATTAGAGTGAACATTCTTTGTAACAAGGTTCCATATTCTTTGTCTTGGCTTTCATCGGAGTCATCGTAACCGCAACGACAGCCTATGTAGCCCTTGTACATATTCAGACGCGGAGAACCATCAAAACACCGGTCATTTGTAAAACCATAACAGCAGGGGAACCCCCTACCGAACCCACAGGGACCACCACAAACATGCAGCTCTTCTGGCCCTCGCTGCACACTTAAGGGGGGAGGAGTTACATGCTTAACCAAATCATGTGCACAATCATCAAAATCCACATGTTTCCCAACAAGTCGTGGAACCCGATGCTGAACTCTATCCAGGTCATCTTCAGCAGCTAGCAAAATTCCAGGAATGCATAAATCAAAATTCATAATTTTCCATGATAAACAGTTTATGTAGACATAATATAAAATTCAATTATTCCCACATTTTTCTTTGTTAACTCGGTTTTATATTTCATAATTTTCTTAATTCAGCAGTAATTAGCTTTGTTCAAAACTTGTAATAAAAAACTCTTTTTACTATGTCAACAATTTTAACTTTAGGAATTATAATTTCCATTTTATAAGAAAATCAGTTCTTACTGAGCATTCGTCAACGGAGGTTGAAATTTATAAATTTTAAATAAAGTAAATATTTCGTTAACCGAAGTTTTTTATTTCTACTCGTTGTTGTTTCTTGTCTTGCAAAGTATTGCAAGACTATTATTCCTGCGGACCTTCGTTTATTATTGGGGTTGAATTCAATAAGTTGTGTCTCCATCTTGCTGCTAATAGACTCCCATCTATGTCTCTGCAGATGCCTGTTCTTGGCTGAAACTTTTTGCTGATTTGGCGTGTTCCTTCGTAAGCTTGCTTAATTCTCTCTTCATTGAAGTCTTCCTTTATTCGTAGGATCCTCCTGTTTAGATACTCTTTCTTCTTCTTTCTGTACAGCTTGCGTGCCGTTCTTCTTTTTATCTTAAAGACTTCCATCCTTGCTCTTGTAGGCCTTGCGATGTACTCCCGATGGCTCTCTTCTATTGCTGATCTACAGTCCTGATCGAACCAGCCAATTCTAGTCTGTCTGGGGCCCAGGCTAGTGTCTCTTCCGCTGCCTCCTTTACGCTGCTTTTCAGCTTTTCCCATTTTTTTGTTGGTGTCGGGCTGTTCTTCTACTCCTTTTCTTAGGTTTTGAACAACAGCATTCTGATGGCTATCTGTTCTTTTTTCAAGTTTTAACCAGGGATCGTAACTGTTATAACTTATATCGAAAAAATCAGAAAATAATCATTATTTTGAAACTTATATGATATAAAACAACAGTAACAGTTAAATTTTACCAAAAATATTTAAAGTTATTTTTAACTATTATCTTTGACTAGTATTGTTTTAAATCTTTTAAAATTGTTATTAAAGATTTTTTTCTTTTTTTGTTCGAAATAATAATTAAAATTGACTTTTATTTTTAAAATCAAAAATAACTGTTAAAAAAGACTTTTATTTTTTTCGGTCTTGCATAAAAGTCTTTCTAAGATTTTTATTTTTCCAGTTTTTTCTATAAAAGTCTTTGAAGACTTTTATTTTTAAAATATAAGAATAAAAGTCTTTTGCTGAAAACAGATAAATAGTCCATTCAAACCGTTAAGAAAATCGAACCCTAAAGGTTTTTGGGGTCGCTGATCACAAAAATCGGGGTCCTGCGGTCCTAAAACTTGGGCGTCACCCTTAAAAATGCAAAAAACACCCCTTTTTAGGGGTTTTTCGCGATTATTTCGATAATAATGAAAACTAATGCAATGAAATACACTTTTTTTAATATTTATTTGCGAAGGTGGTTGATTTGTACTAAATCAACGCGAACTTTATGATAAGGGGTGATCCTAAAGGGTTGAAACCACCCCTAAATCAGCTACAAATAGAAAAAATTGTAAAAAAATTTTTCTTCAAGTATATGCTTCAAATACGATTGTGGGCGTACTGTCAGGCAAAACTAAATTATTTTCAACCCTTAAGGGGTTAAAACTACCCCCACAATTATAAAAATCAACTTTATATAAAAAAAATTAGAAAAATTTTTTGTTTTTTGCTTGAAATTTGGTTCAAAAGGTATTATCAGCCATAAATTTATTATTTTAAACCCTTAAGGGGGTGAAACTACCCCTGCATTAAAATTGTAATTGAAAAAAATTGACATTTATTGTTTTGCATTAAAATTTTATATTCCATTTTTATTCATTGAAACATTTGGAAAATTTCACTTTAAACCCTTTTTTAAAGGGGTTAAACCACCCCTAAACCGAAGCAAAATAAAAAATACATGGAGAAATATTTCTTTTCGTGGAATTTTTAAATAAAGTCAAAATGCAGGATAAAAACGACAATCACACAATAATTGGAAATATGTACCCTAATGTATTTGAGTTACTTCTGAATAATGGGGTGTTCCGTTTTTTTACAATGACATTTAGGCAGGTCAGTCTTTTGCTGAAAACAAATAAAATAGCTATCGTAGTTAGAAAATTACACTATAAAAACAATTGTGATATTGTGCTTAAAGCCTAGCACGTTGATCAGGCTATAGAAATTCTAACTAAAACTATGTAAAAAATGATTTATTAGGTGGATAAATTGGTGCGGCTGATTTTATATTTTTGAATTTTTTGGCTCCCTGTTTAATTTCTACTTAAATTAGTAGTTTGGTAACCCCATTTCACTCCGTTAGGGGATGAATTTCGAAAAATCGATTCTTAGTGAATGTCCACGTCATTATAGAGATGCACTGTCAAAATTAAAGCCCTTCAGCTCCAGCGGTTTGGGTTACCCCATTTAACCCCCTTAGGGGATTAATTTCAAAAAATCGCTTCTTAGTGGATGTCCACGTCATTAAAGGGATGCACTGTCAAAATTTCAGCCCTATAGCTCCAGCGGTTTGGGTAAACCCCATTTCACCCCCTTAGGGGATGAATTTCGAAAAATCGCTTTATAGTGGATGTCCACGTCATTAAAGGGATGCACTGTCAAAATTTCAGCCCTATAGCTCCAGCGGTTTGGAAAAACCCCATTTCACCCCTTTAGGGGATGAATTTCGAAAAATCGCTTTATAGTGGATGTCCACGTCATTAAAGGGATGCACTGTCAAAATTTCAGCCCTATAGCTCCAGCGGTTTGGAAAAACCCCATTTCACCCCTTTAGGGGATGAATTTCGAAAAATCGCTTTATAGTGGATGTCCACGTCATTAAAGGGATGCACTGTCAAAATTGCAGCCCTATAGCTCCAGCGGTTTGGAAAAACCCCATTTCACCCCTTTAGGGGATGAATTTCGAAAAATCGCTTTTTAGTGGATGTCCACGTTATTAAAGGGATGCACTGTCAAAATTTCAGCCCTATAGCTCCAGCGGTTTGGAAAAACCCCATTTCACCCCTTTAGGGGATGAATTTCGAAAAATCGCTTCTTAGTGGATGTCCACGTCATTAAAGGGATGCACTGTCAAAATATCAGCCCTATAGCTCCAGCGGTTTGGAAAAACCCCATTTCACCCCTTTAGGGGATGAATTTCGAAAAATCGCTTTATAGTGGATGTCCACGTCATTAAAGGGATGCACTGTCAAAATTTCAGCCCTATAGCTCCAGCGGTTTGGAAAAACCCCATTTCACCCCTTTAGGGGATGAATTTCGAAAAATCGCTTTTTAGTGGATGTCCACGTCATTAAGGGGGGAAACCAGTTTAGACGATTGAAAAAATCGATTTTTTTTTATTTCATAAATTGTTAGTAAAACTATTCAAGAATATGTTGCCAAAGTTTCAAATCAAAATTCCGCTTTGTTCGGATGTTATGAGCTCTAAAGTGACCCACCCTCCTTGGCAGATGGTACTCTAAACTGAGAAAAATGACTTTTCCAAATGCGTTTTTCTCGAAACGACTTTTTTTCAACTGGTGGGAATCCTAGCGTGAAAAGTTATTGCTCAATCGCTTTGAAAATTTTCGTGAACATTCTTTATTCAATTACAATCTATATGAACTAAACTCTGGGATGATATTATTATCTTAAATTTGTTTTTAGATGGAAAAAAGGTGAAAAAACACGGTATAAAAACATAACATTTTGCTAAAACACTTCAAAAACATGCAATTTTAATTTTTTTTGTTAAGAGTTTAGTTCATATTCTTAGAAAACATGTTGCTAATGTGAAAAAAAAAATTGGGGTGATTTCAGATAAAAATTGCGACTTCCACACTTCCCACCAGTAGTGAACTCGGATGGCGACGGTCCATGAAGAGCAGCTTCTAACTCCACTATTTACAGTGCAAATGACTTGAAAAAATTACAGCGCGTACTTCAATACATTAGTAAAATATCCTTCAAGTTTAAATAAATTTTGATTATTCCTTCCCTGTTAAAAAAATTCACGAAATACACTAAAAAATCGGCCTCCTAAACTGGCTTCCCCCCTTAAAGGGATGCACTGTCAAAATTTCAGCCTTATAGCTCCAGCGGTTTTGAGTTGACCCTATTTCACCCCCTTGAGTTGATCGTTTGGACCGAAAGGGTCGAACCCACATCCCAACTAGTTTCTATTTGTAGCCGATTTAGGGGTGGTTTCAACCCTTTAGGATCACCCCTTATCATAAAGTTCGCGTTGATTTAGTACAAATCAACCACCTTCGCAAATAAATACTTATTAAAAAAAGTGTATTTCATTGCATTAGTTTTCATTATTATCGAAATAATCGCGAAAAACCCCTAAAAAGGGGTGTTTTTTGCATTTTTAAGGGTGACGCCCATGTTTTAGGACCGCAGGACCCCGATTTTCGTGATCAGCGACCCCAAAAACCTTTAGGGTTCGATTTTCTTAACGGTTTGAATGGACTATTTATCTGTTTTCAGCAAAAGACTTTTATTTTTATATTTTAAAAATAAAAGTCTTCAAAGACTTTTATAGAAAAAACTTGAAAAATAAAAATCTTAGAAAGACTTTTATGCAAGACAGTCTTTTTTAACAGTTATTTTTGATTTTAAAAATAAAAGTCTTCCCATAAGAGTTTTGGAAGACTTTAAAAATAAAAAACAAAAATAAGAGTTTTTAATGACCTAAAACTTTTTTAGTTAAATATAACTGTTATTGTTTATTTAAAAAATTTAAATTAATTTTAACTATTAAACTTGACTTTTATAATAAAAGTCTACAATTTAAAAGTAACCCCACCACCGCGTAGAACTCGCTACTCTGAGTATCCAGTATAAATTTTATGCAGATCAGACAACATTTACTATTTGATTTTTTAAGTCAAAAATACTAATATAACAGTTATTTACGATCCCTGGTTTTAACTCGTCTATATTGTATCTTAGATATGTTTGCCCTTTGAGTTTGCCTTTTGGTCGTTATCCGAGTTCTAAATTTCACTTTGACGAGATAGTAGTCCGAACCACAGCCCGCTCCTCTCATAGTTCTCACATCTAGTATACTCGTCGCCCCTCTTCTCTCAATCAGGACGTGGTCAATTAGATTATTTGTTACCTTGTCTGGTAACTGCCACGTCATCCTATGAATATGCGGGAACATTGTTGAACTGTAGGAGATATAATCACGAATTATACCAACTGTACCGGGGACCCAGGGGTTGTCAGCCGGCTGCTCAACCACCAACCTGGTCCAGTTCGGTAATTGTTTCGTTTTGAGGCGTGAAACAGTCGCCTTTCAACCTCCTCCACATGTTACTCTTGTATAGACAAGAGTATTCAGAGGTCACCCAATGCAATGTCAACATCTTCGTGGAGGTGGAGATAGGATTTGATAGCATATCGGAAGATCTCAGATCGCAGATGGCGTTTCGCAGGACTTGTCTCTTTGCTGTACCGGCACCACCAAACGCCCCTGAAGCCGTTACTACCATTTGCCCCCCAAAGTTGTACAGAATAGCTCTGATAATAAACACGAAACATCCACATGAATATAATCTAAACAATAAGTGAGATCTCAAAACTATTTGCAAAACAATCCTGAAGAATATGAAAATGTTTCTGTGTGTTTCTGTATCAATTAGTCTAGACAAGCCCAGAATATGTCGTTTCTTTTTCTAATTGTCGACCCATGGCAAACTGTTTTATCGACTACTTCTAGGATGTGTTCGTCGACAGCTATATATCTTCCCGTTCTAAATCTTCCAGCTTCTCCTCTTTTTTACTTCGTTGATATTCATTAATTGA
This sequence comes from Thereva unica, assembly GCA_949987705.1. Taxonomy (NCBI): domain Eukaryota; kingdom Metazoa; phylum Arthropoda; class Insecta; order Diptera; family Therevidae; genus Thereva; species Thereva unica. The sequence continues at coordinate 77,096,633 of OX465285.1, forward strand.
TATACGAGCAGCTTATTATTAAAATTGCTAAATTATTAACTAATTATCCAAATTTTATAAATTGCACTAATACAAAAAGAAAACTTCAATATTCAACAGAATAACGCCAGCAGATGAACTAAAAGAAGAAATCTACGAAGTAGACGCTGATCCAGATCGCATCGATGAACAAATGACAAAATCACAAGCTGACACAATAACAAAACAAGGCTATCTACTCAAAGGACCAGACACAAGTTCCGACAGGATGTTTGCACATATTGGCTCAAAGTCATTTAAAAGACGGTAAGCAAATTTACGTGGATAATTTAATTAAAAGATTTTCTTCACACTCTCCTAAAACACAAATTTCATTACAAAATTTGTGTCCTCGATAATGAAAAATCCATATCCACAAAACATACACATATGTGCATGCATAAGAATTCTTAATTACAAAAGTCATTTCCTTCTTATGTGAAATTTTGCTTGTTCAACAACTTCACAATATGGCAAGGATTTCATTTGCACGCCTTATACAAAGACTAGGAAATTATTTAAGAACCCCCGCTTTAAGTGGTTACAATTAAGAAGCCATTCAGATTTGCAACATTTCATTTTAGATATTGCTACTTGAGGCAAGAAGTTGACGGCACTTATATACTGGAACTGCACAAAGATGAAAAACAGGGGGAGGCGAAAGCGACTATTGTTATGGATTTTTGTACAGACGTTGTGCAGGTTCGTATATCATATTGATTCGTGAATTTTTAGGAGGATATTAAAAGAAGAAAGTCCTTGATGTTTTGTAATAACTTTTATAGAATCCGAAACGTGGAAGATTATGCTTTGAACTTAGGATGACGGAGGGGCACAAGTCTGTTACATTGGCTGCTGACAATGAAGAGGAGTTGAAAGATTGGTTGAGCAGATTGCAGCTAGTACTGCAACAAAATAAAATTCAAGAGGACAAACGAGCTGCAAGCTTAGAAAGAGGTTCAATTTTGTAGTTAATGAAAAGTATTTACTTAATGAATAATGATTGTTATTTCTAGCTCCACCCCCCACTTCTGCAACAATTATGTACGGAACGCTAAAAGGATTGGACCAAAGTATGAACCCACAACTAATTAAGTACGGACGTGAAACAGACATTTCCATAGCACAAGCACGACGAGAGAATCGTCGTCGACTATTTGCTTGTTATCAAACACAAAATAAAGCGACATCATCTGATCATATTGATCAATATCGCGAACAATTTGGACAAAGGATATTTATTAAATGCACAAGTTTAAAATTTCGTCTCCAAACGTCTATTGGAGATGGTGAAAAGGAGACTCTGTGTCAAGCAGAGCCATATATCACAAGCCTATCATTGTACGATGCTAAGGCGGGTCGTAAATTAACCGAGAATTTTTACTTTGATATAAACGATGAAGATGTTAGAGATATGCTACCTACAACATGCCATGTTAAGGGTGAGCAAAATGGAACAAATCATATCAACGGAGATATACCACCAGATTTACAAAAATTACCCGCCAATTGGCTAACATTTCCCAAACAGGCAATACTTAGTGTAACTGCACCACATCCGGATATATTTTTAGTAGTTAAAATTGAAAAGATTCTGCAAGGTGGAATCCATCAATCATCTGAGCCTTATATAAAAGCTGGAAAAGATCCTAAATTAGGACAGAAATTGCATAAATCAGTTCGTGCTTACTGCCAGAAAATTGGACAGTATCGTATGCCGTTTGCATGGGCCGCCCGACCACTTTTTCGATTATATAGTAGTGATTTAGATACGACAATTGATTTTCCTGCCATTTATAGACAAGAAGGAAATAAGCTCAAAGATGATGAACTTCTTAAAATGCTTACTGAATATAGGAAGCCTGATAAATTTAGTAAACTAACTGTGATACCTGGATGGCTTAAAATTAGTATTGAATCGATAAATGAACTGCCAAATAGTAAAGTTTTTTGATAATCCAATCAGATCTAGTTTAACTTTCAATTATATCTTTCAGATACATTGACTACGACTCTCGCACCCTTAAAGCCTTTCCCCTTGCCACCAACGAATGCGCCAACTTTAGAAATTTGCGAATTTCCGGGCAGTTCGGAGCGTGACGTTCATCCATTTACAACATTTATTAATCATTTATATATTTATCCCATAAGTTTATTATTCGATAGTCAAAAATTATTTTCACGTGCTAGGAATATTACAGTTATTATAGAATTAAAGGAAAGTGATTCCGATGATGCAAAGCCTTTAAGAGTAAGCTCATATAATATTATGTTATACTATATAAATAAATATCAATTTTTTTCATAGTGCATTTATGGCCGTCCAGGACAAGATAATATTGTCACAAGAATCGCATGCCCAGTCTTACATCACAGTACAAATCCAACTTGGTATGAGGAGATCAAGCTACGATTACCGCTTCATGTTACGCCCCAACATCACATTCTATTTTCATTTCTTCACGTATCTTGTAATTTGTCAAAGAAACGAGACTTCGGTGCATCATTTGAAACACCTGTTGGTTATGCATGGCTTCCGCTACTTAACAAGGGTAAAATAAATTTGGAAGAGCAAACTATTTCGGTTGCAGCTACACTACCATCTGGATATTTATCTATTCAGCCATTGGGTTTGGGAAAAGGGGTAAGTTATACTATTTAAAATTTTATTTAATAGTTTTATAGCAAATTAAATTTTGATATATCACTCTCTGTCACACACAAGTAAATTAAAATGTCTGCGCACAATTTTTTGGCAATATTTCTCATGAATTGATATACTTCAACAGTGTTTCTTAGGAGCATTAATAACGTGACCATTTATTTTTCTACACAAAACGGGACATCGGTTTATTTATATGTCAATTAGTAGAACCAATTCATTAAATCATAAAGACTCAATTTAGAGAATACCGTTGGTTCTCAATACAAAAATTCCTATTTAAAAATTTTTCTTTTTATCAAAAGTAATTATTACAAATTTGAAAATTTAAGTAAGTCATTTTAATATTTGTCAGCAAAACAAATTTGTTTTAATACAGCTTGATGATTTTAATTATCAACATTGCCCTAAGAACCGGAACCAGTAACCTTTTTGTCAGACGTCCACAATTTATGCATTAAAGAAAATACTCCTTCAGACAGAAAATATATTCTATTAAAATACAAAAGTTTTCATGGTTAAGGTTGTTTGTTTGAAAGGGTTTGAACACTTCGAATCTTTTAGATTATTCCATTCGGTTACTTTTTGCAACGTGATATATGTAGTTAGACATTAATGAAAATTCGTCAAATACTTCTGTATTTTCGTTACAATCAATAATCCCTTTTCAATCAATAAGTCGAATGATTTTTGAACGTCTTCCCATGCAGGTAATTTTAATAAATCTGCCCAATTAAATATCTCCCATTTTTTAGTAAAAGAGCCAGTCCACTGTTCCAAATATTCAAAACTTGTTTAAAAAATTTTGCAGCTGTACTTCGTCAATACCAGTGCCATTATCTTTCAATTTTAACATAAAACTACAGACTGCGTGGGGTAAGAACTGATTAGACTGTTTCTAAATAAAATTATGTTTCAGTCAAAATTATGTTCTTTTGCAGTCTGAACTTCAACCTTCAATACAGCTTGAAGCAAACTTGCTGACTGAGCATGAAAAAAGAAGCCACAATTTTGATTTGGGGTCTTCAAAAAAGTTTTTTAATATTTGGTTTTCAATGCTCAAAAAGTAAGTGCTTTAATGGTTGCTACATTACAAGCAGTCCCCCAACTACATTTTAGCCAATACCAAAGCTGGTACATATTGTCAATTAACAATGATATCAGAAGTTTCATCTGGTTGGTCTTGAAGGTGTAAAATTTTTACTTGCACACCTTCGTAGGATTAAAAAAGCGCATCAAAACGGGATATATTGTTACCGTGGTTTGACGCGTCGGTTACCAAGTTCCTCTCTTCCTCCCCTCTCCATGGGCATAACTAGAGAACTTTCTTGGAGGTGGAGGAGAAAGGAGTCAGGTAATTTGTGTACGAAATGCAAAGTATACCAACTTGCCGACAAAATGTCATCTGTTTCGAGTTTTCCATTGAATTTTTTTCCATTTAAAACTCGAAAACAAATTAGTTGAAACGACTTCTGTGCCCACCTCACTGGGTACATTTTTAAACTCACTTTAATTTTTCATCTTTTTTGATAAAACCATAAAGAATTTCTTTAGCTGACTTGGCTGGCCAGGCTTTTTGCTTTATCGGCCGTCCTCACAACACAAGCATATTTGCGCAAGCATTTTGCTTTTTATGGCTTTTTTACGACTCGTCCTGCTTTTTATGCCTTTTTATCGATCTTGCCCCCTCCGCCTTAGCTACGCCTTTGCCCCTCTCATTTACTCTTTCCGGCCCGACAATTATTGCGCGGTTTCTGAAAACGGGACAATTTTGCGTCCCCAGATTTTTTTCGGGGACACCGGGACGAGCAACCGAAAACGGGACGGTCCCGTTCAAAACGGGACGTATGGTCACGTTAAGCATTAATAACACATTTTTGTCACTGGGGGTTCTGTGAGATTGTTGTTTTTACGAATCATGCCCACATAATAACTCATAAATGCACACATCAATTTTTCTTTGAATAAATTTCTAGAGAGGGTAAATTTCTTTGTCAACCCACTTATATATATTTTCATGACCCAATTTATGTTTAACATATCTGGCTTGTAGTGTTTAATTTTTATAATGGAAATGCTGCATTTTTATGGTGCTGCCTGCATTCAATTTATTCTAGCTGCAATCAATTCATTGGGAAAAATTCAGTTCAGTGCCAAGCAAAGGAAAGCAAGGATGTATACGTGGAACTTTGCATTCATCTTTTCTGTGCTTTCTCCTTTTGTTAGGCATCGCGCTATAATTATGTTAAATTCAAAGCTTCTTTCCAAGTACTGTTTTCTATTCAACAAAATTTGATTCTTCTGTTAATATGGGCATTTTCTTAAACGCAGAACTGCGGTTATTCTGCAGTATTCAGCAATTGGAAGTTTTGTAGCTGAATATTGCAGAATGACCATAGTTCTGGAATGACTTCGGCATGACTTTAACTAAGAATCTGCATCCGAATGATCACACTTTCCAAGTCGCTAAAAAAAACATTGCAGAATCCGGTATTTTTTAAGAGACGCGAGAGTCCTAGACGCGACCCCACCGTGAGTATACCTTGTTTATCTGGGCTTGGTTCTCGAAACCCATCTTACCATGGTTGAAAGTGCAAGATCGCGAACTTACACTAATCAGAGATGTCACCATTTTATCCACAGTAAGAATATAGCAGCGCTGTTAAATTTGTACCCATATTTTCACGGAACTGTGTGACTGAAATTAAAAATGCAGGCCTCTTGACCGCTTGGTTCATTCTAACAACCTGTTGCCCTACATAACCTCTTCTTCGAAGGGGATTGTGAGTCTGCGGGAATGCGCGACTTATTTGGTCTATTTGCCCTACATCCTCGCTAAGAACCTTCAGTAATTTTAATACTGTTGCTGTTGACTTTGCTTTGCTGCCAAGAAGACCACAGCAATTTACTTTGCTTTGCTCACATTTTCAAACTTTTTCCTGTAGGCTGTGAAAGCTTTTTGTTTCATATTGCTGCGAATGCTGTTGCTTGTTGGGGCATATTATTCCGGCTGCGAAATAAGTATAAAAATATGTGCTTTGCTTTAAGTTTACTTTGCTTTCAAGCCCTGATTCATATTCCAAATCTCCCTGGGAGCAGTGAAGTCGGGATGGAGAAAACTCAATCTCCTCCACGCTGTAGTCGCACGTTCGCACATTAAGTGCTCCGCTTTTTTGGGAGTTGCTCTGTAGAACCGACAGATACAATAAACTACCTTATTCCCATTCGATGGCTCTACAGCCCGATTCGAGCCGTGGCCTCCATCAGCTTCTTCCTCCAGACGTCTCTCTACTCCGCAGCTTGACTCCAGTTTCTTGTAATGAGCAGTTTTGCTACATCGGCCTTCTCATTGTCTTCCCACCTTGACCCTGGTTTGTCAACTGGTCTTTTGCCATCTGGTAGTAGATACAAGGCTTTTGGTATCCATGAGTCATCCATTCTTCAGGCATGACCGGCCCAACGTAAACGCAGTAGCTTGGCATGTGGCGAAAGTTTTCATTATTTCTATAAGTCGTACAATTCGTGATTGTAGCGTATTCTCCATTGGGCCGAAAATCCTTCGGAAAACCTTCCTCTCAAATATATCCATTTTGTCCGCGGTCTTTTCATATGCGTGTTCAACCTTATAATAGAAAGTGTCCTTTGTCGTGACCTTTGTTCGTTTACGATCGGAAGGTGGAAGAGTTGAATTGAACATAGTCGTTGGCTTATTGGCTTGAACTTTAAATGTTATAGAGTGACTTGTGTATTACGAAGCCTAATCCTAAGTGATGCTCCGTTCCACAGCAGAATATCCTGTACCTACCAAGGTCCATTGTCCCGTCTCCTATCTATCTGATCTCTTGTAACGTGAGTAATTTTATTTTATACTAGCAAAAACCCGCGTGCGTTGCAACGCCTTTTAATAAAAAAAAATTATGTGGGCATACTCCGGGATAGGAAATGGTTATAATGAAGCATGGTTATGGCTACATAAAAGAATTTAGAGTTACCTATAAAAAATATGCTTCAAATTTATTAAAATTCGAGGTTGAGCACCACCTATCGGAAAAAAAATTATGTGTGCGTTGTACGCGGTAGGAAAAAAAGTATAATGAAAAAACAATAAATCTGGAAAAAATTGCCTCTTCCCAATCTTATCGGTGATTCAATTAGAACAGCGTTATGTATTCAAGTAGATGCATCTAAACATATAACTTCTCGGTGAATTGGAATTTTAACTTTCTCTTTTCGGTTAGCCGTTACACTGCTCCCTTCTTACTCAGTATTCGTCGCGAACACAGCTTCCTCCAGGTCCCGTTTTTTCCGATCGAACTTTTTGGAAGCGATAGATGACATCGTTTAACCTCGTGATGACAATGTAGGGGCGCACAAATTTGCAAACTTCGACTCTTTCTACCGTTTTTGCTGTTTCTATACTGGTTAGAGGGAATTTTAGAAATTTACTACATTTCAGAATGTGGCTTGGGAAAATTCGTGCGTCATATTGGACCCGCAATTTTGAATTTATAAGCTTTAATCATAAATTCGTTGTTTGCCCCAAAAGCCCCCAGATACCGATTTTCATTGCAATCGGAATACAATTGGAAAAATTCGTCGGCCATATTGGCGCGGCCATTTTGAATTTATAAGTTTTGATCATAAATTCGTTATTTGCAACCTTAAAAACCCCTAGATATTCACTTTCATTGGAATCGGAATACAATTGGAAAAATTCGTCCGCCATTTTGAATTTATAAGTTTTGATCATAAATTCGTTATTTGCAACTTTAAAAACCCCTAGATATTCACTTTCATTGGAATCGGAATACAATTGGAAAAATTCGTCCGCCATTTTGAATTTATAAGTTTTGATCATAAATTCGTTATTTGCAACCTTAAAATCCCCCAGATTTCGATTTTCATTGGAATCGGAACACAATTGGCAAATTCGTCGGCCATATTGGTACGGCCATTTTGAATTTTTTTATAAATTATAGCCTATATGTTATTCTGATATATGAGCTATATTATTGTAAAGTTTCATTAAAATCCATTCAGTAGTTTTTGCGTGAAAGAGTAACAAACATACATACAAACATTCACGTTTATAATATTAGTAAGATTTGCTCACTTCGTGTAATAGTGACGACTGATGCAGTTCTGTACATGCTACAGTGTTGCCACGTGTTGTTGCCATAGCCTTTGCCGTTTTTCTCGTCGGTTCGAAGAATTTTCTTCGGGTTTCTTAACTGATATGTTATTAAGGGTCCGGCAAATAGCGCAAGGCCCCATTACCAGGAGGACCGCATCCGTGAATTATACCACATCGGATAGGGTGGCCCTATACTAGCTATACCCCCGACAAATGTTAGCCAAACCAAAATGTCGGCCAAACAAAATTGGCCTGAAACGCATTCTGAATTTTCTTAAAGATGCATCAGCCTCGAATCAATTAATTCAATCTCGAATCAATTCCGCATGTTATTAGTCAGCGACTTGTTTCTTCGTTTAATTTTCGTCACATAATTCCTAACTGCGAAGTTCATATTTTACCTCTCTCAATTACCAGTGCTGATATCGTGAAACATATTTGCGAACTCCCATTCGACTTCACTTCTGGCCCCGACGGTATTTCTCCTGCTGTCCTTAAGTCTTGTGTGGAGTTTCTCCAGTCCCCACTCAAAAACCCCCGGATTAAGGGTACTTGCTAACTAGTGAAGTTTTCCTTAAAAGGACCCTTCTTAATGTGGCGTGACTCTGCGTGGCCCACTCTCTTTTTGTTTTTACACGCTTCTCTTTTTGATGTTTGGTGATCTTATATGTTCTTTAATATTTTATGTCTGCATGTCTCAGCTGAGCCACTGTGCAGTGGTAAATGTTTCTCAGCTCTGCTGAGAAGTGCACCTTCTGTGTTAGAAGGGTAACTCTAGTACTTCCCTACTCTTTGGAAGAATTCGTTCATAATTCCTATTCACAAAAGTGGTGGGATTAAATTTTAATACTGTTGCTGTTGACTTTGCTTTGCTGCCAAGAAGACCACAGCAATTTACTTTGATTTGCTTTTACAGCAATCGTATTTTCAAAGTTTTTTTTGTAGCTGGACCAACTTCTGAAAGCTTTCTAGTAATTTGAAAGCAGCATTTGCAGCAATTCGAAACAAAAAGGTGCTTTGCATTAAGTTTACTTTGCTTTCAAACCCTGTTAAATAATCACAATTTTAATTTTATATGATTTCGGCTTTACTTATTCAAACTCCTTTTTTTCGCGCGTCTTAAATATTAATTAATATTTCAAATTAAGTGACTACGAAATGCATTGCATATTGCTTTCCGTCTCGCAGTGGTTGAAGAATTTATAACGAATTTTTTTGTTTTTTCTAGTGAAAAGAAAATTTTTATATTTAACATAATAAAAAAAAATTTAATAACTAATCCATCATAATCACATTTGTGTCATCTAATATTAGGTTTTTTTCTTGTTTCTTCTTCTTTATATTTTTATTGCACGCTACAAACCGTAAATTTATTCAGCAGAATTGTGGACCAGAAATTCAATGGATTGATAATCAAAGGCCACTATTTACAGTAACATTCCGTCTTGATTCAACTGTCATAACAGCTGATCAGCACTTACATAACTTATTTTCACATGCAGAACGTCTACTCGAACACAATCGCATTTCAGCAATTCCAGCCGAATCCGAAACATGCAAAATATTGAAGGCAGCACACGCAATTCATATAACATCATTAATAACATTTCTACCAACAATACTTAATCAGCTGTTTACATTGCTGGTAAATACAAGCAGCGATGAAATTGGAATAAATGCAATACGATTGTTGATTAATATTATCCATATGGTAACGGATGAGGCTGGAAGGAAGGAACTGTTGATGTCATATGTGAAATTTGTATTTTATTCGCCGAGTTTTAGCCAGAAGGGCAAAGGTAGTCAGGCGAATACTGTTCATGGTGAATTGTGTAAACATTTGCCGACGATCTTGCATCCAAATAATACAGACTTTTTGATTGTTAATAAATTTATGAAGTATTCTGGGATATTTTTTGATATTATCACAAAAAGTATGGCGCAGCATCTTTTGGATACTGGACGAATACGAATGCATCGTAATGAGAGATTCCCGAAAGAGTTTCCAAATCGTATTGAGGCATTAGTTCAAGTATTGATACCGTATTTGATATCTAGATATAAGGATTTGCCCGTTGAGACGCAACATTTAAATAAATCATTTTCAACATTTATTAAGCGTTGCCTGACTTTTATGGATCGTGGATTTGTTTTTAAGCTGATTCGTTATTATATGGAACGATTTTCACCTGGCGATCCGCGAGTTTTACAGGAATTTAAATTTAATTTCATTCAAGAAATTTGCAGCCATGAGCATTATGTACCGCTGAATTTACCATTTTTGTTAAGCCCAAAGAATCGTCCGCCAGACTTACTGCAACATTTTACGCTATCCGAAGAGTTTTGTCGTCAGCATTTCCTTTCAGGATTGTTAATTCAGGAGGTGAAGAGTAGCTTAAATGAAATTATACATGTTCGACGCTATGCCTTGAGCATATTGAAAGAACTTCTAGCTAAGCATGATTCAGATGATCGTTATCAAAATCGAGGCCAGCTATCACGTATCGCTCTGCTATATGTTCCGTGGTTAGGAATAGTTATGGAAAATTTACATCGAATATCAGATTTATACGAGACGAAAAAATTCGATTCAGTATCATTTATAAATCGAGTATCTTCCAGCAGCAGTTACGTTTTCTCTGGGAAAGAGAATGGTAGCAACGCTGCAAACAACAATAATGTTCAGACATCAACTTCCAGTACTCCAAGAGCCAAAAACCGATTAACTTTACATATTGATCATCCGAGTCCAATAAGAGCTTCGGTATATCTTAAAGATACAAACTATTTAGCTGCTATAGCTGGACAATCGATAGTTAATGGACATTCCACAACATCTTTAGATTCACAATGTTCAACAATGTCTCAAGATACAAATACAATTCACAATGATAATGATGTTCAGCTACGAAATGGTCATGGGCATACAAGAAGCATCAGCTTAACACAACCAACATCAGTTCCACGTTGTGATAAATTTACACCAGGCGAAACAAAGGATTTGCTTGTTAGTTTTTTGTTTGTTGTGAAGCATCTGTCACAAGATCATATCATTTCATGGTGGCAAAATTGTACTGAAACAGAGATTATATCATTTCTAACAATTCTGGATCTGTGCCTTATCCACTTCAGATATGTTGGAAAGAAGAATATCATTCTTAGCGATGGTAAAGACTCGAAAATGAGCCGAGCAGCTAAGGCCAGTACTCTGCCAGCTAGAATGGTGCCGCCGTCGAGTGATGGTGGTGTTGCACATGAAACAGGTACTTTAAACTATGTTCAAAACAGGGAAAATCTAGTTGAAGAGACTGTACGATCTCAGCTATCTTTATATGAATCGAATATGGCAACAGAAGTAGGAATGATCATTCTCGACTGTATGGGCTTGTACTCGATACAATTTCGAGATAAACTAATCGATAATCCTGTACTTCCAAAACTTGCTAGAGTATATCTAAGATTCCTACAATTAGGCCAATCGGAAACATTGTCGAAACATGTATTTGCAGCACTACGAGCATTTATTAACAATTTCTCACCAGCCCTGTTCAAAGGCAATGCGGTTCTATGTGGTCAGATTGTTTACGAACTTCTTAAAGCCTGTGATAGCCGCTTAATAACAATACGACATGAATCATGCGCTGTTCTATATCTCTTAATGCGAAGCAATTTCGAATTTAGCGGCCGTAAAGGACTAACACGAGTGCACTTACAAGTGATCATATCAGTATCTCAAATGATTGGGAACGTAATTGGACTGAATAATGCACGGTTTCAGGAATCTCTATCCTTAATAAATAGCTACGCAAGCAGCGATAAAGCAATGAAAGGAACAGGATTTCCACTAGAAGTTAAGGACCTAACAAGACGTGTACGAACTGTATTAATGGCAACAGCACAAATGCAGGCGCATCATATGGATCCGGAACGTTTGTTAGAACTGCAACATTCATTAGCTAATTCATATGCATCAACACCAGAACTACGACATACATGGCTTATAACAATGGCTCGAAATCATGAACAGAATGGCAACATATCAGAAGCTGCTTGCTGTAATTTACATATTGCAGCGCTAATGGCGGAATATCTTAAATTACGGGGAAATAATAATATTTATTGGGGTGCTGAAGCTTTTTATTCGATATCAACAAACATTCCACGTGATGAGAAAGGACTTAAATTAGATTCTGGTACACAAGATTCACAATATACCGAACAGATGCTTTTGGATCAGTTAAAAGAATGCGCTGATTTTCTTGATAGAGCTGAACGATTTGAATGTTTAGGACCATTATATAGACTTATTATTCCAATTTATGAGAAACGAAGAGACTACCTGGCATTGGCACAGTCTTATGAGCATTTGATGCAGGTTTATAATAAGGTTGTTGATGTTAATCGATCTGGTAGACGAATGCTTGGCAGATTTTATCGTGTTGTATTTTATGGACAGGTAAACAAACAGTGTAGAAATATCGTATTTCATGATATATTTATGTTATTCTCTTAATATTACAGATGTACTTTGAAGAAGACAATGCCGTGGAGTTTGTTTATAAAGAACCAAAGCTAACATCACTTAGTGAAATATCGGAAAGATTGCATAAACAATATAGGGATAAATTTGGAACTGATGTTGTTAAAATGATAATGGATTCGTCTCCGGTAAGTTTTTTGCTTTACTTTCATATCTGTTTCCTGTTAAATGTTCCTACTGAATTAGCTATGACACTCTTTTACCTATTAGGGGTCGTCCATAAATTATGTGAGGCGATTTTTACGGCCTACACACAGGTCGCCGGCAGGCCTGAAAATTTCGTTTTGAAGCGCAAGTATCACCACACACTTACCGGCCGCCAACGCGATGGGGCATATAGTCAAAGAAAACTGACAAAAATCTTTATATGTGTCTGGGCATTCATCGTCAATTCGGGCCTGAAGATGTCAACTTTTAATCGGTCTCAAGTGGTGAATTTACAGCAAGAATTCACGCCAAATCGACTCGTAACAGAAAGCAAGGCACACTCGCGTTCGGGCTTGTCCTCGGGTGTTCACGGCTGGAGCCGCCTTGAAGTTTTAGTTGAGGCCAAGAGCATTTTTGCCCTTGAATTAACAACCTACTATGCTAAACTGTCGTTTTCGTCTGGGTGTCTGTAGTGAATCATGCCGTCACCTGCACGCCACGTCCTGTCAGGCGGATACCTGAAGTCCTCATGCCTCATTCAGACGCCTCACGTAATTAATGGGCCACCCCTTACTTAAATTTTAATTAATTTTAACAAGAATAATAAATAATCATAAAATTACAATAAATTTTATTCATTTACAGGTAATCGCATCAGAATTAGATCCTAAACTTGCTTATATTCAAGTAACGCATGTGATACCCTATTTCACCAAAGATGAAATGGATAATCGTCAGAATGAGTTTGAACTAAATCATGACGTTAATTGCTTCATGTACGAGACACCATTTACGAAAAATGGTGCAGCTCGTGGCAGCGTTGAAGATCAATGGAAAAGAAAAACAATTATTAAAAGTAACTACAATTTTATATCCCTACAACTCACACTAATTCATATCTTGTTTTACAGCTTTATACTCTTTCCCATACGTTTTAAAACGTATACCAGTGAAAGATCGTCAAATCATCGAATTAAGTCCAATTGAAGTTGCTATTGATGAAATGCAGACAAAAGTTTCCGAATTAGAAGAAGTCATTATGCCACCAGCTGATGTAAAGAAGTTGCAGCTAAGATTACAGGGCAGTGTTGCCGTAACAGTTAATGCAGGACCATTAGCTTATGCGTCTGCATTTCTTGATCAGAAAGTTGTTGATAAATATTCTTTGGATAGAGTGGAAGATTTAAAGGATATATTCAGGTAATTTAAAGTTAAAAATTATGAGAAATTTAATTGCATTACGGGACAACGACGATGTAATTTGTGGTAAATCCCCAGCAAAATGCCATATTTAAAAGGGGCATTTTTCTGTTGTATATTACGTATATTGTTGGCCTTCGGTGGGGTTTCCTCCGCGACAAGTTTCTATCCGACCCGCGATATCTTTAGAAGAAATTATAAATACATATTTTTCAATGTAATTCGGCTAGTTTTAATTAAATATTAAAAGCACATCGCAACAGCATTATCATAATTTTGTAGTAATGTTAAAACTGTAAGTTACACTATGGATTATTTTTTTATTATCTCCATACACAAACCGGTTTTATAGACAAGAGGTCGCAGTATGTTTTTGCCTTACTTCGCCTCAGACAAGTTGTCAGACTCACCCATACATCACGATAACATCAATTATAACATCGTTCTCGAAGTAAGACAGAAGAAACCAATCCAGTATTTACAACCACACCTCGCTTCATTTATTCTCGATACACCACTAGGACATTATTTTTGAACCGGGACTTTGAAAAAAATGAGACCCAGTACAATTTACCATATTGTAAGAGAAAAATGTACTGCCTCGGCTCAACTCTAAAAAAAATACAGTTCACAAAAAGGTTTTAATTGAATACTACGGCCCGCGGAAAAAACGTAAAATTTATTCTGACCCATGATGTAAAAAGTTTGCCCACTCTCTATTAATATTTAAATCTAGTAATTTCTACGTTACAGGAATCGACAGGGTGATTCGGCAGCTTTACAATCGCCGGATGTACAGTCCTTTTGCTGCTGTCCAATCTTTGATAACAATAAGAAATATAATTGAAGGTCTGATCGCTTTGTAAAATAGCTAATTTAATATAACACGTTGTTTAGGCTGTTTTTAAAATTACTAAAGAAAAAAATTGTTTTTTTTATCGTGTGTTATATTAAATTAAGAGTTTTTACTAATCTTGAAAAGTATTGTTTGTGAGAAGTTGGTTTTGAGTTGTATCAAAAGAAATTTCTTAAAAACTTGATGTTCAAGTATTACAATTCCAAATTCCACTTTATTATGTCTTATGTAGCTACAAGTGTTTGTATCTCATATGCTTGCATAAGTATGTTTACAAGAGTTTATTGAAGAATGAGACACCACAACTAGGACTGGTTTAACATAATTGTAATTTTATTTCAGGTAGTTCTAAATCATTGACAAATTTCTTTAGTTTTTTTTTTTAATTTCTTTTGGGCATGAGGTCAGCCGATCTATGTTGAGGTCACTGATTTTCTTCATTCTAGGTGAAAGTGTAGGACACTAATAGAGTTCTCAAGAAGTATTTGCATTTGATGCAAATGATCACAGTACAAAGGTTTTCTGTGAGACATCCAGTAGTTACTCGTAACATACTATTTGAGTATGTGAGGAAAAGTGTTTATCCCACTATTTTTTCTCATGTACCGGATCTGCGGGTCAAGAAATTCATACCCCCAAGAAGCGTCAAAAGCTTAATAAGGAAGATCGTAGTAGGAGATCAGATTGATTTGGTATACATGTAAAAATTTCAAGTTAAAAAAATATGTTCACCTTTTTAACTTCCCAGTATAGGAAGTTATTGTAATCGGTCCGAAAATGGAAATCGAAAATTTCAACGTATTTTCATCTTTCAAGGTCCCAGGAGCATTTTAAGCAAAAAATTGGGAGGAAGTATGTGTGTGTGTGTATGTGCGTACGGATGTGGTCATTTTTTCCTGCAGGATATCGCGCGAACCAAAATTGATATCGACTTCGTTGAGGTGTTGTTCGAAGCGTATTAACCGAAATATGATCTGAAAAGAATTTCATGAAATTCGGTCCAGCCGTTTTTTTGTTTGAGCGACGTAAGTGATTTTTGTACCTGCACGATATCGCCCGAACCACGAAAGATATTGACTTACTTGAGGTGCCGTTCGAAGCGTATTAGCGACAATATTATCTGAAAAGATTTTTATAATATTCGGTCCAGCGGGTTTTTGGTTTAAATGACTTAAGTGATTTTTGTACCTGCACGATACCGCGCGAACTAAAAACTATATCGACTTCGTTGAGGTGCCGAAAAACATTAATACATCAATTTTATATACATTTTCGTCATCCTAATCTTGTAAGTGCGCACATTTAGTTTGACATTTTAGCGAAAATATTGATAAACAATTGTGACAAATTCTCGGTATTATGCATACATATATTCTATATTGCCTATTGTTCATTTATTATTAAAATATCCAATCATAATATTCAACATCCATCATACTGGGAAGTTGATTGTGTGGACCGAAAGGGTCGAACCCACATCCCAACTAGTTTAAAATTTGACGTTGAGTGCCACTTATCGGAAGAAGTACAATAGACATATGGACAAACATATTCAAAATAGCTTATCACTTAAAATAAACCCATTTTTACCTTTTCTACCGTTTTTGCTGTTTGTATAATAGTTAGGGGAAATTCAAGAAATTTTCAGATGTGGTACGACAATAGAGGAAGTGACCAGGATACACTATGGTCAATGTTCTTCCATTTTGAGGTGGATATGAAGATTTTTCGATTTCCCAACTCCTGAACAACCTACATACATACCGCTGACACTTATTTAGCAAAATTCGTCCGAAATATTGGCCCCGAAATTTAAAACTTCTAAGTTTTGAACAAAATTCGTTTTTTGCAACCTCCCCAGATACCAATTTCCATGGAAATCGGAAGATAATTGACAAATTCATATTTGGGTGGCCATTTTGAATTTTGGTCATATTTCGGCGGCCATTTTGAATCTGAAAATTTAGTTTCGAGGTGTACCACGGACCTTCGTGCAAAATTTCGAAGCTCTGGGATGAATGGTGCTCCCGCACACGTTCTCTCTTTTCTTCTGTATAAAGAAAAAAGAGAATTGCAAAGGTTTCTATACCTCGCTCGCAATCTCCCAAAAGTAAAAGGGCTCCATTGTACCGAGTACTAATACCTCGCAACCCACAATATATTATATAAAGGGTTACGAGGTATTAGTACTTCATCATCGATATGGTCTATTTGATTGTAGTATTGTTCGCTTGGAGATTGCCGTGTGTATTTGTGAATGTCCTTTCTTGCAAAATCGATAGCACGTTGTCCTTTATCGTTTGATGTTTCGTGGAGACTTTCCTTTTCAATGGTCGGTCTGTGCCATTTCTATCTTCCAATTTTGGCGTTGAGGTCTTCTATAACTATCTTGATTTCATTGGAAGGGGCTTGTAGTAGAAAGTGTCCTTTATCGTGTCCGCTTTCTCCTCCTTCTCCGCATGTACGTTTATGATTGAAAGGGTGAAGAATTTCATTCGGAGTCGTATTGAACATAGACGTTCACTGATTGGCTTGAACTCGATGAGACTATCTATGATTGACTTGTGTATTACGAAGCCTACTTCTAAGTGATGTTCCCTTCCGCAGCTGTACAATGTTCTGTAGTTGCCAAGGTTCATTGTCCCGTCTCCTATCCATCTGATCTCTTGTAACGCGAGTAATTTCATTTTATATATGCTCACTTCGTCTAATAGTAACTTAACTACTGCAGTTCGGTACATACTTCGCGTGTTCCATGTTCCGAAAATCATTTCCAGGTTCTGTTATCGTAGTCGTTGGGGTTTTTCACGTCCGTTCCGAGGCTTTGCTTCGGTTTTCTTAACTGGTGTGTTTTACAGGGTCTGGAAGTTAGCCCAATACCCAACCCCACTACCAGGAGGACCAGATCCGTGAATTATACCCCATCGGATAGGGTGGCCCAGCTATACCCCCGGGCACTGGGTACGTTTGTCGTTGGTTGGTTACCCAGGAGGCACCAGCGAGGAGGTGACGCTACGATTTTGCCCCCTGCCTGATTTTGTATTGTTATAAAAGTTAAATTCTGTCGAAATCAATTTCTAAAAATTAACTAGTGCACGTTTTCTATATTGCCGGTTACACTTCGGTTAAAGTGATGTCATGTTTAACTATAGAAATCTCAAACGAGCTATTACATTATCCGAGCTATAACTGCGTGAAGAAACCGGGCATATATGTAACTAATAAGATCAAACCTACAAAAAATTACAATGTATTTACAAATCTTTCTTATTTCTTTTATTCAGAGATTTTATTGGAGTTTGTAACACAGCATTACAATTAAATGCCAGAATGATATCAAACGATCAAAAGGAATATCACTCAGCCCTGAAGGATAATTATCAAAAATTATGTTCAGCATTAAGTGATATGCTCGAGGAGCCATTTACACCAATTGAAGAAGGCATGGCAACTCAACGAAACAGCATGGCGCTATTTAATACTATTAGTGGAGCTAATAATACATCAAGTACTGCTTAAATATAAATACAACAAATTTAACTAACAAAACAAAAAAAAAACTAATAATAATAATAAACTAACGCACAATAAAAAAAAAAGAAAAAAATACTTATTACAAGGAAGTAGTAGTAGTAGTGCATGAATGGAGTGCGATTTTGTTTTTGCTAATAGTATATTTATGTTACAAAAACAATATTTAATTATGGTTTTGCTTTTTTATATAACATAACATAAAACAAAACAACAACACAATTTTAGCTTTATTTTTATTCTAGGTAATGGATTCCCGTCATTCTAATACAAACAAAAAAATAATGCACAAGGATACTAG
The DNA here is from genome assembly GCA_949987705.1 of Thereva unica. Lineage (NCBI taxonomy): Eukaryota > Metazoa > Arthropoda > Insecta > Diptera > Therevidae > Thereva > Thereva unica. Next base: position 77,115,022 of record OX465285.1, read on the forward strand.
TATTTCGTGTTAGTTAATAATGAAAGTGTAAGAAGCTTAAAAGGAAGTAATTTTCTGTTCTTAATATTATTGCATGAATTTTTTTATGTACATAAACACACACAATTTATTTTTTTCATTGCATATATTTTTTTTTCTATTGTTAAATATATTCTTTATTTTGTTAATAATTTTTTTCGATATCAATAATTTTTTTTTATATATATGAAATCGGATGTTAACGAAAGTTTAGTAGTAAGCAAAAAAAAAGATAAAAACAAAAATTCATTAATAATTTTTCAATGGAAACATTAAAATATAAAGCATTTTACATCTTTGTATTTAGAAAGGAAAATAAATATAAACACTGAATTTTACATACAAACTAAAAACAAATAAATATATATACTAAATGTTACTATAGAATGTTGTAGATAAAAAATCTATTAGAATTTTTTGTTTCATAATTATTTCTTATTGGTGTTTATTTTATCTCTCATATCAATATTCGACTTGGAAAATATTTTAAATTTTGAAAAAGAAAAAAAAATGAACAAAGTTTTTAATTAAATAAATAAATATTTAAAAGAAAATAAAAATTATAATGACAATTTTAATTGCTACTTTTTATGTCAATGTGTCATTTACAACTAATCTGTGATTCTTTCTTAGATATTTCTTATATAAAATATTATTAATAATATTTTCTCTTTAAAAAAAATCTAAAAAACACAAAAGAAGTTTAGTCAATTCAAAAAATTCATAAATTTTATGAAACAACTTATTTATAAAAAAGAAAAGAAATATATATCTACATGAAAAAAATGTCATTGCGCATATTGAAAAAAGTCGAATATTGATTATCTTTAAATTGTATTTGATGGATTTAATATAACAACTAAGATAATTTTTAATTTTTATTGAACGTGAAGTATGTATATTGATAACCCCTGATTATCGTAATGAAATGTAATAATGTACATTTTACAAATTATTATAGTCCCATTTAATCACAGAATATATACAAATCATTGAAGCTCTTAAATGGAATACCCGTTAAATGTGTTTTTTGTAATGATAAACAAATTAACTTAAACAGATAATGCTATATATGTGGTCCAAAACAGAATTTAATACAAAATAATTTACCATGGCATATTAAAAAAGGATAGTTTTGAGTATTGGAAAGAATGAATGGAGAATTTCCTTTGGTAAGCAGTTTAGTAAATTTTTTTTGCTTATAATTAATTTTCACAAAAAAATTAAATCGCAATGTGAAAATTCTTAACTATTATGCTTTGAATCTTATGAATCTTATTTCTTATGTTTTCGTATTTTATACTTTTATTTTATTATCAGGTTTAAATTACACTTTAGCTAGCGAGGAAAGATTTCTGATGTTGTAATGAAAAGTACGGTTTCATTTCTGGCTCAGCGGGCTATTTAGAAAAATGAATTCATACAACATACTATGGTTTTACTATCCTTCGAGCTAAGCTTGTACCATGACGTGGACGAGATGATGGACTGGTAGTATAAAGCGTGACATCTGAATGTTAACTTTCAATAAAAAAAATGATGTTATTTTCTCGAAGTAGTGTTGAAGCAGAGACGAAGGGAGCATAATTGGAGCTTTTAAAAATTGTATAGGTCGAAGAAAACGGGTAAATATCTTGAGACCATAAAGGGCCCTATTAGCATATTCTATAGCGAAGCGTGTCCAATTCGATTTCATTTCCTTCGCCTTATTTCTTCATCTATCCTTTCTTATCCATAATTCTAAATTTTTAATTCCATCTTGCTACCGGATTTTTAGGATTAGGCGTAAAAGCTTTTCGACAACGGACCTTATCCATATATCCTCCTTTTTTCTACTTTTACGACTACGTTAGGCTTTAACTCTGGATAAAATCGAAATAGTCAGAATAGATCAGAACTGTTCGTCAGAACATATTGGTTACATTAAGCTGTACGTTCTGAATATTAGTCTGCCCAATCCAGCGAAGATGAAAGCGGGTAGATTTTTTTTCACAATATCTTTTATTATAGACTTATGTCAACTGCATTGTTATTTCGAGCATTAAGTTCCTTCTACAGAATTTCGCACTGGAATGTACGAATCATAGTTTACGAAACATGTTCAGCTATATGGGATTGCTTCTGAGATGAATGGGAAACCATAGCATAGACGGAAAACATATTCGAATCAAATGTACCCATAAAAACAGCGTGCATATTTTCCAACTGTAAAGAATATTTCCTGTAGAATTGCAAGCGACAGCTAACTCAAATTATAAATGCACTATCTGAAATCCGGAGTGTTCGGATAACGGAGATGTTCTATCCACTTAAGCCCTAAGTGACTCAGATAGAATATTCAGTTTTGACAAATCATCTTCTTCATTGGAACAGCACATCCCAGGTGATTTTAAAATTTTATATTATAACATTATTATATTGCTTTCAACGTATACGAACAAAGCTGATGGTTTGCCAACGCAAGAGCAGGCGACATAAAGTTGGCCGTGTAAGAAGCACGGATAATGTACATTGACTTCGCAAATTTCCAATGGCTGGCGTTGCACCTTGTTTATAGTCATTGCAAAGCTTAGCCAAATAGGAAATTGAAGGCGCTTAAATTCAGGCACAGCCAAATCATTCAAAATCATTATAATTCCCTTGATCTAAACATCTTCCCCTTGGTACTTCCCCGTAATAATATTATCTTCTATCACATTGTTCATTAGCTTTTTCACGGACAATCTGGTGTCATTGCAAAGTCTTGGATAATTGATGTTTCGTAGAATAATAGTTACCGAACCGACTTTCAAACACAAATTGGGCGGTTCGTGAAAACTCAAAAATTCAGTTGGATAAATGATCACTTTGTCTTAATTCATGACTGTGTTCACCGATTTGTACGATATCAGCTGACCAGTAATTGAATTTTAAATGGTTGAATTGACATCTTTGTTTTTGGCAGTCATCATAGCATGTTCGCTCAGCCGAACGTGGTTATTGTAGTTTTGCATAAAGTTTGGAAAAACCTTCCTTCTTTGATGCGGATAAATTGCAAAAATCTCCAGGCAATGTAATGAGTCCGGCCAAGAATATCAATGCACCCCCAAGAAAATTTTGATTCCCACGCAGATCTTGCATTTTTCGATCCTTCCAATATTTTTAAACGCCATTGTGCATGGAAAATTTAAAAATGCTCTAGCGGCTAAGTCCTCCCCTTTACCGATCAGGCGATTAAAATTAAAGTAAACACTTTCATAACATTTACGTACTTTGATTATTCTGACGAATTCATCAACGAAAAAAAAAAAGAATAGTTTTCGTCAGAACTCGTATCCAATTTAATCTTAGCCTTAAGCGTGTTCTACATGATGTGTTGAAAGTTTCATTCGAATGTTGGCTTCCAACGAGTGAGTCAGCTCCAAAAAAGGCATTAACAACGAAGCATTACAGTTTTTTTTTTCGAATAAACCGATAACCAGTAGCAAGTATTCGAGTCTTATAGAGTTCCTACAAAGCAGATTTTTTACGTGTAACTCCTGTTTTATGTTTAAGTCTAACCTCTGTAACTACTTATGCATTATTATAATCAGTTCGTCATGTCGTTCGTTATAGTATAATAGTATGCTTAGCTCAACGAATAGATAAAGAATATGTCAAGGGGAATCTCGGGGGTACCGTAGCAAGAGGCGATGAACACTGAATTTTATTTAACACTTGGATGTTGTATGAGTTCGAAAATACCAACTGTGGAAGATTGCTCTACAATCGAGCGGTTCTATTTATAAAAGAATTCCTAGGCTGTAGTATGCGCGAATAGGAGAGCCGAGCAATTTAGTTTGGATCTAGTCTACTTATTTGGATTTGCACATAAGCAAAGTTGCACCTTAATATTTTATCGTAAAATGACTAGTCATTCTGGTCATAGATTTGGTTTGAATGAGTATTCGTATCAGTTAGGGCGCTTTCAGTAATGCAGGATGCGTGCGCAAATGACTTATTCAGCAATTGAAAGTGAGAAGCTTTCAATGACTGAATAAGTCAATTGCGCACGCATCCTGCATTACTGAAAGCGCCCTTATACTTTACCTTTCGTAACTACCAGTATTTTCGAATAACAATTTAAAAAGGAAATGGTTTTATTTCATGTTTTGATCATTTAAATTAGTGCGCTACGATCTGTTTTTTGTGACATAAGAGAATATATTTAAAAATACGGATGTTACAAGTTTTAGATTCCTAGAATGAGTGAAAAAAAGTGTACTTTAGCTTAATATATGCACCCACACACAGAATAAAGTAAATTCATTCATTTAATTTTTCTTTACGGATTTGACCACATAAATATCAAGTGTTATATACCTTATATTTTGCAACATAAATACCTATATCTAAACAATTTAAAAAAACACACACACCTGCAAATCCTATGTTAATCAAGCTAAAATAAAAAAAAAAAAATCTATACATGATATGTTTAAAACTAGTCAAAATACTCGAAACATTCGTAATAATTTCTTTATTTTTGTCGTATTTTATTATTTTTAATTTGTTTGCATTGAATCAATTATATTATTTTACATTTCATATTTTACATTATGAAATCATATTTTTTTTATATCTTAAGTGATTTTCGTGTCGAATATATAATATTATTATATATGAATTATTTTTCTAAATGTATTTAACACAGATTTAATTTTCATATTATGTACTTTTATGATTAAGGTAAGAGTTTCGTGTATTATTGTAAGGCAAACACAAGAAGAAAATTTTTTTTTGTAATTAAAATCAAAAATATTTTATCTTAATATTAGTTTAAAGAAAAAAAAAAGCACATACCTAAATATAATTTTTGTAAAATTTTTTGTTTTCTTTTTATAAAGTAGAAAAAAAAATGATGTACTCTATGTTATTAAATTTTTGAAAATGATAAGAATTTATATGAAAAATATATTAATATTATAATTTTGAAATAAATGTTGAAAATCGATATAAATTAATTATATCTCTTTTTTGATAATTTATTAATTGCTTCTATTTTAGGTGGAAGTTCAGTGAAAAATGTGCGTTTATTGTGTGAAATATGATTTATACTTAAGCCTGGTGAGAACGTTTTACATATACATACATAATATACAATGTTATTATCTAAGCGCAGTACCTGTTCCTGTTTTATACCTACAAAAGTTTTATGCAGTTGTCTAGAAATAAACAGATGATAGCTAAATGAAACTTCTTTCTCGAAGAAAATTAGAAGCTAATTTTTTTACAATTAATTTGGACGCACACTATGGATTTATAACTGCTTCATAGATTCACTATAATATAGATAAACAATTCTCTAGAATAAAACAAACCGGAAATTTGCTACCTAGGAGATTACTATAATTTTTGATGGTTATTATTTATGTAATTATTTAATGGAAATGCTGATGATCTTGGATACTGCAAAACTACAAGTACTCAATAATATCAGTAATTTAATACTTTGAAAGGCAATAGCAACGTCAAAGCAGATTCGAACGAGGAGGTAAGTAAAATCTTTAAGCCTACAATCAATAGCCTAGTCTAGCGATTTCTAAACTGGGGGGCGCGACCCACAAGGGGGGGGGGGGCGTTTTTAGCTCAAGCACGCTCTTCACGTTTGGGATAAGTCTGTAGGTCTACCGACCCTTAATAGACTCGACCTACCGATTAGGCCCCCCACGCACGAGTCGACTGATTAGCAATGCCAGTTGCATATGAAATTGTTTCGTGACCTTGTTCGTGCACAAACACACGGGTAGACAGAAACGAGACCGTTTTGAAAGTAGTTTGCAACTGGTTGCGTGCGATTCTTCTGGCAGGTCGCAAGCGATTTCAGTTGCATGGTTGCACTTATACGTGTCAAAGTTCATTCAACGATTGATTAAGAATCAGTTACGCTAGTGTAATTTTGGTTGTAAACTGATCATGATCGTGATATTGTGAAACCAATTTGAAACTGGGATTGCAGTCGACTCGTGTGCGGTGTTTAGTCTGTATGTGGCCCTCCATTTTCTGCTGTTAACCGTCCGCTGCCCCCAGTGGCGCTGTATCTGTTCTCATACCTCAATTTTTGGAGACGCTAGTTTTTGCCGTTTGCGCACTTTTGACGCTTAGCCAAGGGTCAGACCACCGCATTCAGACCACTTGGTTCGCCCATAATTCCTACGAGAACTACCCGATGTCATCCGTAATCCCGATCGCATCTGTTCCTCTTAGGCCAAAACACATCATTTATGCATCGTGATCTACAGGCGAGGGCCCAGGACTGATCCCTGCAGGGCTTCACATGTTCTTCTGTACAGTGTCGATCCATCATCTAATTCTATTGAAGTGGTCAACCTACTTTCCCTTTTAGTTGTAAATGTTTGTCTGACTACCCACCCGAGCCCAACACGGTTCGCCGGCACTGTGTCCTACAACATCCAAAAGTACAAACACATGGTTGATCGCCCTCTCCATCAAAACGTTCAGTTCATGGGCCAAGGGAAGGGTAAGGCGAAGTTTGCTGTATTGACCGAAACTAAAAAAGATTTCTCTTTTTCCTCGAGTTGCATGAAAAATCTTTTTTATGAGTAACTGTCAAGCGATTGTTGGTTGGAAATAATTTGCAATATGTACACACCCACACATATAAAATCGCATTGTATTATACAAAGTGTTGCCTGCAGCGCGTTGAGTCATGTATCACCTTCGCTAAACAAATTGACACTGTTGCATCAACACGTTAACTTATTTATCGTCATGGTGCAATGTCCAGTAGTAAGCTTAGCTCGAAGGATAGAATACATAGATTTGAAGGAGTCAGGGGGGTGTTGGAAGAAATGGCGACGAATCCTGCGTTTGACCTCTTGGGTGTTGTATGAGTTTGGGAATACTGACTTTGGAAGGTTTCTAAATCGGAGTGTGCACGAACGTAAGGGCTGTGAACTGTGAGGGTGAAGTGCCTTTTACTGTCCAAGCAAGGGGCGATACATCTCGTCCCGGAATACAGTTTTCAGGTATACTCCCCGGCAATGTAAGTACTTCTCGCACGTCCTGGAGGGGGCATCCACATGCAGGCAAGTGGTGGTGCAGAAGGTGAAGGTGGTACCTCCGGTGTCTCTATAACCTTGACCTCCCGGCAAGCTTCTCCTACTATGGAGGCACGGGTTACCTATTGATTATCGGGATAAGCTGGGATTTTTTTGTTGTTTGGAAAATTTTGGTTTTTGTGTGAGAAGCCGAGGTTGGCTTGTTCAGGGCACCAAAAAAGGGTTATCCGCACAACGATCGATCATCATTCCAGTGGCTAATGCTAAGATCATCTAGATAGCATTCCTTCTTTATTGTTTTTACAAAAATACCATGACATCTTTTTTTTCATCTAACTATAACAAGTGAGAAATACATCTCATGTTCAATCACCCAAGTCAGCGTGCTGTCGCGGTAGAATTGGATGGAAGTAGTCGCAGTAGTATTGGAGTTTGGCTCTTTCCTCAAAGGATATGGAAGCTGATTCCGCCGATTTTCTTGGAAGGTCTAGAAAACTGTCGTTCTACTCCTCTTGCTGTAGCCCTGTTTCATTCCAGCCTCTGTCTTCTGTTTGATAGATTGCATGATCATGCCGATGTTTTGGATTGTATAGCCAAAATCTCGGTTTTAAACGAGAAGATTCCTGTAAAACTCGGAGCTAATAGTGTCAGACTCATGGCTGTTTTCTATGTTTTATTAATGTAATGCACGATTAGCACGAAAATGAGAGCTGCGGGTAGAGAAAATGATCTGATCAGGCTAAATTCGTGTTGTGAAGATAGGATCTCGCTTTTCTTTCTTATTGTTAGAAGAACTTTGTTTTCTTTAGCTCAGATAAACATAATTAAAAATCCGAAAAATTTATTTAAATAACTTTATTTATAAAAAAAAAATAAAAGAAAATAAAACTAAACAAAAAAATCATAAAAATGTTAAGTACAGGCAGGTATCAATGTTTTTATCTTATCTAAAATTTGCGTCATAAATTTGTGCATAAAAAAAAACTAACAAATCAAAAAAACTAATTAATTTTTTAAAAACATTTTTTGTTTGTGATTTTGGATAATTGAATACTGTGTAATGCTTGAAACAGCAAAAGACGAGTTCCCCAAGTCCTTTTAACTTTCTCACTTAAGTGTTTTTAATTTATTTATAATATTTTTTTTTTAATTTAAAATTTTTTGTATTTGTTTTAAATAAATTTCTTTTTTAATATTTTTCTATATATAAAAACATTAATTTATATATAATATAAATTAAGAACCGATTTGTTCTGGGTTGTACATTCATAAATATCACCACCATCTCGAGAGCAGTTACGAAAGAAAAAAATTAAATTCATTTTTTATAGAAAAGGTGGGAGATTATAGACGAATGCCTGGATTTCTAGAGCGAACGAAGTTCAATAGTTCATCAGAATCTTCGCATACGAATGGTTTTAGATGATGGCAAGCGACGTCATGCCATTTAAGTCCATCATTATAGAAGTTATTTAAGATTGAAAGGCAGGATTCATCATTGCCTTGAGCGGCTTCTCTATTATCGGGTTGTGGTAGACCATATCCACCAGTATGACTCCAATCACCAGTATTACGTGTACTGGTTGGTCCAATTTTAGCACCAGATCCCGACCAGAACCATCCATTTTCATTTGGTGGCTGTAGGTCTGGACGATCACAGCCGGCGAAGTTGCACTTACGTCCTGATGTCCAGATATATCGAACATTTCCTCTAGCGATGCGTTGTTTAATAAACTCGTTTTCCTGTGGTGTTTCTAGAGACACAGCATCCATACAGTGACGACGGCAGATATTTCTCGAATCTAGCCAATCAACCTCTAGGCTGCGTGTTGGTGCATGCTCCCAGCTGAAGAAGTATGAATGGGCTACTCCACGGGCATCTCTGTATGTGGCATGACGAACTCCTGTTTTGTAGTTAAGAGAAAGAAATATTGGGTTAGTTTTAATTATATTGAAATGAAAGTTGTTTTACTTACGATTGGCACAACTTCTTGGATCAGGAAGCGCAAGGCGACGCTGGGCTAAAGCTATTGTTGCATAAAATACAACTAGCACCAAGGCACGTAGCACCGACATTCTGGAAATGACAATGATTGGTATCAGTATTTAAGATCAGTGACATAATATTAAGAAAGGTTTTTGTGATTTCAAGCGAAACGTATGAGCTATATGTGTTTAGTTACTCTCTTGTCTGGTTTGAATCGCCTTTTCTCATAAGACAGGGAAATTTTGAAATATTCGCAATTAAGAATTGCTTTTCGTTGTTTTTTATTCCTTTTCATTAGTGGTTTATTGAATGAGCGTGTAATTTAATGGAATGGTTGAGATTGAGACCTAGACGGAAGAATGTCAAGACATTGGCTGGTTTTATTAGTGGGCACTGCGTTCTAAATTTATGCAAGATCGAAGATGCAAAGCACCTAACTTTGGAACTTTACTTCAAAAAAGATGAGTCTGCGCGTCGGGTTTTCGGTGACTATCGCGTATTAAAAAGGAGCAAACTGTTAACGTGTGGTGCGGCCGTCTTGAACAGCATAAATCGTTAGATTGGTTTAAGGAGGTAACCAAAGAAGTACCTTGCCCAAACAACATTAATAGACTGCAACCTCTTTATAAATGCGCCTCTCGACGAATACGACACTTGTTGGGGCAGTTTACAACTTTCGTCACGTTTCTTTAACCTCTGTACCCTAGGGCGCGAGATGTGATAGCGAGTCATGTGGAGGATCCTGAGCTACCATTTACCCAGTGAACAGCACTAAAAATAATATGACATGCCACGGCGTTCACGTTAGCTTTCCGAGCTCTTCGTACGGTGATAATGGAGTCCTTAGACTTTTCTCCAATGGTCCAAGTTAATGTTGGCCAACTTTTGTACAATGGGAATCGAATGAATGCAACTCTATTGTGTTCAATGGGTACTTGGAACTCGGATCCATGGAACGCTTGAGGAGGTCGACCAAAAAACTATACGTAACGTCAACGGTCTCACCAGTAAATTTTCTAACGTATGCCAAAAACAAGGATAGACCAATCACCATGCTGACGATAAAGTGTAATAAAAATAGAATCGCACCTTGTATGTCACAATTGTAAGGAAAGATGTTGATCTTCTGACCATAATGATCTGTCTCCAAACTCCCCCCAATATATATTTCCTCTGCGTCCGCGCTATTCAACCTCCACCGTTACTGACAGTACTAAATTCACTGATCGCTCATCCCATTCAAAGGAAATAACAGTCGCTACTGAGAAATTTCTGATTGCTCTTTACAACACTCAATAAATTGAGGTATAAGCAATACGTGATATAAGCCTACCAGGATCGGCAAACAGGTTTAGCAGGCCTTGCACTGAAGTTGCTGCTCAACAACACGCCTTCAGAGTTGTCCATCAGGCGGAACAGTGCATCGGAAACTACTTGGATCCAGAACAGTGGGGGTGGAACTTGACAAAAACTGGGGTGGTTCCCATTATCTTACTGAAATCCACGGTTGCCGATAGACTTCTTCAGGTAATATTTTGCAAATGCAAGACAGATTGCCGAGGTTTTTGTGGGTATAGGCTAGTAGGACTATTCTGCACGAAAGCAAGATTGTATAAAGGCTGACCATGGTACCGTGGAACCAGCCGAGCCTCAGGCTATTCTGGATATCATTCGGTTGAGTAACCCACAGCTACAGACGTCTTCGTGGAGGATTACGAAACTGGAGGACCCTAAAGGCGACGGCCGAGCGGTTACATTAGTAATTAGCGAGGAGTCGCTGGGACCTTTGGCGAAATCTGAAGGCGTCATAAGCTATGGGTTTTCTTCAATCACCCTGAGGCTTTACAAAAAAGATTCTTTGCCCCAGAGTGGAACTGCTCCACCTGTGGCTCCAGATGGTGAGCCCTCAGGCACTGCGGGTGACACAGGTACGGATGTTTCTGATTCCAACGTGCCTGGCACTGCGGGTGACACAGGTACGCAAGTAGCTGAACCCAATGTACCTAGTATTGCGGATAACACAGGAACAGGAGTAGCTGATCCTAAGGTGCCTGAGGATACTCACCTACCAACCCTGGGTTCAAACGACCCTCTCTTCTTATCCTCTGAGGATTCTAACTTCTCAGTTCCTTCGCCGTCAAGGACGGAGGATGAACTGGGTGACTTTGCCTAACTTCTTTCGGTGGGAGATGATGATACTCTCACACCGGAAGAAGACGAGGCTGATATTACGGTGATCGAGATTGATCCCACTACTCCCAACCACGATGTTGAGAGTAGCGCAGATTAATCTCCATCACAGCAAGGCTGCATCCGCCAGCCTATGCTTACGCCTTTCTAAGGCCGATATAGATGTCGTCCTGGTACAAGAGCCTTGGATCGTCCGGGGCCTTGTATGCGGAATCAGGACTCCTAAATACAGGTTGCTGTATCCCAGAAATGGGGGAGGTAAGCCAAGAACCTGTTTAATTGTTAAAAATGACCTTAACGCTTTTATGTTGTCTAAATTTAGCAATGCTGATAATGTACTGGCCTGCTTGGACAACAGGAAAGGCGGTAGGCCTACGTGGATTGGATCTGTCTACCTACCATATGAGGGAAATTTGGACAGCTCCAGTCTCTTTGTTGCCGCAAAAGAAGCGGCTAGTCGTGGAGCCAGCCTCATCGTTGGATGTGATGCGAATGCTCACAACACCGTTTGGGGCCGCTCTGATACAAATATAAGAGGTGAGTTGCTTTTTGATTTATTACTTCAACACAATCTCTTGCTATGCAATAGGGGAAATGAACCCACGTTCATCACAAGGGTAAGACAAGAAGTCTTGGATATTACTCTTGTTTCCCCAGATCTGCTCAACCGTGTGGAAAACTGGAGAGTATCCAGTGAACACTCTTTTTCTGACCACAGAGTCATCCTTTTTAATATCAATATGTGCTCAACTGTGAAGAAGGCCCCTGGTTACAGGAATGTCCGGAACACAGACTGGGTCATATACAGACAAGTAGTGGAAAGATCCCTCCCTGAGGATGTTCCCACCCACCCTTGGAATGCTGAAGATCTCGAACATCAAGTGACAAATCTCAGTAACCTCCTGAATAACGCATTAGAAGCAGCCTGTCCCATTAGGAAATATGGGGGTAAAACCAAACCCCCTTGGTGGAACAGCAGACTTCTCAAACTAAGGTCTGAAAGCAGAAAGGCCTTCAATAAGGCCAAATGGTTTAATTTAGCTTCGGACTGGGACAACTACAAAAGTCGTCTCAGGGAGTTCAAATATGAACTGCGAAACTCAAAAAGGGAATCCTGGAAAACCTTTTGTGCGACAATAGAAGGTTTTTCGGATGCCGCAAGAATGAGAAAAGTTCTCTCGAAAAGCCCAATGTGCCAAGAAATGCTGCAACAAGCAGACGGTACATGGACCACAAGCAGTCTGGAGTCATTGAAACTCCTACTCGATACTCACTTTTCTGGCTCAACATCTCTTGCTGCATCTGCAGAAACAGGTTTTGAGGGCCCAGCTAGCACACATAATTTAGGCACCATTGACAGATTGATAAACAGGGATTTACTCCTGTGGTCCATAGAAGGTTTCATGCCTTATAAAACACCGGGACCAGATGGAATTTATCCCATTGAAATTCAGAAAGTCAGTGACCTAATTCTGAATTGGCTCGCAGCCATCTATAGGAGCTCCCTTGGCCTAAGCTACATTCCAACATCCTGGAGAGTAGCGAAGGTAGCTTTCATTCCGAAAGCGGGTAAAATCTCCTACCACAATCCAAAAGACTTGAGACCTATATGTCTCACATCCTTTCTCCTCAAGATACTAGAAAGACTTGTGGAGATCCATGTTAAGCAAAGCATTGATAAAAAACTGCTTTCTCCCTCGCAGCATGCCTACACGAAAGGTAAATCAGTAGACACTGCTCTCCACTCTTTGGTAGCGGTCATTGAAAGATCCCTTGAATTCAAGGAATTCACGTTGGCTGCTTTCTTAGATATTGAAGGTGCTTTCAACAATGTTGAACCCTCTGCGGTCACGAGGGCACTCCAGCGTCTGAATGTTGATGGGTGCTCCAGGTCCTTTATTGATCAGCTGCTAGGGTGCAGGGTCATAAAGTCTAGCCTGGGGCTTTCGGAAGAAGTCAGACGGGTTAAAAGAGGCACACCACAAGGTGGGGTCTTATCGCCGCTCCTTTGGAATATGACAGTCAATGAAGTATTGATAACTCTAAAGGAGTCTGGGTGCACCACGGTGGCCTATGCTGATGATATTGTGCTGGTGGTGACCGGCAAGTACATCTCAACAATAAGAGATATAATGCAACAAGCATTGAATACTCTTTCTCATTGGGCCACTACAAAGGGTCTAGGCGTCAACCCAACCAAGACTGAAGTAGTGCTCTTTACAAAGAAGCATAGACTTCCCAATTTTCCTTCTTTAAGACTTTGTAATGAAACACTGCATATAAAGGAGGATGCGAAATTTCTAGGTCTCATACTCGATAGGAAACTAACGTGGAGGCCGAATCTTATAGAAAGAGCAAATAAGGCCAAAACAGCTCTCTTCCTATGCCAGAAAACGATCGGAGTCAACTGGGGCCTTAAACCCCGCATCGTCCACTGGCTCTATACAGCCGTAATCAGACCTATACTTATGCATGGCATATCGGTATGGTGGACTGCATTACAGAAGATTACGTATCGTAAGATACTGGAAAGGGTCCAAAGAACAGCTGAGCTGTGTATCAGTGGTGCAATGAGAAGCACCCCTACAGCTGCGCTGGATGTCTTCTTGCATCTTACCCCTTTGGATATACACGCCGAGCAAATGGCAGCCTGGACGGCTGCCAGGACAAAGGCTTCTCTTGGATGGACTCCATACTCATATGGCCATTCATCCATCCTTAGGAAATTCGCCACCACTGCGAACAACCTAGATTATACTACACCTACATGGACCTTGGAGAAAGGTTTCAATACCATCTTTCCGGCCAGAGATGACTGGACAGATGGTGTTATCCCAACTGGGTCATTATGTATCTTCACAGATGGCTCAAAAATTGGGAATAATGTAGGCTCTGGTATCTTTTCCGAGGCATTAAATATAAATACCTCTCTTCGTCTACCCGACCACTGCAGCGTCTTCCAAGCGGAAGTCACTGCGATCTGGGAGGCTCTCGAATGGTTGAAGATAAATAATATATCTCATAAGAATATATGTATTCTATCGGATAGCCAGGCGGCCCTCAAGGCTCTTAATTCTGTCGTCACAACATCCACGACTCTTCTGAACTGCCGCAGGTCTCTGTGTGAGACTGCCACTCAGTTTGATATAACACTGTGTTGGGTTCCTGGACACAGTGGGATTAGGGGAAACTGTAGGGCAGATGAGCTTGCTAGACAGGGAACCGAAGTGGAAAGGACACCCCACTTAACCCGAATGGGAATGCCCTTAGCCACCTATAAACTAGCTGTGAGAAAAATCAGCTTAGCTCGAGCCGGGCTGAGATGGACCACAGCAACGGTTTGTCGCACTCTTCATGCAATGTGGCCAACTTTGGACGCAAAGCGTTCAAAATCTCTGGTTCAGTTGAACAAAAAGGAGATAAGCCACGTGGTAAGGGTGCTGACTGGTCACTGTCCCTTCGGCCCACACGCCGAAAGATTAGGACTCCCCCACAACGACTTATGTAGAAGTTGTGGTAATGAAGAAGAGGAAGAAACTGTCTCCCATCTTCTCTGTACATGTCCCGCCCTAGCAAGGAAAAGAGGGACTCTACTTGGCTCACCTTTCCTTGACGGATTGAGCGAGCTGCAAAATATTGGTGTCTCTAGACTCTGTCGCTTTATTAAAAGCTCGAAATGGCTTGAAATGGCCTGAACTATGTCCCAATACCAGAATGGCATCACAATGGGCCCAATGGCGTGCCTAAGTGGGCTCCCTGGTGGGGGCAGCCATTTCAACCTAACCTAACCTATGGTACCGCTGTAAGCAGACTAGTCCATAATGCAAATGCCATGGGCTTCTTATTTGAACATTTCATACATCGACGTAGACTAAGGTGAATGAATGGCTGAAATTGTTAGCGCGAATTTATGCAATATCGAAAACATGATTGCGTAATCTCATAAAGAATCATAGATAAAGTCAATTTATTCTCATTACCTCTTAACACGCTTGCCATTCCATTCAGATATTGAACTAACTTCAAACTAAATCAATCAACTCAAATCTATGCTCATGAACCTAGAAAATTAAAACGCATTTAATCACTTCAGTCGATGTACATCTTAGAGGTCATAAACACTGCCATGTTTTCATCTACGTTTCATGTGGGAAAACTGACATCGACTTATAGTCGCTTGTATTAAGTCGAAAAAAACTGCACCCACTTCCTGTTTGTAACGATCAAAGATCTGATCTCATCCCGTTCCCTCCGAGAGAGCCCAATAGAAGTTTTTTTGCGATTATTGATGGAATTGACAAGGTTCAATTATTTCGGTCAATGGATTCTACGTTGACAGTGCAAAGTAGCGAATGGGACAAAGATCGTCCATTCAGGTTGATTCAGGTAACGAACGACATTGTTGATTGGTTTCTCTCAGTTTTTTTTGGGAATTAATGAACTGTGGCTTTGCTATTGCATGTATGTTTGTATGAAAATATTGTGCGGTCTGCATCAGTTGTTCGCTTGCATGTTGCAAGACATGGGGTCAACTGCTGTGATTTTGATATATTGAATCCGAACTTTGCATCATTTTAAATCAAAAATAGAAGTTTCTAAGAATGATTTAATTCAGGTTAAGGTACAGCTTTGCTACTGCGACATTCACCATCTGTTTTTCCGTCAATTAGAAAATGATGAATGAAAATTTATGACGCATTCAGCAAGAGACATAATTGATGAAATGACCGAGAAATTGATCGCTAATTGCTGGAAATAATCAGTTAACTATGAATCGTTGATTATAGGGCTCGTTACAGCATTATGGCCACAAGCAGAGATACCGGATTTATGAGAGGTCATTCGTCTTCCTTCTTTATTTTTTCATTTATCTTTTTATTGGCGGCAGATTACGAAAACCAATTGGAATTAGGGAATATGAAGTTCAACTGTAGTTGAACTAGGTCAGCCCATTTATCGCTTGGATAGGCAGTCTTTTATCGGAGGTGATACATTTCATGTTCCGCACTGGAAACGATTTTTTGGGGGGAATTTTTTTTGTGGGTTTTCCGCTTTTATGTCGTAATTAGGGCTTAAATTTAATTGTTGGATGGGGTTTAGGTTTAATTGTAGGTCAGTGATTATTTGCTTGTTTAGTTTCTTTTTTTATATGTCTATAGTAGATGAATTGGTCTTGGGTCAAGAGTAATATGAATAAGTTAGGTTGTTCTTAATTCCATTTTTTTAGAGGCACGAGTGACAAAAATGGCAATTGTCATAATTTATGACATTGCTGTCTACACAGACAGAGTTATGATAGAGTTGAATTTATTTGTGTTGTGGCTGCTGTTGAAAAATTTGAAATTATTTTCAACCGTTAGGGGTTAAAACTACCTCTGCAATTTTAAAAAGCGTGGACCGCTCTTTACCTATACAGGAATACCTCGCATAGTACTGCTTCGATCAGTACGGTTTCTCTATAGTACGGATTTGAAATTTTAAAAAAAAAAAATTGTTCTTGGAAAAAATTGTTCTAAAAAAAATAATAAAATTAAATTTTCAAAATAATTTTTTTTTAAATAAAATTTTTGGTATTTTCACTTTATTATGAAAACATACAATTTTCGGTATTTTCCCTTTATAATGAAAACGTTAAATTTTCGGTACATACATACATATATGTATTTTTCCTTTATTATGAAAACATACGGCACGCGCTCGCCAATGTATAGGCGGCGACAAATCCAAGTTGGCGCTGTGTTGGCGAGTGTGGCGCATGAAGCGGTGAGATTACCATACGACCTTGGCATACGACAAGGGCCCGACGTTGGCATACGACAAGGGCCCGACGTTGGCATACGACAAGGGCCCGACGTTGGCATACGACAAGGGCCCGACGTTGGCATACGACAAGGGCCCGACGTTGGCATACGACAAGGGCCCGACGTTGGCATACGACAAGGGCCCGACGTTGGCATACGACAAGGGCCCGACGTTGGCATACGACAAGGGCCCGACGTTGGCATACGACAAGGGCCCGACGTTGGCATACGACAAGGGCCCGACGTTGTCATACGACAAGGACCCGACGTTGGCATACGACAAGGGCCCGACGTTGGCATACGACAAGGGCCCGACGTTGGCATACGACATGGGCCAGACGTTGGCATACGACAAGGGCCCGACGTTGGCATACGACAAGGGCCCGACGTTGGCATACGACAAGGGCCCGACGTTGGCATACGACAAGGGCCCGACGTTGGCATACGACAAGGGCCCGACGTTGGCATACGACAAGGGCCCGACGTTGGCATACGACAAGGGCCCGACGTTGTCATACGACAAGGGCCCGACGTTGGCATACGACAAGGGCCCGACGTTGGCATACGACAAGGGCCCGACGTTGGCATACGACAAGGGCCCGACGTTGGCATACGACAAGGGCCCGACGTTGTCATACGACAAGGGCCCGACGTTGGCATACGACAAGGGCCCGACGTTGGCATACGACAAGGGCCCGACGTTGGCATACGACAAGGGCCCGACGTTGTCATACGACAAGGGCCCGACGTTGGCATACGACAAGGGCCCGACGTTGTCATACGACAAGGGCCCGACGTTGGCATACGACAAGGGCCCGAAGTTGGCATACGACATGGGACGACAAGGGCCCGACGTTGGCATACGACAAGGGCCCGACGTTGGCATACGACAAGGGCCCGACGTTGGCATACGACAAGGGCCCGACGTTGGCATACGACAAGGGCCCGACGTTGGCATACGACAAGGGCCCGATGTTGGCATACGACAAGGGCCCGACGTTGGCATACGACAAGGGCCCGACGTTGGCATACGACAAGGGCCCGACGTTGGCATACGACAAGGGCCCGACGTTGGCATACGACAAGGGCCCGACGTTGTCATACGACAAGGGCCCGACGTTGGCATACGACAAGGGCCCGACGTTGGCATACGACAAGGGCCCGACGTTGGCATACGACAAGGGCCCGACGTTGGCATACGACAAGGGCCCGACGTTGTCATACGACAAGGGCCCGACGTTGGCATACGACAAGGGCCCGACGTTGGCATACGACAAGGGCCCGACGTTGGCATACGACAAGGGCCCGACGTTGGCATACGACAAGGGCCCGACGTTGGCATACGACAAGGGCCCGACGTTGTCATACGACAAGGGCCCGACGTTGGCATACGACAAGGGCCCGACGTTGGCATACGACAAGGGCCCGACGTTGGCATACGACAAGGGCCCGACGTTGGCATACGACAAGGGCCCGACGTTGTCATACGACAAGGGCTCGACGTTGTCATACGACAAGGGCCCGACGTTGGCATACGACAAGGGCCCGACGTTGGCATACGACATGGGCCCGACGTTGGCATACGACAAGGGCCCGACGTTGTCATACGACAAGGGCCCGACGTTGGCATACGACAAGGGCCCGACGTTGGCATACGACATGGGCCCGACGTTGGCACACGACAAGGGCCCGACGTTGGCATACGACAAGGGCCCGACGTTGGCATACGACAAGGGCCCGACGTTGTCATACGACAAGGGCCCGACGTTGGCATACGACAAGGGCCCGACGTTGGCATACGACAAGGGCCCGACGTTGGCATACGACAAGGGCCCGACGTTGGCATACGACATGGGCCCGACGTTGGCATACGACAAGGGCCCGATGTTGGCATACGATAAGGGCCCGACGTTGGCATACGACAAGGGCCCGACGTTGGCATACGACAAGGGCCCGACGTTGGCATACGACAAGGGCCCGACGTTGGCATACGACAAGGGCCCGACGTTGTCATACGACAAGGGCCCGACGTTGGCATACGACAAGGGCCCGACGTTGGCATACGACAAGGGCCCGACGTTGGCATACGACAAGGGCCCGACGTTGGCATACGACATGGGCCCGACGTTGGCATACGACAAGGGCCCGACGTTGGCATACGACAAGGGCCCGACGTTGGCATACGACAAGGGCCCGACGTTGGCATACGACAAGGGCCCGACGTTGGCATACGACATGGGCCCGACGTTGGCATACGACAAGGGCCCGACGTTGGCATACGACAAGGGCCCGACGTTGTCATACGACAAGGGCCCGACGTTGGCATACGACAAGGGCCCGACGTTGGCATACGACAAGGGCCCGACGTTGGCATACGACAAGGGCCCGACGTTGGCATACGACAAGGGCCCGACGTTGGCATACGACAAGGGCCCGACGTTGGCATACGACAAGGGCCCGACGTTGGCATACGACAAGGGCCCGACGTTGGCATACGACAAGGGCCCGACGTTGTCATACGACAAGGGCCCGACGTTGGCATACGACAAGGGCCCGACGTTGGCATACGACAAGGGCCCGACGTTGGCATACGACAAGGGCCCGACGTTGGCATACGACAAGGGCCCGATGTTGGCATACGACAAGGGCCCGACGTTGGCATACGACAAGGGCCCGACGTTGGCATACGACAAGGGCCCGACGTTGGCATACGACAAGGGCCCGACGTTGGCATACGACAAGGGCCCGACGTTGTCATACGACAAGGGCCCGACGTTGGCATACGACAAGGGCCCGACGTTGTCATACGACAAGGGCCCGACGTTGGCATACGACAAGGGCCCGACGTTGGCATACGACAAGGGCCCGACGTTGGCATACGACAAGGGCCCGACGTTGTCATACGACAAGGGCCCGATGTTGGCATACGACAAGGGCCCGACGTTGGCATACGACAAGGGCCCGACGTTGGCATACGACAAGGGCCCGACGTTGGCATACGACAAGGGCCCGACGTTGGCATACGACAAGGGCCCGACGTTGGCATACGACAAGGGCCCGACGTTGGCATACGACAAGGGCCCGACGTTGGCATACGACAAGGGCCCGACGTTGGCATACGACAAGGGCCCGACGTTGGCATACGACAAGGGCCCGACGTTGTCATACGGCAAGGGCCCGACGTTGGCATACGACAAGGGCCCGACGTTGGCATACGACAAGGGCCCGACGTTGGCATACGACAAGGGCCCGACGTTGGCATACGACATGGGCCCGACGTTGTCATACGGCAAGGGCCCGACGTTGGCATACGACAAGGGCCCGACGTTGGCATACGACAAGGGCCCGACGTTGGCTTACGACAAGGGCCCGACGTTGGCATACGACATGGGCCCGACGTTGGCATACGACAAGGGCCCGACGTTGGCATACGACAAGGGCCCGACGTTGGCATACGACAAGGGCCCGACGTTGTCATACGACAAGGGCCCGACGTTGGCATACGACAAGGGCCCGACGTTGGCATACGACAAGGGCCCGACGTTGGCATACGACATGGGCCCGACGTTGGCATACGACAAGGGCCCGACGTTGGCATACGACAAGGGCCCGACGTTGTCATACGGCAAGGGCCCGACGTTGGCATACGACAAGGGCCCGACGTTGGCATACGACAAGGGCCCGACGTTGGCATACGACAAGGGCCCGACGTTGGCATACGACAAGGGCCCGACGTTGGCATACGACAAGGGCCCGACGTTGGCATACGACAAGGGCCCGACGTTGGCATACGACAAGGGCCCGACGTTGGCATACGACAAGGGCCCGACGTTGTCATACGACAAGGGCCCGACGTTGGCATACGACAAGGGCCCGACGTTGGCATACGACAAGGGCCCGACGTTGGCATACGACAAGGGCCCGACGTTGGCATACGACATGGGCCCGACGTTGGCATACGACAAGTGCCCGACGTTGGCATACGACAAGGGCCCGACGTTGTCATACGACAAGGGCCCGACGTTGGCATACGACAAGGGCCCGACGTTGGCATACGACAAGGGCCCGACGTTGGCATACGACAAGGGCCCGACGTTGGCATACGACAAGGGCCCGACGTTGGCATACGACATGGGCCCGACGTTGGCATACGACAAGGGCCCGACGTTGGCATACGACAAGGGCCCGACGTTGTCATACGGCAAGGGCCCGACGTTGGCATACGACAAGGGCCCGACGTTGGCATACGACAAGGGCCCGACGTTGGCATACGACAAGGGCCCGACGTTGGCATACGACAAGGGCCCGACGTTGTCATACGGCAAGGGCCCGACGTTGGCATACGACAAGGGCCCGACGTTGGCATACGACAAGGGCCCGACGTTGGCATACGACAAGGGCCCGACGTTGGCATACGACAAGGGCCCGATGTTGGCATACGACAAGGGCCCGACGTTGGCATACGACAAGGGCCCGACGTTGGCATACGACAAGGGCCCGACGTTGGCATACGACAAGGGCCCGACGTTGGCATACGACATGGGCCCGACGTTGGCATACGACAAGGGCCCGACGTTGGCATACGACAAGGGCCCGACGTTGTCATACGACAAGGGCCCGACGTTGGCATACGACAAGGGCCCGACGTTGTCATACGACAAGGGCCCGACGTTGGCATACGACAAGGGCCCGACGTTGGCATACGACAAGGGCCCGACGTTGGCATACGACATGGGCCCGACGTTGTCATACGGCAAGGGCCCGACGTTGGCATACGACAAGGGCCCGACGTTGGCATACGACAAGGGCCCGACGTTGGCTTACGACAAGGGCCCGACGTTGGCATACGACATGGGCCCGACGTTGGCATACGACAAGGGCCCGACGTTGGCATACGACAAGGGCCCGACGTTGGCATACGACAAGGGCCCGACGTTGTCATACGACAAGGGCCCGACGTTGGCATACGACAAGGGCCCGACGTTGGCATACGACAAGGGCCCGACGTTGGCATACGACATGGGCCCGACGTTGGCATACGACAAGGGCCCGACGTTGGCATACGACAAGGGCCCGACGTTGTCATACGGCAAGGGCCCGACGTTGGCATACGACAAGGGCCCGACGTTGGCATACGACAAGGGCCCGACGTTGGCATACGACAAGGGCCCGACGTTGGCATACGACAAGGGCCCGATGTTGGCATATGACAAGGGCCCGACGTTGGCATACGACAAGGGCCCGACGTTGGCATACGACAAGGGCCCGACGTTGGCATACGACAAGGGCCCGACGTTGGCATACGACAAGGGCCCGACGTTGTCATACGACAAGGGCCCGACGTTGGCATACGACAAGGGCCCGACGTTGGCATACGACAAGGGCCCGACGTTGGCATACGACAAGGGCCCGACGCACGTTGGCATACGACAAGGGCCCGACGTTGGCATACGACAAGGGCCCGACGTTGGCATACGACAAGGGCCCGACGTTGGCATACGACAAGGGCCCGACGTTGGCATACGACAAGGGCCCGACGTTGGCATACGACATGGGCCCGACGTTGGCATACGACAAGGGCCCGACGTTGTCAAACGACAAGGGCCCGACGTTGTCATACGACAAGGGCCCGACGTTGGCATGCGACAAGGGCCCGACGTTGGCATACGACATGGGCCCGACGTTGGCATACGACAAGGGCCCGACGTTGGCATACGACAAGGGCCCGACGTTGGCATACGACAAGGGCCCGACGTTGGCATACGACATGGGCCCGACGTTGGCACACGACAAGGGCCCGACGTTGGCATACGACAAGGGCCCGACGTTGGCATACGACAAGGGCCCGACGTTGTCATACGACAAGGGCCCGACGTTGGCATACGACAAGGGCCCGACGTTGGCATACGACAAGGGCCCGACGTTGGCATACGACAAGGGCCCGACGTTGGCATACGACATGGGCCCGACGTTGGCATACGACAAGGGCCCGATGTTGGCATACGACAAGGGCCCGACGTTGGCATACGACAAGGGCCCGACGTTGGCATACGACAAGGGCCCGACGTTGGCATACGACAAGGGCCCGACGTTGGCATACGACAAGGGCCCGACGTTGGCATACGACAAGGGCCCGACGTTGGCATACGACATGGGCCCGACGTTGGCATACGACAAGGGCCCGACGTTGGCATACGACAAGGGCCCGACGTTGTCATACGACAAGGGCCCGACGTTGGCATACGACAAGGGCCCGACGTTGGCATACGACAAGGGCCCGACGTTGGCATACGATAAGGGCCCGACGTTGGCATACGACATGGGCCCGACGTTGGCATACGACAAGTGCCCGACGTTGGCATACGACATGGGCCCGACGTTGGCACACGACAAGGGCCCGACGTTGGCATACGACAAGGGCCCGACGTTGGCATACGACAAGGGCCCGACGTTGTCATACGACAAGGGCCCGACGTTGGCATACGACAAGGGCCCGACGTTGGCATACGACATGGGCCCGACGTTGGCATACGACAAGGGCCCGACGTTGTCATACGACAAGGGCCCGACGTTGGCATACGACAAGGGCCCGACGTTGGCATACGACAAGGGCCCGACGTTGGCATACGACATGGGCCCGACGTTGGCATACGACAAGGGCCCGACGTTGTCATACGACAAGGGCCCGACGTTGGCATACGACAAGGGCCCGACGTTGGCATACGACATGGGCCCGACGTTGGCACACGACAAGGGCCCGACGTTGGCATACGACAAGGGCCCGACGTTGTCATACGACAAGGGCCCGACGTTGGCATACGACAAGGGCCCGACGTTGGCATACGACATGGGCCCGACGTTGGCATACGACAAGGGCCCGACGTTGGCATACGACAAGGGCCCGACGTTGGCATACGACAAGGGCCCGACGTTGTCATACGACAAGGGCCCGACGTTGGCCTACGACAAGGGCCCGACGTTGGCATACGACAAGGGCCCGACGTTGGCATACGACAAGGGCCCGACGTTGGCATACGACATGGGCCCGACGTTGGCATACGACAAGGGCCCGACGTTGTCATACGACAAGGGCCCGACGTTGGCATACGACAAGGGCCCGACGTTGGCATACGACAAGGGCCCGACGTTGGCATACGACATGGGCCAGACGTTGGCATACGACAAGGGCCCGACGTTGGCATACGACAAGGGCCCGACGTTGTCATACGACAAGGGCCCGACGTTGGCATACGACAAGGGCCCGACGTTGGCATACGACAAGGGCCCGACGTTGGCATACGACAAGGGCCCGACGTTGGCATACGACAAGGGTCCGACGTTGGCATACGACAAGGGTCCAAGGCCCAACGTTTTTATGATGTTGGCATTTATTATCAGGGTAACGCTGGTATACAATACAGGATCAATGTTGGCATGCAATAAAGAACCAACGTTGGCATACGATAAAGGTTCAACGTTGGCATACGATAAGGGTTCGACGTTGGCATACGATAACGGTTTAACGTTGGCATACAATAACGGTTCAACGTTGCCAAAAGATGTTGGCGTTGCGTCACATCCCACAGTTGGCGCGACGTTGTCGCCCAACGTTGTTATGATGTTGGCATTTATTCGCCCATGTTCTGCATTTCGATCGAAATGTATTTGAAATCCACATTCAATTTCACTCGATTTAAAACTTGGGGTTCTATATTTCGATCGTTTTCAATTTTTTCGAATTCACTTTCGAAATGTCAAACACAGCTGGTTTTAACTGAAAAAGTGGAAGTATAGTAAAGTGTGCTTTAAATATATATTTTTGTGCTTAAAATGGATGCAATAATTTTTGGAATTAATGAAAAACGAGAGGCAAATAGAATAGAAAAAATTAAAAGAAGAGATTTGCGAGAAAAAGCAAATATTTTGGATATCCCAGAACATTTGTAAGTGCATTATTTTTTCAACTGTTGAACTTTTGTTGACATTTTTGTGCAGTTTTAAACAAAGTTTTAGATTAAATAAGGTAGCCTTTCTCTATATATTGAGAGGAATCGAATCATCTGTAAGTCTGTCTTCGATTCCTTTAACACAGAAACTAGCAGCAACTGATACATACGATAAGCATACGATAAGGGTTCGACGTTGGCATACGATAACGGTTCAACGTTGCCAAAAGATGTTGGCGTTGCGTCACATCCCACAGTTGGCGCGACGTTGTCATACGACAAGGGCCCGACGTTGGCATACGACAAGGGCCCGACGTTGGCATACGACATGGGCCCGACGTTGGCACACGACAAGGGCCCGACGTTGGCATACGACAAGGGCCCGACGTTGTCATACGACAAGGGCCCGACGTTGGCATACGACATGGGCCAGACGTTGGCATACGACAAGGGCCCGACGTTGGCATACGACAAGGGCCCGACGTTGGCATACGACAAGGGCCCGACGTTGGCATACGACAAGGGCCCGACGTTGGCATACGACAAGGGCCCGACGTTGGCATACGACAAGGGCCCGACGTTGGCATACGACAAGGGCCCGACGTTGGCATACTACAAGGGCCCGGCGTTGGCATACGACAAGGGCCCGGCGTTGGCATACGACAAGGGACCGACGTTGGTATATGTGTATATATATATATATATATATATATATATATACATATATATATATTTTTTATTTTATTGATGCTGGAATTCTTCGTTAGCGCCCCACGCTCTTTAACCGACTTCAAAAAAAGAGGAGGTTACTCAATTCGACGTGTAGGTATTTTGTGGTCCTGTTCACGCATAACTTTGTAACCCAATAACTTTTTTGCTTTTTTTTTGGTTCATTTGAAGGGGGAGCTTCCCACGGTGGTCCCGTTAAATTTTTTCTAAATTCTGATAACGGAGTTCGAAGTTAGGCCGAAAAAACTGTTAAAATTCAACCTGTTAAAGTTCACCTAAACATTTCATGGGCACCGAACAAATTACTTTATTGTTGTAAGTCTGGCAGCAGGCCGATGGGTCAGTGGGTAGAGCGTCGGCTTCACGGTTCAGCGTGGTGTGGCGTTTGCAGGTTCAATTCCCGGCCGGTTTTTTTCTTTTTCTCTTTTTCTGCTTTCTGAAATGATTTGTATTAACATATTGGTCAGCAGCTTATAGCACTTGACATAGCGCAAAGGAAGTATTCTTGTCTGTGGGATCTGTGGGGTGCGAGTTCGATCCCGAGGGCTCGCGGTGCTTTTTTTTTCTATATATCGTCAAAATAATTATTTTTTAATTTCCTTCGGGGAATTTTGTTCCATATTAAACAAGTTTTCGCGTGAATGTGTCTGTAAATTTGCTTCCAGAACAAAAGCCGATAAGAACGAAATTATGGCGAAATTTGCAGTTCAAAAAACTATTGTTTATATCGAATAAATAAATATACCATGACGTGGATGAAGAATCAAAGAAGTTTAATGTTTACATTTAATTTCCCTGATATCAATGGCAACTTAACTTTTTATATGCCTTATATTATCTTGATCTGTATGTGTGTATAGTGTAAACAAATCTTGCAACTTGATTTTGACCCAGTTCCATATAACCGATCAATTGCAAATTTTGCACATACGTATAGTTCGCATGACAATACAATCTGCAATCAAATTTTGCAATTGCGCTCCCCGACCCCAGACATGGGTATCAAATGAAAAGGTGTGACAAGTAGAATACACTTCGCTATGTGGCGTCGTAAAAACGTAGGCTCCTTGCAATGACAGGCAATATTAAAAAATGAATGGACTAAAAAGCACGAAATAAAAAAAAATTTTAAAAACCGACTTCAGAAAAAAACCCGCGATGCACAAAAAAGGATGAAATAATTGTTTGTAATTCTTAACAACATCAATCCAATAAGAATGGATCTAGAAAGAAGAATCACTTTTGAAGACGGTGCCAGGTAGTAGTTGACTTTGACTGCACTAACTCTTGCTTCGGCAATGGTTTACATTTCTTTGTTAGGCTTATGCCCTTAATATATCACCCACATGTGTTAGCACCGTCTTCAAAAGTGATTCTTCTTTCTAGATCCATTCTTATTGGATTGATGTTGTTAAGAATTACAAACAATTATTTCATCCTTTTTTGTGCATCGCGGGTTTTTTTCTGAAGTCGGTTTTTAAAATTTTTTTTTATTTGCATTTAAGTATAAGTGGCTGCAGCAATATAAACTTTACCTTCAAAATTATTTTTTACTTTTTGGGTCATTTTACAATAAAGGCGAATTTTTTTTTTAACTACATATTTATTTTTATTTTCTGTTTTTTAGTCTATTATATGTCTTCCGGTGGTCGGTCGTCAGCGGAATAGGCGGACTGATGGAAGTGCGATCATAACCTTCTAGCGGTGGCCACTGGTAACTATCCTAAGAGAGAGGAAAGGCTAATATGATAAGGTTAGTCCCTTCCAAGTAAGGGTGGCGTGAGGCTTATAACCTCACCCGGAAAAAAGAATTATTACGGAACGAGCAACAATTGTGTCGTTCAATGTAGGAATTGTGGCTCCGTATTTTAGGATATTGGAGATTGAATTGCTTTGGAGTAGCATTTTGTCATATCTTTCGCTGTGGGGGTGAAGCGGCTCCAGAAATGCAATATCTGGAGTCGCTTTGGTTTTGTACCGGGGGATGTGACGGAATGTGACTCCAAAGCGGGTCAACTTCTAGTGTTTTGAAGTATGGAACTGTACCGCTTTTGCAGTGAGCGGCACATTTGTTGCGAGAGGCCAGGACCGGATCTCGCTTGTAGAGTCTTTTAATAATAAATAATAATAATATGTCTTCCGCCATTTTTTGACGGCGGCCTCTTTCGTACTCTTTCATTCGATACCCATGTCGTTGGCTTGGAGGAACACAAGTTCAAAATCGGCCGCCTTCTTGGAACCGCCTTCTTCATTTTTTTTACAAAATTATTAAATTGCATTTAGGACGTATACATGATGAATTGAACTCAGGCTGAACCCCCGTCCAACTACATGTAGATGGGGGTCGAGTTGAGTTAGGATCTCGACGAAGCTCGGCTCAGCTCTGCCACCTGGGTTGAGTTGAAATTATGCATACAAAGGTGAGTTCAGTAGTTGAGTAGTTGAATTTAGATGACAGCAGTATCTTTGTGCTTTGTTTATGATTTTTTGTATACTACAGTACTTTTTTATTTTCAACTCAACCTCAACTAAACTGTTAAACTCATCATGTAGACATACTAATTACCACTCGAACTACGAATGCGTGCAAAATTTGAAGTTGATCGGTTATATTTTTTACTTTTTAATCTATTATAAGTTTTCTGCAATTTTGTGTTGGCCGCCATTTTGAATTTGGAATGATGCCACACAGCTAATTGTATTCTACCTGTCATAATCGGTTCAAGTTTATTTTTTTATGTCAACTTGTCATAATGTACCTACTCTTATTTGCCATTTTCGTTTATACGGTCATTATTTCTGTCATAAGAATGGCTAAAAAAATCGTGTCATAAAAGTTGCCATTATAATGACATCGTATAAACTCGGGGTTTAAAGGATGTCATTACAATGACGACTTTGATGACACGAATTTTTTGACGATGATGGCAAATAATGACATAAAAAATGACCAGTGTGTCATTCGTGTAAACTCACTATTAGAGGTTATCAATTACAATTACTGCCTGTATTTAAGATTATTTACTTCAAATAGTTTTTGCGAAAACCATTTACCGTTCAAGCAACTCGAATTGAAAATGTATGTAAATATTGACTCAAGTGTGTTTCATTACCCCAAACAATTTCCTTAACTTTCTAACACAATTTGCGCTAACGTGCTCCAAGTTACAATTAACTTTTAAATGCATTTAGTGCATCAGCACCACCTGAATGCTGTAAGTGACATTAGCCACACGTCCCCATTCGTCATGAGTCGCGCGCGGTGCCATCCGCGACTAAGTAAGACAATGGCATGCTGAATATTTCCTTCTTTCTTACTTAAGCCTAATAAGCAGCCATTCGTAGAAACTCACGAGTTGCCGTGTGTACAAACAGAACATAGTTTATCTCAGGTATGTCCCACAATCCACACACGATAAGCATCTGCCGCGCGAGTATCTCTTCGCGTCCATCCGCAATATTCTAGAGCGTGCATCGCTTTAACTGAACATTTTCGCGCAGTGGTAAAGTTGCGCAAATGGCTTCTTTTGAAGCGGTGGTAATTATTGTAATTTAATATCAAATTACGTGATTTACAACAGCTGAAGTAAATGTTCATAGCTAATAATTAGTATGTAATTTTGTTGTTGTTGTTGTTTTTTGTTGCAAGAGACTCTTCGATACGTCTTGCATCCGTCACGTCGAACAGTGCAATATAATGGTAGACAGAATCAATTGGTAATGAGTAATGAGGTTTTTTGCTCAAGCAGCAGAGGATTGAAATGATGACAGGGTGGTTATAATGTAACAAGAAAATCGCATATAATTGTTTTCTCATAAAGAAAGTTATTAATTTATGCACAACCGGTTTTGTGTTTTGAAAAGCCATCTGGTGATTTATTAGTGGAAGATTGAGAAGTCATTTTTAATAGCACTTTCTCAAGTTGTGATTGTGGAAAGATTAACATGTTGTAAGTATAACCGTGGGTTCCATTCAATCTCTGCTATCCCATCACATACTCTTGCGAAATAAGCTTGTAACTCTAGGCATTGCACCTTCATATGATCAATGATATAATGGTCTGATTCTAAGAAAGATTAGTTTTTCACATAAAAGTAAAGATGGGTAAAATGAAATCCAAAGAAGAATACTATCTGGTATTTCCCGAGCCAGTGAAAGAACGCAATGCTTGTCCCGATCCCCAAAAACTCCAATGCAATGATGATTCGAGAAACTGTAGACCAATTTCATACCTCTGTAATCTAGGGAAACGTACGAAATCCCTTTTCCTGATCTTCACGCGTCTAGAAACAACAATCCCTGAAGAGCAATTTGGGTTTAAGCAGCAACATTCCACTAAATATGTTCTGGTTGTCTGACAAAATTAAGTTATCAGAGGCCTCAGGTGAAAGTTGCTGTTGACTTTGCTTTGCTGCCAAGAAAACCAAAGCAATTTACTTTGCTTTGCTTTACAGCAATAATATTTTCAAACCTTTTACTACAGGCTGCGAAAGTTTTTTGTTTCATATTGCTGCGAATGCCGTTGCTTACAAACTCTGGAGCTTGCTGTTCCGGCTGCGAATGCTTCACATACACATACAAAAAAGTTTCCACCCCTCTAAACAAAGTACCATTTTACTATATAAAGTTGAACCATGAAAAAAAAGCTGTTGGAAGCAAAGTATTTCACAGCCAAGCTTTGCAAAACTGTAAGCGAACAAAAATCATTTCACAGCAAAGTATTTTACAGCCGAAGCATTTGCAGCCGTACCCGTATGCTCCTGAAAGCTTTTAAGTAATTTGAAAGCAATAGCATTCGCAGCAATTTGAAACAAGAAGACACTCTACAGCAAAGTAAGTTTAAAAATGTATGTGCTTGCTTTAAGTTTACTTTGCTTTCACACCCTGGCCACGGTTTTTGCGAAAAGTTTTTTTGGAATTCTTGAGGAAGCGACGAAAGAAAAAAGGGACAATCTATTGAGAAGGAATCGAAAATAAAATAACCTAAAAACGGAAGATAAATATAATTCGGAAAAAATAGTCCTTTTTTGAGATTTGTTTAGTTGACAATTAGTGCTGAGTCTAGTTTGCGGAATTGGTGAAAGACGTTTTGGTCAGGAAACCCGAATTAGTGAAGAGGCTAAGCTGTGAACATTTTTGGAGGAAGACGTTAATAAGGAAAGAGATTCTACACCTCAGTTCGTAACAGCGTGGAACGGGACTGCGCCCTGTAGTGTGGAAGGTAACACAGAGGAAACATCCCGTCTCCCAGCTAGCACAGGGGCTCATCTGACATTGTGTCTTGTACTGTGGAAGCGTTATCATTCAATACCTAAATAAAGGAATGATTACTGAATCTCGGCGGTAGTGGCGGCTAATGATAGGAAGAAAAAAAGAATTGTTGAATTGGCTTCTATTCATTTTAATGCAATATGATTTAGAGTCATTTAGCAGTAAGGGGTTGGATAAAGACCATTGTTAGATACGTTCCAGATCGGCATTAATGTTGTATACACAGTTCTCTACCAATCCAATGGGACCTATTTAAATAAATTTGGACATCATATGCATAAATGTGCAGTTTCCAATTCGTCACGATATGGCTGAGGGCATTTATGTACATGCAGAAAAGCTACGGTCCTCATATGGAACCTTGCGGAACACCGTGTGAGATTGGTAAAGGATCCGAAATTGAATTTTGAAGCTAAACTGTTTAAGATCGGTTTTGTAAGTAATCCCGAATTAGGGACGCGGCTGAGAATGAACGTCTTATGTGGTCTACTAGTTAAATTAGTAGAAACTGCACTTCGGTGGTCACCTTAAACAGTGCAGTTTCGCAACTACTCCTTTTGCGGAAACCAGACTGTGCATGCGGCAGCAAAGATCATGTTTCACAGGGCCCTTCGATTTGCCAAGCCATTAGTTTTTTCAGTACTATGCCTAAGAAGCTTTGTAGACCTCCGCGTTAGCCACATTGCGAAAGCTGAATAAGGCAATACCTCTAGTAGTTGGCCTGTAGCAATGAGGATCTTCACATACATAGCTGCACATAGTTGCGGCAACAAAATAATTATTTAATTCACCAGCACTAAGGCTTATCTAGGATTCCGTGAATGCCAAGTTGTTTTCTGCTCCTCCAAAGTTGTTTAGACGAAAAGAAATGCGTCTTTCCTTTACGGATGGTCAGAGTTATTAAATTTCTAACATTTTTGTAGGCAATCAAATGCGGCAGTTTTGTTTTTTTATACAAAAAATTTCATTCAAGTTGCATTGGTTTAACTTCCCCACCCATATCGTACAGAACTCTCCAAGTACAGATTGCGGAATCCAGTTCTAGGGGGGCTCACTTTTGATCCCGAAGTTATTCAACCTCTACATGACTAGGATTGCCAACATGCCTTGTTCAGATGGGTATTCTTAATAAAGTTGGACTCTGATGTAGCCAGTACATTAGCTCCTGGTGTCACCACTAAATCGTGTGGACTACGCAGATCGAGAAGCCAATCATATTATTGTATATTAAATGTAGTATTAAGAAAAGAAAACGTCGTGGTACCAGGACGGGTTTTTTCAGACTTTTTTTTTAATGTTTTTGTTATTTTCCTCAAATGCAATGTTTATATCACTTAATACTCACTCGTTACTTGCTAAGGCCAATCAATTTAACGTAGATAAGAATTTTGCAATTGTCAATTACTTATCAGAGCATATTTGTTTACTTTGCAGAGACTTTCAGAGCATATTTGTGGTACTTGATTATTTTTGATTTGACTACCCTTAATTGGAGGTGGTAGATGTTAATTGTTTTCTTATTAATCGTTGTAATGAATTAAACTTATTGTTGTAAGGAATGACAGAGTTTGTGGTGGTAAAAATGGATAGATGTGAAATGTGCTGCGATTTAGGTATTTCTAGGATGATGATACTGCAAAGTATAAGGCAAGATGGCATAGCGGTTGACGATGTCTCCCGTCCAGGCGAATTTCGTTTTCTGGTACCCTCATCCTTTTCCGGAGTCTACCGCATCCGCTCCGAAAAGGGAGCATACACGTGCAGGTATGTGGTGGTGCATGAGGGTAGTGTGGTAACTCCGGAGTCTCAATATCCTAGGACCCCTCCGGCGAGCCAGCCACTGTCTTAAGTCTCGGTGTACTGCCTAGCGAGATGTTTTTGACGGCTTTGTCGAGCTGTCCTAGTGCCGTTCAAATTTAAGTTTTTGGGGTTTGAATCCGAATCTTTCACTGCTTTATTGTCCCGTAAAGACTCGCATGGATTCTACTGGTTGGAATCATCTTTTGCACTAACAGTCCCTCATGTTGTTGGTCACGTTATGGTGCAATATCCGGTAGTAAGCTTAGTTCGAAGGAGAAACAGGATATGTTTAAGGTAATTAGGAATCATTGGTTTCGATGCCTCGTCCCAAATAAATGGGTTGTATACGTATTAGAAATTCGGTAAGGTAAGGAAGAGAATTGAAATTTGGTTCCAAGTTGTAATTAAATAAAGAGAAATCCAATTATAGCCTTATGACACTGACTTTTTCGTAGGCTGAAAATGCTGCCTTGGCTAGGCTGAAAATGACGTAATCTGTTATACTGTGTGACAGAGATAGTATGTGCGAGTAAGAACGATTGTCTGATTATTATAACAGATAGTTGTGAACCTAGAAGAAATCCGTGGGGAAATAATTAAAATATTTAAATTTATTATGATTTAAATTATATTAATTTAAATTTATTGCACAGTAGAACACCGATTATCCGAATTAATTGGGGCAATTCGGATAATCAAAAATTCGGATAGTTGTACATATAGATTGGAAATCTGGACCGATAGGATTTCTAAAGTTTGTTTTTTGTTTTACAATTAGTGAACTTACTTTCTGGAGTAACTTTTCAAATTGCTGTGGCGTCACCATCAAAACCTTCCGGTACAACCCGCTGCCCACTTCCTCTATTTCCTTTAATAATGGGAAAAATCTTCCGATTCTCTGCGAAGAAACCACAATGGGGAGTTCTTTCACGTTTTTTTGTTTTTCTTCGCAGTTGGTGTAGAAAATACACTTTTTTCCTAAACATTAAATAGGCAATTAAAATTCCTATGTATTTCTATCCATTATTATTATAATATAATAAATTATAATATAATAAATTAAAGTGACAATATATATAAAAATAAATATTATTTATTTTTATATATGTATATTGTCACTTTAATTTATTGTTATTCACACTTCACCGCACTCTTTTAAATATATAGTTTTTATCAATTCAATTATAAAATGAATGGTAAATGTTTAGAATTGGGGCTCCAGAGTAAAGCAATAGCTGCAATTTGAAGATGTATTCAAAAATATTTCAACAACTTCAAATATCGATATCTCGAAAACTAAGTCAAATATCAAAAAAATTTATTTTTTTCAAAATTCAGATTGCGTCCTTCCGTTGTAATGAGAAAAATATGTTTCCCACGCCATGAAACGTGAAATATGTTTCCCACGCCATGACTGTGGGGCAATCAAAAAACCCACTAAAAACCTCCAAAATTTACGCTTCAATTAATTACATATTATTTATTATCACTTAAATTATCTTTGTTGTCACTTCAATTTATTTTTATTCTCACTCACTGTTATAAAAAGTCGAGAAGTGCAGCGAACTGTTATAAAAAGCATAGAAAAAGAACACGAATTTCATTCTTTTCCTATGCTTTTTATAAAAGTTTTCTAGACTTTTTATAACAGTTAAAATTCAGCCAAGGAAAGTTTGAGTATATTCCTCTCACTCTTACATATGGGAAAATCTCCTTTGAATTTTTTCTTTCAGTTTTCAGCCTAGCCAAGACAGTATTTTCAGCCTACGATGAAGCCAGTGTCATAAGGCTATTAAAGGAAGTAACTTCTTTATCACCACTAGTCATTTTTTTTTATTGTTTCTTCTTACTAATCAAACTCACTCGTATCGACTGTGGAGAGGTTCAAATGTACCACTTAACTTCATGGATATCACCCACTACAATACGCATTGCAATCAAGAATTGTCTACCAATAGGTAGGTGGTATCAATCAACTCACTTTCTCAAGACAACATTTTCCATCCATTGAAGACCACTATGACCCAAGTAGCGAAGAAAATCGCAACTCAACTCTCAAGTCCTGCATCAACAGCCACCTAAACATTGGAATGCCGGGAAATGACCGGAGAAAGAAAGTTCTCCACATACAATTTCGCCATCGTCCACAAGCAGTGATAACCGCGCAACAAAAAACATAGAAAGAACCGCAACAAAAACTGCAGCCGATAGAAATCGACTGTGGTTAGTTAATTTGCATTGCAGCCACCAAAGATACTGTGGACGCCGCAGCCCAGCTGTAGGCGTGACTATCTCGTTTTTCTAGAGAAGATATTCACTTTGCCTGCAATAATACCTGAAATGGGCTGCGGGTCTTTCAACCTAATGGCAAAGTGGTTTACTTCTAGTGCAGGTGAATGATGATCCCGGAATCGTGGCAACAAGTCATCGCTCAACGCAAGTGAAGAATTGCACAAGATTTTTCTAGAGATGGCGCAGGTCACATGCTGATGCCTAGCTAGACTTTATGACCCTACTTTGAAATGCGGTCTGGCAGTAGTCACGGAGCCTCTGGTGAAATGCTGATGATGATGATGGTGAGAAATATACATTATATTTCCAAGTCCGCCAGAGCAGCTGAAAACTAGATCTCAGTGAGTCTACTATGTTTTCTTAGAATGTGTGCTGCAACTCTCCGCTGTTATTCTTGGCCACAATATATTGAATTCAAAGTTGAGCAATTTCAGTTGCAGAACATGATTGAACTTTTTTTCGGAGGAGCTGTTTCTGCAATGAGACCAGAATCGTGATCCGAGCGAGAAGGTTCACCTGAAAGATGACTTGGAGCTAGTTTTAGAAATTAAAGGCTTCAGTCGCTGGAATGTCTGTGAATAGCAAAAGGAATGAAGAAAGTAAAAGGAAACAACCGAAAGTAAATCGGTTCATTGGTAATTGTAGGCTGTGGTGAATGGCGAGCCTAGGGTCAAGCGCAGACGTTGGTCTATTGGAATGATTGCTGGCAATTATTTGGTAGTTTGTTATTAACTATTAGAAAATAACGATCCAAACTTGAAACTTGTATTATTGATGGAATTTAACGAGAAATCGGATGTTTTTGAGGCAATTTTTAGGTATTCTTTAAAACATACAAACTTTTTTTAGGGTTTTCTAAAGTTAACGATAGTTGGTCTGTTACTATAGAAATTTTCATGCTTTTGTGTTTTTGTTCTTCTATTGTTGAAGTAGTGAAAGTGCATAGTTCCACCTTCTCCTGGGGTACCTTAGGAGAAAAACATATTTTTCCCGCAATTTATTCACGCTTTTTGTAAATAAACTCAGGAAGTGGTAATCGGCGATACAATGACTCGTACTATTTGTATTTTTAGTCACAATGTTAGATTGAGTCAATGAACCGATGAACAGCTGCAACGTCAGGTAATATGGAAGGTATCTTATCGCCTTTATAAATCTAAAAAAATAACATAGGTGAGTGAACGAATCAGTTGATACTCAGTACAGCGTTGTGATTTGTACTCTCTAATATTGGAGATGTTGTATACTTAAGTTGTGTAGTTCTCCTTTTTAAGAAAATCAATGAGTAATTACTAGTAATTACTTCTTAATTACTTCATTGTTGTTTGCAACCTTAAAACCATATAAAAATTGCCGAGGTCAGTAGCCTAGCGGTTTAGATGCCTGATCACCATTTTAGGGATCCGCGGTTCGATTCCCGTTCGCGGTATAATCTTTTGTCCTTCCACTTTTCCCATCTAGTAGATAATATTTCTTGTTCGTAGTTTTCACTCTTTACAGAAATTCCTTGCACTTTCTCCTTCCATTTCCTGTAAGCCATAATAACCCAGGAAGCAAGCTGGGTGTCCCGAAAAAATTTTTTTTTGTTTTCCTTAACGCAAGACCTCTCGGAATTTGCGTAATTGCTCGTAGATTACCAAAATAATTTTAAAAACAAAATAAAACTATATCTTTAGGGTTCTACCGATCATCAACGTTTTGAGAACTTTTCATTTTTATTGTAGTATTTCGCTATCCTTAATTTCGTCTCCTGAACTAAATATAAAAAACATTTACTTTTTAAATAACTTTCATCAAGTTACCCCTGACTAAATTTTTGAATGTGCGAGTGCGTTCGTGACCTCAGCGTAAAATTAGTAGGCTAGTAAATTCCATAAGTTTCAACTTATTTCGAGGACTTTCTTGACTTAATTCGTGAGTGTTTTGTTCGTTCATAGCCAAAGTGATTTTTATGCTATAGAAGTAGAGTTGCGTTTGTTGAAGGGTTGAAAGCGGATTTTGTGATTTTTAAATAATGAATTCAAGGCGTAGTCAGACTACTTGTGCTATATTGGGACCATACAAAGAACTTGACATCCGGCGGCTACCAAGTATAAGGGACGTCATTAAATTTATTTTATTTGTCAAGAACGAACTGAAATTGAAATATAATGGCAAGGATCCATCCAATTCCGAAATATATGCGATTGCTTATGAAGAGATCAATAATATTTGGACCAAAGCTTCGATTCCAATCGTAACTAAGGAACGAGTTATTCAATTACTGAAATCCTATTTTGAAAAGTACCTTATTTTGAAAAGATACCCCAAAAGCAAACGAAGTGATAGTTTTGAAAACAAACTGAAGTGTTTTTTGGAGTCATCTGAGAAGCTTTTCGGCCAACTCGTGGCACTGCAAAGGGAATTATTACTTCGATCACAACTTTATTAGAGGGTCAAGGTTGGAATTTAGATGACGATGATTTGCGTTGGATGTGATGGAACTGCAACTAACACTGGTTGGAAGGGTGGCGTGATTCAATATTTAGAGGAGTATTTGGAGAGACCATTACAATGGTGTGTTTGTATGCTTCATGCCAATGAGTTACCCCTTCGTCATTTATTCTTGACCTTAGATGGGTGCGCTTCGGGTCCTAGAGAATATTCCGGACCAATTGGAAAACAATTAGCTGGTTGCGAAAATAAAACCATCGTGTCCTTTTGTGCGCTGGCTGGTAATTTGCCAGACTTGCCGAAAAATGTGGTCGATGGACTACGTACGGATCAAAAATATCTTTATGAGATATGTCAAGCTGTATCAATTGGTTCCTGTACTTCTGAGCTGGCAAACCGT
The DNA here is from genome assembly GCA_949987705.1 of Thereva unica. NCBI lineage: Eukaryota > Metazoa > Arthropoda > Insecta > Diptera > Therevidae > Thereva > Thereva unica. The sequence continues at coordinate 77,152,930 of OX465285.1, forward strand.
CAACCTGGAAAAATAGTGCACTCGAGATGGCTTACTTCTGCTAATCGTATACTCAGATTTTATGTAAGTACTCTTAATCCATCAGAAAAATTACAATTGCTTGTCAACTACGTGGTTAAAGTATACGCTCCGATTTCGTTCCTAATCAAGCAAAAGTCGCCTTTTAAGGACGGAGCCAAATATTTGTTTCAACTGATTATGTACTCTCGATTTTTACCTGAAAATCTGAGATCTGTTGTGGATTCTGTTATCGAAAGAAATGCGTTTTTTGTGCACCCAGAACATCTACTTGTCAGTATGTTGTTTGATGATAGGGACCACATTCGGGAGCTGGCATTGCGAAGAATTATAAAAGCTAGAGAACCTAAAAGTAGTAGTAGTACTAAATGCAGGATATTTAAACCACCGAGAATTAACTTCTCTGCTAGAGATTATACCGAAATTATTAGGTGGCACGAGTGTCAGGTTACAACACCGCCAGCGCTTCGGCATATTTCTAATGAGGACCTTCAAATCATGGCAAAAAATAAGAGCTTGCAAATTGATGACTTTCCTTGTCACACACAATCTGTGGAAAGATGTGTTAAACTGGTAACAGAGGCCTCACAAAGTGTAACTGACGCTACTTCAAGAGATGGCTTTATTAGAACCAGGTTGCAATCTCGAGCAGAAATGCCAAATTTTGGACACAAAAATAAGTTTAAATTCTAAGTTCTTATCATCAATTATTTAGCTTTATTTTGTTTATTTTGTTTTCTTTCTGTTTGTTTGTGATTTTTTTCATTAATTTTAATAATAAAAAACCTTTTAAACCTGATTTTTGTATTATTTTAGGCATTATGGTTTACGTCTGTAAAAACGTAAAATTTACAAAACTTCAAAGTTCGGTAGAGCCCTGAAGATGACAGCCAATTGTAGTCTTTTCACTTTTAGCGTAATCTGTGTAAAATTACGCAAATTTTGATACCTCTTGCGATAGTGTAGCTCGAAAAAAAAATTCTCATACATGGACGGGACACCCTCTATCGCCGAAGTTGGTGTGCTGTTGCGTTATTATTGAATAGAAACTGGTAGAATAAGACCGCGAGTTGCCATTTGGAGTTCTTTCCCTCTTCTCTAGATCTTGCTCTTCGATATTTCACTCAACTATAGGACAATTTAAAGAAGCTCAACAGGTTGCTAATGATGTTTCTAAGACTAGTCTATTCAAAATAGGTCAAGTTAAACAACTAGCCCTTGCTCATAGTAACATAGATCATGAAGAACACATAGATAATAATTTAGTAGGCTATGTTTGGTGATCAAGCCAACCAGTGTGTTTAGAATCGTTTCTACAATTCTCTTGGCTCCTTGCAGGCGGTATAAGAAGAAACCTACGGCGAACGTTCTCAAATCAAAGTTGTGTTGACCAAGCCAGGCATAAACTTCCTCGTTATGGTTCATTAGACTCTGACTGTCAAGGGCCTCTATTCACCAAGATGATATGTGTTCAAATAGCCAGGACCAGGCCAAGGACCGCAAGATACAGGCCCCTGTGCTGAGAGACGAGTCGTCACGACACGACAAGTCGTTTAAGTTGAAGAAACTGACGTTTCAGTCGAATCACGACTTGCAGTACTTAGCATTCAACTTAGCATTTTCACTTGAGGCCCCTGTACTGAAAGTCGTAATTCGACTGAAACGTCAGTTTCTTCAACTTAAACGACTTGGCGTGTCGTGACGACTCGACTTTCAGCACATGGGCCACAGTGTCAGAGCCCTATGTATGTAGTACATTGTAGATGACATTGAATCTAAGCAAGAGAATAAGAGTATTCAGTTCAACAAAAGCATTTAGGCAGTCTCAGACTACCCAAGCAAAACTAGTTTTGAATTGGTATTTCGGGTTCTTATCGATTTAATTGTCGATTGAATGTCAGAGAAAATGAAAGTACATTTAAAGGCATAGACTCTACTTTAATTTGTAGCTAGATTGCTCAAACTTATCGTTTTACAAAATCTAGGACTACCCCATCACTCTACACCCACACCGACCTCTATCTTGAAGCCGTCCGTATACTATACCAGTCAAACCTGTCTTAGTTCTTGGAGGTCAACGAAAATGGTAATGGCAAAATTCAGTTTGCAAATTTGCACGCTGAATGTTAGGATTCCAGTTAAGAGCTTGTCGGCATACGTTTCTTGCTGCTTTAGAAATTCTCCTTTTATCGCTGTCCGATAACTTCTTCATCCTTTCTAGTCATTCTGCGCAACCGTACAGAATTACGCAAAACAGTGGATACCACTCCACGATTTCGATAAATTCTCCGAAGGATTTCCCTAACACCAATTCTTTCAGATTTCAGACTAATAATCTGACCTTTTCCAAATTCACTAATACCCCGAATACACTGGCCTAACTGCGCAAGTTTAAAATAAACTCAGTTCGCATGCAATTTACACATATTCAACTGAAGATAAAGCAACCAACTGCACTCAAACTGAAGTTAAACGTAAAAGCTCGCTCAAAAGAGAGTAATGGAATGCCATTCCAGTGAGTTTTTGCATTTTTGACCTTTGGCGAAAAAACAACAACAATTTTAAGAACGAACTGCACATGAGCTGGGCTGTAGCCGGTGAAATCACTTATGTGGATTGAACTGAACATTACTGAACTGAGGTCGGTAAACCCGGGAATTATAAACTTTTTCCTCTTGGCATTTTCAAAAATTTTATTTTAAAATTTACACGGAGTACAACTTGTGTTAACTCTACAGAACGTTCACATAGACTAGCGGATTTCTAATTATGCAACAGTACAAAAATTTAAATTCTCAGAAGCTTTTAAATTTACTGCTATTGAATCCTCATCCTGACATACGTTCTTTATTGGCAACTGAGCACTGTACGCACGCTTGTATCTCTTTCCAACTTTAATCTGTATGTGGCCCTCCATTTGCTGCCGTTAGCTCTTGTTCTTGCTGCTGCGTGCTGACCATACTGGCACGCCGTCAAGCTAGACTAAGCTAACCAACCTCCTCAACAGGAGGCGACGAATTGGTTTGAGCCCCCACGATGGGCAGCATTCTTGGAAATGCTGCACAAATAGCGGAAGTTTTATCCACCATGCCCTCCAATTGCGTTTCAAAATTAAGCCTGTGGTCGATCATCACTCCCAGGAATCTTAAGGCGAGCTGTGAGTCAATGATCTGTTCCAATACCTTGATTCTACGGATATTTGTTTTCCCAAGCTGCTGATCAGCGCAGTTACAGCTTTGTGTTCAGCAAACGGCAGACCAGCGTTTTCAGGCCACGCTGGTCGTCCACTGGAAGCGTATTCGAGCGGCTTCGCGCTTCGGCCATACAAATGAGTCGCTTGTAGCCGCTCATATGTATGGCCGTAGCGCGAAGCCGCTCGAATACGCTTCCAGTGGACGACCAGCCTTAATTCCTCAGACAGCTTCATTGGCGCATAACTCGATCTCACCGAGGGGAAGCCTCAACATATCATGATATATTGTGATCCACCGGAGAGGTCCTAGGACACACCAGGATTTTCTGTACACCATAGTCGGCCCATCGCAATAAAGTGACCTACCTTCTTTCCTTTCTAGGAAAGGTTGTTACCAAATAACAGTTTCGAAGGAGGGGGTGCGTTTGTCTGACTACCCATCCGGGCCCAACATGATCCGCCGGCACTGGGACTCGGGTTGAACCTGAGCTCAACTCATCATGTATACGTACTAAGTAAGGTTTATGAACGCGCTTCAGTTCACATTGCTTCTAATTCCCAGAAAGAAATAAGGTATTCTGATTTCCTGAATTCGTAAATGGCCTCCTACTGGAATCGATACTTGCACGCACAGCATACCACATCCTCTTATGAGACAATTTCTTCCAAGTCACTCTACCAGCAAGCCGCGTTAAGGAACTTCACTCCAAAAAACAAACTCTAGGAAGTACTAAAAAATTAGGAAGCCTAATTGCAGGTTTTATTGTAGGAAGTAACCATCACGCTTTTTGCGAGAGATTAATCTTCGTGTACTTTCAAACTGTTTTTTTTATATCTATTAAATTGCTAGAAAGTATCATCTTCTTGACGGTGATTAGCCAACAAAAAGTGCCCATCTAAACATCACTCATAGCTTCCTGTCATATTGTGGCCACAATTAAAGCCCACTTCTAAAAGCAGAGCATAAAAAAGTTACACTTTCTGAAAAATTAATTTGCAGGTATTCGCCGCTCCGTCATAGGCCAGGAATAAGATTGCCACTTTTACTTTAGCCACCACCGCACACCGACGAAGACGAAGAATGGTGAAAAAATCCAGATATCCAGATTAGCTAAGAAGTCGCTTAAATTATAAGTCGCACTCCTTTCTGGCGTTTCAATTAATTTTAAAGCCAGTTAATTCCATTAAGGCGGTTGCGCAACAGACATGCATCGCACATCGAGCGACTCCTTTCACTTTATTTAAAAGTAGTCTTCTTTATCCGCATGCGCAGTCTTTCTTCTTGTCCAGGAGGGCTGCCCCTTCTTACCTGGACTAGCTTACCGTGTAGGTATATGCTGAATAGGCTAGACTAGAAAGAAAATGCTCTCGGCTTGTGCAAAATTTTCCGCATTTACCAGCCGCAGACCGTGAAGTGCCGCGCACGTAAATCACACAAATCTCCTTTCTGGTTACCTGGAAAATGACAAAGTGATGTTCATTAATCACAAAATGTGTTTTTTATTGTTGTGGCTTCGATTACTCAAATTCGCTGCAAGTGTTTCTCATTTTGCTTTCGTAATTAATTAATTATGGGGTATTAAGTACTCATTTTTTGTTGTTGCTGCTTTGTATGCAGATTTGAGGTATTTCACATTAGGGTTAATACGGCATTGTATATGGCCCTGTTGCTTTATTCTGGGCAAGCTGTAATGGACTGGGGGAATTATAATTAAGGAGGACTTTAGAGATGAAGCACAATAGCGAGACTGTCCACGGATTTTTACAACTTTACAGCGAAGGTTGTGGGCAATGTAATTCGAGACCCTATAAAAAGACTCGACCCTGGTTTTATTGACCAATTCACAATTTTCTCAACAATAAAAACGACTCAGTACAAAATTACTACCCATGTAATGACTTTTGCCTTTGAATTTTGGTAAGGTTAAAGGTTCCATGCCACTCTAACGCTCTGTCGCTATGGGGCAACATATTCTGAACGGATCAATTATCAGTGTGATCAGTGATCTTTGAAATTAATCTGATGTTGACTTTCCCTCCTTCCATTGGTTCCCTGTTGACCTTTCCTCCTTCCATTGCACCCATTGCAATGCCGTCTGCACCGGAGGCCTTGTTGTTTTTGAGCCGCTTATGGCTCCGCTAACTTCTTCCAAGCTTGGAGGCGGCAGCATAGCATTATCATCAGATATTGGTGGAACCTCCAAATCCCTCTCCCTGCTCTTCCCATCGCTCCAAGATGCCTTTAAGAGCGGTGAGCGGCCCTTCTTTGTCCTTGCAGTATGTGCAACGTAGTGTGAATGGCGTCATACTGCGGACTCTGCGGTAGAACTCCCGCGCCTGATGCGGCCGTCACTCTCTGTACTGCTCTAGTTCACGGACGAGAATTTTTCCCAGGCTTCTTTTTTTGGTCCCTTTTCTTCTTTTCTGAACTCTTTTTATTTCCCTTCGCGTGCCCGTTCTCTGGGACTGCTGCATTGCTTGGGACGCAGCATTCAGTTGCCAGCTTGCATGCATTATCGAACCAGTGCAGTCGTTCCGTTCTCCACGACTTCTGCCTAAAATGGAATCATCAGCCTTCTTCTTCTTCTTTGGTCCGTTAGCTGGCGGTTCGAGCGGGACGTCCCCACAACGAATACCCTGCTGTCGGTGCTGATTGAAAAAATGCGATTTCTTGCCTAGTTTCTTCGGTCAATTCAGCAGGTCGTCCACCCTCCGCCATTTACACCCTGGAATTGGGACCAGACGACGGCGGAGTTGTAATCAGCAGTACCAATGACAATATTTTAAAACTAAGACTAGCTCTCATCCCCAGGACTTGGGGCGAGTTCGAATGCATAACCGTAGCTGTTTCTGGCCATTTCATTGCGTAGTGCAGCTGTGTTGGTTCGAGCTTGATCAGCGTTGTAATGCGCTTTTCAGCGTTGTAATGCGCTTTTCAGCGTTGTAATGCGCTCTTTGAGCACTATACCAACAAGATAGTGGTCCGAGTCAAAGTTGGCCCCTCGGTACGTTCGTACCGTCATCAGACCCGAAAGGTGGCGGCAGTCTATCAACACCTGGTCTATTTGGTTGCGAATGGCTCCATCAGGAGCTACCCAGGTCCAGGTGCCTTTATGGATATTTTTACGCGCAAATCTAGTACTTGCAACGACCAAGTTCTTACTTGCTGCCATCTCTATAACTAGTGATGAGCAAATGCAAGAACAAGACAAGACTAATCTAGTCTTTGTCTTGTCTTGTTCTTGTTCAGTCTATCTTGCTGTTGCTCTTGCTAGCATAACTAAGTCTTGTTCTTGGTCTTGCTGAATGTGCAAGAACAAGACAAGACTGCAAGAACAAGACCATTTTGCTCATCACTAGTTCAAATATTTGGGATCATTGGTTGAAGCTCACAGACGCATCGGCCAGGCAACAGCAACATTCGCCTCTTTCAAGTGGTGCATATGAAAACGAACAAATACTGCCATTAAAACGAAAGTACGCCTTTACCGAACGTTGATTCTTCCGATTCTTCTTTCTGGATCTGAAACGTGGACACTGCTCAAACCATACGTCAAGAAGCTCGAGGTCTTCCAAATGCGATGCTTGAAGCAGATCCTCGTGCCTCACTCCGCGATCGCTTCCGAAACAAGACTGTCAGACAAAGATGCGATCAACAGACCCTGATCGACGAAGAAATACAAAAACGTCGACTACGGTGGTTTGGACATGTTTGCCGAATGGATGATAACCGCATGCCACGTAAACTTCTTTGGCGAGATCGTCCCGCAGACTGCAGAATCCAGCGATTGGCACCGAAGAAAACCTGACTAAAGAATATCGAGGGGAACCTAAAGAATCAACGATTATCAGTTACCGAGGCTCGAGACGTCGCCACAAACCGGCAAGAATGGAAACGAATGGTGAATAGAGTTCGAGACCCAGCAGCACCGACAGAACGGGAACGTCCCGCTCGGACTGTCAGCTCAAAGAAGAACTATGTACTTTGTACGTTGTACTATGTACTGCGTACTGTGTACTATGTATTATTTACTATGAGATTTTTACACGTTAAGCGTTATGTAAATATGAGCAACTATAGATGCATAATGAGTTGCGTTGAGTTGAGTGACGTTGAGTTGAGTTAAGTGGCCTCAAAGCTGATGCGACGATCTAAAGCACAGCAAATATAGCTCATTGTTGAAAGTAAGGATCTAAAATAAAGTAACAGAAGAGTTTGAAGTACGACAAGTTCTTATACAAGGGATGGACTCGCCCCAATACTTTTTAACTTGGTCTTAGAATGGGTGAAAGGAAAGCGTCAGTCCAGAGAAATGCATCAATAGCAACCCAGTCTGTACAATTACTTAGATAAGCGGTACTTTTTGGCAGCAAAAGAACTTAATTTTGAATTAGAAGAGGCGGCAAAAGATACAATACATGACTTAAGTGTTATGCATTATGTATGTTACTGAAATTTACTATAGTTGGGCCACCTTATCCGATGGGGTTAAATTCACGGAGTCGGTCCCCTTCGTTCCTGACGTGAGTCACCGCACCTATGTTTTTTTATAGTCCAAGCATTTTTTTGCTGTATAAACATGCAAACATCTTCTCAATTTGCCAAATGGACTTTCTTTGCAAATTTTTAATTCCAAAGTATTTAGGCGAACTAAAAAAAACAAAAACAAGAAATAAAATCACAAAAATCTGACCGTGACCGAAATCTTGCCTTTTTCTAAAAATCGATAAATTCCCACAAAATTTTTTTGCCGTTGTCTCTTCTTGATGTCGCATAATCCATCCTATTATTAACCATATTCGATTTGGATTTTGCATAATATTTGGTAACATATGTCTATGGTATTATAACAGGGGCATGGCGGCGTCTCATTTCTAAAACAAACTCTCTTTGGAATTGGAGTTGGTCGCGATTTTATTTTACTATTGTAAGTTTAAGGTTATGTTTTGTGTGCTTTACAATTTTTTTTTCTATTTATTAAAATATTTTCGTTAATAGAACCATAAAAATTTTTGTAACAAATTGATATCGATAATTCATCACCTTTTTACTACAATAACTACTGATGGGGAAAAGAAATATGTTTGTGATGAAATTTTAGTAAGATAAGTAGTATGAATGAAAATTGGATTATTAAAATGAGAGATTATTGAAAATAGTTTGGTCTGGGTCAATCTTTTTGTTGTTTTTTTTTGATTTGATAACATGATTTTGAAAATTTTGAGAAATTGTTCATTGTTTAAGGGAATATTGGTTAATTTTAACCGTTTTTCTGGTAATATTCAATGGTGACGGAAGTATTTTTTTGTAATAGTTGAGAGGATTGTTTGTTTGTTTTAATTATTACAAATGAATCATGAAATAGTACGACGAATAAATTTGTTGGTAAAATCACTTCCGCTTTGGCAGCTAATAAGGTGTAATCAGGGTGTGCATTTTGAGATTTAAGACCTGTAATAGCAAATAAAAAATCACCAATTTCGATTTAGAACAAATCACTCGACTATCGATCAAATACTTCGACGAAATACAGATAGTGCTGCAAAAGCGCACCAGGAGATATGCTCCATTATATTTTTAGACGTAACCCAAGCATTTGATAATGTAAGACAAGAAGACCTAATACCTAAAATGAGTCAAGTGTTTCCCAGGCAGTATGAAGACATACTTTCCTATTTAAAAACAGACTATTTAGAATCAAACAACCCGAGTAAAAATAAAAAAAATTCTTTACAGCGGGCGAACACCGGCCGCCTGGTTTTTTAAGGGGCATATAGTGGCCGCAACCCTGAAACTTGGCCAAACGATTTGAATGGCCAAAAACTGAGCTGTACATACGGTGCAGTCCTGCAAACAACCTGCTGATGCCCGGCACATGGCCGAGAATATGATTCAATTGCGGTCGGTGTTTGCCTGTTGCAAGGACGTTTTTTATTTTTACTCGGTAAGACAAGGAGTATTCTACACTTAGAGAAATTTAAGCGGATGTGCCACAAGATAGAAGGTAAACTTTCCCAAATCGAAGTTAACATAAAATTAATGGTCGATCCTTGCGATTGGTTTTAATTATTTAAAACAGAGTTTGTGTTTTTACGAAGTTACCATTAGAAACTCTCAAGCTTCCGAAAAATAGATTCTATTATCTACATTTATATAGATATAGTGGAACCTCTCTAATAATCACGAAGATATTTATACATCCACACAATCGTCATTTGAGCTGATTTACCAAATATCGGTCATATTACTTAAACTAAAGGTATGCGATTTGAATCCAAATTATCCAACCAATCTGACATACTTCTTGGTACTCATTTGAACCACCACATGCAAACAGGATAGGAATACGGTTCTGTCGACAAGTTAAAGCTGAACTAGTTACTAGGTATTCGTGCGATTTGCAAAGTTCACCAACAAAGCACATATACGGCTCCAAAATCTGAGACTTCCCGGTTCCATTTCCATACCGGATGAAAACCCATCGCAGCATGTACAGCTCCTTTTTTGGTCGCTTTCATTCGCAAATAAAAGCAAAGAACCATTGGCAGTAAGCTCATAAGAATATTTACTTGCTCACAGTGCTTAAAGGCTCTTATTACGTTATCGTAGGAATCGATTATGAGCAAAACTGTTTGAGCCTCGGTACGATGCCAGGTAATGAAACGCTTGCCGAAAAATTTCATCAGCAACCTTAACGATGTCAACAAGTCAACATCTATTAACTGAACTAAGCTGAACTTGACATATGAGCGCAAGGACGAATTGGAGCCAAACCGATCAATAACTTCCGATCAACTCTACACTGCGAGGATTGGGGGAGCTTGCACAACTAACTAAACACAGTAGTTACCCACAGAACCCTATCCACATAAGGCACTAATCGTATACAATGCGATCAACGATCTGTAGGTCGTGGTATTTTCCATAACGACATCTGTGCTCGATCATTTGCCGTTTTGATAAAAAGCCCACTCGGTCGCTATGCGTTCCACACAGATTCCAAGTCAAATACCTTAATGGTTTCCATCTAAGACAGTGGTCTCCAAACTTTTTTGACCGCGTACCCTTATAACGAATATAATCATAAATTTTACCCCCTAATTATATGAGCGGAACTATTCGCACCATGTAGGGGTGCACGGGCATACCGTGCATCGGCGCTACAAGGGTTACGGAGATACCGTTTCACGATTTTTGATGGTATTTTTGATTGGTATAAATTGTTCAAAGACGACAGAGAACGCGTTGTAAATGATAAACGATCTGGCCGTCCTTTGAAGTCTACCGATGAATACCACGTCAATTTGGTTTTCAAAAATCGTCAGTTACGATAAGAGAGCTTGTTGACATTAGGCATATATAGCTTAGAGCGACACAATCGATTTTGATAGAACGAAAATGCACCTTTTTCTACTGCACTGATTAGTTCAAACTATCTCGCCCAAAATTTGGCTCACATCGTTCCGCAGCCGACTTATTCGTCTGTTTAACTTCGTCTGACTTACTTCTGGCTATTCTCGAAAATCAATAAACCCTCCGAGGACTTGACTCGATTTGAGAAATACAAGGCGAATCGAAGAAGGTTTCGCAGGCTTTTCCACAAAATGGACTTCAACAACGATTCGGAAGATTGGAAACAACTTTGTCGTAAACCTTTTATATCCGGACGGAGTCATTTTGAAGGAGATGAAACAAAATTGGAAAAATAACGAACCGATTGTATTTTATTTAGAAAGTCTTACCATTTTTAACCAACTTTTAGAGCACAGTGTTATATAACCTTTTTAACACTTCGTTTACTAAATTGACCAATTGAGCTGTTGCTCTAAAATTAGAAAAATAAACAACTCACGAAAAACATCTTTCATCTCAACTAAACTATTTGCAATACCATTTGGTATGACCAATTACTAAAAAAAGCCCTTTTGTCGTTTCATCGTTATTGTTTTAAATATTGAATAATCAAAGGTTATAGGATTATCAATATTTAAACTACCACGAAAATAAACAAAAAAGGACGAATGCAGAACAAAATCAATTTTAAATAATAAAGCCTATTCTGGTGTATGTCCTAGTCTGTTCGAACTGCTTCAGATTGTAAACCCGAAAACCAAATTGGTTGGAAATTCAAAGAAATAAGGCAATGCCTCAATATATCTAAAAATATAGGAACAACTATTTTTTTATAATATATTTGGACAGGACATAATATAGTTTTTGCGAACGCATCAAATTTTCATAAGCTGAAATTAATTGTATCGTAAAATCTGAATTCCACAAAAAGTCATAAGCCCGAAAATTTACTTCCATAAAATTAAACTTTCCAAAAACATAAAATACAGACCATAAGCAACTTCTTGAATTAATAAACCCGCATTTAACTGATCATCATTATTCCTTCGCTTCTACAAATTAAAAATTCTAAAAACACCCTTTTACAATCACGATTTCACTTCTAACAAATAAAAATCGTGAAAATTTCCAGCTAAAATATTTAAACGAAAAACAAAACGAAAATGCAGCTCGAAAAGAGAGGTTTCACTATCACCCGAAAAATATACCCACAACAAATTAAACAGAAAACCCGCATAACGTCCAGGTACTTGTCCCAGTAACGAAAAAAAGCGCGTACTTTGCGCACAATCGCATACCACAAGGCATATTAAAAGGTGTACCCAATCATATACCTGTTCTACAAAGTGAAGATACTTATATACATAAACTTTTGAATCCGGGTCAATAAGACGTTGTGTCGTGTCGATTGGAAATCGGTCGAGAATACCAAAACGGATCATTAGTAGATGGCGATAGTGACGATAAACTAGCAGACCGACTCGTTGACCATTATTTACACGGATCCCCTCAGCGGTATGACCCATTGGAAAATGATTACCATCATAATCTTCATCATCCATCGCCGTGTATATTCCGCCATCAGACGATGAGAGACAGTTTTCATTAAGGAAGCTAAACAACAAAACCAGTTGCTTATGCGCGAAGACATCTCACTATATTTACTGACACAGAACAGGTGAAGATGCTCAAGTGGAAATTTCCTTTCAAAGAAATGCTTTCTGTTGTACTCTCGTACTTATTTCTTGCATCTTCAAACGAAGAAACCCAGACTACGTTAATCCGATTTGGCGCTTCAGAACTAGTCCACGATCGATGCGACAGGATGTATAGGACGAGACGATGAGTAACACTTGGACGTCCACTGGGACTTACCTTTTAACAAGATTAGAACGACTTTTGAAGCACACCGACACTATAACGATTTATCCTTAGACACGATCACCCGTTATCCCGTACGATCACTAGAGTCAAGGAAGCGACAGAATTGTGTTTCTTGTGGATCTCGAATTAAGAATCGTCAAAGAAGAAGTTTTAAGTTAAAACCATGCGAGTCGGTATACACTTGCGAACTGATTGCTCCGACGGTTGGTATTCAGTTTATAGCTGGCCCCAAAAGGTACCCCATCCCATTCAGTCCATCGATCCATCCGTCCATCCGCTGTGACTCTCTTACACCTGGCTGAATCCCCTCGACTCTCGACTCTTGCTCAGCTCGTCCAGCATGATTCCATACAGCAAGAAGATCACAGATGGCTGGATGCAGGCAATGCTACGGCTGCAGGTTCTCTGTCCCACCACAAATTGCGGAATCGCGGACAGTTCTTTACCTGGGGATCTTTGACTCTTGTTGATAGTTCGAACGCTGTTCGACCAAGTACATCCGGGCATCGAACTTGTTTGATGCGATCGTGCAGGCAGATGTGATGATGATGGTTGTTATACCTGCATCAAAAGCAGTAAAGGTGATTCGCGTTTATCCAGAAAAGTTTTGAAAATTGAAATTGCATTTAGTGGTGTCAAGACGTGACTGGTTGGAGGCATAAGAAATGCTGGTGCAACATTCCATGAATGTTTTAAGAGACGCGCGTGGGCACCGTTTTTGTGAGAAAAGCTGTCGTTTATAGTTATTGGATTTAAAAATCTGATTTTTATTGAAATTTAAACTTTTTCACTGGGTAAAATTAAGAGATAGGACTGCCGCAAAGAATTATGATTATATAAGCAGCAGCTCTTTCTCATAACACCTCATAACTTTCTTCTAATACAAATTTACAATATTCATACAAGCTACATTCGTAGTGTTAAATAAATTTATATCAGAAAATCAAGAGTGTTTACACGATTATACGTTTAAAAATGCCGTCTAATGTGAATTTACAAATAAAATAAATATTAGCAGAAGAGTGTTTACTATGTTCATTTTATGCATCATTTATGGCATCATGCAAAAAAGCAAAATCTCCTGACCAAATTTGGACGTCCTCATCATAATATTCATCGAAAACGCCATATATGGTCTCACAAGGCAAAAGGTCTTTAAAGGCAAAAGAGGCGAGGCATTAAAATTATTGAAAACACTTCGCAGCCCAATTAACAATTCAATGCTTAATTTATCGCGATTGACAGAAACTCTTATGATTTTCCAAAAGTACTTTTGAAAAAATAAAACATATGAAGCAACAAATTGTAAATTCTCTTCTGAAAAAGAACCAGTGATCCTTAGTATTTATTAGTCCTGTCGTAACTTAAGATCAGTGTGGTACGACAAAAAATTGGTGGCAGCGATGGGATACTCTCAGATGTTGGTAGCTTTCTCTTCAATCGTTCAATCAAAGTGAATTGGATGGCGTCAAATCTAAACCCTACACAATCTTTACCGGTGTCAATGTCAGAAGTCAATGTTACCACCGAGTCTTTTTTCCCTTTCAACCCGCCCTAAAATATGTGAGTTGAACGAGATATTTATTAATTCTGGGGTTCACGCTTTATTTATTTGCGAAAGTTGGCTCAAGAATTCCATTCCTTCCTCCATTGTATCCATTGATGGTTACAAATTATTTCGCAATGACCGTCAAGGTCGTGTTGGTGGGGGTGTTGCTATTTATGTACATGAACATTTAAATGCTAAAGTTGTAGGCTCTTCGAAACTGCCGGGAATTGAATTTATCTGTGTGGAAATTTCTACCTCTATTGACAAACTTCTTCTTGTCTGCGTGTATTCACCACCAGGCATATTTAATCCTGCTAACGCTAAAGAACTTAGTGAGACTCTAGAGAGCTTATCCAGTGTTTATAAAAATATATTGGTCGGTGGGGACTTTAACGTTAATTTATTACACGAGTCTACCCTTCAAAATTTATTTTTAAACATGATGAACTCACTTGGTTTGGATTCTGTTAATGTTCTTCCCACATATTTTAAATGTAGGTCACCCTCCTTACTCGACGTGTTCTTTACCAATGATATTAATTCTATCTTATTTCTGAACCAAATCTCTCCCCCCAGTTATCTGGATCATGACATTTTGTTCATATGTCATAGTTTTAGCGTAGATCATCCACGTACGATAACCCGTACTTATCGGGATTTCTCCAATATTGACCTGACTCGTCTTATTCATAGGTGCGATTGTCTACCATGGGCTAACATCTACACTATGACTGACATCGATGACAAAGTTGCTGAATTTGATAGGCTATTTCATGAACTTTATGAGGAGTTTGTGCCCTTGAAAAGTAAAACTGTTTCAGCTAAATCTAAACCGTGGTTTACTGCGGAAATAAAATCGCTTATAGTCGAAAGGGAGTTTCTATACCATTGGTTCCTTAAAGTGAAAAGCGATACCGCTAAAAGATCCTTTAAACGCATTAGGAATTTAGTTGTTGCAAAAATTAAGGAAGCCAAACGACATTTTTACTCACGTAAACTTGATCCCTCACTTCCTTTGAAAACAGTCTGGAACAACTTGCGCCAATTGGGTATTCATTCTAAGAATGAATCAGTAACACACAATATTTGTCCTGACACTCTTAATCGATATTTCATATCTAACCAAGTTGCGGACCAGGCTATTTCCTCGCTTACAGCTTCTTCCGATGGCTTCTGCTTTCGTTGTGTTGACTCTCTCGAGGTAATTAATGCTCTGAAGTCAATCAAATCCAATGCGACTGGTAGTGATAATATTTCGCCTAAGTTTCTAAAAATGCTAATACCTCGTCTATTGCCTATTTTAACTCACATTCTAAACTCCTGCCTCACGGTATCTAAGTTTCCCTCGACCTGGAAGCATGCCGTAATCATACCCATTCCCAAGTGCCCTTCCCCTACAAGTCCCTCCGATTTTCGACCTATCAGTATTCTTCCATTTCTGGCAAAAGTCCTGGAAAAGCTGATAGCTACTCAAATAATTGCGTATTGTGAGCGTCACAACCTTATAAATATATGGCAATCTGGCTTTCGCAAACACCATAGCTGCGAAACTGCGCTTCTTAAAGTCACGACCGATATTCGCAACTCCCTCGATAAACATAACATTTGCTGTCTATTGCTGCTTGACTTCTCAAAGGCCTTCGATAGCGTCAATCACTTCCTGCTTCTGCGAAAACTGGCCTCACAAGCAAACTTTTCTCTTTCTGCTCTTAAGCTTATGAAAATTTTCTTATCTAATCGCTTTCAAAAGGTTAAACTAGGTGGCTCTAGTTCTTCAAGTGCCGAACTCCACGCTGGCGTCCCCCAAGGCTCCATTCTTGGGCCTCTTTTATTCAGTATGTTTATTAACGATCTTCCCTTAGTGGTAAAATATTGTAACATTCATATGTATGCTGATGATGTGCAGCTTTATCTCGATGCACCAAGAGATCAAATTCATATGTGTGTGGAAAACCTCGCCGCTGACTTGCGTCATGTATTTAAATGGTCGACATTAAACTTGCTGCAACTAAATCCTTCGAAGTCCCAATGTATGTTTTTCTCTCACTCTGCTATTGATCGTCCTGACTTGTCGGCTATCGCGCTAAACTCGGTTCCTATTGTTTGTGTTGATAAAGCTAAAAATCTCGGGGTCGTACTGAATAGCAACATGACATGCTGCGATCACATCAAGTTCATTGTTGGTAAAACCTACGGCCTCCTGTCGAAGCTTCGCTACCATTGTGGCTTACTGAAAAGGTCTGTGCGCATGAATCTGCTAAAAGCCTTGCTACTACCTCTTCTAATGCATGGCCTTTCCATCTTTCCCTCTCTCGATTCTGCTTGTGCGCATAAGCTTCAAATAGCGTTTAATGATTGTGTACGTTTTGTCCATAAGTTACGTCGTTTCGACCACATTTCACCTCACTTGAACTCTGTTTTGGGCTGCTCTTTAAGTGACTATCGGGAGTATAGGCTCCTGCGACTTTTTCACGATATCCTTCACGAGCGCAAACCTCCTTACTTAAACCAGTTTATGCAGCTTTCGCAATCCCTCAGAAATAATAATTTAACAATCCCGCGCTTTCGCTCTTTAATCGGTCAGCGTTCTTTCTTTGTCTTCGTAGCTCAGTTGTGGAATTCTCTACCTGTTGACATACAACGTATCGACTCAATGGGCATTTTCAAGAAGCGTCTTTTTGAATTTATTACTACTAGGGTAGATTGAGCATGAATATGAATATACAACTTGCTATTTTCTTTTTTGTATCATTTTTTGTTTTTTCTTATATATTTGTATCTTATTTATTTTTTTTTTCTATTTTGTTTCTGTTTTCATTTTCTTTTTTCTCTTTTTTTTTCCTTTTGATGATTTTTATTTCTTGTTTGCCTTATTTAGTTAGTTTTATTTTTAAGTTTTTGCTTTAAGTTACCTTAATTTATGTCCAATTTTATTAATTAATGTACTAATTTATAAGATTATAATCTTTGTACATGTTATTAAAATGAATAAATAATAATAATAATAACCCACTTCACAGCTTCGCCTTGGATAATGCAAGACAAGCGCGTGCCAGATCATGTCTTAACGATAGCAGATATCTTCTTCTTTGTGCCCCTTTAATCCCTCATGGGACATAGGGCGGAAACAGTTGCCCTCCAGCGGACTCTGTTTTGCGCGACAGCTCTCAGCTCCGACCAGGATCTCCCAGTTGTTGCGGCTTCTGCTAGTAGGGTTCTCCTCCATGTTGTCCTCGGTCTTCCGACTCGACGGGATCCTTGCGGATTCCAGTCGAGGGCCTGCTTGGCTAGATTTTCGTTTTCGCGTCGCAAGGTGTGGCCAACCCAATTCCATTTCCTTCGTCTGATTTGGTCGTCTATCCTTTCTTGGCCGGCACGGCGCCATAGTTCTTCGTTTGAAATTCTATCCTGCCAGCGGATTTTTAGGATACGACGCAGGCATCTGTTGACGAAGACTTGTAGGCGCCCTGTGATGAATTGGGTGACTTTCCATGTTTCGCAACCGTACAAAAGTACTGCCTTAACGTTGGAGTTGAACAGCCGCAATTTGGTGTTAGTTGAGATCTCCGTTGATCTCCATATGCGGAACAGGCATGCATATGCGCCTCGTGCTTTATTTATTCTGGAACTGACGTCTTCTTCTGTACCGCCATTTTCGGTAATAATGCTACCGAGGTAGCAGAATTTATCTACCAGTTCCACGTCACGGTTATTCAGCGCAGTTCGTTCAAGTGTGTTTGCATTTATCCGCATTTCTTTGGTTTTGTTCGGATTCAGCCTTAAGCCTGCTAGACTACTTTCTGTTGCCAAATTGTTTAACATGTTTTTTAGCTCCTGATGTCTGTGGGCCAGCAAACAGATATCATCCGCGTAGTCGAGGTCCTTAAGGCGGTCTAGCAAACCCCATTGTATGCCGCCTGTTCTATTATCTAGAGCGTCGACAAGGATGTCATTTATTACTATAAGAAATAGTAATGGCGAAAGTAGACATCCTTGTCGTACTCCTGAATTCACCTCGAAGCTGTCGGATAATTTTCCATTATGGAGAACTCTGCATTTGGAATTGTTGTAAAGGGCTTTTATCAATTCTATTATTATAGCAGATATAACTCTACCGATTCGGAATGGGTACTCGATTCTTTACTCATACGAGTATTTGGCTTTCGATTCTACTGAAATCAGTACTCGATACTTTTGACCACGTACTTTTATTCATATGAGTATCGAGTACAATTTGCTAACTGCAAGTTTATCTCAGGCGCGAATATTTTCCATATAAAGGCTTTATAGGTTACAAGTATTTTTCTGCCTTAATTAAGAACCTTAAACATCCCTAAACTCTTCTTGATTGAAGCAGAAAAATACATCCCAAACGCAAATTGGAGCTCTTTTATAGCACAGAAAAAATTGTATGCATTTTTAACACGAACAGAGAGAAATGCATACTAATTTCTGTGCGATAAAAGAGCTCCAATTTACGTTTGGGGTGTAAACGGGCTGTTATAAATTTGAATTTATATCCCATCCAGAGTAAAAATCAGACTCGCCCATTCTTAATCTTAAACAGGCAAGCCCAACTTCGAAATGCCTGGGCATGGTGCCAGGGTACGCTTGAGTAAAAATTAAGTTCTGTACAGGCATGAATGGAATACTTCAAACGAAGCAACATTTCTATACCAAACGGAGAAAAATTAGGGCTTTAAAAAATAAAATGTACTATTAAACATTGTTGAGAATTGATCAATTGACAGTTATTCATACTGTAGTAATAATTTTAGTTTAAGGTATTTTATATAGAAAACTAGATTGTAATCATTGTATATAGATAGGCCTAGTCAGAATAGTATATAATAGTATATAAGAATAGTACATAAGAATTCCTACTATAAATACGAGGGAATTTTGTATAGGAGTCAGTCGTTGTTCATTGTTCATTACACAGCAACTACAGGGCGATCAAAGGGCTTTAGCTCTTCGCTCTATTGCTGTTAACAATAGTAAAATAAAATATTATATATATTATAAAACTTAAAGTTTTATTCAAGGACTTCGTTTGAAGCCCATAAATCAACCCAAATTATCAACAGGTTATGGGCCCAGGGCAGCTGCAAAAGGGTTTCTTTGGAAGTCAGGACAGGAAAGCGACAGGCAAGTCGAGAAAAGCAGAGATATTTGAGAAGCCATCGCACAGCACGACGACGTTAAGCAACGAACACGGAAGTCAGAAGATCGCTACGAAAGATTGCAAATTCATTTTGTCTATTGTCAGAAATCAGTTGAATTAGAAAAATTTGAGCAAAATGGATACTGTGAAATCTCAATTGGAAATGTTGAGTGAGGATAGTCAGGGAAATGTCAACTTCATATCATGGCGATTTAAATTAAACCTAGCACTGAAGAATAAGGACTTGCACGACATTGTAACAGGTGTAAAGCCCAGACCAGCAGAAGGTAACGTTTCAGCTTGGATAAAGAAAGATGTCGAAGCTCAAACGTTGATAGGTTTAAATGTTAACAGTAAGATTGCGAACAAAATTGCAAACTGTAAAACTGCCAAAGACATGATGGATAAATTAACTAGTTTATATGGTACGAAAACTGATGTAACTTTAGAAACGTCCCGAATCAAATTCTTTACTTTTGAATATGATGAAAGCAAGTCAGCAGTAGAAAATTGTATGGAGATTTTGGATCTTGCCGAAGAAGTGTCAACTGAAAATGATCCTATGAAGGAAAGTTGGATCATGACGAGGATCTTGAGTGTGCTACCGCCAAAATTGGCACATTTCAGAACATCGTGGGACAATGTTACCGGGGCAGCAAAGAACGTGGAAACTCTCATGGAGCGATTGAGACTAGAGGACGAGCGACTTAAAGAAACGACAACAAACTCAGAGGGCAACATCAGAAACGCTCTCATGGCAAGACGTGAGAAACAGGGACAGTCGTCAAACAGCAAGCAGGACAAGTCACAGTTCGAATGCTACAAATGTGGGAAGAAAGGTCACGTGCTCAAGGAGTGCAAAGGCAAATCATGTCAGAAATATATTGCCTATTGCAAGAAGAAATACTCATGTAACATTTGCAAGAAGAAAGGACACTTCGCAAAAGACTGCGAATCTCGAGAAGAAGCAAACACGTCAGGAAACGGAAAACCACAGAGGAAGGCATTTTTGACCACAGCATTCTCGACGGTGGACAACGACATCTCAAAGGACAGGGCAATTTCATGGTACCAAGACTGTGGAGCCAGCCAACACATGACGTCTCATCGAGAGTGGTTTGTACAGCTTGTCGATCTGGACGAGCCCATTCCAATTGTGATTGGAGACTTAACAAGGCTAGATGGCGTTGCAGTCGGGAACGTCGAGATGGAGGCTTTTGATGGTCGAAAGTGGTACCCAGTGGTACTTGAGGATGTTATTTACGCGCCAAATCTCAACTTCAATCTTTTCTCAGTAAGTCAGATGTTAGACAAGGGACATGTACAGAAGGCAAACGGAAACGAGTCAACATTCTACAGTCAAGATGGCAGGGAAATTGTGGCAATAGCAAAGCGCAAAGGAAATCTTTACAAAATGCTCAGGAGAGAAGAAGAGACAAGTTTGATGACCCAGTCGATCAAAGTTTGGCACGAGAGATTCGCCCATCAAAATGTGAAGTATGTGAGGGACATACTGAAAAGGAAAGGAATCAAATATATTGATGACTGGAATGATTATGTGTGCACAGGGTGCTCATATGGCAAGCATCATCGATCCTCACACCCAATCAACCCCAAGACAGCCCAGCAGCCATTAGATCTCGTGCACGTCGACACCGGCGAGATGAACATTCCATCGTTGGGAGGAAGCAAGTATTGGCTCTTGTTTAAGGATGACTACACCCACTATCGAAGCTGTTATTTTATGAAGACGAAAAGTGAGGTCCCAGAGAAAATTGAAAGCTACCTGAGACTCGTTGAAAATCAGCTAGGGAGGAGAGTGAAAAGTCTGAGATCTGATAATGGCACTGAACTGAAGAATGCAAAAACCAAACAGATGATGAACAAGTTAGGAATCTTTCACACTTTTACAAATGTATATACGCCAGAGCAGAATGGAAGGATTGAGAGAGAGATGAGAACGATTGTCGAGGCAGCCAGAGCAGCGATACACGCAGACGGTTTGGACGAGAGACTGTGGGCAGAAGCAATGAACCACGCGATATTCACGATCAACCAGACTGGAACCAGCAACGTACAAGGGAAAAGCCCAGCAGAACTTTGGTTTGGAAGGATTATGAAGATTGAGAAACTGCGACCCTTTGGATGCTAATGTTACGTGCTGACGCAAGCACAGAAGAGAGGCAAGATTGATAGAAAATCAGAAAAGGGAATTCTGGTTGGCCATGACATTGATTCGCCCTGCTACAGGACCTATCTGAAAGAGAAGAGAGAAGTTGTCAGCTCAGACAATATAATCTTCGACGAGGAAAAGATAAGACTGAGGCAAGGCACTGAACTTGAGACACTGGCACCAGAGGGCATACCTGAGAACCAAGAAGAAAACAGCAGTGAGTCAGATGAAGAAAACGAAAACTTTATGACTAGAGAAAGTGCTGAAGCGCCAAGCGACAACGAAAGTGGGACACCACCGCCAGAAGAAGGACGGAGAATTTTGCGAGATCGTCGAACTTTGCAACCACCACCGAGATTGAGAGATTGCGTACTTGACTTCCGTCGTGGGGGAAAAAGCGCAAAAGTAGCCATGATTGGTGAAACAGAGGACATCCCGGTGAGCGAGGCACTCAAAGATGAGAAGTGGAGACAACCAATGCAGGAGGAGTACGACTCGTTGATGGAAATGAAAACTTGGAAGCTGGTGGATTGTCCAGTAGGAATGAAGCCGATCATTTGTCGTTGGGTACTTCGAGAGAAGGCAGACGGAAGACTCAAGGCCAGACTAGTGGCAAGAGGATTTGAACAGAAGGAGGGAGTGGACTACGCGGAAACCTTCAGCCCAATAGCCCGCCATGCATCGATTCGACTACTGCTAAGCCACGCAGCGTCAGAGAAAATGAAGTTGGTATCGTTTGATGTGAAAACGGCATTCTTGTATGGAAACCTGGAGCAGGAAATTTATATGAACCAGCCTGAAGGGTTCGACGACGGATCAGGGAAAGTATGCAAGTTGAATAAGAGTCTCTACGGGCTCAAACAAGCTCCAAGGATGTGGAACGAGAGGGTCACTACACACTTTGAAAAGAAGATAGGCCTGATCAACACAGATGACGACCCATGTATCTATTATAGCAAGGACAAGAGCATTATGCTCTCACTCTTCGTGGATGATGGATTGGTAGCTGGGAAAGATGAAGATGAAATATACAAACTGTTACGTGAGATAAGCAAGGAATTTCAGATCACATTCAGCAAGAAAGCACAGGACAAGTTAACGTACTTGGGCATGGAAATCAAGATCGACAAAGATGGTATCTCCGTGAATCAACCTCGTTATACGGAGAAGATCTTGAGAAAGATGAAACTCGAACAATGCAATCCAGCACCCACACCCATTGAGCAAGGAATGATCACCAAGAAGACAGATTTCAAGAACGACGAGCCACTTCCGGCGAACAACAATTATCGCGAGGCGATAGGGAGTTTGCTGTACTTAGCTACATACACCAGGCCAGACATCAGCTTCGCCGTGAACTATCTCAGTAGATTCTGCAACAAGCCCATGAAAAGCCATCAGGCGATGGTGAAACGTATGTTCCAGTACCTGAGAGGGACAGCGACAGCAGGAATCCACTTCGGAGGAGACAGAGAACTCGTAGCCTACACCGATTCAGACTTTGGAGGAGACTCTGAGACAGGACAGTCGACGAGTGGAGTGTTGGTGATGAGAGGAGGACCAGTGATCTGGTACTCACAGAAGCAGCGTCTGGTAGCGACTTCAACTGCAGAAGCCGAGTACCGAGCCGCGGTGTCAGTGATTGACGATGTGTGTTGGATCAAACGAATCGCACTGGAACTTGGTATCCTGGAAACTGATCAGCCGATTAACTTGAAAGTCGACAATATGTCAGCCATCCACATGTTACAGAATGCACACGAAGGAAAGACGACCAGAGGAAAGAAACACATTGAGATACCACGAAAGTACATCCAGCAACACGTCGGTAACACTGTGACACTGCAACACGTCGAGAGCAGCAAACAGATTGCAGACATTCTCACCAAGCCACTTAACAGAAGAGTCTTCGAGACGCTCCGCTGTAAATTGACCAAGGAGGAGTGTTGAGAATTGATCAATTGACAGTCATTCATACTGTAGTAATAATTCTAGTTTAAGGTATTTTATATAGAAAACTAGATTGTAATCATTGTATATAGATATAAGTGAGTAGGCCTAGTCAGGATAGTGTATAATAGTATACAGGGGCGGGGCTTTCATAGGTGCGAATGGTGCACTTGCACCGGGCGCAATTTTTCTGGGGGCGCAAATTCAGAAATTAAGATTTAAAACAAAATTTAATACTTTGAAAAAGTAAAAATTGAAAAGTATTCTCGGATGCAAGAAATTCTGCCCCTTTACTTTCTTAAGCAAGATAAAAGGGGGAATTTCACTTCTCCTCGTGCAGGAAGTTTCCAGATATTTTAAATTCGAGACTTCAGAAACTCAGGAAAAAATCTCTCATTTATTTCGAGCACTTTTTGAAAATTCTGTAAACAGCACCATATCCACTCCCACAAAGGAAAAATTGTTCTGATAGCTTGGTGTTGTGATTGTTGGTTGGATGTTCACCCATGTTAAACGTCCTATCTATGTAATCTATTTTTTGTTACACGCAATATTATAGTGCAATCTTAAATTTTGAGCAAACTATGAAAATTATTTCACCCATTCACCAAGTGCTTCTCTATCTTTTTCCATAGTTCCACACAACTTAGGGGCGCAATATCGCATAGTGCACCGGGCGCAAAAAACCCAAGCGCCGGCCCTGATAGTATATAAGAATAGTACATAAGAATTCCTACTATAAATACGAGGGAACTTTGTATAGGAGTCAGTCATTGTTCATTGTTCATTACACAGCAACTACAGGGCGCTCAAAGGGCTTTAGCTCTTCGCTCTATTGCTGTCAACAATTGTAAAATAAAATATTACTAGTAACGCCCTGTGGTCAAAATTTGACCACAAAATCTTCTTCTTCTTTAAACTCCTTTAGTCCCTCATGGGACATAGGGCGGAAACAGTTGCCCTCCAGCGGACTCTGCTTTGCGCGACAGCTCTTAACTTCGACCAGGATCTCCCAGTTGTTGCGGCTTCTTCTAGTAGGGTTCTCCTCCACGTTGTTCTAGATCTTCCTACTCGAAGGGAACCTTGCGGATTCCAGTCAAGGGCCTGTTTGGCTAGATTTTCGTTTTCGCGTCGCAAGGTGTAGCCTACCCAATTCCATTTCCTTCGCCTGATTTGGTCGTCTATCCTTTCTTGGCCGGCACGGCGCCATAGTTCTTCGTTTGAAATTCTATTTTGCCAGCGGATTTTTAGGATACGACGAAGGCATCTGTTGATGAAGACTTGTAGGCGCCCTGTGATGAATTGGGTGACTTTCCATGTTTCGCAACCGTACAAAAGAACTGCCTTAACGTTGGAGTTGAACAGCCGCAATTTGGTGTTAGTAGAGATCACCGTTGATCTCCATATGCGGAACAGGCATGCTTTATTTAGAAAGAGAATAATACAGTTTTTAGTCATTTAAAAGTATAAAATTTGTAAGTGCATTAATAGGCGTGTCGAATGATCTGTCGACTACGTGCAAAACATTAAAAGTTTCTTTTTTTTATTAAATTAAAATCAAAATATGTATGTACATTTCAAAATACATGGCCTTCACCCATTATTTTCAAAAGGAGTTCAAACTCAAGTGGATGTACATATGTTTCCAAATATGTTTGTTTGAACTCTTCCATTGTTGCCCGAGTTTCCTTAAACCAGCCTAATAGCCTTTAAACCAACCTATTGAGTTTCTCTTTTTCTTGTATTTTCTGTTCTTCCCATAAGTGTCCTTTGACGGGGCATTTTATTCAACTCACATATTTGATGTACTGAATTTGTTAAAAAATTATCAATGGGCAAATAATCATGAAAAACACAATTCATGTATTTCAAAATTCACTACATTCATTCGTTATGTTAAAAACAAATTATGTTAAAAACAAATACAAACAAATTACATGCCTTTCGTTGAAACACTGCAGAATGCTGTTAGAGTTCTCAGCAATAATGCAAATGAACTTCAACAAAAAGGTATACGAAAAATCACAATCACTTTCAGCAAAATTATTGAAAAAAGTCACTTTACTGATAACACGTTCAATTAACTTGTATTCACAAACAGAATGTCTCCTACTCATGCACTTGTCGCTTTTCCACATTGCTGACGTAATTAACATGTCACTTCTATCTAATTTTTACCCGTTTTAAACACAACATATCGTTGGTTTACAAGCAGAATTCACTAAGTACAATTTTTCAAGTTTTCAGTTTTTTATACTAAAGTAAGTCTTATAATGCCAACTTTATACTGGCAATACC
The DNA here is from genome assembly GCA_949987705.1 of Thereva unica. NCBI lineage: Eukaryota > Metazoa > Arthropoda > Insecta > Diptera > Therevidae > Thereva > Thereva unica. The sequence continues at coordinate 77,178,513 of OX465285.1, forward strand.
TTATAGCCCGCACACTAATATTGTTAAGGTTTGCAGGGGGTTAGTTTCGGATTTACCTTGTCCATAATGACACAAAACTACCAAATAATTTCTGCCAAAACCCACTAATTTGTTGCGTTTTTTTATTTTAATCTAAATATCCAGTATTAGAATTAAATAATTATTTCAATTCTTTTGTAAACTAAACTAAGAAATCTAAAAAACAATGTATACTGAGCCGATTACTATTATATGCCATTACAAAATTTTCAGAGACACAAACATCTTAAATATCGATTTACTAAAAACTATGGTTTTTGACTTAGTGAGTTCTGCTTTTAAACCCACGATATGTATAAACATGAAACTTATATTCTGCACACCTTTACGACTCCGTCTTCCATATAAAACCAATTTGAGCAAGATCTGTTTAGAGAAAGTTGGTTAATAAATCTGTACAAAAATAGTGCTTGCGTATTAATATATAATAAATTTTATATGCGCTTGTTTATATGCTAACCGTAATTTCTACCTTATTGTTTTATATTGGGAAATGCAATACTCATTTCCGAGCGACAGAAATGAGATAAATGACTAATTCTTGTTTTGTGCACACCTTTACGACTAAGACTTCCATATAAAACCAGTTTGAGCAAAATCGGTTTAGTAGAAGTCGAATAAAGTGCTGTACAAAAAAAGTGCTTGCGTATTAATATATGTATAGATATATGTATAATAAAACTTAAAGTTTTATTCAAGGACTTCGTTTGAAACCCATAAATCCACCCAAATTATCAACAAACATGTTCAGTAGACTGGTTCTCCTTCGATTGCGTAGGTCAAGCAGCATTAGACGAGGCGCGTACTTAGTTAGGGAACCACTTGGTAAAGCCACACTCGCATTTAGAATGGTCGATTACGAATAAATTTATATCTGTAACAGAGGCATGCGTACCTCCGCGGGTTCATATTTTGAAATTTCTTTCCTGGAGCGGGAACGTGCGTTCTCGTGTGGAAGGCGTATTTGTTCACTATGCGTACTCTTAGTATTAATCTGTCGCAGGCGAAAATCGAGTAATGGTAAGGCGGTTCACAAAACTGTCAAACAAGTACTTATCGATTCTCCAGGAAACAAGTCCCTTTGAAAGAGTAAAAAGTACTCATTGAGTAATTATCTTTCGATTCTACTCATGAGTCTTATGAGTACTCTTCGCCGATTCGGTATCCCTACTTATCTCCAATTCATTCAATAGAGACATTGGACTCATTCTTAATTGGGGCCCTCAAAATCGTGTCCAATTAAATGCTCCCAAAGTGAAGCTTTGTCTTATTTCCAACTTTTTTTTTATGTGAAAGACTAAAGTCTCAGGAAAGGCCCTTTATACTGTTGACAATCTATTTTCTTCGTATAGAGTGCAATGTCGAACAGCAGCTCCAGTCGGGCAGGAAGGAACTGCCACAACCTACCCGCGATATTTTTAGTTAATCTACTCCCAACCATTACTATCGCGACTTTAACTTCGGGGCATCGAGAAACAACTCGCTGGAGTGTTATGCCTCCTGAAACGAGTTGAATCTCATCAACCAACCGATGACATGCGCTTGGTGGAGCGGCGAAGGGCTAAGGCTGGCTCCACACCGAAGCAAGCAAAGAGCTTTTGCTTTAGCAATCAAACATCTCTGCTCGCTATCAACCCACACTGGAGAAAGAAAAAGAGTGGCAAAGCAAGGACCCGACTAACATCACGAAGCACAGTTTTTTGTGATTGCAAAGAGAATTTGTTTTCTTTCTCTGGTGTGGGCTTCTCCATTTAAAATATATGCAATGAAGTACATACGGTTATCTTCGTAAACACAAAGCAAAGCACATCATTTTTGCTTGCATTTGGTGTGGGTAACACCGTATACTTCCTGCGTATCTAGTTCACGAAGCAAAATTTCTTTGCTTCTCTTTGTTAGCTTTTTCTCTGCTTGCTGGAGTGTGGGCTCTCTCACATTTATTACAAATATTTTATATCACAGAGCAGAAAAAAGCACTTTTCTGTGTTTTGCTTGTTTCGATGTGGAGCCAGCCTAAGGAAGGCTATGACAGGAGGAATCAGGAATGTAAAGAGGGAAGAAGAAACAAGGAAAGTTATGTAGGTGGGAAAGTGGAAAAGGCGAACGACCGTGGGGCTTGGCCGGGATTCGATCCCGGGACCTCTGGGATGGTAGCTAGACGCCTTACTCCCTAGACCACCGAGGCCCCCTACGATTAGTTGGGAACCGCTTTCATCTCTCTGAAAAGGAAAGGCATTGCAAAAGGTTAACAAAAATAAAAGCTGCCGGAGCTATTCACATATCCACAGGCCTCCATGAATATTCTTTTCAGCTTTTTTATAATACTCCCAAATCGCTTTTGAAGGAGCATTATCGGAACGGGAGCACTGCACGCTTTTTATGCTCAAAGATGGCTATTACCGCACTCCATATTCCAAAATCTTAGAACAATCCGTAATAAGCGTACAGCGCTCCACTTTCCATATCAGTTCTACAGTCCTCCCGTTTCTTACAACTTCAATTTTGCTCTCTTTGTAGGGTTTGGCTGGAATTCTCGTTCGTGCATACAACTTCCTGAGTAGAATCGAAAGCCAAATCACATTATGTATTACCAAGAATCAGTTCCAGAATAAATTGCTTCCTTCATGATGCATTCTGAATCAATTCTTCTTATCCAAACTATTTTGTGAATATGACCAAAATATACTTTTTGATATATGTATGATTTTACAAGTCCATAATCATCACCTGTACAAAAATGCAGCAACCTTCAAAATTCACCTTTATTTTTCCAAAATTGTACAACAAACTGGCTTCAAAAACCAACAAAAGACAAAACAATAACCACAGCCAATAAAAGCATAAATCATTCTCGCCTTGTTACGTCCTCATCAAAAATCCATTTTTAATTACAGTTTCCTCAGTTTTGAATCATTTGCATTTTTTACAACTTGTGAAATATTGCGCAATCGCTTAAAACGAGCTCAGAAGCGAAATAGAGATCAATAGGAAGACACATCTCAATAAAAGGAATTTCTAATCATCTCTGTATACCTGTGCGACTGTGAATGGATCAAAATGCAGAGAGAGAAGCAATACCTGAAGAAGAATATTCGTGCCCAAAGCAGGTGTTCAGCAGCGATAGAAGGCAACATCCAGCCAGCATGGGTTGGCATTGTTTAATCTAGAGAAGTCGGCATGTTAACCCAGTTGCCATAAACCCATATGACAGAGCTGAAGGTATTCGAAGGTGACACATAACAGGTAGGCAGCACATCTCTCTCTTGACAAATGAATGAATTCTTTTTGGGTCTACTCTACCACCGTGCATGCAGCTGGTAGCTGGGACGGGCGGGCGGACTTTTGTCGCTGGTTTCTTTTGTCGTTTTTTCTTCTTAATCGTTTCGCAATCGATTTACGTATTGTAGTAGTTACTCAGGTGCTCTGAAGGCACCTTTGGACACCCACTACTGATGCACGGAGCGCTCAGGTGTATGACTTGTAGTGTCCGCGAATTTGTTATGTCTATATCCGACTTGGAGAAATTTTTCCTTGGGTGATTCTATGTGAGATGAAAGTTTAAATCAAATTTCATGAGCGAAATTTTCAATGGTGATTATTTTGTAGATTTTACAGGTGATAAGAGTAGTTTAATCTTGGCGGCGTTGTGGGGTTTTGCGCTACATCGTAAGATCTTCCTGTGCTGTACGTTTAAGATGTCGCATTTTTCTGCTTCTATTGTGTCTCTGACCGCATAATTTCGAGGCGGATTTTGATGTGGGTTGCTTTTAAACTAGAATCACCACGATTTTTGACTCATTATTTCGCATTTTTCTATGACTTCATAACAAAAACGAGGAAGCTGTTACATTTTTTAAACGCGGAAAGCTTTCGTTGGTGATCGATTTCTAAGGAAGAAAAATATCACCTTCGTTAGTGTTGCCTTCGGAAAAAATTTAAATATTATAGCATTTGATATATTCATCTTTGTAGGTTGATGTCAAATATTGTACATTCTGATAAGTCCTGTTCACATTGTTGGAGAACAGAACAGATCTATGCTGAATATCTCATTTGATATGCACGTTGTCAAAAATTTGTGTTCTTCGTCTGTCCATAGGACGGCAACATGAGGAACACTCACTCACGAACGCTCTTAATGTTTGTCGATGAGAGGTGCTTGGGGGTTCACATATCTATACCCATTGCCTCATGTGGACCTTGTGTTGATTGCCCTATAAGGGTCCCAAGGGGTATCTAATGCCTTTGTCTAATTCGCGCCTCGTCATAAGGAATGTCCCATTTGTCTCCCTTGCTACCCGGTCCTGAGTGGAAATGTGGGTAATAACTGCGACAGTGTCAGAAAGCCTAATATTTTTAAAAGCGAAGGTCATTTTACCAATGCGGTCCCCCAACTGTGTACTTATCACATCTAATGCTGCTTGACTTCTGTAATCGACCTAGAACCAGTCTATTGAGTAGGCGTAAACACCCCCAAGGATGGCGTAAACAAGGACTTAGGGATGCCAAACTAGATGACATCAGCTCGGAATTTCCTTCCATCCCCACGCCCTCTGCCGACCCTGCTGATTGGTATGAGGTAAGATCAAAAATGCAATGAATAATGTCAACAAGCGCTAGTCGGAAAGATATAGGGCCTGATCTTGGTTGGCGTCGCGAAAAAATGACTAGGCCGTTTATTGTTGTCATTTAACTTTATTTTTCATTGGCGAATAATTGGTGAATGCACCGGCACGGCAGTTTTTGAGTAAACGATATCATGGTTGTCGCTTGAAAGTGTTATGTATGTATGAAAGTGAATATTTTTCGCAATCAAGAGAAATTGTTTGTATTCAATTGTTTTTATATTTTTTGGCGGACATTAAACTAATTTTATGGTAAATTTTTACAATGAAATGGCTCTAAAATTTTTTGAGCTATTTAGGCTGATTTTTAAGTGCCCCAATAGAGTGCGCTGCACTTTTGTCTCCTCAAACACCATCTGTGATACCCCTGAATTCGTTTTTCCCGACAAATGCCAGTTTTTTCGAGAATTATGATTTCGTTTTATAGTCGCCGCGCCATTTCTCACATCAAGCGTCAACCATGATCAGGCCCGCAGTAGAAGGAAAACTGCCCAATACCTACCGCAAGAGAACGCTGACTTAGGTGATCAGGCTATTACTGTAAAAAAGGAAGACAAGTAAGAAGGAATGTTAGCAAGATAGAAGAAGTGGAAAGATTAAGGCCCATGACCCTGCGAGGGATTCGAATTCCAACCTCTACAATGGTAGGTACTCGAACGCGCCTTAAGGTGGATTTACATATCCGACGTTTTTCTGTCGCGCCGCTCTCTTTTACAATTTCGACCAATAGGAAACAATCTCTGCGACATCTTACCGTCACGGGCAAGAGCTGAACGAACTTCAACTTCTTACCTGTGACAGCGTGATAGAAACAGCTGATTGTAAGTAAAATTTGAGGTTATGTGTCACTGAAATGTATTTTTATTTGAAATTGCTTGGTTTTTTTTTTTTTTTTTTTTTTTTTTTTTTTTATGTGGTAAATACAAGCTTAGGAATCACCCTTTGTACTACATGTCTGTCATGTCGTTCAAGTCATGGTCAGTGTCTAGTAGTAAGCTTGATTTGAAGGATAGAGGAGAAAGGATAGGTTAGGGGTCTGGAGGGTGCGTGAGTAGATGTCGATGTGCCTTGCGTTTGAACTCTAAGATATTATATGAGTTCGGAAACACCGACTGTGGAAGGGAGTTCCACAATCGAGTTGTTCTATTTATAAACGAACTACTAAAACGTAATGTGCGCGAAGAGGAGGGCTGTAGCGTATGCGGGTGAGCCGAGTTGGCTAGTCTTGTGTTGCGAGAAAAAATTTGCCGTGTAGGCATGAGGTTTCTGATTTCAGTGGAACAGTCGCTATGGTAATAGCGGTAAAATTTGCTAAGGGCTGCTACATTTCTGCGATGGCTTAAAGGGTCGATGGAGGAGCAAAGGGTGCTATCGCCAATTAGTTTGATGGCGCGGTCATGCACCTTGTCCAGCCAAGCCAAGGTGGTTTTTGGGGCACCCGCCCAGATATAGGAGTTGTATTCAAGGCGGGGCCGAATGAAGGACTTGTAGATTGTAGCCAGAGCAGTTGGCCGAAGAAGGAATTTGCATCTCTTGAGGAAACCCAGGCATTGGGAAGCTTGTTTGGCGATTTGGAATATATGATTATTCCATCGCAGATCAGAAGATAAGGTTACGCCTAGGATGTTAAGAGATGGGTCAGCCATTACATTCTTATTGTCCACTGAAATAGAGGGACGGGTGGTGCAGGTTTTTGTAGAGATGAGACAGTACTTAGTTTTGGTTGCGTTGAATTCGACACGATTCTTGCGGCCCCAAGCAAGAATAAGTTCAATGTCCCCGTTAATAGAATTGGACATTAGTTCACGGTCGACGGGACAAGGTCTGGCACGTGCTTGCCCTATATTATCGAAGGTGTGGGAGTAACGCAAAGTACCGTCATCGGCGAAACTGTGAAGTGGGTTGGATGGGATTGAGAGCAGATCATTAATGAATATAAGAAAGAGGGCAGGTGAGAGAATCGAGCCTTGGGGAACGCCGGCCGAGATGGAATGAGGGTTGGATTTAACGCCATCCAATACTACCTTGATTGAACGGCCAGAAAGAAAGCTCTCAATCCAGTTCCTTAGAACTGAGTCGATACCAATAGCTTGGAGTTTAAGCAGCAGAGCGGGATGCCATACTCTGTCGAAAGCCTTGGATATATCTAGAGCAACCAAACCAGATTCACCGAAGCGATGGATGTTTAGGTTGAGAGCCTCAGTCAGACACACAAGAAGGTCGCCAGTAGATCTTTTCGGTCTAAAGCCGTACTGCCTGTCGTGTAAAATTTGGTTGGATTCCAGATATTTCATCAACCTTCGATTGATTATTATCTCCATGATTTTGGAGAGAACAGAAGTAATTGCTATTGGGCGGTAGTTTAAAGGGTCGCTGGCATCACCTTTTTTGGGAATGGGCTGAACATGAGCTAGTTTCCAAGAGTTGGGATAAACTCCGGAGAAGTATGACAGGGCGAAAAGTTTGCGCAGAGGTTTAGCCAAAGGTGAGGCACATTTGTTAAGTACCATAGGGGGAATATTGTCTGGGCCAGTGGATTTATTGACGTTGAGTTCTTTGAGACATTTATACACCTCGCGCGTTCTGAAGAAGATTCCGTCCATTGAATGGGCGTTGCGCTCAAGGACCGGTGGTGACGTATCAGCTTCGGGTAGAGAAGAATTTGAGGCGAACAGAGATGCCAATAAATCGGCCTTGGATTTGCTTTCTGTTATCACCTCCTCCCCATTGATAAATGGAGGAACTGCGGAAGACGTGAAATTCTTCTTGATGGAAGTTACCAAGGACCAGAAGTTTTTGCTGCCTACGCGTGTATTTAGGATCTTACTTCGCATCTTGTCGTCAAATGACGTTTTGACCTTCCTGATGATGGAATTACAGGAGTTTCTCGATATCATATATTCACGTCGAAGTGACTCATTTGGGGAACATTTGTACGCTCTATAGGCGGCTTCCTTAGCATTAATTGCGTTCTTGCACTCCCCATTAAACCATCTATTTGGCCTAGGCTTTATAGACTTAGTAGAATGAGGAATGAACAAACACATTCCTGCCCGTATTATTTTGGTAATACAGAGCGCAGCATAGTTCGCACTGGCACCGCGGAAACACAAATTCCAGTCAGTGGCTTGAAAGAAACGAGTGAGACCCAACCAGTTGGCTTTCCCATAGTGCCAGACAGTTCTTTTGGGAACTGTGCCGGTTGGAGTGGAGGATGGATATGGGAAATTGGCACTGACTAGTTTGTGGTCCGAGTTGCCAAGGGGTGAGCTCACCTCGACGGAATATCGAGTGGGATGCGAAGTGAGAAATAGGTCAAGAAGATGGGCTCCGTGACCTGAAACATCCGGAATTCGTGTCGGACAATTAACGATTTGGTGTAGATTATTTAAGTCTGCAAAGATCTCGGCGTCTTTGCCAGAAACACTGGTGCCATTCGAGTAATTTAGCCAATTGACATTATGAACGTTAAAATCACCCGCAACAATGATTTCACACTCCGGGTGGGAAGATAAAAATCCGGAGATTCGTTCAGATATAGCATCGAAGGCTAACGTTGAGGCTTCATTACTTATATTAGGACTTCTGTATAGAAAACAGAAGAATATGACGTGGCTACGAAGGATTATTTTCACCCATATGTAATTGAAGTCGGAAGATGTGCTATTGCACACCTTCTGGAGAGCCACGTCATTCCTAACATACATGGCGACACCCCTATGGTCAGAGAAATTGTGCACTAAGCTATACCCAGTCACCTGAAATCGATCAAGATCGGAATCGGTAACTTGAGTCTCACTTAGTGCGAGAATGGCCGGGGCATGGATATGTAGGTGGCACATCACGTGAGAGAAGTTCGAAGAGAGACCCCTAATGTTACAAAAAACAATAGAAAAATGTTTGTTTTTGTTTAGGGGCCTCTCCGACGCAAGGTCCATGACCTCATGCGTGGAGGTTTTATTTAAAATAGTTTGTTTGGTAAATTATATTTTTTAGTTACTTTTATTTTTACTCTCTTCAAGTCCGTTATCAAAATTCACGATTGTTTTTGGCCGCGACAGAATTCGTCACAAATGTAAAACGCGTATTGAAAATCTGCGACAGAAATGATCAGCTGTAATACGGCGCGACGGAAAAATGTCAGATATGTAAATCCATCTTTAACCCTGATCCATTGGCTGCTTGCAGAAGAAGGCTCAGGCATCCATTTCGCTGTCGCAAAAACATTGGCAGACAAAACATAAACCTTTAAGCCTTCGGTCCAGCTTTCTTGTACGAAATGATCCTCGGCCTGATTATCTTTCTGTTGGGAGTTGGTCCTCTTTTGTTGGCCGTTTTTGCTGGTGCATAGAAGGAGTAGCTAGCTTGTAATGGTAATCACACACGAAGCCCCGGTGCAGATTGGTACTGGTTGGTCTATTAGACAATTGTGATTGTAAGCCGCGCGATTTGCCATTTGCCAAAGTGCGATTTTGGTTGTGCATGGAGCTGAACCCTTCCACATGCTCATCTGTAGGATGAGGGGTTCCAATTGGTTGAACCCGCTTTACTTACTTGGTACTATGGTAGGTCTTACCTGGAATGCAGGACCTCTCACGCATAGCATCCAAACTGATCATGCTGGTCAAAGCATATATCCTTTGAATCAGATAATGAGACCTGTATCGCCTGTGTAAATCTCTGTTCTCGCAGCGACACTGTTTCCCGTCAACGTAGGTCGTTTGGAAGTCGGACCACTTGCCCTGGCTCGGCTTTTGTACTGACAGCAGCTCTTCCACGCGTTTCTTTTCTGTAAGCTCATACTTATAGAGCAGCTGGCACTTTATGTCATGATATTGGACGGACGTAATGTGCTGAAAGTTGAAAGTTATGAATGACAGCCCATATGGCGTCGATAAGTAGTCCGGTATAAGGTAAGCACATTGGTTCTATCTGCCCTAAAACCATCAGCCACATCATCAGTCCAAAAACTGACCAACCAACTTTTGCTGACATTGATGCCAGCCGCGGGTTCTTAAGTTATGCGCAATCCCCACAACTGTTTACACCTTGAAACACCTCAGGTCCTTTAGATGGGGCTTTTTTGTGTACTTGAGTCTTTGTGCTGGCGGCGCCTGAATTTTTATCCTCTTTAGTTTTGGGTTGAACAGGTTTTTCGAGAAGTCTACCTTCAAGCTTCTGTTGCATTTGCCCTAAATGGTAGCTAATCTTATATGGCCAAGAGTTTTTGCAATTGCAAAGGGATACAGATTTTCCACCAACCTCCTTTATTCCAAATATATTTGAGTATCCCGCTAATTGATAGCTGATAACAGTTACTAACCAACCTGTTGGTCCATGAATGATGATTTATTTCCCTCTAGCTCACCCTGTATCATGCACCAAATGGACACCTCCTATCCGTTACCTTGGAATAAGCCGTCTTCGAGAATTAACTCGTCACTTTACGGCAGTCTGTGTTAAATAAACAACTCTAAGCCCATCACGGACATAAATCACAACTGCCCATCACTTTTGCTTGAAATATGAAACGCGATAGACTTTATCAGCCAGAATTAATGAATTGCATTCCAACAGTTCAATTTCGTGCACCTTCAATGAATCCAAACATCAACAAAACATTAAAATATTCATGCGCATCGCTTACAACAATGATTTTGTAATTTGGCCGGTGAACCGAAACCATAAAGGTAGGAAGCCGTCGTCGAGCAGTGGCTCCAGGCTCGGACGTAAACTGACAAACTTTTGATTGAAGAAAGTGAAATTCGTTTCATTCCAGGCCAAATATAAGGCAAGGTGCGCTGTTATTGTGCCATTCTGAACTGTTAAGTCGGGCCTTTTCAAATTTAAATTAAATATTGACAACGGACAAACTGCTGATTAACTTTTACTTTTTAATGGACAGACCACCGGCCCGAATGAAATGCTCGTTCGTCGTCCGTTCGTTCGTTTTGATTTGAGGTTCGTTCAATGTTTGTTGGTCATGTTGAACCGTGCCAAGAAAGGCTTAATTCCGTGTAACTGTGTATTTTTAGCGAATTTCTCTGCAGGCAGTATTTAAGACAGTATGGCGGTTTGATAAATTCCGCGGATGAGTGATTACACCACATTGACACTTTGGTCTTTCTTTAATTTCGTTTTTGATTAAATGCAGAAAAGTCCGTTCCTCGGTGGCGCAGTTTTGAATAAACATTGATTTGTCACGGCGAATGTTTGGATTTGTGAAGTAATTAGAAGAAAGTTTTTCATTATTTCTTTTGTAATCGATTATGAAATAAAAGGAATCGTTACCGTGTTTTTTCTCTGTAGACAAATTGGGTTTATTGTTGGTTGATTTCTGTCAAATGCACGCTTTGATTAGCAGAAGATGAAATTATATTACTTTATTTCGTAAGTTTTTTGCAGCAAATTTACTTAACATCGAAAGTTGATAATTTCTACGAGTCGATAGATTTACGTAATTATTTCGAGTTAACGTATTATGGAGTCTTTCATTTGGTATTGATGAATTACACATCGAATTTTGTCAATGACTTTTGCTGAGAAGTGTTCAATCTCATTTTCAAGTTGAGTTTAAAATGTTTTGCTAGACCGTCACTTCTGGAACTACTCAATGTTCTAAAAGTGGAAAATACCTACTTCGGAGGACTTTCCACAGTCGAGTTGTTCGTTAAGCAAGTTACCTGTCTGGCATTAGGCCAGCCCTTCTACTTCAACGCACGAGAGATAGAGTCGAATCCAGATGATACTGCTTTGTCAAATGTTGTTATAAGGCTCGGTGGATTCCATGTACTTACAAATGTCCTTCATGGGGGCGATTGTTTACATTATGCAAACTACTAGATTGATTAAACTTGTCAATACTGTATAGTCTTCGAACTTAGCTGAAAATACAATACGAACTCAAATGTTAGCTTACAGAAATTTGGCCAAAATAGTGACTTAATCAATGGCCCTGTCTCCAACAATGATGAGATATTGTTCAACATGAACAGAACATTGATTCTTTCTAATGATGTCAAAGATATTGTGAAAAATGCAAAAAGTAAAAAGATCAAAGCTACTTGGTAGAACGTGGCCACACTGCCAAGCTTTCGGTTGCACATTTTGAGGAAATATGTTCCACCATTCATAGAAGTGAGAAACTGATATAGCAATTGGCAAACTCTAGTGACGTTAATGAAAAGGAGGGGAAGGACCATAATAATTTCTGTGCCAAGAGATAATTTCGCATAATTTCTGTGCCAAGAGATTGAACACTTTACGGGAGTTTATCTCACAACGTCAGAACAGTTACAGAACAATGTTATGCAAAAGCGAGATTGCACTGATGCAAAAAATATGGGAGAAACTCGGCGCCTGCAGGCAACAAAATTTGTAGTTTGGTGAAGAATTTATTTGACTACGGGTCTGTAGTGACTCGCCAGCCGACATTGTTGAAGTGGTAAGAGATAGTGTTGCCGATTATCCAAATGTGTCGTACCGCTGTCGATCTCAGGAGTTAAAGGTGAGTGGAACAACTCTAAGGAGGATTATGAAGCAACATCTTCATCTCTCCCCATACAAAGTGCAACGCTTGCAATATGAAAATGCCGTCGCCGAAATTGATCGATGCCGAGCCGAAATTTTGACGACGGACGAACCTTACTTTACCCTCTCTGGCGGAGTCAATAAACAAAACTGCCGAATTTGAGAAACAGAGAAATCACACATTATTCACGAAACACCACTGCACGACGAGATAGTCACTGTTTGGGCTGAAGTATGCTCAAGAGCTACCATTGGACCATTTTTCTTGAAATTTCAAGAAACCCTCGTCGGCGCATGCTATCGTTGAATGTATGTACACTTTGTGTGTCCGAAAGGGCGTAAAAAAGATCTGGCGAACCTATTTTTCACAAGACGGCGCACCCTGTCTCACCGCAACCACTGCGATAAAGTTCTTGCAAAAGGATAGTTTGTGCCAGCTAGTCTAAAACCATTGACGAACTCAACATACGAGCTGAAGTAGCTGCTGTAACCCCTGAAATGGTGCCCAATGTTATGCAGGATGCCCGAAAAGGGCGGCTTTTCGCGTATCGAATGGAGGTGGTCTTTTAATCGACATTGTATTCAAAAACTATTTTATTAATATTTAAAGCTATAGTTGCTGTTCTTCTAGCGATTTTCGATTTATACTATGTTCAATAATAAAAGTAGAAGTTTCACTCATGTTTTTGTATTGTTTTCAAATTCACACCGAATTTGGGAAGTCTCTCCATTTTCATCCTTATCTATGTGAAACAATTTTCCAACTGTGTCATTCACTCTCGAGTAAACTTTTTGACTGAAGGCCCATCTAAAAAAGTTTTTCTTCATAACAAGTAACGAAGTTTCTTATATATTTTTCTAATGTAGTCAACTGCAAATGTTGCACCAGGCGCAGCCAAATTGTGATACCCGTACCCCCTCTAAACTTTTCATGTACCGCTCGGGTACACTGTACATGAACCACACTTTGAGAAAGACTGCTCTAAATTAATAAAAAGGCTCTTAGATTACACATCGAAGTATCTGGAGATATGAGACTTTAAGCATGGCATATGTGGTATAAAGCTATTATATTACCGCCAATCTTGAATTTTATTGGGAATAAATTAGTTTGCTCTTTTGCTCTTATGTTTTAAGGTGGGAAGACAATGTCAAGGCCGATGCAGCAAAACTGCCAACGCAATTGTATATGCAAAAAGGCAGGCCTTCTCATTGCTGCTCGATCTCCACATCGAGCGAAGATTTGTGTGATAACGTCAAGCCTCCGGCAGACAGCATTGACATAGACGAAGAAGAGTCCGGAGAGAGACCCGCTGAATGTCCATCTTTCCACACTATTTTATAATAAACCCCCTTGTCACAACAAAATGCCCCTAAAACCTCTGTTTAGCTATGGTTTTTATATTAGAACGAACGATATATTGTCGAATCTTTGTTTCCAACGATTGAGTCAATACCGTCATCAGCCCGAACGTATCCAAATACGAACATTGGTCGCTTGACATTGGACACCCGTAGTTCGAGCATCGTCCACACGTTGCGTCCTACCATTAATCGTCCAACGTTGGAGGGTAATCATGGCATTTTTTGGAAAACATACCCTTCCGATTCCGAGTTCAAAAATTTGGATGGATCGTTGACGATATCATCTTCGTTAGTAGCAGAATCAACTGATTTGTATGTCCTCAATTCGGCAATTTTATTTTGAATTTCAGTTTATTTAGATCCATGTTTTCGATTAATCGATCTCAGATCGCAATCCCTAGAATTGGCAGGTAGGAACAGTTTAAATGTGATAACGAAAAATTTAGTTTAAGTTTTGACCACAAATTCATTATTTGCGGCATTAAAAACACACTTTCATTGGAATCGCAACAAATTAGGCAAATATTTGCACGATCATTTTGAATTTCGAAAATCGAGGTTCGAGGTGTATCATGGCTCCATGGATCTTCATGTAACAGAGCACACATACCTACATACAGGTAAATTCGTCGGTCATATTGGCGCGACCATTTTAAATTTTCCTATTTTTTTTCATAAGAACCTTCCTCGGACTTCAACAAATTTTTGAACAAAAAATTAGACGAATTGGTCCAGCCCTTCTCGAGTTTTGCGCTTCCATTTTTCATGTTTTTTAGCCATTCATTTTTATATGCTTTATATTAGTCACCTGTATGTGACCAAATTTTGCAACTTGATTTTGACCCACTTCCATTAACCGATCAACTTATAATTTTGCACATATATAGTTTGGGTGACAATGCAATCTGATCATTTTGCAAAAAGTGGCAATTCCAAGATGGCGACCGATTTTTGCAATTGTGTTCCCCGACCCCCGACATGTGTATCAAATGACAGGGTTTGACAAGTACAATACAATTAGCTATATGGCGACACTCCAAAATCAATATGGTGGCAAACATAAAACGACGGCCAACACAAAATGGCGGATGACCTTTTTCTTTACAACGCGCTTGGTGTGGATATCAAATAGTGTATGACGAGTATAGTACATACAGTAAGCTGTGTAACGTCATTTTAAATCTAATATGACTGTCACTAGCTAAAAATTCCCGTAAAAATATATAATCTTTGAATTGATGATTGATGATCCAATTTTTGCACGAATTATTAAGGGTGTTGATAGGTTTTGGTTAGACGAACAAAACTCGTATGCCTGGGGGATCGTAACGCTCCAGCTGCTGAGACGTTTTGAAATGTTTTGGTAGTTTTGTTTTTTTTAACTAAAATTGCGACTAAACTTATGTCGAAAAGTACCCATTAGGCTGATATTTGTTCTTATAAATCAAACCTAAACTCTTCCTCGAATACAATTTCGCCAGACGCTGTCTATACACACAAAATTCAATTAAGAAAATTGTCGAACCTTCATTAGTGCTCTAAAGACAAAATGTGATTAATTTGAACTAGCCTTTCATTAATTTCACTCTCACGTGTCTACACAAACAGAAGATGCGAACGTTTCAACTACCAAACAAACAATTCCCGAATAAAGAGAAAGTACCAAAAAAAATTCAATTATCACTCTTCAAACTCCAAGTTCAAAACAAAGAAAAAATCCGAAATATTAATCACTACGAAATGTCAAAAGAAATCACTCCGCAAGAAACAATTAGCAAACACATCCGTGACCTCCTATCCGCAATTGTTTGCAATATTTAATAGTTGAGTTTTTACCTCCTGGACATCAAGGTGACTAAGTTTTGCCGAAATTTATTTAATAGTATTTTTGTCGAAATTTACCTGCAAGTTGTTTTGTTTTGATGCCAATTGTCTATAATTGTTCGCCCAAATGTCAAGGTCGGGTATGGACCCCCCAAAAAGCAGCGGCCTAAAAATAAAACCGATAATCATCTTGCAGCTTCCTAAAGCACTTGGCCGGCCCAATTTTGTTATCGAGTCTTTTCACCTGTTTAGCAAGTAAGACGTCAAGGGATCTGGAAGGTCATCGTTAGGACAGCTAAATTACGCCAAATCTGAGTGATGATGCTTGCCTTGATGTCAATCAGTAGTTGACGCACAACAAAGGCGCTTCTATCGGGCATCACCGCTTGGGTTAATGTATACCTATACCCAAAATACCTGGAAGCCCCCCAATCTCTTGTTTGCACAATCAGACTAAGAGCTAGCTTCCTCCGAATGATGGATGATGCTGATATTGACACTGAAAACGGTCGCATGAGTTTCTTAAAGGTGTTTCCCCCCTCGCCCATTCGCTATAAATCTTGGACGAATCTTTCGTAATCGTTTGAACTTGTCATACTTCGGCTAATGTGGCATTTCGGATGGCGTTCGAAATAAATAATTAATTTTCACAAATTATAATTTGGAATTTAGCACAATAATCATAAAACCCAAACGACAACCCATCATTTGGTCACATGTAATCCGTGCGACGAACCCAGCACTCGTAGGCGTCAGATTTGGCACGATAACATGCTTCAAGATCTTCGACAAAAACTCGCCGATAGATTAAAATTCCAATGGCTTAGTTGCAAAATCCTGCTGATGCGTGAGAGATCGCCGTAGTACAAACTTATGTATGTACATCCTTTACAACACCTTCGAAAAGTTGCAAAATGTTAAGCGCCATTTTTATGACCAAAACTCGTCTGTGGATCATGTACCATCACAGATTAAAGGAGAATAGTTATGATCATTCAGGAATTGGTTGCCTTAGGAGGCTTTTAATTAAGATTTACAACCGGTCGCGGTTTGATGCCTTCACATCACAGTTTATTTGTAACGAAAACTACTTTTACAACTAGTGAAGGTTGGCACATCACAAAACGAAAGTCGACAGAAACTGGTATTGGCGCAACAAAAGTTTAGGTACACACCGCCAGGGGGATCTTGATTGAATCTTTTGGTGTGATGAATGGACCGTGCGAGGACGTATTGTGATTCTAGAAATTATTGTAGATGAAATTTTTTTCTTTAGTTTTTTCAAGAAGAGATTGAGAGAGATTTTTTAAGCTCCGGTCTTCTGCTGTATTAAAAATGGATCCGATAGGACGATATGTGGAGCATTGATTTTTTATGAATGACTATAGAGCTCAAAGGTCAATCACCAGCGATATAGGGAGGAAACTTGTAGTGTATGTAATATGCGCGTGTCGAAAATATCTCGGACTCGGCCATAACTTCCTCATGGTGGCCACTGAGAGCTGTCCTGAAGGGAATGGGCTAATATGATCAGACCTACCAAACCAAGATGCAAAGTAATCGTGTCGAGGAGTGCATGGCAGTGGGTAGCTTTTGCACTGTCATTTAATGATCTCCTTTGGCCACCGCCGGTTGCACCCAGTTGTATAATGCCTTATCCTGATACCAATGAGGTGTGAGAGAGCGCCACCTATGGCAACTATAAATGCAAGCATTTTGGTTTACCAGGTCTATCTGGTCTGCCTAATTTATACAACTGTCTATCTGTGCTTTTTTACGTAAGACTTTAACTAACGTGGAATCAGCGAAAAATCAGCCTCCCCCAGTGTTGAAACCCAGTGCTCCGCACGTGAAAAAGGATTTGACCCAACTTGAAGAATCTAATGGGTTTTGATCGTTGCGACTCGAACCAGACCATCTGAACCAGGATGATAGGATAGTATGCGCCCACCAGTTCAATGTGGATTGCTTTGATTGCCATACAAATGAATAGGGCAATGTATCCTTTGAACGGTCGAACTCCTCGGCCAGTGTGATGAATCAAATTGAGAGGACCCAGGAGCCATGTTCACTCTTGGCGCCGGGAGATTACCCATAAGTTGTGAGGCTTTAGGGGCACGATGGGGAAGACAGGTGATGCATTTATGAGTCACCATTGACACAGTGCTCCAGTGCCTTGGATGTCAAATCTTGAAGCTCTTCTCGGAACGCTGAACCTTGTGATTTAAGACACTTGAGATTTGCGTCCGTTATTTCACTCGATGACAAGTGCCCCTGATTTCTATTGCCCGTAGAAGGCTTGCAGTTGGAGTATAACGGATAGCAATATGCGAGTACGCGATTGATCGTTAAAAGGGATGACATTTGGCTAGCCATATCAGCAAAAGGGTCAGCAGCACTTTATTGTACACAAGCTAAAGCAAATGGCTTCCTTTCTTCAGCTTTCACCTTGAAAGATATTCGGTGGCCACTTGCTTTCCTCACTGGACAGCCATTTCGGGCCTTGCCGCCAGGGCTAGATATCCAAGTCAATTTACAATTGATTTTGTGGAACTACACGGGAAGCTAAATTTTCCGGGTTGCCCTTTGAAAGGACATGCCTCCATTTTGCACTGAGCATGGTGTCCAAAATCTCGCTGGTTCTATTTGCGATGAAATTTTTCCAACGCCGAGGAACGTCTGAGAGCCAACTTAAAACGATTGACGAATCTGTCCATCTGTAGATTTCTGAGGCAGTCACAGACATGACCTTGTCAATTAATCTAGCTAGCAGAAGAGCCGCATATAGCTCTAATCGAGGTAATGACACTTGTTTTAATGGTGTGACTCTGGTTTTTGCAGCAACGATTCGCACTATGACATTTCTCTCCGTATCGATGGATCGGCTGTACAAAACTGCCCCATAAGCTTTTAGAGGCATCCGGAAATCCATGTAGCTGTACCTTGTGGTTTAAATATTATACGTCGTTGAATCGACATGTTTTTCATTGCAGGAATCTCGTCTATAAAGATTTGATGGTACTTTTTCTCGACGTCAGCTGAGAATACAATTCTAAATTGTCGAAATCCGATCAAGTTGGAACTCTATTAATCTATGGTCTGCGAAGGAGTGTTCTTTCAGACCACTTTTCGGTCAGAGTGCACCATTTTCCGGGAGGTTGGCTTAGAAGATAGTCACCTCCGCTTCTGCATCGCTGAAGATGGCCTCGTCGATATCCAAGTTGACGAGCTGGCGCTCCGGGCTGGAGTCTGTCGACGCATGCGGATTCGCTCCGAGCTGCGCTTTCACCATCGGTTTCCCTGTTTTTGGCTTCTTCGCCGGAGGAGGTACTTGCTTCACTAAGGCTTCCATGTTTGTAGATGCTTGGTTCCTCCGCAGATTGTTGGCTCTTAGAAGCTGGTACACCTCTTAACCGCTCTAGCGTAAAGTTTGGGATGACTTGCTTTGCCTAAGCAATGTCATTGTGGGCTTTGGTGTAGTCTTCCTTCGACACCAGGTCTTACCTGATCGGCTTGGTGGTCAAGGCGTTCTTCTTGATGGCCTGCCTTTGCCGGTTCAGGTTCTTTTAGGTTGTTGGACCTTCCGAAATTTTGCTCCCCTGATCCCCCACAGCGGCCGTGCCTGCAGGTTTTTGTTGGGCAACGACGTTGCCGCAAGGAGGAGTAGGGTTTCTATTGGTCGCTTGAAGGGGTCTTTTTTCGAGGTATGGAGTTTGTGTCTCCACTTGGTTTGGGTTGGCTCGGGGGTGCCGCAGCCCTGGTTTAGAGGAATTTGTGGCCCCTTCCGGTTCGTTTAGGGGAACCGGACCCCTTTTTGTTTTTTGTTTAGATTTTTCCACCGTTTACTCCCACGACTAGCGAAGAAACGAGGTCCACCCGGGGAGAGAACCGCAGTACCCGGGTAAGGCTAGCTAGAACCAGAAATTGATATTTTTTAACCTGAGTCCCCAGCCAAGCTCATTGGATTGGATTGGATATTGGCGATGGGCAGCAGGGATTGAAAGCAGGGAGAGAAACACATGGTTGGGAGGTTTACTGTCTGCTACGTTCGAGAACGCAATGCCCTGGGTAAACCAGGGTGATTGGCTCGTCACGCATTCGGGGAGGTTGTCGTCATTACACCCTAGCCTAGACTTACCTCAACCTATCCTATCCTTCGAGCTAATCTTACTACCAGACATTGTACGATGATGTACCGACATGACGGACTAATAACGAAAGGTCTTTCAACAAGAACTGTCAGTTTAATTTTCCCGCCATTTTTGCACAATCCAAATACAACTGTCATTACAATGACATTCGACGAGTAAAACCTCGGGAGTTCTTAGGTAAAGATCGATCGGATAACGCCATCTGCCACACAGCTGGTGAAATAATGAGTCCGCTGCGTGAAAAATTTCTTGGTCGTGTGATTTCTCGAAAAGGAGATTTCAATTGGCGGGTAATGACGTGCAATCTAACAGCATTCGACTACTTTCGAGGTTATGTTATGCCTATGATTCAGCTGCAATTCAAGCAATCAATACAAACAAACAATATTAGAGCTGCTATTGGCGCAATACAGCCGCTATTATGAGAAAACGCAATGAAAAATATAAAGGACCTATATAAGGAGTGACACTTGAGTTTAGACTTTCACATAAAAGAAGCTAGCTTCGACCAGCTGATGTCCAGTACATAACGGAAATATTTTGACACATCCGGTATTCAATATAAAAGCCCGCTCTACATTTTGCGACCTTGAAGCCTTCACTGCACTATCCCCAATTCCAACTGTGTCTTCAATGAAAGCAAAAACAACAAGCACCAAATAAGTATGGCCGCCGCCTGGCTCCGTATCGGTCGCCTCTGCGCATGCTGAACGAAAATTATGTCAATCCCTGCAACTTTATTTATCGCCATTCCGATCAATTTCACTGCCAAGACTACCACCATATCCCGAGAGCATGATCGCAAGTGAACTTGGCAGTAATTAATTCGGGCATTTAGCCGACATTTACATCTCCAGACGGGAGCATCGCAAGGCCGGGCTGGAGACCGTTGAGGCTGCGAAAGTACCTACTGCGGCCGGTGGCCAAAACAGAAAACAACCGATTGTCATTTGGCGGTGGTGCAGGCCGATCGCGCCTGCTCGAGACCATAAACTCGGCGATCCATAGCGTCGTCATCATAACAGTTCCGACTTTCTCGTGAAATACTTTCAAGACGACGCGAGACGGCGTTGTTGGTTTCGATGGAGCGATATTGTCACTCGCGCTTGCGCACAGGCACTTTTATGCCTTACCTTAAGGCGGGCGGGGACGCAGCCAACAACGTGCCGCAGCAAAAAGAAACTCAGATTTTTATGGAAATCAATTCGGAATTTCTTGTTCGGCATCGGGCCTCTTAATTGGACAGTACCTGTCTTACCGACCGGTACCCTTATGTTTGGGCCACAAAACAATCTGGCCAATATTTTTGGACCCAACATCGATCAACCATCGTCCAAATCGGAGGGACTTTTGGTTTCATTTACCAGCGCTGCGCCGCCGTGGCCATTTGGTCCACGGCTGCAGACGTGTAGGTGCTTAAACTGAAGATTCCACCTGTTCCCCTTGTGAAATTTTCACTTAATCACCGCGTGTCAGGTTCGTTATTTATTGACAGTAAGCCGTGAAAGTATAATGGGAAGAACTTTACGCTGTTTCCACGGAGTCACACGGAGCGATTTAATTTGGTTTTATTGCCGGTGTGCTTACGACGTGACAACATTATAATTACTTTGGGTTTGTGTAACTTCAAGCAGTGCACCAGGTAATGGGGAGTAGTCACAATGTTTTCACTCGAATGTAAATTAATATTTAATAAACTCACTTTTTTTTTGTATGAACTTTTAAGGGTTTTGTTATTCTGTTAGTGACGTACCAACTCGCCTGCATTACTGCTCGAAATCCGGTTGCAGGTGAGTCGTCTCGTCTGTAAGTCCTTCACCGCATTAATATTGTTAAATTCTGAAGCTAAAAACTTGAAATTTTATGAAAATTAATATCTGACGTCGCCAATAAGTTAAGTAGCACAAACTTTTGCGTAAGATCGCCTTATTGGTAGGTAACGATCAAAATATATTCATCTCAATAATTCCTCTTCATTATGAAGACTCTGAATCAGCGTGAGTTGCTGTTCAGAGTTTCTTGAATGAGTTTAGTGTAGTGGGCTTGAAAATAGTTTTAGAATAGAAATATTTTCAAATGTCGATAAAAATTAAATTATCTTAAATTTAAATCCACAATATTTGGCCAATGATGGCACGAATTAAGTAGATTAATAAATAGTCAAAAAACTTGAGGAATTTTATTAAAGAGACGGCAAAAGTTACTGTGCTTGCGCTAGAACTAGTTACTTAGCTTATTCGTAAATGATAGGAAGTAAAACTTTTTTATTGATTCAAAGCATTCTTTTCTTATAGTCCAAGAGCCCAGAGCCTCTAGAAGTTAGGGGTCGTCCATAAATTACGTTAGGCGTTTTGGAGGAGGAGGTCGAGTCAGATCTCACCCAATCTCACGTGGAGGAAAGGGGGGTCTCGCGAAATATCACGCAATGTTTTTTCTCAACAAACAGTGTAAATATAGTAGAAAACTGGGTGAAATTAAGTAAAACATGTTTCTCCACTTACTTACAGGCCGCCTGCAGGCCAGATCGGCAGGCACGGCCCGATAAAAATGCCACACAATACTCAGTCAGACTGAGGGATGATAACATCAGGTATCCGCCTGACAGGCCGTGGCAACCAGGTGTAAATTGTAGGTAGTAATGAAATCAAGGAGGTGTTCGCCCCCAGAATTAGTATTGGTGCTTGTGCTTCCCCACGCAAAGTGGTGCGCATTGACGTCGCAACCAATTACTAGCTGATTGTTCCTTCTAGTGCAGTCCTCCACAGGTCTCCTGACATCTGATGGCAATGGGACAGACTCTTCTCCAGGTTGGTAGACCGAGGCTATGACAAGCCTGAGCTTTCCTACGTCTCCAGGCAGCACTACCTCCGCCGCCACCAGATCCCTGGATCCGAACTGTGAAAGAGGAAAGCAGTTAGTCTTTTCGCCCAAGGCAGTCATGCTCGCAGGAGTGGATCAGTCCGCCAACATAGTCTTTTCTCGTTAGAGGCTCCCCCAACCACCAGCCCAGAAAGTGCAGTGGCCACCATCCTCCCATTTGAGGATACCTCTACCATTCCCGGAGCAGGCTTCTGCGAGGCTTCAAATGGTAACCTTGGGATTTCTGCTTCCTTGGTGATAGGAGTGGAAATGGTCACGGTTGCTCGCGGATTCCCGGCGGTCGCTGCGGGGACATTGAAAGTTTGGCTGAGGGCAGCTTTGATTATGGGGTTTTTTGCCGCCTTGATTGTAAGCTGCACCCAACCAAACTTGTAGCCAATTTTTTTTTTTTTTTTTTTTTTTTTATGTGAAAGACTAGAGTCACAGGAAACGCCCTTTATACTGTGTCGACAATCTATTTTCTTCATATAGAGTGCAATGTCGAACAGCAGCTCTAGTCGGGGAAGAAAGGAACTGTCACAACCTACCAGCGATATTTTGCAGTCCACCTACTCCCAACCATTACTGGCGACTTTGTCATCGGGGCATCGAGAAACAACTCGCTGGAGTGTTATGCCTCCTGAAACGAGTTGAATCTCATCAACCAACCGATGACATGCGCTTTGGTGAAACGGGGAAGGGCTAAGGAAGGCTATGACAGAAGGAATCAGGAATGTAAAGAGGAAAGAAGAAAGAAGGAAAGTTATGTAGGTGGGAAAGTGGAAAAGGCGAAGGACCGTGGGGCTGGCCGGGATTCGAACCCGGGACCTCTGGGATAGTAGCCAGACGCCTTACTCCCTAGGCTACCGAGGCCAATTTGGCCGGCCGGTCCGCTCCAGCTCGTCCATAGGTCTTTGGTCCATAGAGAACGTCATCTTTGTAAATGGTGGTGCAGTACTCTTCACTCCTGCACCCTTAGAGTCCTGTTTTGGACCCCTATGAACTTTAACATAGTATCGGTGGGGTCTTCAGTTACAGCTGGGAAGTACCCGATCACAACATGGCTGCGAGGCAGCTTGTCCTTGGCTACAGCGACGAGACTAGCTCCTTCTTAGGGCTTAAGGCTGACTATCACACCTCTCAGACATGTGGCCGTGGCCGAGTCGGCGCAGGTTATGGCTAGCTCGGCTGTTCTAAGCTTTGCCCCAAATGGGCTATCGCCTCCAGAAGACGACAATTAGTTGTTCCGTGGTCAGGAGAGTCTCCAGATAGCCAGTCGCGAGGACACCTATTCTGACACTCTCTGCCATTTGGTAGAAGGCTGGCTAGGCTTGATTATGGGTGCGTCGGACTTCTTTGATGAAGACCTTTTAGATGGCTTTTCAAACCGTATAGCTGGAGGCTTCGCCCTTTTCGCAGGGGTATTGTGGCCTGGAGAGAATCCAGAGGATCTAACCCTCTTCTTATTAAGAAGAACGGTATCCTTCTATTCCTCGGGTCCACGCAAAGCCTAGCAGCATCTTCACGAGAGTAACCAGCTTCCACAAGTCACCTAAAGCGTCTTGTAGGTCGGCCTGTTGGGGTTTAGTGGTTGGAGCGTTGGGAGGTGCTCCGTCCTCATTAGTTTTTTTAGAGTATCAATATTGATCCCACGAGTTGAGCAAGCTCCGTATTACTATGGGAAGGCTAGTTTAAACCTAATTTTTTTAAACTTGTTTATACATTAGGATTGCATGTATCTATTAGTCAGGGCGCCCTCAAGAGGCCACGCAAGCCTCTCCACCACGACAAGGTGTAGATACATCGGTGAAGAGCTGGTAGGGTCAGTTTCCTAACTGAGTATTCTGTACTCTCTCGTTTATTCTGAGTACAAAATCAGCGAGCCTTAAACCCCAATTTTGGACAAGCGAAAGTACATAACCTCATTCTTAATATCCTGTACTGATAGAAACGTGAAACTTCGGAGGCTGATCGCCCTCCCAAGGTTTGATCTCATCTACTTCGCCGGCAAGTCAATTGACGCTTGTTTTGTCAGCACCGTTAAAGACTATCCAGGCTAGTTTTTGTATTCCACTTAGGAATTTGGGGTTTGTTTGTCCGTCATATAAGTAGATGTATTATTTTTGCAGGATCTCATTTTGAGCCATTGTTAGAATGACCTCTGGAAAATTGAATGGCAGGTTAACAAGACTCACGCTCTATGCAATAATTGTGTGAGAAAGTTTGGCAATGGGAATGTTGATTGACAGATTACTAGAACTAGGTTTAACTGAATGCTTTCAATTTCTGTAGGCTTTACTTTTAAAGTAGAAATTTTAACTATACTCAAAGTAAAAAGAAGATTTTGTTGACATACGGATACGATTTGCCACAATAAGTTAAAAAACCCCAATGAATATTTTATTTATCCTTTTTTATTACTAAAAAATTAAATTTCCACCCAAAATCAATATTGATTTTTTTACTACCATTTTTACGATTCAGTGAAACGATAATTTTATGCAAAGTGCAAAGATTGAAATTTTATTGAAAAAACTTAACTCTACTTTTTAAACTTGCCTTTCTCTCTCGCTTACTTGCATCTGCCGAAGGTTAATAATTGTCACATTATTATTTTTAATAACAAAAAAATCTGCATAAAATCATTTCGGAAAAATCTAATCACTCTTCCCATGGCCAGAAAAACAAAAATATCATTAAAGCAACAGGAGGACGCGCACTCATAACTCCATATGATTCTAGTTCTAGATCCGTGTGTGATCCGACGCCGACGACGCACTTGAAGTTAGCCTAGAACTAATTTTTTACGGCCGACATTGAAACGGTTGCATTAAAAGATGAGCAGGAATACCTTCTGAATTCGCCAGGTGATCATCGAGCGAGTTAAGTTAGCATCTTGAGACGGTTTTTTGCTGCATCCCCAACGCAGCGCGGCATCGCTTGATTTGTGCTGAAAGTGAATGGGATGATTTACTTACTTAACTGGCGACGAGTGACATTGGACGAAATCACATAAAGAAAACAGTCTAACAGTTTTGTTGTAGTTTTGCTAGAACGCTCCAGCCGAATCTGTGTGCACTTAGTCTTTTATGAGAGGTAAATTAAGCGTATATTGACGAACTTGAATGACTATTAAAACTATATTAATCCATTGTGTTCGATTGGTTTAGCCGATTTCGTCGACTGTGAATGGGTCGTTTTGTGTGGTAATTTGCTTCGATGGCGGATTTTTTTCGGATGTTTGGGAGATGTAAAGCTGAGCAGAATTTGAAGTGGATATGGATGTAAGAGGAGCGATAATGGACGGAAATAGCGATTTGCCGAAAAAACAATCTCTTTAAAAAGGCTCGAAATGGGCTGGTAGTTATTCTACAACCAGCTGGCGGCTTTGACCTTAATTGACCTTGATAGTGTCATTATGTTCTTTAAGCGTAATTTTATATATGTAGTAAAAGATTGCTGTATGTTCACAGAAGAGATATTTAAATAAATATCTAGGGAATGTACAGGGGGCAGTCCATTCAAGGACCGAGGACGTTTTGTAACCCCACTTGTGAAAAACCTTTAACCCTTTCCACTCCAAGGCTGTTTTTGTTTTTATTCCACCAGCTCCACGCTAAAATTACATTTTTCACTTTTAGTGTTTTTTGTGTATTTTGAAAAAAAAAAAAACGAATTTTTCT
Source organism: Thereva unica (assembly GCA_949987705.1). NCBI lineage: Eukaryota > Metazoa > Arthropoda > Insecta > Diptera > Therevidae > Thereva > Thereva unica. The sequence goes on from OX465285.1 coordinate 77,204,589, forward strand.
TATTTAATAAACTTTATTTTAAAATTTTTACATTTGACAGGTATTACACCATGTCGAGTATCACTCGAAAGTGGAGCTAGTGGAACAAAATCAATGTCGAGTGACACTCGACATTGGAGTGGAAAGGGTTAAGTTTGTTATTTGGCATTGTTTTTGGGATGACTTAAGATCCATCCTCGCATTTTTATCTATCGGATAATATCCCCTATTTTAAGCTTCCAAACCTCTTCTAAACTCTCTAAAAATGGTTTCCAATACACGTTAATCTGTTTGCTTTAGCCAAACCAAGTCTTTCTAGTCTTGGCGCATGATGTTAAACTTCTCCACATGATCCTATGACCAAGAACGAGTCGAAGAATTATCCTGGACCTCGTAGCCAAGAAAATAGCTCGGTTTGAGAAAGGTTGATCCGCTTGAGGATTACATACATCATCCATTATTTCTAAACTATCCGATAACAGGATTACTCTGAATTGTGACCTTGGGTAGATCTGCCTTACAGTGCTGCGAAAGCTTTGAAGATTCCAGTTTCGCCTGGAAAAGTAGCAGTCCGATAGTAGTATTTTCAGAAATTTAGTGAAGGGTAGAAAGCTCTAGCACCTAAACTCGTTTCTGATTTGGCTCCATTTGTATTTATATCTCTATGTCCGGTTAAGCCCTTGTCGTGGTTAAGTTTGTAGTCAGATGGACATTCTAACATTTTGAAAGACAAATAACGCATATGTCTTCTCCAAACAGCAGAGAACTTCCCGTAGCTTCAGGGCAGTTGTAGACGAGGTTCTGGTACATATCGAATGCTCTAATTTTCGTTCAGCAGCTCGCTAAAAAATTCCTTCCATCTTTTCTTTTCTTTCTTTCTTTTGGGAGGGTTTGAAGCCTTTCTTGAAAAACTTTACTTCCCGTGTTTTTTCTTTTTGATACTTCGACCCTATATTGTCAAAGAAAAAGTAATACTCGGAGGAAAAGGTTTCAGGTTAACATATGTAAATAATAACTGTATCGGTGTCAAAAGCTTTATATTTTGAAATGCGGGTGTTGTTTTACCAATGCGGTCCCCCAACTGAGCAGGGGCGTATTTAAGCAAAATTCATTGGGGGGACGTATATGACGATGTTGCCGACTAACTTAAAAAAAATTATATCTTTAAAAGTACGTTTCCGTCTCTCATATAAAATTCAACATTATTAACTGATCAAAAAATCCCGCTAAAGTAAAATATTGTGATATTAATGAAAAATATGTTTATTTTTTGTTGAATTATTTTAATTGAATCTTTGTTCATTCATTGCACAATATGTATTTTAACCCGCCGCTTTTTTAAACGAGCCCATCTACTCACGACAGCGCTTAAATCTATGCATTCCAAAATGTCCTTCTCACATGTAAGCAACACAAGTTCATTCAGACGTTGATCGGTCATTGTTGTTCTTAAATAGTTTTTCACAATTTTTAATTTACTGAAAGTTCTTTCATTGGAAGCAACGGTGACTGGGGAAGTTAGAGCCAAACGACTGACACGGTTCGCAAGTGGTAAAATGTTCTTTAAAGATTCTGATTTCTTGGAAATATCATCCAATGTTTCAGCTTCTGAACAGAAGTCTGACAAAACTTCCAGTTCTGCGTGTAATGCTTCCATGTCAGAAATTGCCTGGGTTTTTGGAAAGAAATCTGCCGCTTTCTTAACCAGATCTATTGTTAATTTCTCTCTTGTAATGGGAGGATTCATAATTTCATATAACGGCGTGATTATGCTGATGCAGGAATTGAGGTTATCATTCATCATCAGCGTAAGAGTATACAGTACCTTCTTAAACTCCATGCGATAGAACGTTAAAAGTTCGAGAGAAAAGAGACTGTCTCGATTATCGTCTAATTTATTAGGCGCCAATCTTCGTCTATGATGCATAGCAAATTCATTTAACGGATCCACACCTTGCTTAGTTGAAAAGATAATTGCGCTATGTATTTCCCTATTCATATGTATTTTCATCGTCACTGTTGATTATTTGCAGTGATTTGATACATGTCTTCAGTATCATCGTAGCGTCTATTATGTTAAGATTCTTCGACTCCAGTTTTTCAGTAACTAGCTTGCACTTGTACAGAACGTTCTTCAGAAACATCAGTGAAACAATGAAGTCTAGCGACAACATTTTCTTTCTTAAACCTCGTGCCTTGGTCTTTGTTTTGCTATCAAAAGAAGAAGTATCAACTATTTTTGTCAAAATTTGTAGGATACATTCATATGATATCCAAACCGCTTTCAATGATTCCGCTCGAGCAGTCCATCTAGTCTTGGACAGATTCCGCAGTAGAAGAGCATTTTCTATTGCTGTGAGCTGGTCCACTAAAGGCTTATTTCGCTTAGTACTTGCCGTAAAAAAGACATAAAGTTCTTCCAGCACGGAGAAAACGTCAGCAATAATATCGCTGGCATTGCAGCTATGCTGAACAAAAGTGTTCAGTCTGTGAGCTTGACAAGGAATATACGGTACAATTCGACCCACGATTTCTGAAAACTTCTGCTGGGTGCCGTTGAATTCTCCCGACATGCTGCTTGCAAAGTCGTATGACTGAAAAGCTACCTGTGCGATATCGAGCTCATTCTTCGTAAGGATGTGTGATATCTCATTTGCAAGGCCGACACCGCACAGTGCGGCCGATTCCCAAAAAGCTGGCCAAAAGTCGAAAAAAAAAATTTTCTTATAGGGGTTTTTTTTTGTTCAGTTGGCTTCAGTACACCCACAGCCACCAGAAATCACACATAGCGTTGCTACTTTTCTCGTACTTGCTCCAAAACAACAGTCGCAACGATAGCTGTTTTGATTTGTCAAATGGTTCTTGCGAAAATACATTTAACAGAGTGTTGTTTAAACATTGGGTAAAAAATTCAGATCGTCGTGGATAGCCATACCAAAAATGGAATCTACTTCTGAAGGTAGGTTAGGTTAGGTTAGATATGGCTGAGCTTTGGTTCAAGCCCACACACTTAGGCCAGAAGGGATAGGCCCATTGTGATACCATAGTGATCCCACTTTAAACTTGATGTTAAAATGTCGTTTCTTCGTTAAACCATCTCGAGGAAGTAGTGAATCTTCTAAGTTGCGGGATCCCAAACTTCGATACTTCTGAACTGAAGGTAAGTAGAATGTAAAACAAAAATAACAAAGAGTGATTTCCCATGCCAAAAATTTTAGTGACACCATGATTATTACTAATTTTTATCGCTTAAAATCAAATAATCTGTGTAAGTCATCATGCGATTAGAAAAAAGTTCCGCGTTGTTCCGCTCTGAAACTTGATGGAGGTTATTCCTTAAGGTATTAGTTACAGAATAAAACAAGATTTAGCTGCCCGAACTTGCCCGCTTTTTTTAAAGAAGATTTTGAAAAACCTATAAATTGACATGCATCTTGATTATGTTGAATAAACAACAAACTCGTAATCAGCGACTCCGAAAACCTATAAATTGACATGCATCTTCATTATGTTGAATAATATACTACGCTATTTCACGGGAGGGGGTGGTCAATAGGGGTTGAAGGGGGTGGATTTTCTAATTTTTAATATCAAATTCGTAATCAGCGACCCCGAAAACCCCCGAGTAAGAAATTTTGAATCAATTACTTGATCTATCGACTTTTGGCCAGCTTTTTGGGAATCGGCCGCACTGTGCACCGGTTTTATCGATTGCTTCTACAACTTCCAAAAGCCGCTCCTGAGTTTTTCCATTTTTGTCGACATATCTCACCCCAACAGCTATTCGATCCTGGTGTGAAGCATCTGGTGTCGTATCTGCCATAATTCCATAAAATTGTGTTTCCTGAATATCACTGACTATCTTTTTACGCACTGCTGTTGCAAGAACTTCAATCATTTCGTTTTGGGATGAAGCAGAAAGGTAACTTGTGTGGTATGGCCTGAAACGTGTGCCCTCAAGCCATTTCCTCAGTACTGAGTTATGTCTAGCAATTAAATTCACCATTTGCCGAAAGTTTCCATGGGGTTTTTTGGGACCTTTTTTGGTACTTGGGACCGGTTCGGTCCTGCACATAAACGCGCTGATTGTCATCGTTGTCACTTCCCCTGAATGCAAGACCTTGTCTACCTAACGTTCGCGTAATATCCATCAAGATTGTTACAACTTCAGTGTTGAAAGCAAGATCTTGCTCTTCCAGAATAATCTGTTTGCGCTTGCTCTTGTCGAGTAATACATCAATGTGATTATGTGTCATCATAAACTGACAATAATCTGATAGAGCAATTCGGTGGGAACTAACACTATTTTTACTTCTTGTACTTGTACAACAACTTAGAAAACAGGTAACAAGACTACGAGGACGAGAGAACGTATCTACACATCAGAAAACGTACGCTTTTTGTTCTCTTAAGGAAAATGGAAAGGCATGGCCAACGCGTTGAAAATCGAAAACTTCTTTCTCGGATACGAACTTTCCTAACTGTTAGCCGTTAAAGTCAAATAGGTTTCAAATAATAATAAAAAATTCCGAATCAATTTTTTTATCGCATTTGATTCTTCAACATTAGTCATATTACTTATTTTTATCTTTATTTATTTTTGTCTTTATGGAATATAGTATGTAGTTTTCCTTCGGATTTTCGAAAGAAATTCAGAAGAGCTAGAATTTGCCGACTATGATCGAAATTGCCGACATTGGGGGGGCGAGACGCCCCCCTACGCCCCCCCAGTAGCTACGCCCCTGCAACTGAGTACTGGTCAGGTCCAATGCTGCTTGAGCTCTGTAATTGAACCGGAACCAGTCTATTGAGTATGCTAAATGACACCCTTGACGGTCACCAACATAATTGCCTGAAATATGAAGCAATGAAACAACAAAAACTAAAGCTTTTTAAAAATCTTTCCGAATACGTCAGACGGATGTTGGGATTGCCCCATTTCATTTGTAATGAGGTGTGCCTCATAAGGCCCTTATGAGAAACTGATAAGGTATACCTTACTTCAGCATGGCTAATTTTTTTGTATTGTGTTCATGAGGAAATTAAGAGGACAGCCCTCTTTCGTCATGCCACTGAGGCAATCCCCTGTTTAAATGCTAGTCCGGTGGGGTTTAAAAGCGTAGGCGTTGTGAGTTTTCTTTCTGGCCGTCCAAACAAAGTAGTAGACCTTGCCTTCATGATCGACAACTCATGTTCATTTCAATAACAGGTGGAGCTATAAATGGTATCAAATTTAACGCATCCAAAACGAAGTACTGTGTAATCTGCATTAAAATATTCTAGCCGCTGATTCAATTCTTAACATCCTAAGCGTAACACTAATAAAGAGATTTCTTAAGAATGACTACATATTCCAAATCGTCAAATATGCCCTTCCATAGACTCACTGAGCCACCGTAGAAATGTAACATCCCTAAGAAAATTCGAGGGCTGCTACCATAACGACTGCTCTCATGAAATTAAAGCCCTCATGCGTCTATGGCAATATTTTAAATGCAGTGCAAGATTAACTCACTCGACTCACTTCCACCTCCCACTTTGTGGCCCTTATAATAGGATCCAAAATAAATGTAAGGTTCATCGCCATATGCTGAAACTCCGCTAACGTATTCTATCCCCTTCTATCCTTCTAAGTTAGGCTTACTACTAGACATTTACTACGTATACAAGATGAGTTAAATAGTTGAGTTGGAGTGGAATTGAATTGTCGACTAGCGTCACAAATCACGAACAAAACAACGAGATGCTGCTGTCAACTAAATTCAACTACTCAACTGCTGAACTCGAATCTATGTATATGCATAATATCAACTTAACCCAGATAGAAGAGCTGAGTCGAGTTAGTTGACCCTAACGTAACTCGTCTCGAGTCTACATGTAGTTGGACTAGGGTTCAACCTGAGTTCAATTCATCGTATATATGTACTAATTGCACCATGGCATGAACGACATGACGGGCTGATATGCAAAGGGTTGTTTCCTAAGCTTAGGTTATCACATAAAAAAATTCCTAATTCAGCACCAATAAAACTGGTGTCACAATGCTTATTAATAATCACCACCGGTGTTATTTTAAACAGTGTTAACCATTCTTTCGAACTAACACGCCGAAAACAATCCTATTCTATCCTAACAAATCCTACAAATGTAACACACTTTACCACAGTTACTAATGCGATATGCATCGATCAGATTGGAAATGGTTAAACGAATTCCCGCACAAAAAACCGCGATACCATCCAAATCGACAAAATTCCATCACACTTCCGGAAAAATAAAGCAATCTACAACGAGCACTCAACCGTCTTCTCGCCATAACTCAACCATGAAATGGTATGCAAATTTTTTGGCGTTAAATTGAATTCTGCGTGTTCGCAGGTTGTAAAACACCCATCAACCCAGGTGTAAACATGTCGAAAAACGCTGGAAAGTTTTTATTTAGTGGACTATTGTCGAGACGATGCAGGCAGAAATCGAGAGAATGGTTACGAAGTTTCCACGCTGATAAAGAAAATCTTCAGCTGGTATCAATTGATTTGTCAGTGTCACTAATTCGACAACCCTGCGCGGAGTTGACTTAATTCGATTGCAAAATAGTGTCGTGTGCCTGACATCAATCACCCTGGCCCGATGGGGTTTCGTCACGTGGAATTCTTCGTAAGCCATTGAAAATGAGCTCCATTCCCCATGAATATTCAGAAGGATTTGCGCCAACAACGTCTGCTCATAGATCATATTATTAGCTTGAAGCAACTGACCGGCGCCCACGTCTCAATGCCACCTTGTCACACAACTGCGGGCCGACTATTGTCTATTAATAATCCACTAAGTAATTTTTCTGGCTGAATGTGGGAAAATCTGTGCCAAAAAATTAACTTTAATAATCCACTCGCAATTGATTTCGGCGCATTTAGCTTCCATCATTTAGGCCATCGGATGAGGCTGATTACTTTCAAGAGCATTTTTTCCACATATTCGACCGCATTCGGAGCCGATGAACGACTAAAAACATTTCGATTGCATCAATCGAGAGTCCCAAAAATAATCGTTTCGGGCACACAATTATCCGGTGACTGGAGCTAATTACAGATGAAGAGCTGAAGCGGCTTCGGAGTTACCTTGTTAACTTGCACAACGGGTTCCAGGCCAAAGTGGTGACTACATCCGTGCAATCCGTCGTATACGCGATCTTGTCCCTGATGCAGAAGCCATTGCGTAACACCAGAGGCGACGGAGAGTTTTGCATTCGTGCGATTCACCTCTATCTAATCCGATGCGCGGACGAACTGAGGTAATCCAACAAAGCCTCAATCTTAGCGAGAACAATGCCCCAAATGTGCTTCGAGAAAATTGCTAACGGTGCAATGCCGGCTTAAGTTTCTTCAGAGCACTTCAAGGAGAGCTCAAAAGCCGAATGGAACGGACGGCTTCAAGATCGAATTCGCTGGGATTGAAATGTTCCAAATTTTGCTGCAAGTTTTTGTAATCTGCAAAAAGTTTTAATGGAAACAATTTTTCGGGTTTTTTACACACAAAAAAATATTGGCACGATGTCGACACTAATGCTAATTTTGCTTGATTTATGAGTGATGTGATTGATGAGCGAGAATGACTGGCAGGGTCTTCGCCTCTTACTTTGGCTGAGGCAGGTGTCAACTGAGAACGCGGGTGGTAGTGATTTCTCAGTCTTGGTCCACTTTACTTACCGTTTGATATACATACAAGTACTTTCGAAAAAGTCCACAACAAAACTGCATTCAAGAAACAACTTTATAATAAGCTTAAATTGAAGAACTAATAAAGATTAGGAAAGGCTACAAGGTATCTGGATGGCGCTAAAGGGGGAGACGATTAACCTTGCTGTTGAACTCTTGGATGTTGTACTTTCGGAAGCACTGACTTGTTCTTTCCATACATAAAATAAGTTTTAGACAGTAGTGTGCAATAAAAAGAAAGCTGCAAGTTGTAAATATGAACCGATCGAGGTATGTGTTTCAGGAAAAATATCAATGGGTCTATGGAAAAGTCGCCAGGCAAGGACAACATAATGCCAATTAACCTTCAAACGACGCATGACATTATCGGTCCTTGAGTTGTTTCCATCTACAAGTACTATCTACACTCAAGTTCCTGCAGGAGAGTCAAAATGATCTTCATGCCGAAGATCAGCAGGCGTGGACATGAAACGGCAAGAGATTACAGGCCATTAAGCTTGTCATCTTTTGTCCTAAAGACCCTAGATTGCATGCTAGGCGGATACGTCCGAAACTAGAATCATTCATAGCAGCTGGTCAATAGATAAAGTTGACGTCGCAGCGCACCAAGGATGAGTCCTCTCTGTACTACTATGGTTCAAGGCCACAGCCAAGATCTTAAATACACTAGAAACCAACAGAATAAAGGCAGGTACCTCGATGACCGACATGGTGATATTTTTTTTCTCTTGTGTGAGGTACTGGGTCCAAGGTACTACGCCATTCATTTGATATCTACACCACTATACCTCATGTTTTCAGTTCAGACTGCTGGAACAAGTTCAGCAGTCTGCCTAGTGGCTTGCCCTTTAGACTTGAATGCTCGAGCAGGGACTCTTCGAATAAAGAAACCCTGTTCTCTCACTATTGCGGGGAATTCACCCGCCCCCCAGATTCACCCCCCCCCCCCTCCACACAAAGCCTGCAAGTGGGATCCTCCGCCTTTCCTAACCTCTATAAGTGGTAGGGCCTCTTCGTAAACGCATACGTATGCTTTGCAACGCTGGCGCTGCAACGAGTTCGTAAACGCAGATGATCCAAAGTCATTCGTTCGGAAAGATTCAAGTTTGTTGCGCAACAGTCAATGCAACAGCGCAGCCAATTTCGAATGTATGCATACGTATGCGAAAAGAAGTTTGCGCTGCTTTGTTGCCGATGCGTTGTTGCTCAGTTGCTCTGTTGCTTTGACGTTTACGAAAAGGCCCGTACTTTAGGGCGCAGTGTCCGGTAATTAAACCAACAAATTTCTTGACATCATTTCTATTGCGACCTGACAATCCCTTGGCCGTGTTAGGAGACAGCCCAGGAAAGAAACGCTTAGCTAAGGTGCACATTGGGCTGTTATATGCAGTAAGCGCAGAGCAGGGCAGCACGGAAAAAACTGCGTTACACAGTTGTCTAAGAATATTGGGGATCACTTCTGTTAGACAGTGTGGCGAAAGTAGTTTTGAAATGAGGAAATTTATTAAGCTCGAGTCAGATTCGAGTGAATAATTATTATTACAGTTTATCTCGAAAACTCGATTAATTTTCTTCCATATAAAAAAAAATCACTGTAAAAACTAGAACTACATCCTATCTAAGCCCTATGGGGTCGTCCATTAATTACGTGAGGCGTTTAGGGAGAGAAGGGGGTCGAGCCAAATATCACCCAATCCCACGTGGGGAGAGGGGGGGCCCGGCAAATATCACATAATTATTTTTTTTTAAAGAAACAGTGCAAAATTACGAGAAACTTGGGTTAAATTAAGTTAAACATGTTTTTACACTAAGGACCTCCATTCATTTACAGGCCGCCGGTAGGCAGTGGCCTGTCAGACCAAATCGGCCGGCACGAGTAAGCTTGACTCAGTCTAACTGAGGGATGATACTTCAGGTATCCGCTCGACAGTCCATGGCATGCAGGCTAAATCCTATTTGGGACCAACCAATCATTCAGTTGGTTGCCCCTGGTGTTAGCTGTTTAGTTTCTCCATGCCAGATGGCGTGCGACTCCAGTTGAAGCGTTTGAAAGATCAAGTTCAATTCTCTATAAATAGCCTGGATTGATAAGTTTGGGTGCGTAGGCGGCAATTATATAAAACCTCCTGCCACTAGACTAGATTAGCAGGATCTCCAATGGATTTGCAGAGTGTACAAAATTTGCTTTTATCTGTAATGGGGGCATTCACCTTGTGTGACTATTGTCACGTTTCACGCATTTAAATGCTATTTGGCATTTAGCTGCGGTGTGACCGATCCTTTGGCATTTCAGGCATTGGAGGATGCCGGTTTTTTTTTTTATTGCTCCCATGTGACGACGTGGAAATTCACATATAATCTGGCCTCGCCTTCTTTGCTTTCAGTGGCCAGTTCTTTGAAGCTATTTCCCAGGCCGTTATATTTGCCTGGGACGTGATCATATGAAAATGATTCTTAATCCGAATCAGTCATAACTACGTTGCATATAACCGGGCTTCCAGACCCAGACGACATTGTTTTTGTTTTGCTGCTTTAGTTTAGGCTGGGCATCATTTTAATTTTGCGGCGCCGTTTATGAACGCAATGTCGGCTCTTGGTTGATTCAACATTGTTTATTGGTTTATAAGGTTCTTGATCCTTGATTTTGTTAGTTTTTGCACTGTCCCTAGTGCCGGGGGCATTTTTCATGTCGGCTTTTATTTGAGACATGCCACTTTCGGGTACATGCACCGCACTACGTACTTTTTCCTGGGTTTCGTTTGTTTTTATTTTATATTTTTTTCGTTTCTCAAAAGTTATTGCCTTTAAAAATAACATTTATTATTGCTAATTATTGCTTTTTCACACATTGGATTCGAACCACCAAGTCACTAAGTAAACGGAGTTTTCTCACGACCTCTAATCTAACGCACACAATCAGTGAGATTATATAAATGGCACTTAGAAAAGTTTGCGCATGGTCCAACCGTTCCGGACTATCCATAAAATCAAAAAAGACAGTACAAATGTTTTTCACCAACAGGACTAAAATACCTACCGGTGGAGTACTAAGCTAAGAATACTTGGGTTTGGTTGAAAATCGAATAAAGGGCACGGCAAGTATAGCTTTCTATGCCTATAAGAAGACTTTCGGCAAGATATGGGATTTGAAGCCGCACATGATGCTCTGGCTATACATGGCAGTGATTAGGCCAGTATTGACTTATGTCGGCCCGTGTAGCTTCTAAACTGGTAAATAACTGCCAGAAGAAGCTCGTTCTCTAGCCGGGAGGTATAGGGTTTCTGTTTAGTGGGTACCGGGTTATAGGAACATCGAGGGCAACGAGAAGCCAGATGAATTGGCCACTCTAGGAACGACTCTCGCAGGCACAACGGAGGAAGTCCCCGAGACATCTCTATGTAGTTTCTCTCGCAATAATAGAAAAATAATAGAAGTTTAGTAATATAATAAAAAGTAGAATTAAAAACATCGACTTGCGAAAGATACGCGAAAGCACTTCGAAAACGATACTGTGAACCGATAAGGTGTGAGAAAAACGAAGCACAAGTTTCAGAAAACCTGCAGATATGAAACAATCTGAATGTAAACGATCCCAACAACGCTCTCGATTCCAACAATTTATAGAAACAATCATTTCATAATAATTTTTAATAATAATTTTATTTCACATTCATAAAAAAATAAAATATGTAACAACATAATATTTTGTTTTGTATTTTTAAAAAAAAAGAGGAATTATTTTTAATAAATTTTACTTCTTAAATGGAGCATTATATTTTCATTAAATACGCACTTTATAAATCCAATTAATTTGCAAAATGCTAAACTAAAAGTAAAAAAATATAATAATTATAATAATAATAATAATAAACAAAAAAAAACGACAAAGGAATTCCTAACAACAGAATCGATTCCATTTAAAAAAAATAATATTAATAATAACTATTGTTATAAAGCCTGTACACCAAAAATAACACTTTTTATTCCATTTAACTTTATTCCACCACAGTCACCTCAACCGGCGGAATAAACCTCCATACATGCTGAGTTTCATGGAAGCTTGTACTACTAGAAGCGATTGCATAATTATGAACATTTATTTCACTAACGGGCACTGGACAAGAATTGCTAAGTGCATTGGCCGAATTACCACCGCCAGCCAATGCAAATGAACTTGTTGTTAACGACAACGAACGACACTGAATGTTCGCCTTAAATCGTCCTGGAGTAAAAAATATAACAGAACACTCATGATGTACTTTTTCATTTTTCTGTAGGTATGGAATTAGGGTTCTGAAAAATAGATTTTATAACAGTTAGCGTGATTGGATTAAGGTTTAACTGATTAAAGTTTACTACTACTTACTGATTTGGTCCAGACATTGCTACTCTTGTCTCTAGATGGTAATTGTGAGTTCCGTTTTGATAGTCTTGGTAGAACTGTATTGTCAATGCTAAATGCCGAAGTGGGGATTGAGATAAATTGCAAACTGTTATACTCAATGGTATACATTGTCCTGCAGAGCATACAACTTCTGACTGTGGTTGAACTATAATATTGTTGAATGAAACAGCTGGAAAATAATAAAGGAAAATTGTAAAACATTATTGGAACACATTTCAAAACGCTACCACTAACTGTAAAAAAAACCAATTTAATTATAAAAGCTCTTTTGGATCGGCTTTATTCACTTTCAGTGTAAGCCCCAAACGTAAAAGTAAGCCTTAGCGGTTATGTTGCGCTGGAAAATATTCCAAGCGGATTTGGGAACCAAATACGCCAACAGAAATTCACCAAAAGTAACGACAAATAGCATACCACAAAAGCTAGATAGAAGTGGAGGTAAGGTAGTAACATACGCATACGACACAGTAATAATAATGTTAGGAATGTTCTTGTTGTTAATGGCGTAATAGGAAAACTCTAGGAGAAATAATGGGCTCTCCAAGTTGAGATCCGCCACAAGGAAGCTATTCAATGCAGTCAAGAATAGTGTCGGATCGGGGAAGACAAAGTGTCGGAGCACGATTTCACCATAATCCAGGATGACATTGCTTGGGCTAAGCAAGTAATCCCAAACTTCACTCCAGAGCTGTCCAGTTCCAAAAAAGTCGAACACGCACGGAACTAAAGCTATATCTTTCGCAGAAGTTGCGAAAGATCGCAAAATAATCGGTGGGTGCAAGTCGGCCTCGCTAAAGTTACCATGGAGGTCCTGAAGGATAACCCAAGATCTCCCCCATGCCTTGATGCCGGATCGCATCAAGGCAGTATTAAGCTGACAGCCTGCGGCAATACTAGATACGCAGAGCTGTACAAGGCTGCTGTAGCTAGGGCCGGGGAGGTTTACCACTCGCCCGGACTCAAAGCAGTAGAAGAATGTGACATTTCGTCACGTCCAAGGGCGAGAGCATGGTTCCCAGTAGCTCCATTGGAGCCGGAAGAAAACCTAGCGATGCTAAAAACCTTTACCCCCAGTTTAAGACAAACAGGGCCACTATGCAGGTTATTCTGCGCCTAAATAACGAGTGCCTAGAGCAACTGGCGAAGAAAAAATATGCCTATGGCTTCCAGAAGAGTTGAAGGTCTATAAAACAGACAGATACATCAGCCGCGACGGCCAGGCAACAGCAACATTCGCCTAGCTCATATTACCATCAAAACGAAAACACGCCTTTACCGAACTTTGATCCTTCCGATTCTTCTTTGTGGATAGGAAACGTGGAGACTGCCCAAGCCGGACGTCAACAAGCTCGAGGTCTTCCAAATGCTATCCTTGAGGAAGACTCTCGCTGTCTGAATCTGCGATCGCCTTCGAACCGAGACAAAGATGCGATCAACAGTCACTGATCGAAGAAGAAATACAAAAACGTCGACTACGGTGATTTGGACATGTTCGCCGAATGGACGATAACCGCTTGCCACGTAAACTTGACCAAACCGTCCGTCAGACTGGAGAATTCAGCGAATTCTTTCATCGGCACCGAAGAAAACCTAGCTAAAGAATAACAAGAGCGACTTAAAGAGTAAACGATTATCAGCTCTCGAGGCTCGAGACGTTGCAGAAAATCGTCAACAAGCAGCGGCACCGACAGCAGCTTATCCGTTGCGAGGATGTCCCGCACGGACCGCTAGCTAACGGATCAAAGAAGAAGAGTAGCTATGATAATAGCGATAGCATTTTGAGAGGGCTGATATATTCCTACGGGGGCTTAAAGATTCTATGGAAGAGCAAAGGGTGCAATCGCCAATGAGTTTGAAGGCATCTTGTCCAAATAAGCCAAAGTGGGTTTGGGGCGCCAGCCCAGTTATACGAATTGTATTCAAGGTGGGATGTTAAAAGATGAGTCAGCCATTATATTATCTGTGCCGATTGAGACAGGAGGACAGTGCAGGTTTAAGTGGAGATTATACAGTTCATTGTTTTGGGAGCGTTGAATTCGACACGGTTCTTGAGGCCCCAATCAAGAATGAGTTCAATGTCCCCGTTGAGACAGTTGGACAGGAGTTCACGATCTAAGAGACAAGGTCTGGTAAGTGCTTGTCTTATGTTGTCGAAGGGGAAGGAGTAACGTATAGTGCCGTCATCGGCGAAACTGTGAAGTGGGTTGGAGGGAAATGAGATCAGATCGTCAGGTCAATTTTAAACCGTGAAACACGAAACAAAAAGTTTCCTGGCCACTCGAGTTTCCAAAACAAAGCGACTTGTGGTGATAATACGAAAAGTACAAATGAGAAATGAGCAAAAATTTTAAGGTATTTTTGCTGCAAGAGTTTACCCGTAACACCAACGAAATTTTTGGGGAAACTTCAAAAGGGAATCAGCGATTGCAGGAAACTTTGTTTCGTTTCGTGTTTCATCGGGTAAAATCGGCCTTAATGAATATTAGAAAGAGCGCTGGAAAGAGAATTGACCCTTGGGAGACACCGGCCGAGATGAAATGAGGGTTGGATTCGAGGACATCGTTGATTGAACGACCTTCCTTGATTGAACGACCAGAAAGAAAGCTCTCAATCCAGCTTGTTAAAACTGAGTTGATACCAATAGCTTCCAGTTTAGACAGCAGAGCGCGATGCCATATTCTGTCGAAAACCTTAGAAATAGTGAATGTTGATGACCGGTGATGGATTTTGCAAAATGGTTTTTTTTGGTGGGCAATTGGCGGGAACTTTAGCTTTCCCCATTGTTTCCTTTACAAGGGATAAACTGCCCATATAAAAAAGCAAACTCGCAACAGCACCAACACGAAAAAGGGGAGTTGATAGAAAATACGATATGAACAAAATTAATAAATTTAGTTATTTCTATTATGATCTGGCGGTTAAAAATCGCGGAGCCCGAACAACAGATCTACTCACTCACGCACTTGAATACAGCATCTTCACGTTCATGCAATCCAAGAACACTCCCACTTCGAAACTGACAATTGCAGAATGTCCGCGCTAAAGAGTATTTCTTTTCAACCTCAGCACACCGGTTATATAAAATGCCACTCTTGATATCAAGGATGGCCGGCAGGGTGATTCCTTTATTTAACACTGCTTCTTCGACCTTCGATCCAGATTGTGAGACGTTGTCTCAGTAGAGTTCCCCTCCTAGTACGCGTGCCGGAAGGAGCAGAGCAGAAGATAAGCGCCTCTTTTTGACCAGTCGACAATCTTTTGCATTATCCTAAAGGCAAAATACGATGGGTTTGTCAATCTGAAGCATTTAGGCAGGATGTAATCAGAGCGCTCTTGCTTGAGTACAAACGTTTTGTTTCATTCCTACAGGATATAATATGTGCGAAAGAAGCCCTGAATATTTTGCGGAAAAATGAAGCGATTCGTTCGCAGGGTAGATGGCGTCTGCTCCAGGAAACTTATATAGTTAAAACAAGCTAATATCCTCAGCTACCCGGTAGAAATCATCCTCTCTTACGTGTAAATGGTGGTATATATGGAAAGTGTATTTGACATAACACTGTCAAGTTTGTTTACTGTGTTTGTGGAAAAGAGCCGTTTCGCAAGACACGCAGTCGCCGCTGCTGTATGGTGATTCCCACTCTAACAGAACTTGTGTTTTAATTATTAAAATACCAAGACCTAGAGAACCCATTAAAACTACTGTTGTAGCCAAATTTTCTTGCTATACCCTGTACTGTTATTATATCCTTTTCAGTTACAGCGGCACGATACATACAACCCCAAGGAAATAACCAAATTATAAATAGGACTATCGACTTAGAGCAAGTTTAGAGTGCGCTCCAGCGCATTTGTCTTAATATGGCTTTGGATAAAGAGAGAAGTGGGGTGGTAACTCTTATCATTCCCACTTCTCCCTTCATCTACAAACATTCTTGAGGCGCATGCGCTAGAGCGCACCGTAAACAGGCTCTTAGGTTAAATCTTCCAAATAAAACATTGTTCAAAATAAACTCACTCCATTGCAAAGGAGCAATTGTAATAACATCAATCATTGTTGGTGATAAAGTGATTCCCTTTAACGATGCGACACCTTTGGTTTCAGTTCCAGTTAGTATCCAACTTAAATTGACACGCTCTGCAATATGCTCGGAGCATATTTTCTCATTCGGATTAACCGGAGGCATATTAATATACGAACCTAGAACAAGAAAGGCGATCTCATTAATTTCATTTATGGTTGGATTTAAAATATACGTTACCATGATTTTCTCCATTTTGCAATGCATCAGTACTACTATCATCGATATCGTTATAAAACTTCTCTAAAGAGCATCTATCTACAGGTATAGGTACACGGCAGCTTTCCTTTGCTTCAATGAGTATGGTTTTTGTTGAGGTGTACTTTAGAGACATTTCCTGAGCAGTTAAATTTGTGATATCAAGCACCAAATAAAATTGAGATGGGCTGAAACATATAAAAATAAATTAACAATCAAAAAAGAAGAGCTAAGCATACGTTTCAGCCGGCAAAACATCCCAGTTCGTTATTTGAGCACTAGGTAACATTTCTAAATTAAAGGATATAGAGCACTGCCTACAGTATCCCTCCTGCATTGCTTCTCCGCCTGAGTATTTAAGTCTTAGTTGAGCCTCCAAATGTTGAACTGTATTCCCAGCGGATGGTGGTGCGAAACTCAATGTCGCCAGCGATGAATGGCCACCTGAATGAGATGATCTGAAGCTTGATGTTAGGTCGGTTCTTCGCGAAATTGGTTGATGTATAGGCGAGCTCATTCGACTGGGTAAGCTAGCA
This sequence comes from Thereva unica, assembly GCA_949987705.1. NCBI lineage: Eukaryota > Metazoa > Arthropoda > Insecta > Diptera > Therevidae > Thereva > Thereva unica. Next base: position 77,221,505 of record OX465285.1, read on the forward strand.
TGGCCGGATGATAGCATTGAATAGGTTAAGCTATTTGGTCCATCGTTTGGTAGGCCTGTTACACCGGCAGTTCCTGAATGCGAAGATGAAGATGCGAGAACAACTTGATTGTGTCCACTAATAAAATCGGCTTCACCGAATATCTTTATCGTAAAATCAATGGACGAATTTGGACCAACCGGTAATTTTGACTGTATGTCTTCTTGATCAACTTTAAATATTTTTCCTAATAGTTCATTATCGATATTTGATTGAATCACAGCTTCTAAATGCTCAATAGGGAAATTGCTTTCGTTTTTTAGTGTGATAACACATTCAGCTGTTTCACCGTTATATATTGTAAGGCTGGCAGAGGTAATAACACTATCTGAATTTGCTAAAGAACTAAATGTTGCCGTTTGCGGAAGTGAGGTTTGGGCACTTAAGCGTGGCATTGCTGGTATTACATCGATGAGGTAATTAGGCGGGAAATGTCGTTTTCTCATATGTTTAAGACGACAATTCGATTTTACACCAAGTGTATGCGTACTATAGCCCTGCACTTCTAATTGCCCATGCTCAATTGGGGTGCCATGCAGTGTAACAAGAGTCGGCTGTCCTGGCTGTAGGACTACTGTTTGCGGTAATGCTTCAAATACTATTCCATTTGTTAACAGGCGCATATCATTAACAACTAATTCAAACGGGAGGGTATTTTTTAACTTTAATGTAACTTCTGATAAATCATGCTGCACCCAATGAAAGTCTGGAGAAAATAATAAATATTAATTATTTTTGTTAGAATGAAATAACTATCTTTAAAATGACTTACCAATTTTATTTTGCTTCTTTTTATTAACACGACGATCAATTGAACTAAAATGAATTGGTGTAAACAGGAAAGGGCCATTATTTTCTTTGCAAATGTTAATCCTATGAGGTTTTAAGTGTGTCGGCAAGTCCTTTACTTGTAGTTGGGCACAAAATGGTATATCAGTAAGATTTGCTGGCGGGATAACAGTTCCATTTTCTAATACTAAAGGAACTGGCGATCCCTCACATTGTGCACTAAGATTCTGTTATAAAATAAATAAATAGTTTTATTAAAATTTCTTCATAATTAGGTAAAAAGAATGATAATTATTAATGATTTTTTATGTGAGTATGGGGGGAGCCTATATGGTGAACGCTGCAGCCAAGTTAGGTCTTCGTCAGGAGCAGCATCATTGACCTGGATACCCCAGTGTTCGGGGACCCAGCAGAGCAGAGCAGAGCCTTCCCTGGTCAGGCTCTGGAGTACGTCAAAGTAAAAGAAAGAAACTTCAACGTGGTTTGTGCGTCTTCACTGTCCAAAAAGAGTTAAATATTGCCGCATTGCAAACCTTTCCTAAAGTTAGTTAATGATCGTGTTGTACGTCTGGTGTAAGACCCCATGTTTTGCCAAAAAGCCTTTTACATGCCCATATAGTCGTGTGGCTCTACGGATCGCAAAGTCCAGTTGAGTGTTCCAATTCAGTCTCTTGTCTAGTATTACTGTAATGACGTGATGTAATGACGACTTCCACGTATGCGTGACGAGGCCATCACAATGGTTCACCCTGGGCAATGCCTTCTCGATCGATCGCAGCCGACAGTCGTCCTCGCTAGCCTTATACTCCTCTCCTTTTCTCTCCCTGCTACCCATCCCCAATCCACAATCCTCTGGGTCGGATGAAGGTGCAATACGAAACCTGGCACAACTCGACAGCATTGTGGACACTCAAATAACAATGCACTCACGCCATTAATAAAGCTTGACGGCATAAAGAGGCTTCCAAACCCCCATGGTGGTCTTGCAGGAAAGGGATTTAACTCAACCCAGCCAGACGCAGCAACAGTGCAATCTCCTGAGGCTGAATAGATACAAAATGGCAACAAAGAAAGCCAAACGTACCTCCTGTACCAGCAATATGGAGTCCACAAACGGAAGCCTCAAGGCTACGTAAAATATTAACTAAAGCGCCAACAATGCTTAGTTACTAACAGAAAGAAAACGGCGATCGGACTGAGTCAAGCAGAGAATCCCTCTCACTACTTATGGACACCCACTTTCCGAGTAGTACTACGGCTGAGACAGCTATTACGATAAGCCCTTCAGCCTCACCACAGCTGGTCAATTCTATCATAAATAGAGCAAGAATTGAATGGGCTGTAAGCACCTTCCAGCTCTATAAATCACCAGGCCCAGACGGCATAGTGCCGGCACAAGTGCAGCGCACCCTTCATTACTTCATGTCCTGGCTGCAGACCATGCTTGCTGGGTGCATTCAAAATAATTACATTCCCTCTAGTTGGAAAGAGGTCAAAGTGGTTTTTATACCTAAGGTAGGAAAATCCTCCCCTGCAACAACCAAGCACTTCAGGCTAATTAGCCTATCAGCCTTTATTTTAAAGACTCTAGAAAGGTTCATCGAAATATATCTGAGGCAGACCATATTAACCTCAGAATTCTCTGGCGCACCACACACCTATACAAAGGGCAAATGTACTGATACTGCGGGGCTTATTCTGAGAGTCGATTACACTTACATGACATTTGCTTGACCGCTGCAGTATGACTAAAAACTTCCACTTGAACGCAGTTAACTTACTTCATTCCACTCTAGGAATGCCCCATGAAACTGGCGGTTGGCAATTTTAAATGAGATTTCGCTTGAATCTACTTGGGGAATACCATTTCTTGAGTGTCACATCACTTACAATGTCACAAGACACTCACAATAAGGCCCTGCTCTTCACTCATTAGATTCAACCATTCCAAAATCCCTCGACGTCAAGGGCTATACATTAGTACCATTTCTTGAGGGTCGAGGCTTCGTTGATGCCTCTTATCCACGAAATGCTTACTGGCAGGATGATGAGCTCGGTCCTAGGCGACAGTGCGGTCCGAAGAGCCGTAAAAAGACGCATTCCGCAAGGAGAAGTACTTTCCTCATTCCTATGGGTCGTAACTTGCGCGACGCATGGAGGCAGAGGACCATCACGTGCTGGCATACGTAAATGACGTTGTTATCATCACAAAGGGAAAATTTCCTCAAGTCCTCTGTGATCTCATAGAGGTGCCGTTATAAACCCCTTTCAAGCTGGACTGCCACCCGCGGACTCAGCGTTAACCCAGTAAAAACAAAAGTGATCCTCTTCACAACGAAGTATAAAACGCCAACTTTATGCATTTGGCATAAGCTCAAACCAACAGCTCAGCCATATCTAACCTAACCACAGTACTCAACTATTGCACCCTGGATACAAATAAGACCTAGCTCCAATTTGTAACGTTTGAAAAAAGGCCCATGATACACCATCGTTGAAATTCTCGGAGTGTCATGGCCTTTGTAATGGTTAAGTTAAACTTTTCCGAGGCAATGATGACAAGATCATCTGCATAACCGATGCCATGATAAATAACCAGATTGACGTCATTTCGTCAATAGTTTATCCACAAGTGACCAGGGTAACGGAGACGGAAATCCACCTTCAGGGCATCCTTTGATAGCCTTGAAACTGATGGTGGTGAAATCCAAGGTAGAAGAAACGTCACAACCTACAAGCATGGCATTTATCCACTCAATTGTGTGGGGATCCTAGTTTCTGAGATCCAGTAATCTAGAAATAGAATCATAGCCAGCGTTATCGATAGCACGCCTGATTAATGTCAAAGGATTCACATAAGGCAGTTTTCTTAGCAAAAAGGGCTTTCTCGATTTGCTGACCAGGTGGTAAAAAGCCACCTCTGTTGATTTAGTCTTCGAGTATGCGAACTGAGAGATATTTAGAGCAAGGAAGATCTCCAGTTTGCAACTAATATGAAAGTCTAGTAGTTTTTTCATCGCTTTTAAAAGAAAAGAGGTTAAGCTGATAGGTCTTTACTATGAAGGCCGCTCAAAGGGCATGTGTCCGGTTCAGGGATAAAAACCACCACTTTCCCAACCAGACAATTGGAAAGTATCCGCAATTCACACTGGCTCTAAATAGGCAGACCAAGTTATCAAGCATCACATCGAGGCACTTTTGAAGAAGTAGGGGAAATTCCATCTCCTCCTGGAGATTTATGGGGTTGAAAAGAGATCACTGCCTATTTAACCTTGTCCCTGTAGTAGATCTTCCCAGGCTTTCAAGATAAATGTAATCGACTTTCTACACGAAAATAGCTTTTATGAAAAAATATATGTATAATCTTACCTGCAGCTGCAGAGCCATGTCCCTCTGCTCATTCGAACTCATATTTTCCCATTGTGTTTGCAGCAAGAACGTCATATGCCTTGTAGCTAAAGCAGAATGGCCCAATCTCCTGGCGGCAGTAATCAATTGCTGTAATAAATCAATCTGCAACATCGGCCATCCAGCTGCATTCTCTAGAACTTCCAAAGGATCAAGTGACAACATATAGCCAGGGAAACTATCCAACATAAGACGATAGCTTTGCGCCCAATCAGGATTCGGATTACCCTGTCGAACATGCTTCCATGCAGCCAATCTCTCACAAAATGCTGCTTTTCTGCGATACCCAATCTGGAGGTATAATTCCGTTAGAATTTCAAATCGCTTAACACGCTCCTGATCGTTCATGTTTATGTTAATATAAAGGACATTTTGTAAGAACATAGCTACATCAAGATTTTTGTTTTGTTCAATGCAAATACGAGCAGCTTTAAGTGCTGCCTCAGTCTCAACTATAGCCGCATGGCGGTATTTACTGTAATTAATAATGGCTTTTCTATACTGTAGTACGATTTCCTCTGGTGCTAGAATGTTTGCCGGCAAATCATTACGTAGTGTTCCAGCAGTGCCAGAGCCAGACGATGACGATGTTGATGTTAGTATTGAAGAAACCGATGATGAAGACGATGAATTTGATGATACTGTACATTCTATGGAGCTTTGATTTTCGATAACTTTCTTTGTTAAATCACTTGATCGGCGTTTCTCAATAGTTTTCTGTGGTGATGCACCTTCTTGGAGACTTGCATTTCGATGTAGTGTTTCTATTTGCCGTAGTCCTGGATATAGTAATATTGATGAGGCAGCACATAGTCCTTCTTCGGCTGCCCCTAACCACAAGGAATCTGTTATGGCACGTAGTGTTTCACTAGCTGAATGAAACAGGTTTAATGATTCCGAAACAAGACCCGCTTGCAGAGTTAGATCGCCTAGGTTTTTCGTTACTCTGCCGATGCATCTTTTCTTATTCTGACGAGATTCCATGTCTAATCCGACGAAGTCCTTCTTTTCAAATGGTGCCAGTAGTAAGGCGACTTTATCTATTTTCTCTCGGGACCTTTCTAGACGCTTTGATTCGAGAATCCAGAAGATGGAGCTAATGAACTCGGTAATGTGGATTTCTAAATTATTGCATGGGTCGTTTTCTGGATAGAAGAATGCTGTGCTCTTGAAGTTTGATGGTGGAACAAAGGCATCTTCGAGCTTCTTATGTGGTGTCTCATCGGCGATGGGATTGATTGTGACATTCTCCCCATCGCCGCTGTTATTTATTTCATTTCGCGTGGAAGGACCGAATAATATGCATCGGGAGTCATACAGAGTTGAAATATACTTCACTTTGAGCGACTCGTGCAATCTACAGAGTTCATTTAACTCGGTTTGATTCTCAAATTTTCCTATAGTAACCAATCCTAGCAACCGTCGATGTGTCTGAAAATCCCCCCAATCATTATTTTCGATTGGATGCTCGTGTACGTATCTAACCCAAATATCACGCTGGTGTCCTGATGAATCTATAACAACAAAAAAAAATTTTTTTGCTGATTATGCAAACCAATTTCCTTTACGACTCGACAGAAGTGTGTCTCAAATATAGAAAATAAAAGAAAGTAGACTAGTAAACAAACCCGTGATTTTAACATTATCAACTTTATGGACCCTTTCGAATATTTTTTGTAACGATCGCGGCTTAGATGGCCCTATTCCACGTAGTAGAACCAGCAGACAGCCGTGATGATGTGCATGTTGTTCATAATCCGGATGAGACATAATGGGCTCCCCGGATCCATGTGACAACATATAACTAACCGTTGATCTCATTTACCAAAGCGACATTGATTTTTTTTGCTGTTTCATTTAATTGCTGTCGTCGCGCAACTTTGAATTGAACAAAAATCCCCAACAACGCACAAGAGAAAAACTTTTTCGATACCCCCAAAAAAATCCAATCCTTCTTCGGATTGGAGACAGTTTTGCTGCAGAATCAGAACGCCCCTTTATTATATTTAATCGCTATCACAAACATTTCACTTATCACATTAATATTTAATGAAGATAATAACATAATTTGTTTTGCAAAATCTGTATTATAAATTTTTTTTGTCAAATTTGCCACTTGTTCCAAAAAATGAGAATTTATTCGAAATCTTTTTTTTACTACTAAATATGACAACTGTCAATAGTTTTGTCAATTGTACTAAAAAAAACGTCATCTGTTGTCATTAGGTTGTTCTAAATGGGAAATTTTTTTATTAAACATGTTTTAATGAAAAAATTAAATGAAATGTTTCTTTTATACAACAAACTCTTAAATTCAGATAAATTTGTAACTCCTTCCATGAACTAATACAATTTTCTTATTAAAACATAAAAATAAAAATATCTTTCCCCCAAAATAAAATCATTTAAAAATTTCTTTATCATTTAAAAAGGAAATATCTTTATACAACCTAAAAACTCAATCAGCTGATTTTAAACGTATGTTTGACATATCGTAGCGGCGTCCACATTACTCCAAAAAAACTTTTACAAAAATTGTGTCGAAATTTCTTAATTTTTAAGTCAAAATGGCTCAAAAAAGACCATCTAACAGCCTAGTTTTAGTGTCTGAATCCAAAAGAGGTAGAACTGATTTAGTCAACTATACCACGAGAGATAAGGCATTAGTTGAATCGGTGAGTGATTTTGGTAACATAAAATTGCGGCTTCTGTGACTAAAAATCAAACTTTTTAGGGAATCCAAAGGACCTCAAACTTATTTGCTCCTATTATGATCTTAGAAGGTCATCAAGGAGAAATATTTACATGTGAATATCATCCAGATGGGCAGTTGCTAGTGTCGTCGGGATTTGACAGGCAAATATGTAAGTTTAAGATTAAAATTTGTAATTATGGAATGGAAGGGAGGTATTTCTGCAGCAGTTGATGAATGTTTTCTATGGTATCAAAAGCGTCATTTACCTTAGAACACTAGTAATTAACAGACAACAGTTTAGTCCTTATAAACTGAGTTTTTTTTTTCGAGAATATAGACTAGACTTCGGAAGTCGAGGGCTCTTTGCCCTGTCGCCGGTTCATCTTAAATACAGTAAAGTGTTGAATTACAGGATGCCAACACCAGAACGTGGTTTATGAAAGCAAAAATATTAAATTTATTCATTAAAAATTGGTTTGCGCTTTCGAAGTAAGCTAGGTCGCCGCGCTATTCCGATGCCTGTGAGTTTATTTGCATGTTGTATTCGTTCACCTATGTCTCGATGGTTTTATAAAAGTGGGGCCCATAGAGAGACTGCCGATAGATATGTACTTGGTTGTTCCGTTTAACTTGACGAGGAAATATTTTTGTAAAATTTGGATTACATGGTATGGGCCCTCGAAGGTCAAGCCTTCACTATCGGAAATTGAAACTCTTCCGTGGCGATGAACTATTAACCTTTAGCGGATATAAGAGCTGAACAAACCATCGAAAAAATGCAGAAGTTAATTTAAGTCTGGCTCTTCACTTCTCACGAATCGTGTCGTTACTGCTGAAGGATAAACGCCTAACAGGAAATGGGATGGCGTCAACAGGAATAGATCTAATACACTATCACTAATGTAAGTTAGAGGTCTACAGTTGATGACCTCCTCCGCCTGTGCCAACAGAGTATATATTTGGCCAAAATTTAGTATGGCCTTACCAATAGTCGTCTTTAAAACATCTCTCACGCTTTTAACAAGGTGCCCTCAGAAGCTGCTATATCGTGGAGCCCGTTCTACAATCAACTTCCATAAAACTCTGATTTTGGCTGAAAATCCTTGTATTTTCTCTGAATAAATAATATCTCCCAGCTGCCTTAACTACAAAGAAGCTCTCATAAATATACGTGCATTGTCTCATATAATGATGCGTGGTATTCCTCGTCGAGCGAAAAACCGTTACAAAGCCGATAAGCAGGACTCGGTATCTAGGGCATTCACGAGTTCGAGGTGGACGGCACGAACTACAGAACAAAAAAGTAGCGTAAGAGAAACTTTTATGCTCGCAAAATACCGCCCTTCCTGCTAAAATTATTTGGAATAATTTTTACTCTAAAAATGCAACCGTTGCGCACACTCTATGTCCTTTGACCTTTAACCAATATTTTGTCGCCGCCCATATGGTATCCGAGACTAATTCACCTCCAGCGGCTTCTTTCGTTGTGTCGAGGTAATATCTGCTCTAAAATCAACCAAATCTAATACGATTGGTAGTGATAACATCCCTCCAAGGTTCTTAAATATCATATCTTGTCTCTTACCTGTTATTTCTCACTTATTTAACGCCTGCTTCACTGTTTCTAAGTTTTTTTCGTCTTGACTATGCCACTTCCCAAATGCCCGTCCTCTACTTGCCCCTCGGATCTCAGACCTTTTTTGGCTCTCGAAAAGCTGAAATCGTCACAAATACTTGAGCATTGTGAGCGTCTCCAGGTAATAAATGTATGGCAATCTGGCTTCCGCAAGCAACAGTTTGCGCTCCTTAAAGTCACTTCCGATATCCGTAAGTCCCTTGTTGAGCACCATGTTTGCCGTTTGATGCTACTTGATTTCTCTAAAGCGTTCGACAGTGTTAACCACGCCTTGCTTCTGCAAGACCTTTCCCATCAAGTAAACTTTTCCCCTTCTGCCCTCAACCTGATGCATAGCTTTCTAACTAATCGTTCTTAGAAAGTCGCGCTCGGCGCCAATTGTTCTTCGATTGCTGGTGTCCCCCAAGGTTCCATCCTTGGGCCTCTCCTATTCAGTATTTTCATTAATGATCCTCCGTGTGAGAAATCTTGGATTCGTGTTTTACATTCTTCGTAAAACCTACCAGCAACTGTCTAAACTTCGGCTGCACTGGGGTCTGCTCAGTAGGGTTCTCCGAACGAACTTAGCGAAAGCCTTACTGCTACCTCTTTTAATGATTGGCCTTAACATTTTCCCTTCTCGTGATAAATTCTGCAATTTCACCCCTAGGATACTGAGACTGATAGTTTTGAAGCTCCGAGCGTCCTGGCCTACGCCATCCTTCACACGGAAGTTTGGTCTGCCTCGACAAGGTCTAGCAGGATCCTATTCTTTTAAACAAGTTAGAAGTGTGCCCACCGAAATGCTTGATTCGTATTATCGCTGCTTTTCACAATATTAGCATAGTTACAATATTTTGCATAGTTTAACGCATGTTTTAATCCGGAGTAGCATTTTAGAAAATAACGATGGCCTGGTGGTTTTTTTTAATCAAACAACAAATCAAAATCAATAATTTCAGACATTTGGAATGTTTATGGCGAATGCGAGAATGTAATGGCAATGTCCGGCCATACAGGTGCTGTCCTTGAAGCTCACTTCTCTACAGACGGATCGAACTTATTCACTTGTGCCACAGACAAAACTGTTGCTCTGTGGGATGTCACAGTAGGATCTCGCGTACGCAAACTAAAAGGTCATTCAACATTTGTTAATTCAGTACAGGGCACGCGACGAGGCGTTCAAATGCTATGCTCAGGCTCCGACGATAGATCGATTAGAATATGGGACGCTAGAAAACGATTTTCAGTTCATTCATTCGATAACAATTTCCCAGTCACTGCAGTCTGCTACAACGACACTGGAGAACAAGTGATTTCCGGGGGAATTGATAACGATATCAAGATCTGGGACATAAGAAAAAATGAGATTTTATATAAACTAAGAGGACACACAGACACAATTACTGGCATTTCATTGTCGCCTGATGGATCTTATATTCTATCAAACTCGATGGACAACACTTTACGTATTTGGGATATCAGACCGTACGCACCAGGGGAGAGATGTGTAAAGATATTTACTGGAAATCAACACAATTTTGAGAAGAATTTATTGAGATGTTGTTGGTCACCAGATGGTAGCAAGGTAATTTGGCTTTAAATGTGATTTGAATAAATTTATATTTCACAATTTTATGTTATTTTCAGGTTTCTGCGGGATCAGCGGATAGATTTGTGTACATATGGGATACTACATCCAGAAGGATACTTTATAAACTGCCAGGCCACAATGGAAGTGTGAACGATATCGACTTTCATCCTAAAGAACCGATTGTTTTATCGGGTTCTAGTGACAAGAATTTGTATATGGGGGAGATTGAATCGTAAATAAATTTTATTGTATTTTTTTAATGACTAGAAAATTTCTCAAGGGTTTTTAATATGTAGATATAAATTTGCTATTGCAGTTATCCCGCGTGGGACATGGCGGAAACAGTCGCCCTCCAGCGGGTTCTGTTTTGTGCGATAGTTCTCATCTCCTTCCAGGAATTCCCAGATGTTGCGGCATCTGCGAATAATATTCTCTTCTACGTTATTCTAGAGCTAACCTGCGAACTCCAGTCAAATTTTTGGCTAGATTTTCGTTTTTGTGTTGTAAGGTGTGGCCAATCCAATTCCATTTCCTTCGCCTGATCTATCCTTCCTTTTCTTTTCTTGGCCGACATGCGTTGCCATAGTTCTTAATTGGTAATTCTATCTTGCCAGTCATTTTCGGAAATAATGTTACCGAGATAACAGAATTTATCTACTCATTCCACAGTTATTTAGCGCTATGGGCTTGTTTGGTTCGTTCCCAGGGACGTTCCTCGCCAGCTTTGTTGATGAAGGGGGAAATGGGCATAATGAGAGGTACCACCCCAGTTCTTCCCTTATCCACAAGGTTCGTGCGGAACGCTCTTGAGAGCGAAGGGTCTAGGCACTAAGCGTTCAATGATGTATGCATTTATCCACATTGCTTTAGTTTTAATGTCTCTAAGTCTGTCCAACTATTTTCTGCCGCTTTTTTTCTTTGATCCGTTAGCTGGCGGACCGAGCGGGACGTCATAGATCTTATATTGAGCTGCGGTCGACCTCTCGAGCCTCGATAACTGATAATCGTTGATTCTTTAAGTCGCACTCGATATTCTTTAGACAGGTTTTCTTCGGTGCCGTTTGCTGAATTCTCCAGTGTACTGGACGGTCTCGCCAGAAAAGATTACGTGGCATGCGGTTATCATCCGATCGGCAAACATGTGCAAACCACCGTAATCAAAGTCGTTTTTGTATTCCTTCTTCGATCAGTTTCGGTTGATTGAATTAATGTCTAACTGTCTTGTTTCTAAGGCGATCGCGAAGTGAGACACCGAGAATCTGCCCCAAGCGTCGCTTTTGGAATACCTCGAGCTTGTTGACGTCCAGCTTGAGCAGTGTCCACGTTTCCGATCCATAAAGAAGAATCGGAAGGTTAAACGTTCGGTAAAGGCGTATTTTCTTTTTGGTGGTAGTATTTGTTCGTGTCCATATGCACCACTTAAGCGTGGCGAATGTTGCTGTTTCCTGGCCTATGCGGCTGTGAACTTCGGCCGGCGATGCCACTTTCTTTCCCTCAACCAATGATCCCAAACATTTGAATATCGGAACCTGTTCGATTTGAGTTCCATCGAGGTGAACACTGGCTTTCGATCAGCCCGTTGTGAGCACTTTGGTCTTTTCCGCATTGGTTTTTAACCCGTACGACCGGGCGATGCGGGAAATGTCGTATAAGATGTCCGCTGCTTCGGCATCCGTGTCGGCGAACGTCAAGTCGGTCACAAAGTTGGTGTCGTATAGGACTCCACGACGTCTTTCGAATTCTTCACGCATAATCACATCGATCAAACGTCGAAGAGAAATGGCGGAGCGACGTCTCCTTGTCGGTCACCTGTTTGAAGCGGGAATTCTTCGAATAAGTCGCTTCGAATACGAACGCTGCTGGTTGAGCCATCGTACGACGTTTGGAGAAGTTGGTGTATTTTCAATGGCACGTGTTCGGTTTCCAAGGCTCTCCACAAGCTGTTTCAATCAATGCAATCGAAAGCTCATTTGAAATCGATGAAAACGACAGTTCGTTTGCCGCAACGAATCCCTTCTTCCATGAGGTGTCGGAGAGTGAATATTTGATCAATGAATTTCGATGTGGTTTAAATCCCGCTTGTTCTTTCCGGCCCGTTTGCTCTCAATGTTGCCTCGTCTGTATGATTTTCGTAAATACTTTTCCGACGATCGAAAGGAGGCTAATACCGTGATAATTCTTGCATTCCCGGCTGTCGCCTTTCTTCATATTTGGCACAACGATCGCTTTCTTCCACGCCGACGGGATACGATTCGAATGCCATATGCGTGTTACAAAGACATGGAGTTGTTGTGATAAGACATCAGCCACGGCTTTGAACATCTCGCGCGGTTACTTGGTCTATTCCCGGCGATTTAATTGCAGTCTTTACCTCGATAATTGTCGGTTCGGTAAAACTGATTCGTCGGCTGTTCGAGTGGTGGATCTTGTGGATCATGGAAGAATTTTCTGGACCGCTGTAGGCGCCCATGCGGAGAAGTCAATTCGATTCTTAACGTCGGTTAGCCATTCAGCCTTGGGCACAGTACCTTTAAACCTTGGCTTAAAAGTCGCGACAGGCTACGAGTACTCGTTGCCAACCGCACCGTTTTTGCTGCTGATACTGGGATTGCTAGGACCCATTAAAACAATGATGTCTCCCCTTGGAATGGAGCGAAAAACCTTATTCAGTCGCATATAAAATTCGTCCTTGATATCATCTACTGCGCGTTCAGTTGTGGCAGCACTGGACTACCGTAGTACTTCTTAGTTTGTTAAGTAGGAGCACAGTTATTATCCTCTCAGAAACTGATCAGGTAATGGGGTTGAACCTGGCTTTCTTGGCAAGTAATGTACCGACACGCGATGTGGACAGATATGCTCCCCCTCATCGTGCCATTTGGTCCCATAATCTTGATATTATATCGTTTATACGTCTTATAACTGCAAATATGTAATATTACCAAGCCCAACCCAAAAATAATATGTATTTAAAATTTGTTGAATTTTTATTTGTTGCAAAATTCGTTTAGACAAAAATATCACAATTATGGCTTTAATCGTAGAAAAGGAAAAATATATATGTAAATATACAATTTAAAAAAATCCTGGCTACACCGGTAAATTGTTCGAAACGCTACTTTTAAACATTTGTCCAAAGAATTTCATTCCGCTGGTGCCGCCAGGAATCGCACCGATCACCATAATTGACAATGATATTATTTGTGCAACTGCAAACAGTACAGTTAGGGCTGTACTCTGAACAACGAGGGCAAAATACAATGTTGCAACCAGGCAACTTGTATAGCTAAGAGAAACTGCCAGACGTGGCCTAGAAAACATTTGCTTAAAGAAAGTTACGAATCCAGATAGAAAGCAGAAACTAGAATGTAAAAATGCGACAGTTTAGTCAATTCAGAATTAGCTTAACTAAGAAGGGCATACCTCAACATAAAAAAGACACTACCTAGTGTGTATAATAAGGCGAATTTTCTTGCTTTTAATATAAGAACGGGAATGTAAAATGTTGATATTGTCATGAAGAAAATTCCCAGGCCTAGACACGTCACAAATCCAACAAGTCTCTGCAGTCTTGTCTACATACATAAACAAATGGAAAGTAATTAATGAAAGTTAATGTTAAGTGGAACTATCAAACCAATTGTGGGCAGCAGCTCTCCTGGGTATCCTTTAGCCAGCTGTTGGCTTCTTGTGGCTCCGATTTTGTGAATAGTTTGCTAATTTCTGGAACTTTTATCGGAGGCATTCGCATATCTATCTTGAATCCAGCCGATTTCTTTTGATCGCTCTGCAGCAGTAAATACTCGTCTAGGTCCTGTTTCAGATTTGCCATTTTGATTAAATATTAATTACTTCCAAAACAAACTACACTTCGGTGTAAAATATTTTTATAAAAATCCCTCGAAAGGCTTCTGACAATTCTCTGACATTCAGTTTAGTGGTGCCAGAGGCAATTTTTAGTACAAAAATAATTTATTCCACTGGCTGTGGGTGTGTAGAGTGATTCCAGTGGTTTCTACAAATTAAATTTTGCGTTTGAATTTATTTATAAAGATATAAGTTGACATTTACGGTAAATGCGATTGCCTACTTTGGAACGTGACAGTCTTATTTTGACCCTGCAATGACGGTTTGCGCGGGCAAATAAATATTTTAAGTGGAATCGTCGTTATTGGAAAAATTACCAACATAAATTGTTAAACTGGTAACACCATATTATAGATAACCCAGTGACGGAAGCACGAAAACACGGAAATGACTGTACCGGAAAATTACCAACAAAATTCTTAAACGCGTGAATTGGCTACCGTTTTTGGCTCAGTTCCGAAAGATCCATGAAGACATGCTAATATATAGTGCAGATAAATTTCAATATTTAATACAGGAAGCAGTATCCATCGTGATCAATCATCAGCAGAATAGGGGAAATAATATTTAGTATACAAAAATATGCACGTGCGGCAACTTCCGGACTGATGGAAGTACGATCATAACCTTCTAGTGGTGGTCACTGGTAACGATCCTATGAGAAAGTAAAGAGTAATATAAGCGGGCTATGCACCCTTCATAAACGTTCACACACCTCAAAAGGTCTCCGTAATGTAATAATTATCTTGGGAGATTTGAACCCCACAGCAAACAAGAACGTGGTAGTTGCAACAGCTAGATTAGCGCGTAAGATACCCAAGTAACAAAATTCGTCTCATAAGACTCTACTAGCAGCGAGCAATAATAATAAGAGTGATGAGCTAGAACAAATTTTCAAAAATGTTTCAATGCCCTTGAGATCAGCTGATAAAAATTTCAGTAGGAGTGAAAAAGTCAAAATATCAAAGATGTAATATCTATGATAAAAGGAGGCAGAATTGCTTTCACACTACACGCAACGTGTGTGAAAGAAAGATAAAAAATGAAGGGGAAGTGCCAATTTTCCAATTTAGCCAATATTTAGCTCAACACTGGAAGAATTGCAAAACTCCCGCGTTTTTAATGTACAATACAAAGCCAAGTTTTAGAGTCGCAATGTGTACCAACAAGAATTTGCCCACGCATACATATAAACATATTAGAGTCGGCTGCATGTGCTCTGTTCCAATTCGACTTCCATTTGAATGTAAACATTCCAATAGGGGAAGCAAGCAACATGTTCTGTTTCATTCATACTCTTGTGTTTTTTGTATGAAATGTATATCTATCGCGCATTTGTTAATATTTTTTTGGACTTTTTGAATAATGGTAGTTCCAATCTCTTCTTTCATATGTTTAACTCTTTTACTTGTCCTTGAGCTCCACCTAATCACTCTTGTTATTATTGCTCGCTGCTACTAGTGTCTTATGAGAGGATATTCGACTTTTTTAAGAGAGTATCACTCTCATAACTTAAGGCCGTATCAGATCAAATTTTTGAGCAGCGACAGCAGCAGCGGAAGAGGCAGCATGCTGCTTCTTGTATCAGATTCGTTGTAGCAGCAGCAGGCAGCAAACGCTTTAACTTTAAGCGTGGTAAGCGCCTTTAATAAAAAACTGAAATGTCAAAAAAAGCTGCCGGCAGCAAAATTAGGATTAGGAATGAAACTGCAGCGGCAGCATTCAGTGCTGCTTCTGTGGTCATGTGACCCGCTTTGACCAATAGAAACAGTTTGCTGCTGATATTTTTGTTGCGCTGCTTTGGATCTGATACAGCCTTTACTCTTATAGAACACTACAACTACAAGTGCTTTATGAGTGCGTTGTGAGAATTAAATGGCACAATTATGAGAGTTATTTTTGTCTTATAAAAATACCTTAGCTCTCTTTGCAAAGGTAACTATAAGGGCGCTGTAAGAGCTATACTCTCCTTAACAGTACTGTTAGAAAGGGAGCAATATATGGAAAGGCGATGTTGTTTAGAATAAAATAATTTTTATGAGAGTTATTTGCTCTAAATAACTGTCATAAAAATCTATTCGAAAAATATAACACTTAAGAATTTAATATTTATTATGTATGATAATAAACTTTGGAATTCGATTTTTAACGAAAATATTAGTCGCAATTTTATTGCGATTGAAACTTTACCGATAATAAGGCCCGATTCACAATGAGAGCTTCAAGCCTCAAACTTCCAGCTTCAAAAATTAGGATTATAGGATTTATGTACAATGATTCACATTCACAGCTTCAAACTTCTAGCTTCAAATGAAGCTGAAGCTCTAGTTAGGAAAATTCCTAATTTTGAGGCCTGCAGCGGACCTACCGGAAACGGAAACAAGGCAATGAAACCAGATCTTTTTAAACAGAAAACAAATTACCTGAAATATATTTTCTTTAAATTAAAATTCTTGTTGGGTTTTTTATTTAAGATCAAAAATATAGTAAAATTTGTTTGTAATCATTATCACTTTGTCGTATGGCAGCCCTTGGGAAAACCAAATTTTATTACACCAAACAAGAGAGGTATAAATTCCCTTTTACGATATCTATATGTATCATTTATATAGTATTGAGGCTTGCATTTCTCTGTGTTCTAAAAACCCTTTGTTATGTTGGTTGTTAGTTCGTTATTTAATTTAGCTTTCGAGCGGGCAATTTCAACAATTATAGAAAGATGAATGATTGTTACGAAGAAACAATAATAAATTTTATGCATGAAAATAGTTTCATCCACAATATCAATGATAAAAATTATAAAAACGTAAAATTGAAAGAGCAAAAATGGAATGCATTGGCGAAGGAATTGAATTTAGATGGTAGGTGTTTATTAATATAGTGAATTATGTTTAAATAAAGGTGATATTTTCAAGTGAAAGATGTAAAAAGGAAGTGGAAGACGCTGAAGGATTGCTTTTTTAGAGAGCATCGCAGGCTACAGCAACCATCTGGAAGTGCAACGCAAAAAAAAACGTTATGGAAATACTACAATGCTTTGATGTTTTTAAAAGATAACAAAAAAATAAGAGAGTAAGTTTTACACATATTTTATAACGATTTTATTATAAAATGTATCTACTTTTCAGAACATATAACAATTACGAAGAAAGTCCTGCAGAATATCTCTTACCAGATGTAGAAGAGGACATTGAATTCAGCTCTTCGTTATCTCAAAACGAAGATTCAAATCAATCTTTTCAATTATTATCAGGTACATCGAGTGAGAAAAAAAGAAAGAAATTGGATAAGGAATTGCTGATGAATAATGTGGAGAAACAATTTTCAAAAGTTGTAGAGGTTTTTGAAAAAAAACAACAAAAATCAAATATACATATTTTTTTTGATAGTGTAGCGGCTACCGTGGAAGAAGCCAAATTGACAAATTTGGAATTTCTGAAATTACAGCAAATGGTGCTACAAGACGTAGAAGTTATTTTAACCAAAAAATGTGGATTTGAAGAAATTAAGGAATGATTAATAAAATGTGTTAAATAAAAGAGAATTTCTGATAAAATAATAATTCATATATTTTTATATTTTTAAAGAATGATTAAGATTAATAATATATGTGTTAAATAAAAATGAATTTCTAATAAAATAATAATTCATATATTTATATGTTAATATAATAAATATGTTAAATAAAAGAGAACTTATATTTTTACATTGGCCTCTAATTATTTTTTTTATATAAATATTCTTTTAATTTGTCTCTTGCAGCAAACCATTGTCTTCGAGCATTGAATCTTGCTCCTCCTGGTTCCAAACGTGGTAGTGGTTGTGCTTCTTTTCTCCACTGACCTTTCACTAAATTTCCATCCACATAGTGGTCTGTATAACCTGGAGGACTATAAGAAACATCTCGCAGTTTTAAAAAATTGTGCAATACAACAACTGCTTTAACAATTTTGTCCGCATTATCAGGACGGCAGTTAAGGGTATTTAACAGAATCCTCCACCGTGCACACATAATTCCAAAAGTGTTCTCTATAAATCTTCGTGCACTTGATAATTTGTAATTAAATTTTGCTTTATCTGCAGGAAGAACATGGCCTGGATAAGGTCGCATACAATGCTTTCTTAGCGGAAAAGCAGAATCAGCGACAAAATAAAATGGGAAAATTATGTCAGATTCGGGTAATGCTTTTTCTTTGGGCAATAGCATGGTTTCATTTAAAATTTTTTTCCCAAATTCGCTCTTCGCAAATATGCCTCCATCGCTCTGGCTCCCAAATGCCCCAATATCCACAAAAGTGAAGCAATAATTGGCGTCACAACAAGCTAAAAGTACGATGCTATGATGACCTTTATAGTTATAGTACTCTGATCCAGCATTCGGTGGGCACATAATATTGATGTGTTTGCCGTCTATAGCTCCAACACAGTTTGGCATTCCACATATTTTATAAAAACTGTCAGCGATACTTTCAAAGTCCGATTCATTGGGAACACTTAAAAATTCTCCTCGCAATTCTTCCCAAATAGATTCGCACGTTTCATATATTATATTATGAACTGTGGAAACTCCTACTCTAAAGGCCCATGCAAGTACTTGCCGCAAACATCCTTGTGATAAATACCTACAATAAAAAAATGAAATGTTATATCTTAGAAATATGCTTCAATTTTCAAAAACACTTACATCAAAGTAATGGCAAGTCTGCACTCTGGGTCGATTGATTTACGATTTGAATATTTCATTAATCTTTCTTTAAGGAGACTTAACAAAACATCAAAATCATTTACTCCCATTCTTGTCATTTTCCTAAACATTTCTTCATCTGATTCTTTGACCACTTTAAATGTTTTCTTAAAAAATCCAAAATTATCTCTTTCCTCGACAGTATTTATTTCACGGGTCCAGCCTCTATCTGGTAAAATGCAGTATAACGCTAACGAATAATAAAAACAACTCATTAATAAAACACATATATCTTCGTCGTCCATTGTGACTTTGGTTCTGAAGCTTGAAGCTGGTAATGTGAATTAACAAGCTTCAAAAACCAGCTGTCAGCTTCATGACGTTTGAGGCTTGACGCTTGAAGCTCTCATTGTGAATCGGGCCTAACAACCATTCTACCTCGATAAAAATCAAAGCGCCTTAAAAATAATCAAACTTTAAAATATTTTTTGAAATTTTATTTCTTAAGAAAAAAATAAAAGCTTTAGTATCGCTCAATAATTTATTTTAAATTGATTTATCATCTGAAAGAAATAACTTTGTATACTTTGCGCATATTCAATTTGGTAAATTAGGTTGATTTGTGGAATTTCGTTTCAGTATAAAATTCTATATTAAGCGAAAGTATGGCCGCTCGATGGTTTAAGTTTTTTTATAAGAACAAAATTCTGGTTATGAGAGGGTAGTCTTTTTGCACTAATAAAAGTCTTCTTATAAATGTTTTAACATTTTTCGTCTCATAAGAGCATTTATATAAGAAGGGATATACTTGAAGTCTTGTAAGAACTTTCTTATAAGTGTCATAACACTCATAAGGACATTTTTTGACAGTTAAAGCCTTTGAGAGTAAAGCTTTAATAAAAAAGACACAATAAGAATAGAGGTTTTCTTGCACTCAATATAAGAGTATAAACATTATCTCATTATGAGAATGAAAGGCTTAGTAACTCTAGTAGACTTATTATCTCATAATAATACTACTATGAGTGTTAATTTAATTCTTATTACAAGAGCTATCTTCTTGAGGGTATCGAAGAGTGTTAAGAGAGTCTTATGAGATAATTTCACAATTTCCAAGAGTTTTTCTCTGGAGAGTTTGTTAGTTGGGTATCCACAAAGTCACCTGGATATATTCTGATGGAGCCTCTTGCAACCAAATAGACAATGAGCTGACAGCCTTTCGGGCCTTATGATGGTACGAACGTACTAACTTCCACTCGGATAACTTTCTTGCTGGTATCGTTCTGCTCGAGCCCATTACAACGCAGAAAAGCTTTGTATCCGCTAATCATGCTCGAATCAACACAACTACACTACGCAATAGAATGGCCAGAAAAAACTACGGCCATACGTAAGAACTCATGTTCAGTAAGCGAACAGTAAGTCCTGGAGACGAAATCCCGGGCATCGACTATTGTTGATCATCCCTCAAAAATACTATCATTAGTATTGCTGAGTCCACTTAGGCCGAAGTCGTGGATTTGGGACGGGTTTGATGATAAATGGAAGCTGGCAGTAAGAATGCTGCGTACCAAGCATTGCAGTTGCCTCAGAGAACATGGACACACAAAATATAACAAGCTCAGAAAAAGAGAAAAGTGAGTTCAACGCAGCACAACAAAGCCTTCTATAATTTGTGAAAACTCTCCAAATCCAAGCATCTAGCTGTCACATCCAAACTGCTGCTTTATAAGACGATGATCTTACCGGTACTCACATATGCATCTTAGAGCATGACTAGACGGTTCGCTCCCAGGTGCGTTCCTCACAAATTTCGTGGATGAAGGGGGAAGTAGGATTGTACCTTCCATCATTTCCGCTTCTCCCTTCATTCACAATATGCGAAAGGAACGCTGCTGGAAGCGAATAGTCTAAACATGCTCTTTTGGCCGTGCTCCAGAGGAAAGTCGTTCCGAGAATTGTTGGCCTCTGAGGAAGGACGATTTCCGAGACTATACAACGACGAGATCTAAGAGCGCTATCGCGACAATGATGAGAAAGAAAGCTCAGTAGGCCCCGAAGAGCAGGACATCTAGCTGAAGCTGTTTCACATTACTGTGCGGTGAATTGATTTATCGTGTTGGGAGAAAATTAACAAAATTTTATTTATTTATTGCCAAAAAAGGCATTCTTAAAGTTATTACAAAAAGTACAATGGATCTCTAAATTTGATCCTGTCTGAGAGAAAGTGCACCATGATTTGATCATTTAAGATGTCCAGGGTGAACCAGGAGATTAGCAATTTCCTCCTATATTTTACAGTCATGAGATCTAGCACCTTTAATCTGTCCATATAAGGAAGTAGATATTGAAAATCACGCGGATCGTGTAAACTAATCAATCAAAGAGAAGGAAATTTGTTCTGCATTCAAGCCTCTTGTTACTAGCCTGGAATAATATGGGATCTCACCTAGTGTACGATATTTTTAGGTCCGCATTAACGTTGGGCGTGTTTTTAATCACCTTAAACAATTTATTTATCTGATAAGGAAGAGTGCAAGCGTTTTTATCTAGCCAGGGTTCCGATAATTTATCCCGTTTTTTGGTTCTGGGCACATATTTGTCAATTACCTAGTTTATAGCAGAAAAATTAAATCGATTTAGCTCAAAGTTACATCCAAATTTCGAATTAGCGTATAAACGGGTATTAAATACATTCATATAACTATGGCTTAAGCCGAAATATTTCGGTTTAAGCCATAATTCGAATTACCTCGTTTATAGGGTAAAAAATTTTGGATGATCCATAATTCGAATTATTTTTGGAGTAGCTATAAACTAGGTAAATGATGTTGAAGACAGTAGTGTAGAAACATGATACTATCTTGTCAATATCAACCTGGGATAATTCGAAGCCAATGCTGTCGAAGTTTGCGTTCTTGCTATCATAGATTATTGCGTTGTTGCATGATATGTGGTGACTGGAGATTGAGCAATTAAGCTAAAGGATCCATGCAGAATTGTGAGTAGAATTAGCGAAAAGGTTCTCCTTTGTTGAAGCGGGTTAGCTCCTCATGTGAATTGCTAAAAATTAGGTTTAACCATTTACCGCGAGAGTTAGGATTTGTGATAATTTGGTACATACCATTGCCATAAAGAGAGTCGATAAAGTATGTATGACTTTAATCGGACTATGGTATGATCCGTGCATAATAGTATTCTTTTTTTTTATATTTTTACATACATATAGCACAACCCGTACCTTGATAATAGACCTTGCGCCATAAAAAAAGGACTCTCAAAATCTCTATTTCGATGCGCAGTGGGAGTTTCAAGACTCCACAAGCGAGCAACGCCACTCAGTTTGTTTAAAAACGCAAATTACCGACTTGTTTGCTCATGCGCAGCGCACTCATTCCCTTCTGTTTTGGCGCGGGATGTATCTCCAATTTTCGAATGCAGTTTAATTTTCGCTTTTGACCGCAATAATAATGGGGCATTTCCAAGATCTTATAAAAAAAACCGGAATCCCCCAGAGCCGGCGCTTGGGTCTTTTGCGCCCGGTGCACAATGCCATATTGCGCCCTATTAGCTCTTAATTTTTTTATGGCAGTGAAAGGCAATGGAAAACATTCGGTGGATGGGAGAAATAATTTTCGTAGTTTGCGCAAAAGTCAATTTGATGAAAATTAATATAACAATAAATTTGGTAAAGCATGGTGTATACAGGATGTATTTGCTTATTTTACAAAGTGGCCGGGTGATTTTGGTTAGAAAAATAAACTTTCGTAAGAGTTGGGAGTCGGTAAAACATAACTTTTCAGCCGGTAGGACCCTTGAAATTTTTTGTTAGAGTTTTACAGATCACCTTTTTGAAATCCTATTTTCTGAAATTGCGCCCGGTGCTAGTGCACCATTCTTCTTCTTCTTCTTTAACGGCTCTACAACCGGGATCCGGTCCTGGCCTCGCGCAACTGTTCTCTCCACCGGTCCCGATTCTGAGCCGATGTCATCCAGTTTGGCATCCCTAAACTCTGAGCGTCCTGGTCCACGCCATCCTTCCAGCGAAGGTTGGGCCTCCCTCGCTGTCGCACCCCATAGGTCTTACCGCAGAGAACTTTCCGAGCAGGCTCATCTTCACTCATACGAGCTAGATGCCCTGCCCACCGGAGCCTACCGAGCTTTATTTTCTTCACAACATCTATGTCGCGATAGCGCTCGTAGATCTCGTCATTGTAGAGTCTCCGGAATCGTCCTTCCTCACATACGGGGCCAACAATCCTCCGAAGTATTTTCCTCTAAAACACGCCCAAGAGGTTTGAGTGCTTTTTGCTAAGCACCCACGTTTCGGATGCATATGTGAGAACGGGTAAGACCATCGTCTTATATAGTAAAAGTTTAGACGTTATGGTTAGATATTTGGATTTGAAGAGCCTTGACAGACTATAGTAGGCTTTGTTGGCTTTTAGCAGTCGTACGCGTATTTCTGGTTCCATGCTATTGTCGGCTGCTACTATTGACCCAAGGTAGGTAAATGATTTTACCACGTCAAACTCGTGTTCCGCTACCTTGATTGTGGGACCAATGTTATGTGTTCTTCCAGACGAGGCCACCATGTACTTTGTTTTGCAGTCCCAGATTTCCTGCCGCTTGCTCAATCTGAGTGAAAGCTTCTTGTACAGCTGTTGTTGTTCTTCCAATGATGTCAATGTCATCTGCGTAAGCCAGTAATTGGGTGGACTTGTGGAGGATTGTACCCCTTGATGTGACGCCCGAATCTCGGATCACTTTCTCCAACGCCAGGTTGAAAAGGAGGCAGGCCAGACCATCCCCTCTTGTCGGAGTCCATTATAGATGTTGATTGGTCTGGACAGTGTTCCGGATACCTTTACTTGGCTTGACACATTGTTCATGGTCAACCTACATAGTCTTGTCAGTTTGTTGGGGATGCCGAATTCTCTCATGGCTTTGTAGAGTTCTACCCTGGCTATGCTATCATAGGCGGCTTTAAAGTCTATGAAGAGGTGTTGAATTGAGTTTTGAAACTCTAGACATTTTTCCATAGCCTGCCTCAAGGTGAAAATCTGATCAGTCGTTGATTTGCCTGGGCTGAAGCCACACTGGTAATGGCCTATGATGTTTCTGGCGTATGGGGCCATCCTGTTTTGTAGGATAGCGGAGAATATCTTATACACGGTACTCAACAACGTTATACCGCGATAATTAGTGCACGCTGTGATATCTCCTTTTTTGTGTACCGGACAGAGGATGCCTTTTCTCCAGTCTTCTGGCATCACTTCCTGCTCCCATACTTGCACAATTAATTCATGAATCGCTTGGTGTAATGTAGGCCCTCCATATTTAACCAGCTCCGCTGCGATGCCGTCTGCACCCGAGGCCTTGTTGTTTTTGAGCCGGCTGATGGCTCTGCTAACTTCTTCTATGCTTGGTGGCGGCAGCATAGCATTGTCATCAGATATTGGTGGAGCCTCGGAATCCTCAGTTAGCTCGCCATTTAGCAATTCATGAAAGTGCTCTTCCCATCACTCCAAGATGCCTTTAGGATCGGTGATCAGATTCCCTTCTTTGTCCTTGCAGTATGTGCAACGTGGTGTGAATTGCGTCATACTGCGGACTCTTTGGTAGAACTCCCGCGCCTGGTGCGGCCGTCGTTCTAGCTCACAGACGAGATTTTTTTCCCAGGCTTCCTTTTTCCGTCTGTGAATTCTCTTTTCTTCTTTTCTGAGCTCTTTATAGTTCTCTTCGCGTGCCCGTGTTCTCTGAGACTGCTGCATGGCTCGGTACGCAGCATTCTTACGTTCAGTTGCCAGCTTGCATTCATTATCGAACCAGTCGTTCCGATCTTTACGACTTCTGCCTAAGATGGAATCAGCAGTACTAATGACAGTATTTTTAAGGCGGGTCCAGTTCTCGTCGACGCCCGGCATCTCATCCCCAGGACTTAGGCCGAGTTCTAATGCATGACCGTAGCTGTTTCTGGCCATTTCATTGCGTTCTGGCCATTTCAGTGCACCATTAGCACCTATGAAATTCGCCGCCCTGCACACACCTCTTTATAACCTCAAATAGAAAAAATAAAATAAAAAAACACAAATTTTGTCAATATTTTTAATGTCTTTATTTTGTAATATATATTTGCATTAGTTTATGTACAAAATATACAGATAGGTACGTCGTTTACTTGTTTATTTATTTATTTTTTTTTCATTTTTTTTCTGCTTAAATAATATTTTTAATAAATTTGTTCATCGTTACATTATTATTGTTATTATTATTAATTTTACCCATTAATAATTAATATTTATATATATATATTTATATTGATGATCACAATCAGTTAATAATAAATTGTTTTCTTTTTTTTTCTTACTTTTCTCTGTTTTTTTTTTTATTTATTACTTTAACTTACGTTTATATCCTCGTCACGTTTTTTTTGTTGTAATTATTGTTGAATAATTCCTTAACATTAAATTGTTTTTTTTTTACTGCAATATTTTTGTTTTTTGTTTTTCATTTTATGCCACTTATTTAGCGAACATAATTTCATATTTTTAGTTTGCATTTTTTTTTAATTATTATTTTCATGTTTTTGTTTTTTTCTTTATTTTTTAGTGCTATACAAAAATTTAGAAACTAAGGGTATTTTCGGTTTTTTTTTGTTTTTCATTTAGAAGTTTTTTTTGCAATTTATTCGAAAATTAGATTTTTTGTTTTTGTTTTTTATGCGTACGATAAATATTATTTATTGTTGGTGTTTTCCAAAGATATATTTTGTGTTTTTTTTTATTAATTGTCAGTGTTTTTTCTTGTTTTTTTTATTAAAGTAATTTTTTTTAATATATTTTTTTCTTTCTTTTGTTTATTTAATGATATTTTTTTTCGGACATTTAATTTCTCAACATGTTTCTGCAATCATGCTTGGATGTTTTTTTTACAAGGAACATTATGTTTCTAAAAAGTAAATATAAATTTAAATTAAAAAATAAAATATGAATAAAAAAATTATAATAACGAAAATGCTTTTAGACGTTTTATTAATGAATGATTTTTGGTCTATTTTTTTAGTTTTTTTTATTTAATTAATTTTGTTTTATATTTATTTGTATTAATTTTTTCTTTTGTTTTTGGTTTTAGATAAAATCAGTATTTTTTTTTTATATTTTTTTATTTTTGGAAGTTTATCAAGACTTTGTAGAAAGAACGATTTTACGAAAGTTTTTTTTTTGATATTAAGTTTTTTTTATTAATTTTAGTATTTTATTCACAGAAAGATTGACAATTAGTGAAGTAGTTATCTGACTGAAGAAGAAGAACTGTTTTAAGTCAAATCATGCTATTTTGTTTTACTGATACGACTGATCAAATATGCAACGAATAACTCATTGGTGAAAGTAAAGATTCAAGGTTTAGTAAAAGATAAGTTTAAAGTATGACAAGGTCTTAGACAAGATATGGACTAACTTTTAGTTTTTAACCTCGCCCTAGAATGGGTGATAAGGACGTCAGTGTATAGAATTATCAATGCAGATGACGTGAACATAGTGGGAAGGCCTTTCTTGTTAGCAGAAGATGCAAGATGTTACTCATCGACTACAAATGAGGAGGTTATTATCAAAAGGTGACATGTCCATACTTCAAGTATTTTTTTTTTAAAAGGATCGATTATCCTTGGTAAAATGCATAGTTTTTGCTTGAAAACAAGTTTAAAACCGCACTATATCTCGTATATAATAGACGGTAAATTCGGTTATTTTTTTCAAATTCGACACATGTCCCAGTAACCGATTTTCTTCCCTAAATTTTCTTCCCCGCTTACCAAGAAAAGCAATGCTAAATTAAGTTCATAAGAAATATATTTTAGTTTAAAATGAAATGTTGAGTTCATTTTATAATTCAAAATATTAAAATAGTATCTATGATTTCAAAAAGGTACATGTCCACCATACCATTAAATCAGAAAGGGACATGTCCATTGGCATATTACAAAAAGGTACATGTCCATTTTGTTTTTGCTTTTTTCACAATAACCAGTTAATGTATTTCTATGATTTTTTCACAATAAAATAATAAAATACTTTATGTGTGTCGTCATATTTTTTTAAAAATAAATATCTTTTAGGACTAAGTTCATGCACAGTTTTTACTCATTGCTGTAAAAAAATGAATGGAGGACATGTCACCTTTTGATAATAACCTCCTCAAATATGCTTACGAAATGTGAGCCGTGAGTTTTTATGCTATAAAGCGCGACTTGGATTACCTAAACACCAAGTAAAACTGACGAAAAGGTTTAGTTATTTCAAACTGCATGACATCGGCTCAGAATCGGGACCGCTAGAGCGAACATACAAATATACAAAGAACCTGACATAACCAAAAGCATCAAAATAGCAGGCCTACGCTGGATAGAACATGTAATGAGAATGCCTGAAGAAGCGCTCCCAAAAAAACCTGTTCCTCCAAACGTCAGAGAGAAGAAGGTCACAAGGAAAACCTAGGAAGAGATATAAGGACAACATCGAAATGGACTTGCGCACGATTAGGATTCCCAACTGGAAGAGAGAAAGAGACGCAGGACAGAGAACGTTGGAAGAAAATTCTTGAGGAGCCTAATCTCACAGAAGGCTGTGTATCGCCAATGATGATTATAATGGAGCGAAGAGTTGCGAAAGGTCAGGATCGGATCCCGGTTGTAAAGCCGCTAAAGAAGAAGAAGATACTTATTTAGGTGGATTTTGAAAATATTATTAGAGTAAATTTGGTGCTTAATTACTTACGCAGAAAGACTCATTTAAAGCAGATCATGGGAGATTTCAATACTAACTTTAGTGGTAGCGATGTTGTTTTGATGCCAGTTGCCACCAGTTCCAATTTACAAACACCAGAAGCAGAGAACCTGACCTATTTTATGGCGGCGACTTAAATTTTATGAGCTATGAGGAAAGCAAATCACAAGTTCTCTTTTTTATTGACCAAAAATGGACGATAGATGCACAAACTTCAGAAATTTGGAAAAAAACGATGTGCTGTTAGATATCAAACACTTGTTTCGGCAAATCTACCAACAGCCCTAGTTGAGTGCGAAAACCTGTTCAAGTATTATTTTGAACAACTCAATTTTCAGCTTGTTCTCTTTGCGACATCGTCCAGTTTATATATCCAATTTATAAGAAAGATCTAACAGACACCGATCCAAGCAAGTAACAGGATACAATACTGAAAACTGTTCCACTATAATCGATGTTGATGGTAAAGATGTTTCTTCGAGAAAACTTGATATAATATGATACTCAAATAGTCAAAATACAATGAACTACGAAATGAACCGAGTTTTGAGACGTTAATAGCAACAAAAGCGCGGTATATTTTAGTTAGTTAGTTTTTATAAAAGCATATACGCACCCACAACTAGGACGCATAGCGATTAAATGTGCCTGGCCCACCGGTATTCACGCTCCCTCTACAGGCATGAAATTCTAAAAATGCACCCTACGTATGCACGTCTCTGTTCCACATATGAATGCATTTGTAATCGGCAATTCCAAAAGCGAGTGTCGATGTACCCATCGGTCCCCCAACTGAGTACTAACCATGTCCAATGCTGCTTAGCCTACACAATCGAACGAGACCCGATCTATTGAGTACGGTAATGGTACTCTTTATGGTCACCAAAATAATTGCACATTTTCTTCGTCCTATACAATTTCTTAAAGCTCCAGTTTCGCTTTAGTCTAAAAAAGTGTGAACGTCTGTTTCGTTTGGACTATTCCTTGCGTGGTTCGAACCTGTAACGGGCTGCATTTGGAAAAGTAAAATTTTTACTCAGATGTACCGTGCTTGTTTTGGGTGGTATATAGGCCTTTGAAACTGCGCGTGCCTGTTTCAGGCAAAGAACTGGGGGCCTACTATGTATTCGGATCAGAAAGTTTTATATTTCCGAAACTCACTTCCGCTTGGAAAGTTAATTGGTACCATGTATAATTTTCGGATCTGAACAAAGTGTTACCATTGATATTGGGATTTGAAATCTGAATTTGGTTGTCATATCTATAAATTCAAATTTTTGAAGTATGAAGTATTGGCCTTTTTATAATTAAAAGTTTGTTCTAATTAATTTAAATTATATACAGGGTGCTTCAGACTTAAATTCTAATCCATTAAGGGCTGATTATAGGGTATATTTGGAGAAAAAAAATTGTCCACTGAGTTAGAGAGTGTTTACGAAAATACCTTTTGAAAAGTTTTTAATTTACTTAAACTTTAATAACTCCTATACCGTACCGATTATCGTAGAATAGCATATTCAGGCTTTTTGGGTAATTGTGAATTCTTCAATTCGGCATAAAGGAGAGAGACTGGCTTCGTTTGGAAGTTATGTAGGTGTTTAAAATGGTTATTTTGCATCTGAACCACCCAAAATTCTTTGTTTTCAGCACATGGCTCAGAAAAATGCATCATTAATGCATCAAAGAATTACTTAAAAAAGTTAGATACACAAGAATGACCTAAATCGTATACGAACGTAGTAAGTTTTAACGGAAATTGTATTCTATTACGAACACATTAAATATATTATAAATTTCGACAAAACTGTGAGCAGGTTTTATTTTACTTTAGTTATCTTCTTTACGCTCCTTTAGTCCCTCATGGGACATAGGACGGAAACAGTTGCCCTCCAGCGGACTCTGGTTTGCGCGACTAGGATCTCCCAGTTGTTGTGACTTCTGCTAGTAGGGTTCTCCTCCACGTTGTTCTAGGTCTTCCGACTCGACGGGATCCTTGCGGATTCCAGTTAAGGGCCTGTTTGAGTTTTCGTTTTCGTGTCGCAAGGGGTAGTCAAGCCAATTCCATTTCCTTCGCCTGATATGACCGTCTATCCTTTCTTGGCCGGCACGGCGCCATAGTTCTTCGTTTGAAATTCTATCTGGCCAGCGGATTTTTAGGATTCGACGCAGGCATCTGTTGATGAAGACTTGTAGGCGTCCTGTGATGAATTGGGTGACTTTCCATGTTTCGCAACCTCACAAAAGAACTGCCTTAACGTTGAAATTGAACAGCCGCAATTTGGTGTTAGTTGAGATCTCCGTTGACTTCCATTTTCGGAACAGGTATGCATATGCGCCTCGTGCTTTATTTATTATGGAACTGACATCTTCTTCTGCACCGCCATTTTCGGTAACAGTACTATCGAGGTAGCAGAATTAATCAACCAGTTCCACGGTTATTTAACTTTAGTTATGAAATACGAATATTATTTATATGCTTCAAGTTTCATTAGTTTATTCAGACTTTCGAGAGAAGCTTTTATTTGTGCTGGATGAAATCAATCAATCACTGTCTATACCACGTCGATCAACAGCCATTTCACCAAATATTAATTGGGGTAACTCTGAGATTTTTTGCGCAGCTAATTTTTGGCGAAGATTTCTGCATCGGCTTGTCTTATCAAATAGTGTCGGCTGTACTAGACGAAATAGGAAGTGCAATCGAAGAATCCTTGTGTTCAAAATAGATAACATTGTGGAAAGGAGAGAGGTAGAAAAGAAAGCCATTGATAGTGCACACATCCATATAATTAGGTCTAAACAAGATTAACATTCTTCATCAAACAGCAAATTGAAAAATAAGGAGTCTTTTTTCTTATATCTGATTGTAAAATGAATATTCCAGCAGTTTCAAATCGTTCTTGCTTAGGGTTCACTCATTTTTATTTATCCTTTTAAAGCTAAAATTATAATATTAAAAAATATTATTGAATTTCGTATTATTTAACATTTTTAACTTTTAATTTAAATAAAGAAAGCGCTTCCTTGATGCTCAAAAGTTTTTCATTGTTTGTTTCCGATAGCAAATTGCATTCCG
Source organism: Thereva unica (assembly GCA_949987705.1). Classification (NCBI taxonomy): domain Eukaryota; kingdom Metazoa; phylum Arthropoda; class Insecta; order Diptera; family Therevidae; genus Thereva; species Thereva unica. The sequence goes on from OX465285.1 coordinate 77,252,058, forward strand.
ACGACTGAAGCAACAGTTTTCGGATTTTTTCTAAGTAAATCCCAATGCATAGTAGGCCCCAGCAAAATTAATTCCGAATATAAATGTCATTGTACTTTCGGATGAGGTGCGTTTGGAAAAACAGAATACATAGTATGAAATTTCCGAATTCAGATCATTTTACTTTCTGATCCGAATACATAGTAGGCCCCCTGGTGAGTCGTCTGGGCATCAAATACTGCAGATCATGAGAATTTTCAAGGCTCGCAGATCATGAGAATTTTCAAGGCTCGCAGATCATGAGAATTTTCAAGGCTCGCAGATCATGAGAATTTTCAAGGTCTATTTATTGATTTTCTCCAAGAACATGTAAATCTAACGATAAATAATGATTCATTGGTTTCAACAACACGACACAGCACTACCATTAATGGTGTAATACACGGTAATGCTATTAGTACGAAACTCTTCTTATCATATTTCACTCAAAGAAACATTGGAAGTGTGTATTATCTCTTTATGGCAAGGTTTAACCCAGGTTTAACCCAGTCATAAACGCGGATGGAGTTGAAACTGGGTCCACTCAACCCAACTCAGCTCTCCTATCTGGCTCGGGTTGTTATTTCGCCTCATATACATAGGCGGGTTGAGTTTTAATTGGGTGTAAGTTACATTTGCTTTGTTTTTTTACTATCCGTGAAGTGCGCCTTCGGCGTTAGTTTTGTGTTCGGTGTTTTTGCTTGCACAGGAATAAAAAATTATTTCGTTCTGAATTTTTACGTATCTATAAATGAGAATTGCACACAAAAATTTGAGGTTATGTTTTGATTTCAGTTCAACTCTATTTCAACCCAAAATGAACTCAACTCGACATCATATGGATGCAATTTCAACTCAACCTCTGCTCAATATTTCAACGGGGTATATACATATTTCAATAGTTGCAAAAGAGGTATGATAAGTCAATCAAAGGTTGCTGGGCTCACAGGCTCATACCAAATATCGAGAGATAGACCGCGAAAGAGTGCCTCAGGAGGTGAATAACGACCTCGTACAGCTATTGAGTGGATCTGGATACTAAAGGGAAGTATATACCCTTCAGATTCGATTCAGACATAGAACAAAAAACATCATAGACTATGTACTATATGGAGGCAGAAAACGAAAAGAAGAGAGTAAGTCTTAGTAATACCAGGAGAATAGTGGGTATATAAAAGATGATCCAACCCGCGACGCATTACTGGAAAGGCCTTCCCACATGAGAATGGAAAAGTTCTGGCTAAAACCACCTGGGAATAGCTCGTTTTTAATCACGCCAAAGAATTATATATAACTTCTAATGCGCTTACATAAGTAAACACATCTTATTATATACAACAGTTATACAACAGTTTTTATAAAATATATAAATGACAGTTCAGTTCTTTGTTATATAAAATAATAACTTGTTGTAAAATTGTAAAAAAAGACATAACAATAATAATTGTACCTTCCAATTGTTAATCTTCATGTGAATTAAAATAAATTTCCCCATTATTCCAGCATATTTTAGAAAAAGGTTAAAAAAACCAATTTACATATTTTACAGTCATATATAAAATATATAACGAACGCTTATATCAGAAGAATTTTTATGCTAAAATCTTCCTTATTTAAAATTTTATTTCAATGTTACTTTTTTTTATTTATTTTTTTTAAATATGTTTTTTTTATCTTTATTACATCTTTTTTTTTTATATTTTAGTTTAAAATTTGCTATCTAATATTTTTTTACAATTTTTCCCACTGCTTGTGTATTTTTATTTGCACGTTTTAAATATTGTTTTTTTTTTTTTAAATTTTTATAGTTTTTTTTACCAATTTTTTTATTATTAATTTTTTTTTAATTATACTTTTCTCTGCCAATATGGGAATTTATTTTATTGCAGCTTTAACAATATGTTGCAGTAATTTTCAATGAATAAATTCACATTTATTCTTTATTAATAAATTTATAATTAGTTTTTGTTTTTTTTTCAGTAGGTATAATTTTGTCGTTTAGATTTTTTTTTAAATTTTTTTTTTGGTTTTTGTTATTGTATTCTGTTTTTTAATAGTTTTTTTTTCATAGGCTCGTATTTTTCAGTTTAATTTTTTTAATTAATTTTTTGGATAAAAAATAAATGATTTTTTTAATTAATACTGATTGAAGGCAAAATAGTTATTTTTTTATAATTTACAAGGAAATTTTTGGTTAAGGAATTAAATCACATGTTTTTATAATAATAAAATGAAAAGAAAAAACAACAGAATTTGTTGTAATTTTGAAATTTTGTAAAGAGTATGAAAGGAAATAATTTTATATTTCACCCAATTGACGGTTATTATATTTATTATCATGTTTTTGAAACTTGGTTATGTTCAACAAACAAAAGAGTATTTTTAATATTAGTTTTATTGTTAACTGCTGCTGCCGCTGTACATTATTGGAAGATTGGGATAGGTTAAACAAGGCTTAAGTTAGGTTTCAATAAGTGTAAATGACTGTAAAAATCAAACTACAGTAGAACTTCGTTAGTCCGGACATGCTTAAACTCGGACACTCCAGTAATTCGTACACAGCCAGAGTACGGACAATTTTGTGACATTCAACTCCATAACCCGGACACATTTATAAATCGTACAATTGTTACTTTTCTTCGTCAGCCACTCTCATCCATGTGCCTGTTTAGACGGTTCGCTTCCAGGAGCGTTCCTCACAAACTTTGTGGGTACAGGGGGAAGTGGGGATGATGAGAGGTACCACCCCACTTCACTCTTCATCCACAAAGCTCGTGAGGAATGTTCCTGGAAGCGAACCGTCTAAACAGGCACCATATGTACTAATAAATATGTGGGGAAATGAAAATTACACACAAATAAACATTGTGCACATATGGATAAGAGATGCGCTTTTGTATTTCCAAATTTCCCCTTTGAAATCTACTACGAATGTTACTGCGCGACGAAATCTATTACGAATGCTAATGCGACTTTTGAGAACCTCATCTTTTTTAGTACGGACTCTATAATGAAGCGAAACCACGAAACCCTTACACTTGCAGAGAAGTGCAAAATCTTAGATTTTCTTGAAAGTGGTAAAAGTATTCGTGTTGCGGCTGAAAAATTCAGTGTACCAAAATCAACGGTATATGACATCAAACAAAAGAAAACAAAAATTAGGCAATTTGTTTCAACTACCCAAGGGTCAGGTATTTACAATCACAATTTAAGTTTGCAAATTAAAACATTCACACCGCTTATGAGTTAGGTTCCAAAAAAGTTCTACGCCAAGGTGAATATCCGAAGGTAGAGCAAGCTTTGTACGCATGGTTCTTGCAACAAAGAAATCTTCATGTACCAATTTCATCAGAAATTTTAAGTGAAAAAGCCAGATTTTTTTACAAAGAAATAACGGGAAAAGATGATTTCTTGGCGAGCTCTGGCTGGTTAGATAAATTTAAAAAAAGGCATGGTATTCGATTTTTGAAAATTTGTGGAGAGAAAGTGTCTAGTGATTCATGTGCGGTAAAACCATTTCAAGAGAAGTTCCTGAAAATTGTCAACGAAATGAATTTATCAGAACACCAGGTGTATAACGCTGACGAAAGTGCAGCATTTTGGAAAACACTACCAATCTCTACGTGGGTTCATGAAAAGGAAAAATCAGCTCCGGGTAGAAAACTTTCCAAAGAAAGAATCACATTCATGCCTTGTTCCAATGCGGCCGGCACCCACAAGCTACCACTACTTGTTCTCGGTAAATCCATGAATCCTAGATGTTTCAAGAACATTATACTGCTTGTAGAGTATAGAGCCAGCAAGAAAGGGTGGATGACACAAACCATTTTTATTGAGTGGTTCAGAAAATGCTTCATGAAGCATGTAAAAAAATTTTTGACCGAGAAAAATTTGTCACAAAAAGCACTTCTTTTGATCGACAATGCTCCATCACATCCAACAGAAGACGCTTTAAATTTTGATAAAAATTTCAGAGTTATGTTTTTACCCCCAAATTGCACAGCTCTAATACAGCCCATGGATCAAAATTTGATCCAAAATATTAAAGTGGTTTATAGAAAAAAGCTATTATGTCACTTAATATCTCAAGATAAAGATTTAACTACCACTTTGAAGAGCTACAATTTAAAAGAGGCTGTAATAAGCTTGCAAGAATCGTGGAAATATATAACTGAAAAAAATATCAGAAAAAGTTGGACACCACTCTGGCCAAAGGACCAATCGGATGAAGAAGATGAAATTCCATTGAGTCAATTGAAAAAGCAATGGGAATCTGAATCACTGAAAACAGATCTAAATGCCATTACGCAAATGTTGACTTCTATAGATCCACAAGTTACTGTCGAAACGGTTTTTGATTGGGCAACTGGACAAAATGAAGCTATCGCAGATTTTACTGATCAAGAATTAATTGAAGATGCTTTAAAAGATGACAACAACGTGATGGACATTACCGATTCTGAAAGTGGGTTTGTGGAAGAATCTTCTAATAAAATCCTGCACAAAGATGCCGTTCAGTCTTTTTCCCTATGCATTCAATGGGCAGAAGAAAATAACATACCCCTACAAGATGTTCTTTTGTTAAGAAGACTAAAAGAAAAGGCCAGCGCGTATTTTTTTGAAAATACAAAAAAGCTAAAAATTGAGTTTTTTTTGAAAAAAATTAACCTGTATGCATATTATTTGTTAATAAAAATATGTTTTTAAGCAAATGCAAAACATCTTTCTTTTATTTGCAATTTTTTTCAAATATTTCTATAATTCGTAAAATTCGCAAACCCGGACGGTCGGAAATTTTTATCTGTCCGGACTAGTGAAGTTGTACTGTATATTATATTTTAAAGAACAAGCCTATCTGAGCAAAAACGCGAAAAAAGGCATATTTGCACATTCAAAACCCAGTAAAAAAAAAGTTTACCGACCGAGTTTCTTGTGGGTTCTCCCCCCATATGGCCCCAAAACAAGCCCGTTTCTGCTACAGGGGTTACAAGGCTGTACGACCCATTTTGGAACTTTCTTGGGGAAATTTTCTCAGAATTTCTATCTTTATTGAAGATTTCAAGAAAACGCTGCCACGGAGGGGACCGCCACGAAGGGGACTATTTGACTTAAAATCGTTTTTCTGAGTTCAGGAAGAATCCTGAGTGAATTTCCGCTTACCGGTGACCACAGCTTCTTAGAACAACTTGAACTTTCCACTTCTGACGCGCTTTTTTCGGTTTGAAGTTGAAACCGCGACTGCCACGGTGGGGACTTGTTTGAATATGCGTTTGCACTTTGAATTTTAGAGCAAGCGAATTTTACAGTTAGGGATTCAAATCGAACGCGCCGAATAGGTTTTCGAATTGTTGCAGGTTCATGAGCAGAGCAGAGGGAGCCACAACAGAACATTCGAACGCATGCAGGCTCTAGCGGCACTGCGGTTCGCAATTTTAACGGAAAATTTCGGACAAAATTCGAATACGTGTAAGTTCTGTATTCTGGCGTTCCGGTTTGCGATAAAAGAGAAAAAATCAAAGTTTTAGGCCCCAAAAACCATTCGTGAACGTCCTATCCCGAATCGCACAAGTTGGTCCATTTAATATGCGCAATTAATCTGGATTTTTTTAGTTAGGACATGCCACGGAGGGGACATTTTGCACAGTTTCTGGGGCCTGCTGGGCTTTATGGCTGGCTGGATGACCGTTTCTTTTGTGGAAAAATGTTGTCTAGGTCGGTATCCACCGAAAGCATTTTTTTTGGGTACTCATTTCCGACTCTAAAACGGTCATCGGCTCCGGACAAGCATATGCCTTTTTCCGCGTTTTTGCCCATCTATGTTGCTCTAGGATAATCGGTATAGAAGTTATTCAAGTGTATGTAAATTAAATACTTTTGCGAATATCTTTTCGTAAATACCCTGGGCCTGTACTCCCGATGGCGAGACGATCAAGAAACGAAACGAAATAAAGAGACGAGACGAAAATATATTTCCTACTCCTGGAAACGATAATCTTGTATTGCCTTGCGTTTGTAAATTTTGACCTATAATGCAAAATAAAATGAAACTATCAAAATAATTAACAATCCCAACTTACAATTTAACCTCTAAGCCGACGACACACAACAAGCACTAACGTCTAAACGAAGACGATTACATATGTGTCATCGTTTGTTGAGACGAAAACGAGACGATATCGTCTTCCAAGGTAGAATTTTGACAAAACGGTTTCGTTTTCGTTTCGTTTCGTCTTCAGGAGTATAGGCCCTGTATCGTAGTAGATAGTGTATGTAGATAGGCTCCCTCTCTAGAGCAATTTTTTTCTCCAAATATACCCAGGAATCACCACTTAACGGGCAGCATCTTAGTCTAAAACACTCTGTATATTCTTTCCTTAAATACAAGCAGTTTTTACAGCAGCCCGGATTTTGTTATGCATAGCTTTTGGGTGCACTTAAAAAGGTATAGCCACAAGAAATTTACATAAAAAAACGTAATTTTAGAACTCCGAGTCCAGATAAAGGAATTATATTCAAAATGCACTCGAATGTATGAATTGTGAATCACAGCTCGAGCAGCTGATGGAAGATGAAATTTACATCGCTCTCTAGAACTCCAGGCCATAATGCTTGATTAGCGATTTGGTATATATGATCATCCCTTCACAGGCCCACGTTTAATTTCTCGGATGCTAAGAGATGCGATACCTTAGTGTTCCACACTGGTAGATCGTTTTAAGTAAATACAGTTCTCAAAACTACCGTGCGGCGACAATATTGCTAATGGCTGATTTAACATAAAATCCAGAAATACCATGGGTGTCACTTAAGTTAAGAAAAAAACTTTTGTTAAGATATATTAGACGCAATTAATGATTAAGTCTGTACGACTTTTATTAGTATAGAATCCAAAGGAAATATGAATGCTTTTACAGAGTTAAAGTCAGATATTTCGTCTTTCGAGATAATTCACCTACCTTAAAAAAACTAACATCTTTCTGATTCTGAAATTATTTAAAATAATTAAATCTTAAGGCACAACACAAAACAGATGGTTTAAAAAATGAAGTATAGCCCGCCCACTTCTACTCCGAATCTTTTCAGGAATCGTAAACTAATAAATTCTCATAACTTTTTCCGCCAGCGTATTCGAGAATAGAAGCTCATGGTTACTACTACACTACACACGATCAATGATATGAATAACTAGTAGTAACAACATTTTCCTTTAACTTTCGATTTTCACATTGGCTTCAAGTAGGGTCGGATCCAGAAACAATTCATGGGGGAGGGAGTAATAGAATTTTACTCAAAATCTGGAGATGATGTTATCTGAATTAGTATACTGTGTACAGCTAAAAAATTATAATTAAACAATTGATTCCCTAAGAATAGATAGATCTAGATCAATTTTTATCCAGAAATCACCCTTGAAAATATTAGACACCTAGTTCAACAAAGGATTTTATTGAAACTCTGATACACAAGTCGCGAGTTTTTATATGTGAAAGTTTAAGGTTTAGGATAACCTTTAGTCTGGTCGTACCCTCGAAACGTATTCGAGCGGTTACGCGCTTTCATGTAGGGAAACGTGAGAGATCCAACATAAAGAGTCATAAGAGTTTCAAACATCATCCACAGCAGACGACTTCGAGCGGGTCGCTGTAAGCATATTCGTGCGTGCCGCGCGAATTCAATTTTAGTTTGAAACGGTCAGAAAGAGTTTTCTCTCAACATCTCACTGTGGTTTTAATGGTGTAGCAAAATGAATGCTGAAGTAAGAGAAGAATTTATTAATATCCTTTGTGCGATATGAAAAATAAATAGCATCACTCCCGTAATATTGGCTGCGTAGATGATGGAACTTCCACAGAAACATCTTCTTTTCCAAAATAGGGTTAACCCAACACCCTCGTCTTTTTTATTCGTCTCATCAACGTAGAGTTATCCAAAAATGCATATCCTCTTCTTCCATCACAATATTATTACTTCAAATTTCACTTCCAACTGAACAGCACGAAAAGCTTGCAGTGGACGACCCGTGTCGCGTGTAGCCGCGTATTCCAGAGCCGCTAATGTAGCGAAAGGGCGTAGCCGTTCGAATGCGCATCCAGGGGACGACCACCCTATAATCCACATACTTTCGTCAAACGTATAATGGTTTACACGGAAAGTTTTTAAAAGTTTAAAATGATTAAAATGCATAAATATTATTCTTTGACTATTAAAACTTGACTAATAATCTTTGCTTATTGAAAATAGCCGTGTTGAGCGCAAATAGTCAATAGTACATAGGTCGCTTTTCTCCGAACTCTGTGGTTCTTTATAAAAGAACACGATACTGGATCTTATACTTCATTCCTTGGCTAGTAAAATAATACGCGAGCTCTAGTTTTAAATACGTCAATTAGTTTATTTTGGACATGTTCAACTTAATACGATTCTTGTGGGACTACATTAAAATTGCTCAGAAATCACCCTTTGTGCCACTAGTCCATCATGGGGCCATATTTGGTTTCTCGAGTCGATGAATCGAAGTTTCATATTTGGCATCACGACCAAATCGGCAGATAAGCGCGGCCCTACAAAACCGTCAAATTGTGTGGTACTACTCCAAGGGCAGCAAACCACGTATATTTAATCAAAAAATAAATTGTTATAAGCTTATTTTTGTTTATCGACAGAAGACAATGTCGACTCGAGAAACCAAATACGGCCCATGTATCACATGTTCCAAAAAACATATGGAACGGACAAAAACAAAGAACAAAAAATCTTCTTTCAGAAGAACTATACAATCTAGGCAATCCTGGTTGTGACAAACTTGTACTGAGGCAACCTAATACTGTTGGATAGGGAATGAAATAACCTTTCATTTCATAGAAGAATTGATTAAATAACAGATGAGGGTATATGAACAACGCTTGCTGACCTGTTTATACCTGGCAATCCCACGATTGGACTGGGTAGAAATTAGGCAAGCCCTATTGTTCCTACTCCTTGTGTTATATTCTGTCAGTTACTGGTCGATTTTTATGATTAACAAATGACGGAAGTTGGTCCAAAAAAGTTAATTACAATATCTTTTATTTAACAGCTTCGGTACGCGATTTTGCTAGGCAACCCATGTGCGATTTATCAATGTATATATTATCTAACATATAATATTTGTCATCATCAAATAACAGATGAGGGTATATATTTTTTATACCGGATCTTAGACTATAGAGGCTCAGGGAAAACCCCTTTTCGACAATCTTTTTTTCGTATTGAGTGCAATGTCGAACAGCAGCTCCAGTGAGAAGATAGGAGGAACTGCCACAAGTCGCGATATTTCATTTCACCTATTACCAACCATTATTATCGTGGCTCTGACATTCCCGCGGGGAATTGAAGCACTTTTGAACAAATTCTGAAACGATGAAATGGATGAATTGGAAGCGCTGCGTTCTTTCTTCTTTTGGCAGCGCTTGATAAATTTCCCGCTGGGATCGTCAATAAGTTGTGCTTGTGGATCGAAAGTTACAAGTACCATAAAAATCAACATTGCTTGATGTGAAAAATGCAAATTGTATTTAGTTTAGTTGTTGAATTTCCATCAACTATTATGGTTAGTTATCCCAATGTGAATCGTGAACCAACAATCGAATATGAAATTATAGAAAAGGTTGATTTTAGAAATGTCTTCAGGTCCTGAGCGTCCATGGGTGCATGCGACACGTGTCGAGCTTACTGCTTGTCGCTGAACGAGTTTTAGCACAAAGGATTAAGAGCGGAGGGGAAATCAACGCTTCTGGATTGTATTTCTCGCGTTGATTTCATCCACACATTTGCATTGACGTTTTGTCATTCGTATTTTATTTGATGAAAATACACATAGGTATCATATAATGTACAATAATTTGGTGATTGCAGTAAGCACGCATCGTGTCGCATCTCTATGCGTGCTTGCATGCTGAGCTTACTGCTGTAAGGACAACACTTGTCGTATGCATCATGAGCTTTGGCGATGATAATGGGGTCCGAATTGCGAAGTTAAAAATGGAAAATCTTTGATAATACATGATCGATATAAAGCTTATCGACACTTTTTATAGCAATGATCTCCACCAAATTATTAGGGGTCCAAATTCTTGCGGTAAATGGTTGGACCTTATTTTCACCAATTCGTATGAGGAGGTGAACATTCTACCCGCTTCCCCAGAGGAAAATCTTTTCTCAAATTCTACCCACCACTCCGCATGGGTTCTTGAGCTTTTTTCTAAAGTTCTAATCATCGCAAATCATACAACAAGTCAATTGTGTATGATTTCAAGAACGCAAATTATACCAACATCGTCTCCGAATTATCCCTTGTCGACTGGAAGAATAGGCTGTTAGGCAATGATATTGACGAAATAGTATCACATTTCTATACTATTATTTTCAATTCCATTGACAAATATGTACCCAGAATTAAAAAAAGGGATAAATTAACGGAGCCATGGCTTGATAAAAATTTGCGGTCTCTTCGAAATCGGAGGAATAAATTGTATCAGATGATTAGAAAGAACCCCAACGCTAACGCGGAATTGAATTTAGCTTATAGTGAGTTAGCCTCCGAATTCACTCTTAGGTCACGTGAGGCCTATACTGCTTATCCTAATTCTATCGGAGATAGCATTATAAAAGATCCAAAAAAATTCTTCGATTAACGTTAATGTAAAACGAAAGACCCAGGGATATCCGACATCTATGACAAACGATAGAAAGCACTCCTCGTGCCCACAAGAAATTAGCAATATGTTTGCTGCCTGGTTCAGCGAAGTCTTTTCCCCAAAATCGAATACAGTGCTCACCGATCCAACACATACGTACACTGGGAGTTCAGTTCTAATAAATAATCTATCCCTATCCGTTGACGACATAATGACTGGCTTAAATAATCTTGATGCTAAAAAAGGTCCCGGTCCTGACAATCTGCCTCCTGCCTTTTTGCAGTGCTGCGCAAAACAGATCTTATTTCCTCTCCACATTATCTTCAATAAATCATTATCATTAGGGCACTTTCCCACGATGTGGAAAAAATCTTTCCTCACGCCGATACATAAAGGAGGCGATAAGCACTCGGTGGGCAACTATAGGGGCATTGCTATCTTGTCATCCATTCCCAAACTTTTCGAAAAACTTGTTTATGACAAAATTGCCCCACTTATTTTCCCATTACTAAACGAACAACAGCATGGTTTCAGAAAAGGGCGTTCGACGACCTCAAATCTTATGGTCTTAGCTTCTGATCTGCTGCGTGGCATGGAAAACGGGTATCAAATGGATGCTGTTTATACTGACTTCAGCAAGGCCTTTGATCGAGTAGACCATGACACCTTAATGTCAAAGCTTGTAAGAGCCGGTATATCAGGTACTACCTTGGAATGGATAAAATCTTATCTAAATGAAAGAACTCAGGTTGTTAGATTTCAAGGGTTTTTTTCTAATGAAATTGCAGTAACTTCCGGGGTTCTCCAGGGTAGTCATCTAGGGCCTCTTCTTTTCAATATCTTCATCACCGATTTATCTGAAAAGTTAATAGATATTCCACATCTCTTTTATGCAGACGACCTGAAAATCCTACATATAGCGCCGTTAAATCCCAAATTGACGTAGTCTTTTTCCAGTCGAAACTTGATGCATTACATGACTGGTGCACAGCTAATAAATTGCATCTTAACACCAGCAAATGTCATGCAATAACCTTCTCACGCAAAAAAGACACGCAGCTACACTCTTATCATCTCAACGGCAAAATTTTGAACCATGTTGATCATATTGTGGATTTAGGTGTAGGTCCTTGACAACAAACTAAATTTCAATCTGCAATATGATAATATGACGGCCAGAGTCAATAAACTTCTTGGCTTTATAAAGAGAAGGGCTAAAGAATTCGACAATGTATGGGTCACAAAGACACTTTTCTGTTCTGTAGTCCGCCTAATCCTGGAATACGCTTGCACTATTTGGGACCCTATATTCCAAGTTCACAGCAACAGGATTGAATCAATTCAAAAGAAATTCCTTCTATTTGCGCTGAGGCATCTACATGATCCGCATGATTATCATAACCTTCCACCCTACACGGAGAGGTTAAAGGTGCTAGAACTCATGCCTCTGTCATGCAGGAGAAAGCTGCTCACGTCATGCCTCACCCTTGACGTTCTAAATGGCAAAATTAAAGGGCAGTGTCTGTCGGATATGATCAAATTTAATGATGATGTTCGACAAACAAGACATACAAAACTGCTTAAGGAATATCCGCATCGTACGGAGTATGCTAGGAACGAGCCTGTCAACAGATGCTGTATGGTTTTTAATTCCTATGGATCATGTTTCTCTCCCTCCATAAACAAACATTCTTACAAAAAAAAAACTTAGATCCTTACTAACAGCACAAATCAATTAGTATAACTTATGATTATTTCTGCCAGTGCTTACTTTAAGTATCATATGTTATGTTAAGTACCATATGTAAAATGTAATTTTAGTTTAAGTGAGCCTTGTTTTGGCAAATAAATAAATAAATAGATTAAGATAATAAATTGCTGTTGATATCGTCGATCCAAATGCAAACTATCGAATGAATTTTCAGGAATTTCAAAAAACAACGAAATTTTACATTTTTTGAAGAAGTTAAATTTTGATACATTGCAACCGAAGTTTGAAAATATTGGAGAAGAGATACTGCTTCGATACTTTGCCACCACAAAGGCGTCTAGAATGCAATTGCAATAAAGCAAAAAGAAGGTATCTTTCATTTTCGATAGTTTGCATTTGGATCGACGATATGACCAAGTCAATTGGGTGTGAATGTAATGTTTTAGCAATGAAATCATCTTTCCCCGGGTCATTTAAACACATTCCATAACCGCTTAGGTTAAAAAAATACAAACACTGCTGCTGGATCCTAAAATATACTTCTAACAAAAAAACTAATAATTAAAAATAAAAGTTTGCAAAAAGAAATATACTGAAACAAAAAAAATCATTAAATAAGAAAAATAAAAGAAAATAATAACATTTACAGATTTTTACTTTTATTGTTTTTCTTTTCTCATAAAATTTTTATATTAAGATTACTATTTACACAGTGTTTTAATTTCATTTTTTGTTTTTGTTTTTTTTTAATAATATTATATTATAATGTAATATGTACTTTTTTTTATTAATAATATCTAAAAAAAATTAAATTCAGCTTCATATCTTATCTCAATAATGTTAAATTAATATTTTGTGTTTTTTTTTTTAATAATTTTTTTTATTATTATATCCAAGTTTTTTCATTTTTAAATGTTATTTAGAGTTTTAATCACTTAACTGATTTGTTTTTCTTTTTTAATTATTATTTCTCTTCTTTCTTTCTCCATTACTAATTTTCTAAACTAAAAGTACCTTTTTTTTATTAGAATTTTTCTTTCCCTAATTTTTTTTTGTTTTTTGTTTTTTATTTATAGCGTGTTTTCTGTTTTTTTTGTTTTTATTTTTTAATTTCTATCTTTAGCTTTTTTTGTTTTAAAAGTTTGCCTCAGTTTTAATTTTTTTTATTGTTTCATTTGTTTTTTGTTGTTGTTGTTTTTTTGAATAGGGGGGGGTTCTTACTTTTATAATATTAAATATTTTTCTTCTTCTTTCTTGAATTTAAAAACTATATATTACACTTTGTGTTCCTTTATTTCTTAATTGTTTTTTTTTCCTTTTCATTTTACTTTGCAATAACTATTTATTTTTAAATTAATAAAAAAAATGCAGATAAATTTATTTTTGGGAGGACATTTATTTGCATTTTTTTTAAAAATTAAAAATATTTTTTGTTTTTAAATTTTATACAATTATTGCGATTTTTATTAAATATTTTTCTTCGTAATTGGTGGTATACAATATATAATAAAAACAAAAACTAAAAATTATATTATTTTCTCTCCTGTTTCTTTATTAATTATTTATTTTTTTTATTAAATTATTTTATACACCTTTTTTTCATTAATTTTTAAACTTATTTACTTTTTTTTATAATATATTTATTTATATATATATAATATTTATCAAACCATAAAAATATTTCGTTTTATATTCTAAAATTTTTTTTTTTGTTTACTTTTTATTTAATAATAATATTAATAGTAGGGTTCATTAAATTAACTGTACATTTATTATTTAGCGAACTATTTTTTACAGGGGGGATAGCGTAATTTACACAGGGTATATGTGGTTTTTTTATTCTCCATATTTATTTTTAATTTTCTTTTCATTTTTTTTTTAAAAATATTATATATCTGTTCTTTTTTTTTAATTATAATTTTAATTAATTTGTTTTTTGTTTGTTTTTAATTTTTTTTTTAAATAAGGTCAAGCTAATAAAAATTATTTTAATTTTTACTCTTTCTTTTTTTTTAATACATTAAAAATAATATAAAATAAAAAAAAACATTAATATATCTTCGTATATAACAAATATTTACAAGGTGATCTTAAATAATATAACTTGTTTTCTTTTTTTTTTGTTTGTTTGTTGTGTTTCATATTTATTTATTTATGTTTTAATTTTTAATTATTAAAGCACTTTAAAATAGATAAAAAAAATTAATAAAAAGAGTCTGAAAAAAAATAATAAATCATCGAGAAAAGAAAATTATACAAAAAAACAAAAAACATAAGGCCAAATTATTTTTTTGTCGTTGTTGATGTTCTTTTGTTTTTAAGTTTTTTCGTGTAAAGAACGATAGTAGGTTTTATTTTTGTGATAGTAGTTTTATTTATTTAGTTTTAGTATTTAGTATTTAATTTGAAAACTATTTGATATAATAAATAATGTGAAAAATATATAAAGCAGGCTGATGTAATACTATGAAGTTTTGTTTCTGTACACAGATGTATTTAATATGCATACAAACATTAAATTTGTTTTAGTATTTATTTTTGGATTAAATAAAACAATATTTCTTCATTTAAATAAATAAAATAACGAATAATATATTCGGTATTTCTAAAAAAAACAGCAAAACACTACAATTTGCTCGAGTTTTGCCTAAACACAAAAAAATGAAAGCTCCCAAACATTTTGGTTGTTAGAATCTACGATGTAGATTAAAACTATTATTACTATTAATATTAGTATAGCGCAACCCATGTGGTAAAAACCTCGGCCAAGTAATGCCTATTGTATACATATTCCATTAACGAAAAGGACCTTCAGTTCTCCAAAAGAAGGCGACAAGGGGTCCTCTTATGGTTGTCGCTTGAAGTGACGCTAACTATGATACGTTTGAATTCGTTTTATCCGACAAATGACATACGATTCCGTTTTTTAGTCCACGTGTCATTTGTCACTTCAAGCGCCAACCATGATAGGGCGCAAGGTCTTTAGACGAAGAAGACCGGACTTGATGGGGCTCTTATAAACGTTTGAAAGCTATTAACTACATACATACTGGGTGGTATTCTCGTTGGCGAGTGACGCGACTACGAGAGACATGGTGGAATGAAACTCTGTCTGTACCTACACACGTATCGAGAAAAATGCCACTTCACAGGCCAACTTACCGCAATTTAATATGAATTTTGTCAATTTACTCGCTAGAAGTTTGTTAGATTGACAATGACAATAAAATTTAAAATCGAAGTGAGACTTCTGTCACGCCACTCGACAGGCCCCAATCCACTATCATGCATGCATAACATTCACGGCTGACTGCCATGCATGCGGATGAGTGGATGGGGTTGCACGATGGAGGATCATGCATGCTTGACAAAAATCAAAAGTGCATGGCCCCAGTGCTGAAAGTAGTGTTTCATGATAAGTCATTTGAGTTGAAGAAAGTGATTTTCAATCGAGTTACGCCTTTCGGCACAGGGGCCTATAGTGAAAATGCTAAATTGAATTTAAGCCCCTGAATGAAAGTCGTGATTCGACTGAAACGTAACTTGCTTCAACTCAAACGACTTGCGTGTCGTAACGACTCCACTTTCAGCACAGGGGCCATAAATGCGTCGGTAATTCGCGATATTAATTAGACAGAATACCGCGCTGCTCGCTTGTGGGGGCTTGAGGTTCTCAATGCGCATAGAACCAGCAATTTTGAGGTTCCTTTCTTTTATGGTGCGGCATGGTGCTAAGTTATCATCGATATTTCACCTCAGATTAACATGTTTTTTTTGGTGAAAACCCAAGCGTACTACCACTCGCAGTCTGTCATGTCGTTCAGGTCATGGTGCAATCTATGTACTAGACATTGCACCATAATCTGAACGAGGTTAGTTAGAAGAATATAAAAGAATAGGGCAGATCAGCTCGGAGTATGGGGATCTTAGAGTTTGGGGGGGGGGGGGGGGAGGTGATTGTTTTGAGATTGTTGAGGCGTAGTAGAAAGGATGTCAGGAAGCTTGATTACCGAACACTGTATCTTGAATTACCACTTATGAATGGTAGGAAGGGCGTGTAGTGTGTTTTGCCTCGAGAAGAATGAGTCTGCTCTTATTGTTCTCTGTGGGTGATACTCACTCGTACTCCTGTGATAGCGAAGAGCAAGGGCTCGTTGTTTAATCAGCCACTTGACAGACTTCTGCATCTGTTCAAGCGGTCTGTGTTACAAATTTGAGGTATAGTGGTATAGTACAATAAGCTAAGCAAATGACCGCAGTATTTGTGGACCCAATGCCTCGCAAAAAAAAAAGAAAAAATAGTTTTTAAATTAGTCTAAAATCACTTTAATTTTATTATCAGATCTATTCAGACAACATTTAAGGCTGTTTGAAAAAATCCAATATATAAATTGATATGTTTGTTCTTCCTTTCCTACAGCATCTTGTAAACTTGTTTCTTCTTTCAAACTTTCAATATTTAATAAGATAACCAATACGACACAGACAAAAGAAGATATGCAGATGGCATAGAAGAAGATCTACGAACTTATACGAAGATATATAAGAAATTGGAGACTTCAACCTAGGGACCGACAGTTCTGGAGGAGGATGTTGCATGAACCCAAGGCCAATAACAAACAGGCTATGGACAGCTATTGATGATGATAATAGGGAATAAGATCAATTATTTTGTATAATATCAAGAAAGATGGATTAAAAATATCAATTTGTTTTTAACACAAACAAAAGCCAGAAAAGGCATTTATTTAAAAGGTAGAAATACCAAAGGAGAATCAAAGCTCCAATTGAATGTATTGATCGAATATGAGAATTCTTCTTGATTATTTATTACAGAACTTCTGCTGCATAATTTGTGCTCGTATTGTGGTTTTATTGTTTGTTTTTAACAGATAACTAATGCTCTATGCACATTTTTTCGCTAGAGGGCAGGACCGTATTCTGGTTGAAAGAAGAATGCTCTACGTTTGACTTAACCAAACTTTGCTTTGTATATTACGACGAGTATATTTTCTGAACTGTAGGAGCTCAAATTAACAAAGACAACCACAATAAAACAGCGTATACTAAAAGTAGAATACTGCCAGCGAACAAAACATATTACAGTATGTTGAAATAAGTCGAAAATAAAAAGCACAAGTAATAAAATTTAAGTTATACAAAACTGTAATAAAATCAATATTCATGTACGGATCGGTAGCAAAGATGCTTACTATAGGTATGATAACTAGGTTCTGGAAAGTTGCGAGATATAATTTATTAATTTCGCATTAAGATGTTGTACCCCATATACAATGAACCTCACATAACCTAAAGCAGAATCAACATCTCACGCATACCTTGGGTAGAACATGTAATAAGAATGCCTGAAAAAGCGCCTCAAAAAATCCTCCAAACTCCAGAGGGAAGAAGCCCACAAGTAATGAGTTTCCATGCACAGTTTACCATTGGGCTAACTCAGAGTAAGCGCCCATGTAGTGAGTTTCCATGCAGAGTTAACTCAAAGTAAGCTCCCATGGCTATGCGGGTTGAGTAAAGTTTCGTTAAATCTAAGAAAACTCCACGAAACACGTCGGATTAATCAGGGTTTGCATATGGGTTTTTTTTAAGTTACTAAAACCTTGTTTTTTCTGTTACTAAAACCCAGAACCGTCATCTACTGAGTTTCTAAGCAGAGTTTACCCTGAGTTTACTCACATTAAGCGCCTATGGAAACGGGGAACTGAACTGAAAAAAGGTGACAAAGTCAAAGAGCTGGATCTACATACACAAGTTATTTGTTTTATAGAGAATTCTTTGTTAAATGATAATGTATAAGAGTTTGGCAACAACATTTCAAAACAAAGCACATTTTATTAGAGTACAATCTCCTATTTTTGCAGAACAATTACCAAATGCATGGTTATAGTATGTAAGTATCCTTTCTCTATCTTCGAGCTAAGCTTACTACCAGACATTGCGCCATGCAGTAAACGACATGGCGCACTGGTAGTATAAAGGGTGACACCTAAGCTTAGACTCTTCCACATAAAAAAATACATTTGAAGAAATTCTTCAATTCATTTTGTATAAAACAAAAACTTACGATTTTAAAGACTGTGTAATTATAAATTTCAACCAACTTCAATCGCAATCAATACTTAAGATAAAAAATATCGATTGGGATTAGGTCTAGTTTGTAAACGAATAACAATATTGACTGAAAATGGTTGAGATTATAATTGATTTCTTTAATACATATTATGGGCCTTATTCTAAGAGTAATGGTCCATTGCAAGTGACGTGACAGTCAAGGAATGGCATTCTCCGACTTGATTCAAGATGTATCCCTCATTTAAAATTGCCAACCGTTAGTTTTATGGAGCATTCCCAGAGTGGAACGAAGCGAATTAACAGCGTTTAAGTGGAAGTTTTTAGTCAGGATGCAACAGTCATGTGAATTAATTGGCTCTTAGAATAAGCCCCATTGAAAACTCCAATTTGATATTAAAAGAAGCGATAAAACATTGTTTTTTTCTATATTCAGCAGATTCTTCATTATAATATAATGTGTTGGGCACTGATTTATCAATATTTACAATATAATTGAAAAATCAGATCTTATATTAAGCTGAATTAATAGCGCTCACACCATAAAAGAAGGGGAATAAGAGGGCATGTTTGACAATATAAATAAGCCGGTAATTTTCGTTTTAAACGAACTGAGTGACGTTGCTCGCTTGTACGACTCTCGAATGACGACTCCAACTGCGCATGAAAACAGCGATTTCAAGATTCCCATCTTTTATGGTGTGGCCTCTAATTATTTCATTGCATCGGTTGTCGTAATATCAAATAAACATAACTAAGAAAGTTGTTTATTTTGTTTATATTGCTGAATAGCTATTTTATACAATTATATGTTTTATTAGATCTGCGACAGTATTTAGTTTTAATTTTTTATTATTTTACGATGGGTCCACATGACAAGAACTTTGATCTATACCACTTTTCGTGTGGCCTTTGTACAGACTATGGCCCCTGTGCTGAAAGTCGAGTCGTCATGATACGACAAGTTGTTTGAGTTGAAGAAAGTGACGTTTCAGTCGAATCACTTTCAGTAAAAGGGCCTAGACTCAACTAAGCGTTTCCACTCTAGGCCCATCTGCTGAAAGTTGTAATTCGACTGAAACGTCACCAGCTTCAACTCAAACGACCTGTTACGAAACACGAATCGACTTTCAGCACAAAGGCATATATAGTTTGAATGAAACGACCGATGGTATG
Source organism: Thereva unica (assembly GCA_949987705.1). NCBI lineage: Eukaryota > Metazoa > Arthropoda > Insecta > Diptera > Therevidae > Thereva > Thereva unica. The sequence continues at coordinate 77,271,729 of OX465285.1, forward strand.
TCTCTGCAGGGTTTTTCGAGCGACTTTCGTTTGTTTCACAGATAAAGTTCTATAGAATTCTATGACCCAGCGACCCAATAGTCTCTATATCATGTGGATTCACCATTATATAATACATAGTTACACGAGATCACAAAGAAAATAGTATACAAACATCGACGTGACATAAAATTTAAAAAAAAAGAAAGAATAGAAACCTGCAAAAATAAAATTATAATATAATTGGAAATTTATTAACAATTCAATTATTTCAATTATTTTTTGTTTTATAAATATTTTTATTAAGTATGCACCTACACCTATGTACATTTAACAACTTTTTTTTGCAAAAAAAAATTAATAATAATAATAATAAATAAATTGTTTATCTTCATGTGTTTTCTTAATATTTTTTATAATTAACAGAGAAAAAGTTCATTGATTTTACATTTAATAATAATAAAATAGAAAATAAGAAATTAAATGTCTAATAAATTTCTACTATCATTTCTTTACAACTTAAAAATTATGTTTTTTTGTTTTAATATTTATATGTATTGTTTAAAATCAAGATTATCTTTTAATTTGAAATTTGTTTTTTTGTTAAAAATAAAATTGGTATAATTCCAAACAAAAGCTTTAATAATTATCTAATTTCGCTTCTAAAACAAAAATTGTGTTTTTTTATTTTGTTTAGTTTTTTTTTAATAACGTGTGATAAAGAAAAATTAAAAAAAGATAGAATATTATTAAAATTGAGATCAAATACAAAAATTATTATCATTCTTTAATTTATACTTTATACACTGTTTTTGTTTCTTCAGAAATATATTTATATACTGTATTTTTGTTTTTTTATTTTTACTTTTCTTCTTTTTAAGATCAAAAATTAAAAATTTACATAACGTTTTTTTTTTTTGTTTTCATATCATTTGTATTTGTTGTTTTTTGTTTTAAATATTTATACAATTTTTTGTTTTTGCTTGTTTCCTAGTAAAAAAGGAATTTAATCCGAATATCTTTCTACCTACACTAGTTTCAAGTTCTTCTTCTATTTATTTTTTTTATTTATATTTTTATTTTCGTTTATCTTGTTTTTTTGTTTTTATATTCAAGTCCGTGCATTATTATTTATTTATATAAGAGTCCATCAAATATATTTTTATTTATTTTCCTTGTTTTTCTTCTTTTTTTTTTAAATATAAATCGTCATCAATTTTTTTATGGTTTGCTTATTGAATTTTTTGTTTGTAAATCTAAATTGGTTATAATTTTTACGTCCTAATTAAGTTGTTGTTGGGTTGTTGTGTGTGTTATAGTCAATATATAATGTATATTAATTAATATAGTATATAATATCGTTTTTTAATTTTTAGACAGTTGCTATGACAATTAATAGATGTGCAATTTCTGCAACGCGATGCTTTAAATCGGGCGCTGCACGCTCTAAATTCTCATTGGCAAAATCACATGATGGAAAGATGTGTACAACATATGCAGCCTGTTCGCTACCAGGTACTGGAATGTTTACTATACCTGCTGCCATTTTTTGTTGTAGATATGTTATAAAGCCAGTTTGTAAGTTACGTGATTGTTGTAGAACATCCATATGATCTCTTCCGCATGGTAATGCTAACAGCATACAATGTTCATTTTCACACTGTAAATAGAAAATTGAAGATATTTTTTTTGTTTGGTTATGTGGAATTATGAAAATAAAAGAATATTAGACTTAAATATTAGGATACAATTTGAGCGAAATTCCACTTTAGTTGATAATTACGAAGTTAAGCACAGTACTAAACATAAATCTTAATAACATTGATCTCTAGCGCTTCGACTGTTTTATTATCCCGAGTAAAAATGAAAAAAATGGCCTTACAACGGGCGACCAACGGGCGCTTGGCTTTATAAGGGGCATATGATGGCCGTAGAGTTTTTACCTATTTCAATGGAAGTACATACGTCCTCATGGCGGCCAGCCAAAGTTGACTAAAAGATTTAAATGGCCAAGCATTGAACTATACTTCAAATCAAGCTTACTATTATACATTGCATCATGACTTGAACGACATGACGGACTAGTAGTACAAGGGTGACTCCTAAGGGTCATCTTACCGCAAAAAAAATATACGTGGAGAAATTTGAGTCCAAAAACAGAATTTGCATCAAATGTATTGTTGAATGTGTTTCATGGGAACTTGAGCATTTCTGTTATGTACAATGGTCCTGTCGATTTATCTTACTTAAAGATAATCGACGCACAAGAGAAGCGAGCTCGTCAGTCGTCGGTTTGTTGTACGTGAGGGGTGTGGTGCGTGTTGATTTTTATTTTAGTTGGAAATTTTCTTATTTAACCGCTCGAAAAAAACAAGCGAAAATAATAAAACATTTAATTGCAGTATGTTGATAAAAATTTTGAAATGTTCGAAGATATAGACCCGATTTCATGATGTTTTTCTCAATAGATACGAAATGATTTCTTTCTTGAGTAGTTAAATTGCGCAATATTAAGTCGGTTGGGCTGTGGGTTAGCAACCATTGCTACGAATCGGCAACAAGGCGTGTCGTCCGCGTTTTGCAACATGTTCGCATGTTCATTCTTTCAACAATCTTTCACACCTTTTGACTTTCGGCAAACAATGCCTCGGAACCGGATGGACAACACGACGACGACTTTTGCTTTTCGAACCAGGACAAGAATCGGAACCATGGAATGTGACAGCACTGCTTGCTGATGAACAGCTGGATGAAGTCCTCAACAAGATGAAAGGACATGGGACTCAACGAGACAAGATGGCCCGATAGGGGGAACATATTTGCCCAAACGGTGAGTCATTTTGGCAGAAATATTCTGGCAGAAACAAAGGGATGGTGATGGCGTAATTCTGACCAAAGAAACCAGGTCCAGCTTCATTAGGTAGTCACTAGTTTCTGAGAGAATTATTACCGTGCGTCTGCATACCAGACTCAGAAGTCCTACGCTAGTCCAATGTTACGCTCCAACTGAAGACGCAGACGACGACATCAAGGACGAATTTTAGATTCGACTGAATGAGATTTTCCACTCTATTCCAAGGAGAGACATCATTGTTTTCATGGATGACCTTCTTCTTCTTCTTCGATGGCTCTACAGCCCAATTCGAGCCTTGGCCTCCATTAGCTTCTTCCTCCAGACGTCTCTCTGCTCCGCAGCTTGTCTCCAGTTTCTTGTGTTGAGCAGTTTTGCTGCATCGGCCTTAACATTATCTTCCCACCTTAACCGTGGTTTGCCAACTGATCTTTTGCCATCTGGTAGTAGATACAGGGCTTTTTTTGGTATCCTTGAGTCATCCATTCTTTGGACATGGCCGGCCCAACGTAAACGTAGTAGTTTGGCATGGGTCGAAAGTTTACATTCTTTGTATAAGTCGTACAATTCGTGATTGTAGCGTATTCTCCATGCACTGTCTTCATTGATTGGGCCGTATATCCTTCGGAGAACCTTCCTCTCAAATATATCCAGCTTGTCTGCGGATTTCTGGGAGATACTCCAAGCTTCACATCCATACGTAGCTACTGTACGTATGATGGTTTTGTAGATTCTTATTTTAGTTTTTCTGTGGATGTCTCTGGATTTCATTACTGGCAGTAGTGAGAAGTATGTTCTGTTCGCGGCGTTTATTCTTCTTTGTACGTCTATCGTTTCATCGTTGTCTTCGCTGACTGTTATATTCCCCCCAGGTGGTATTGTGGCCGATCAAGTACTTTAATTATAATGGCCGTAAGGCGCATTAAGATTGCTTGGCGATATAATAACCGGTCTAAATAATCTTGGGAATAAAAAATATAATGGTCCTGATAATATACCTCCTAGTTTTTTGCAGCGTCGGTCCAAATATCTCTTATTCCCTCTTCATCTTATCCTTAACAAATCATTATAGTTAGAAAAGTTTCCTAAGTTGTGGAAGATCCCACAATAATGCATCTATCTATCTATCTATATGCCCCTTAATCCCTCGTGGGACATAGGGCGGAAACAGTTGCCCTCCAGCGGACTCTGTTTTGCGCGACAGCTCTGTTTATGAAGACTTGTAGGCGCCCTGTGATAAATTGGGTGACTTTCCATGTTTCGCAACCGTATAAAAGAACTGCCTTAACGTTGGAGTTGAACAGCCGCAATTTGGTGTTGGTTGAGATCTCCGTTGATCTCCATATGCGGAACAAGCATGCATATGCGCTTCGTGCTTTATTTATTCTGGAACTGACGTCTTCTTCTGCACCACCGTTTTCGGTAATAATACTACCGAGGTAGCAGAATTTATCTACCAGTTCCACGTCACGGTTATTCAGCGCAGTTCGTTCAAGTGTGTTTGCATTTATCCGCATTTCTTTGGTTTTATTCGGATTCAGCCTTAAGCCTGCTAGACTACTTTCTGTTGCCAAATTGTTTAACATGTTTTTTAGCTCCTGATGTCTGTGGGCCAGCAAACAGATATCATCTGCGTAGTCGAGGTCCTTAAGGCGATCTAGCAAACCCCACTGTATGCCGCCTGTTCTACTATCTAGAGCGCCAACAAGAATGTCATTTATTACTATAAGAAATAGTAATGGGGATAGTAAGCATCCTTGTCGTACTCCTGAACTCACCTCAAAGCTGTCGGATAATTTTCCGTTATGGAGAACTCTGCATTTGGAATTGTTGTATAGGGCTTTTATCAATTCTATTATCTTATCCGGCAGTCCACGTCGCCGTAATGCCTGCCATATAAAGCTCCTATTAACCGAGTCGAACGCTTTCTCATAATCTACGAAAGCAAGGTAAAGGGGGGATCGGAATTCAGTAGACTGTTCCACTATTATTCTTAAGGTGTTGATGTGATCTATACATGAACGGCCCTTCCTGAATCCGGCCTGCTGCCTTCTAAGCGTTTGATCTACTGCCTCTCTTATTCTTGATAGTATAGTGTGGGACAAGATTTTACCCACAGTAGATAATAGACAGATGCCTCTCCAGTTGTCGCATATTGTTAGATCCCCCTTTTTGGGTATTTTGACTATGATACCTTCCGTCCAATCCTCCGGAAAGGTACAGGTGTTCCATGCATAAGGTATAAGAATTTAGAGCCATCCGATCATCAACTATTTGAAAAACACGTTTACGATAAGATTTCCCCTCCAATCGTTCCGTAACCTTAATGAACAACAACAACAAAGCTTCAACAGCTTCACATACAGATGTCCTATATGTTATGTTATACCTCCCTCCTGTAAATCTTGTGGCAAAGGAAAGCGTCACCATTGCAGCCCTTATAATAAGGGAATCTGGTTTTTGGACCGGAGTCAGGTGAGGGCACACGAAGATGCTGAACTCTCTTATCGTCCCCACAAAAACCTACTTCTGCATACCCGAAATTACGTTCACTAGTAAATGGGGAGTCCACATGCCTTGACGTCGTGAATGGAAGAATAGACCACACAGTTTTCAGGGTGCCATAAACTTCTTTACCGATGGCTCTAAGCTCGATGGTCGGATAGGAGGAGTCTTTTCCCCCGAGCTTGGCATTGAAGTCTCCTTCAGACTACCTGATCCCTGAGCGTATAATAAGCGAAAGTTCTAGCCATACAAGAAGCTGTTCTACTAATCAACCAGGAAAGCGATAAGAATCGGACTGTCTACATCTTCTCAGATAGTCAGGCGGCTCTAAAAGCCATGCGCTCTTGCACATCTCGAAGATTGGGATCCCGCAACTTAAGATTCATTACTTCCTTGAGATGGTTTAGCGAAGAAACGACACTTCATCAGGTTTAAAATGGGATCACTAGGTATGGTATACAATGGGCCTATCGTTTTGGCCTAAGTGTATGAGCTTAAACCAACAGCTCAGCCATATCCAACCTAACCTAATCTCTTTAATATGGCCTTGGATAGAGTAGAACATCATATCTCAACGGAGAACACTGGTTATCATATTCCAAAGATTCCCTTCCAATGAAATTGAACTAACTTCTAGTGTTCCTCAGGGTAGTCATCTAGGCCCTCTTCTATTCAATATTTTCATCTCCGGCCTGTCCGAAGAGTTAGCCAATATAACGTATCCCTTTTACTCAGGTGATCTCAAAATATAGAGTGTCATCAAGTCGAAAACTGAGGTATAATATATTCAGACGAAAGTCATGCATTACAAAACTGGTGCACCACCAATAAATTACATCGTAACACCTAATTGGCAAGCAATTAACCTTTCTCGTAAAAATGACACGCCGTTATAGTATTATCATCTCAACGACAAGGTTTTGAACCATGTCGATCAAATAGAAAAAACTTAGTTTCAATTCGCACTATTCGCGTGACTATCAAAGCTACACTACACCCTACACGGACAAGCTGAAAAAGCTGCATCTAATGCCATGTCATGTTTTATCCAGGAAGTCCTAAAGTGCAACTTTAAAGTTCAGTTTCTTCCCGGTAAGATCTAGAACAAAGATATTCGACACACAAGACATACGAAAATACTTAAGGAATACCCACATCACTAATGGTTACATAAGGGGAACGCTATAACCAATAAACCAATAGCTCTGTGACGTTGGTAATCGTCATGGTAAAGCATCGAAACAGTTAGCATTTGCGGCCAAGTACTTCGGAAGTACAAAGGTATAGACGTGTTCATACATACTTTCAACATGTGCTTCTTCTCCATCTTTTCCTTTCAGTAAGGTATCGAGTCCAAGGAATACCGCGGCCCACAACTTGGAGCTATTGCACTTTTAGCACCCTTTATACTTCCGATTTGTAGGGCAGACTGGTTGAACGAGTATAGCAATCTGCTTCAAGATTCGTTACTCAAACGTAAGTAAGGGTGATGTGATTGAGCAAAATTTGTCTACGGCAATCCAGACTTTTTAGTCTGGAACTCAGGTAAAAAGAATTTAACTTGGATTTGACCTTAGGACCCTAGGTTGCGGGGTTTATTACTCCGACAGAACGTTGGCTTTGATGATCGATCCGCTTACAACTTAGTGGAGATTTTCTGGTCAATCTAAGACAATATGGATAAGTAGGATATTCTTTAACATTTTTCCTCAATTAGAAATTAGCCGGTGATTGCATGGCTCTGATCTACAAACCTATCTAGTATCGCTTGCGTATATGCGGCATTTATAAAATACTTCACTCGTACTGGCCACATTTGGAGTAATGATATGGAAATTTGTAGAGTGCACTTGCTTTTTACCTTTTTGGAATTATCATGGTTGTAAGTAGAGTTCTTAGTTATTCGAGGGAAACCTTCTTAAGATCTTAAACGAATACACTGGAAGTTCCAAAAATGCTAGATATTCTTAACACGTGCCTCACTGGGAGAATCCCCTTATTCATTTGTTTGATATTCCATAATCCAAATCGCGACTAACTTAAGTAATGTTAAAAAACGATATTACCCAACATGGGAGCGCATACTGTATTATTGAAAACGTTTTACGCCTAACTTCTTCCGAAATATCCAAGTTTATGCCTAATTAGCTGCAGATCATGTCTCCTTCTCATCGATTAACAAATATAGACCTAAAATCCAACTATAAACCTACCTGCATCTTCTTAGCAACACCCTCAAGTTGAGTTTGTTCAAGTCTCATTCGTTGGGCAATCCTTAATGGCGGAGTGCTACCATCACTATTGCACGGCAAAGAGCCTCTTGCTACCTCTGGATTGCCAAAGACGAAATGCATCTGCACAGCAGCTTGATCTGTCTTCAAGGCTAATAAGCCCTGCCACATCACTGGATATCGCTGTAATAACGTCAGTAATGAATCAGCTTGAGGTGGTACTTGACTCGCATGTGGCGGTGTAGCAACTTGTATATTTCGTCCAGTCGGTGCTGGCATCGCTGGCACTAGACTTCCATGACTTGGCATACTAGTATGACCTGCAGAATAGAATAAGAGTTAAGTGAGTTGTTTAATATTATTTCAGTAAAATAGTACCTGGAATAGAAATACGCTCTTTTTCACGCTCCCTCTCACGTTCCCTCTGCTCTCGTTCTCGCTCTAATGCTTTCGGATGCATATGAGTTAGAGTAGCTGGTGGACCAGTAGTTTGGGCCGGATACGTGCAGGGTGCAGGTGCAACCACGCTATGCGCAGGTCGATGAGCTGGTGGGGGCTCGGTTGGCACTGGTCGTACATTGTCAAAATAGCGAGCTCCAACATCTGGAAAATGAGGGTGAGGTATTCGAGTTCCATGTACATACACTTGAGCTACTTGTGGCGAGTCTGTAAAAGAAATTATTAAGTAAACAATTTGGTCAGATAACGCAGCCATATAATAGATACCAGTAGCACGATCTTGTGGGCTCTGCAAGCTATGAGGTACGGCAATTGTTCTTGAACCGCTTCCTGGGCGGCGCAATTCTAAAGGTGGGCTAGCTACCATTGATTCGTCAACTTCTGATAGTTCCTTTTGTTCAGTCGATCCGGGTAGTAATGGCGACCTATGACAAGAATATTATATAATAAACTGTTACGGATATAAAAACAGCGGCAATTACCTTGAAATATAAGAAGGAATAGCTCCAAGTTCCCTGAGATATTGATACATGATAAAATGATCGCGCGGAGGGACTCCTCTGATACTCCCAGCTGGAAAGCTTCCTTCTCCCTGTAAAGGAAAAATCGAAAAAGACTTTAGCATGAGGCCAAAATGTGTGGAACCGAATCAACAACGAAAAAAACAACAGAAGAATAAATAAAGCACGCAATCAATCTCTGTGAATTACCGGTGTAATTGGAGACGCCTGCTGATGAGCAGGTGGGGGACTTTGCGTACGAGAATTAAAGCTCCCGATATCATGCTGCGTCCACACAAGTACAGAAAGTTACAAGATCAACATTATATAGAAAATTGCATTTAAAAAATGTGCCTTACCAAGTTAGCCTCGAATGCTGGAACGGGCAATCCTGGCTGCAACATGTGGGCCCTTGACTGTCCTTGAGGACTGATCGATGGAACTGAAGCTCGCAAACTGCTTGCACCTGGAATAGAACGATATAAGTAAGATCAACTTTTCCGAAAGGTATGCGTTATAAATACAAACCTGTGACAACAGGCTGCTGACTAGGCATGTGCGGCTGCTTCAGGGGTGGGCTCGCTACAGCACCAGTCATTATCTGTGGAGCTTGATGCAAACCGACAACACCTTTAGTGGGTGGTATAACTTGTTGCTGATGTGCCGGCTTAGCTTGCAGTAAGGTGGCTCCAGTTGGCTGGTGAGGATGAGAAGACTGATGTGCATGCGCAATTATGTGCTGAGAGCCAGGCACCATAGCAGCTTGTCCAGATGCAAGTTGTAGACCTGGTTGTGCTTGCTTTGCTGTCATGGCATTAGGCATATGCTGCTGCGATGGCTGGTGTTGTGGCATATGATGTTGCTGATGCTGCTGTGTTGGCGGAGTGGGTCCTCGCTTTGCTACTTGATGGGTAACTACAGACACACCACCAGCCTGCTTCTGCACATGCGGATGTTGTTGAGGTTGTACATGTGCTAAAGGAACTTGAATAGTCTGACGTTTTCCTGCAGTTTGAATAGTAACAGGAGATGGAGCTTGTTGAATTATTTTCCCTCCTTGCACCACCGTCGCATAGCCACTGGGAACCTGCTGAATCTTATTACCATGTATAACTAGAGATTGATGCGGTGGTTGTTGTGGTTGCTGCTGAGCAATAATCTGCTGTTGACCACCAGGTTTCGTCACAACATGAAGAATTTGCTGAGATGGTGTGGGCTGCTGCTGAGGCATTTGCTGCTGCGTCTTAACAACAACATTCTGCTGAATTCGTGGTGAATGTGGTGGACCAACTGGGGCACCATGTGGCGAACTTGTTGGTGGAATATTCACGATAAGATTGTGATGTGGCTGTGCACTCTGCTGTGCTGCTGGCGAAGTTGTTTGGGGTAGACATTGTTGAAGAGTGGTAGGAACATTATGTTGAATACTTCGAGCAACACTTGTTTGTACAATAGTTCCAGGCTGTTTTATCAACGTTGGGCTATTTACTACAACAGGCGCTGCTTGTCCAATAACTCCTCCGCTCACTTTCACCAATCCTTGGGTGACTACCGGTTTGTTGACTTGGCTACTAAGCATATGTGCTTTCAGTGGATGCGTACGAATGGTTTGTTGTGGTTGTTGTACAGGTAACTGCGGAATGTTTGGCGGCGGCTGCGGTGGAGGCTGTGATGGCGGTTGCGGTTGTGGTTGCGGTTGCACCTGTGACGTAGACACAATAGTTGTAGGTGCCGAAGTTGTTGGAGGTGTTGCTTGAGTTGATACTACAACACTAGTTGGCTTAGGCAATGTAACTGTCGTGCTTGTGCTAGGCTTCGAGGTTTCAGAAGATATTACTGAAGGAGAAGGTGCTTTTGGTGTCGGCACTTTCTGTTCTTCCTTTACTACCTTAGAAATTGGAACCGGAACTACTTCAGAAATTGCAACCGGCACAGTTTTCTGCACTAATTCGACTTTCCCAGTGGGCGGGACTGCTAGTAATGGTGCAGCTGCGCCTGGCACTGGTACGTATTGCCCTTCCTTACTTTGTCTAACGACAGTTAGAACTCCAGTCACTGGATCAATTAGCGTCAACGGTTCGCTGGGTTCTGCGGGGTTCGTACTAAGAGCAGGCTTTTCCACTTTTCCTGTGACAGTGACAGTAGTCTCTACAGGTATAGTAGGTTTAGCTGATGGTGGTGCAGGACTCTTAGTTTCACCAATATCCTCAATCTTTTCTACCTTACGCTCTTCTTCTGGTTCCAAAGACTGCGGCTTTAATTTTTCTTCTGCCTTTACGACTTTCTCGTCACTACTATCAGCCGAAGCATCACTTGACTTACGATCCTTTGTTCTACGATTAGCTCGAGGCGATTTTCGTATATCACTAACTGGTCCAATCTGTTTTTCGTTAACAACCGGCTGTGGTGCACGCCCAGTTGTTGAAGCATTCTGTGAATTCCTTGTGGATCGCCTGGGTGGTGTTTGACCTCCTGCTTTTGGAGAATTCAATGAGTTACGTACAACATCTTCGATGACATCGTCAACAGTACTTCTATTGCCACCGTCCTTCTCTTGAAGACGTCTCGACTTTCTTGTATTCACAGTTGGTGTTGAGAACTCCTCCTTAGATTCCTTTTGCGGTGGAGTGGTATTATCTGCAATAGGATGTGGTGCAGGACTCGGAGATGCCGTCGATTCTGGCTGCTTTTCAACCGGTCTTGTTTGTACAACAGCCTGCCCTGGACTTTTTATCGTTAGTATTAACCGAGGACGTTCTGTTGTTTTTACTGTAGTTGACTCCTCTCCAGAGTCTGAATGGAACTCATAAATATCTTGGTCTGATGTATGACTCCTCATTTTCTTCTCACCCACAGTAGGAGTCGTATTAGGAACTTTCGAGGCAGCTCCACGTCCACGGCGACCACGTGCATTCTGGCTCATCTTACCGCGCCTTGTTTGTACACCTTCAACAACACCAGATACTGGTGTTGGTGATGATATAGATGTTTGCTGAGGCACAATCACTTTCTTCGCATTCCGATTAATTCGTCCCCGCTTTCCTGCACGTGTTGTTTTACCATTATCGGCACTTTCAGACTGTGTATCTTCGAATTCTTCTTCATCATGTGTGTCTTCGCTTTTCTCAGTTTCAGCTGTGCTCTCTGCCGGAGTATCACTCTTCACCTCTGCCTCAGGAACTGATTCCAAAGAGGCGTTAGCACTTGGAATTGAGGTGTCCTTTTCTGGAGGCTGTTCTTTTTCCACCTCTTTTTGTGGTGGTTTTTCTGGCATTGGTTCGTCAATCTCATCGTTAGAGCACAGCGCATCAACTTTCTTTATTACAGATTCGATGTTCAACTCTTTAGCTGACCAGTAGTCGCTATCTTCTTTCGAGTCTTGTTCTATTTCATCTTCCGGTGGTGAGAGCTTCGTCACGTTCTCTTCGGTGAGCATTGACTTTTCAGTAGGCTCAGCAGGTGTTGTGGGAACGGCTTGAGTCTTTATGACAGACACGCTTTCTTGCTCAACGGGCGTTTCTTTCTTTTCTTTCTTGGGCTCAAGTTTAGTAGTGCTACTTTCCTGCCGTGGTACTGGCTCAGGCTCTACTTCTGGTTCTTTTGGCTCAACCTTTTCAACTGGCTTCTCAGGCTCTGGTGTTTTAATTGGTGCAAGAGATTTTGTTTCTGGTACTGGAACTACCTTAGGAGTCTCTTCAACCGGTTGTGGTGTCTTCACTCTAGGCTCTTCCACCGTCTTAGTTTCAATTTCAACAACTGGCGTTGGTGGCTTGATGGGTATTACCACAGGCTCAGCAACTGGAGTAACTGGCTTGGGATGTGCTGCCAGTACTGTTGGTTGCTGTTGTTGTTGCTGTTGAGGAACTATCTGAACTTTTGTTTGTGGAGATTTATTCACTTGTGAAACCTCCACATTTGTTTTCAGAGAATTTTTCGAAATCGGTTGCTGTGGTGGTAGACTCGGCACTGGAGAAGTAGCAACTTGCTTCTGATGCTGTACACCAATGTTAAGTTGCATGATTTGCTGACCGCTACCTTGCTGTGAAGGAAGCGGCACTGAAATCTGTTGTATCGGAGGTTGTTGTTGTTGAAATAGAGTTTGGGGCTGAAGCTGAGATTGTGTAACTAACTGAGGTTGTGGCTGCTGTTGTACAGCTGGCTGTGATTGTTGCACTTGAGGAGGAGTCGGCTGCTGTTGTGGGACTGCTTGCGGAAGCTTCTGCAATATTTGCTGCTGTTGTGCCGGCGGTGTATGGTGCACTATACTTTGTTGTTGCTGCTGCGTTTCTGAAGTACGCGGCTGCTGCTGGACAACTGCTGACTGCTGTTGCGCAATTCCAGGCTGTTGCACAACGCCACCACCAGGCTGCTGCCTTACAATTACAACATTTTGCTGAATCCTTGAATGCACAGGCGATGATTGCGCATCTTTGTGTGGAATAGTCTGAATAATAGAAGGCGGCGATGTGACTCCTTTATGCGGACTATCCTTTCCACCGCTTTGGGCCTGTGGATACTGATGAATTTGCAATACCTGTTGATGGACAACTCTGTGCTGTCCTTGAACGTGCTGTTGCTGCTGCATTTGCTGATGCTGTTGCTGATGCTGTTGCTGATGCTGTTGCTGTAGTTGTTGATGTTGTTGTTGATGTTGTTGTTGATGTTGTTGTTGATGTTGTTGTTGTTGTTGCTGTTGCTTTTGCTGCTGCACCTTTTGCATGTGAACAATTTGAGCGTGCTGTTGTTGAGCATGCTGCTGTTGATGGATTTGTTGCTGATGCAGTTGCTGTTGCAATTGCTTCTGTTGTTGGTGCTGCTGCTGATGTTGCTGTTGTTGTTGCATTTGCATTTGCTGTTGTCTTTGTTGCATTATTTGATGCTGGTGTTGCATAAGCTGCTGTTGGTGCTGTGCAAGCTTAGACATTTGTTGCATTTGTTGTGTCATTCTTTGAGGAGGCTGTGGCAGGTGCTGTTTTCCTTGCTGTTGAATTTGTTGTTGCTGCAGCACGACGGTCTGATGTGGCTGACCTTTGTGCGGCTGCACCTGTACTGGGATAATATGCTGCATATGTCCAGGTTGACCATGTGCCATATGATTAGGCGTTGGTGGTTCTCCGATAGATTTGATAGGAGACTGCATCGTTTGCTGCTGTTGAATTATCGCTGCAGGAGCATGCGTTAACTTCGGTGAAGAAATTTGCAAAGAAGTTTGCTGATTCTGTGGTCCAATGTGCACTGGAGAACTGGCTGAACTAGGTGTTGGTGTACTAACTCGGGTGCTTTGGTAAGTTATTGTTTGTCCAGTAACTTTAATCTCCTTGCTTTCTGGATGCTGAGTATGAGGCGAGTCGGCTTTATTTGCAATTGAAGTCTGCGCAGTATTTGGTTGCGGCAATATTATATTCTGCGGCTGTATTGGCTTAGATATTGGCGCCAGAACTGATGTGACTGGCATTCTATTAAGAATGATGTTGGGGGAATTGGTTGACGTTATAGTGTTCGGGCCAGGTTGAGTGCTCACTGAACCCGGTGGTGACATCAACTGCCTCTGCTGTAGAACAACATGCTGAGGCAGGACAGGACTCAGCTGAGACTGACTACGCATCACTGTTGGCTGACTACGATGCATACTTGGGCTATGTGGCGATTGCACACGAACATTAACGAACTGTGGTGATTGAGAAGGCTGTTGGCCACCTTGCGGTTGCTGCAGTCTTGGGGACTGCATTCTTTGTTCGTTCGTACTCCGTGGAGAGACCATTACGTTTATCGGTGGATAAACAAAATGCGTTTGCTCTGGAATACTTATTGTTGGTGGCTGCATGACGTAGTGGGTTTGTGGCCTACTGATAGGAAGCTTAACCTGCGCAGCGCCTTGGATTGGTGACTGTGGCGGTATCTGTTGTTGTGATGCACGCTGTTGTGAAGAAGAATACACCATTTGTGGTCGTGAGCTTGGAGGTGTTGTTACAATCTGAGGTGTTGTTATGATAGGCGCAGTAGAAACTTCAGGACTTGGTGTTGGTGGTACTGATGGAGTAACATCAGGCTTCTGTGGTTCAACCTTAGTAGGCTCAAGCTCCTTTGGCTTTTCTACAGGCTTTACCTCTGGAATAACTTCTTTTGTAATCTTCTCCTTTGTTGGTGTAGTTACTTCTAGGTTCTTAGTAATAACCGATGTTGTATTTGGAGAATCTGCAGTTTCAACTTTCTTATTCTCCACAGGGACAACTTCCTTCACTTTGACACTTTCAGAAGCAGCAACCAGATCAACTTTTGGCGCTTTAACGGTAGCAGGTGTTGGCTTCACTTGCGGCAATTGTACGTCTGGCGTCTTCGGAGGATTATCAAATCGCACTTGATTGGTCACATCCTCTTCAGGCTCTTCAGTGTCAGTATCAATTTGCAAATCGTGCTCTGACTGTGGGGTATCTGCTTTTATTTCGATTTCTTCATTACTTAAGCTTTGTACAGCCTTTCTCATCTCTTCAGCATCTTCTTCTGGTATAACTGGCTCAACAGGCACCTGTGCACTAAGATCTTCTTCGACATGCACATCGCATGGATCGTCAGTAAAGGAATAATCAGCCGCACTGGATGTTCCAAAACTTTCACCAAGCAGCGCCGCAACAGCGTCTTCAGTCTCTTCTTGTGATATTATTACTCTAGACTTCTCTTCAATTTTGTCAATCACTTTTGAATCTGGTGGACTCTCGATCGGGATTTTAGGTTCTTCTGGTATTGGATCTATGATTGGCGATGTGAATTCTGCTGATATTGATTTCACTGCAGATTCACTAATTTTTTCGTCTAGTTCAACATCAAAGCCTGGTATAAACTTGTCTGGCTTCTTCTTGCACTCTACTGACTTTGGTGTTGATAAAGTCGGAGTTTTCGGAATCGGGCTTATGATAGTCTTCTCTCGTGTCATAGGTGAAATCGAGAGATTCAAATCTGATGATGATTTATTCAGTGGCGGGCTACTGTCGTCATCTAGTAAGCATGGTAAGCTTGGCGATGGCTTGCATAGTGCTGGCTTAGGACCTTCTGATTCAGAAGTGATCTCGATCGATAATTTCCCTGTTGAAGGTGGCGGTGACATCAGGCTGTTATTGTGACTACTATGGTGATGATGTTCTCTTCTTTGATGTCTTTCCTCCTTGGAACGCTTCTTTTTCTTCTTCTTTTCCTTGGTCTTATGAGGTTCTTGTGTTTCTTTCTTCTCATGTTGGATCACTTCCATGCTATTTTCATCACCATCAGAAAATCTGAACACATCCGTCATATCACTCTTATGTGTGGTAGCAGTAGAAGGCGTTGTTTCTTCGGTTAGTTTGTTATCAGAATCTTCCATGAGTTGTGCCTCTAGGGCTCGTCCAGCTTCATCAAGATCAACGCTATTCTCATCGTCATTCTTCTGTTGAAGGGCAGCTAAAGCATGTTGCTCACGTGACTTCTCTCTTTCTTTGCGTTTCTTCTCGCGTTTCTCTTTTCTGTGTCTCTCACGTTCTATATGCGAGCTAGCCTTTTGTTTGTTCTCTTCATTCTCTTCAACAGTGTGGGATTTTGGTGTTAAGGGCTCTTGCTTGTAAGGATTTATAGCAGCCGAAACGACTGGTTGTTGAGTGTGGACAGGCGTATCAAACAAGTGAGTTGGTGCTGCATCTTTCTGTATAGGCTCACTGCCAGACATTTGAGATTCATCATCAGATATTGGTCCAAAAATATCTTCCATTTTCTCTCCGCTTCTTTTCAAGTTGAAAGAGTAACGATTGACTTCGTTTTTAGACGATTTCTTTGATTTCTTCAGTCTGTGCCGTTCCTCTTTGGAAACTGCTGACTTGTCGTATTCTTCTCGTGTTTTCTCGCGTTTCTTCTCTTTCCTATCTTTGTGTTTCTTCTTCTCTGAGGAGAATTGCACATTTGAAGTACTACAAGGTACTGTGGTACTCATCATGGATTCTCGCTTCAGTTCGTCAAAGACTTGTTCTAAAGAAGTGGGTGTAAGCTTCTCTGTTGGTGTATCATCAAATTTCTCTATAGATGTTTCATTATCAGCAAGAATCGGTGAAGACTTTTGGCGTTTTTTGCTCTTCTTGTGCTTCTTTCTACTTTCTGGAGAGAAGAGCTGATCGAAAATCGAGTCTTTACTCTCTACCGCACTTCCAGAGCAGGCGTTATTATCTGAGTCTTCATGCTGTGTGCTATAGAAATCAGTGATGGAGTCCTTGAGTTCAGCTTTGACCTCCATTTTAATTGGCGACAAGTTTTCACTCGGTTCAATTTTAATTTTCTCAATTTTGACAGTCGGAAATGTCTCCGATTTCTTTTCGATCTGCAACTCTCGTTCCTCGTTCTCTTTCTTAATTTCTGCCTTGAATTTCATTTCCATATTGTCCAGCTTCTCCCGATCATCAATTTCCATTCTTGGTAGAGGCACTTCATTATCTGACGAATCAGATGCGATACGTGTCGAGCGAGAATTACGCTTGGAAGAGATTTTCTTGCATGACGGTTTCGAGTGATTTAGAATACTACCATCTGAACTGTCGCCATCACAAAGTTCATTAAGGCGGGCACGATTATATTGTGCACGGCGTGCATCAGAATCAGAATCTGATATAATGCTGTCTCGTTGGCGCATAACTGTGCCTTCGTCAGAGGAACTATTTATGAAGCCGCTGCTTCGGTTTAATTTATATGAACTTTTGTACTTTGTATGGCGATCATCAAAATCGGAATCGGAGTCACCATCGTAGCTAGTCGATCGCTTCTTCTCTTCGCGCTTGGCTCGACTTTGCTTAAGCTGAGTGAATTTGGCTTTGATCTTCTTCTCTTCTTCTTGTTTCTGCATGTTTTTACACGATCTGGCTTTTACTTTATCATACATTGATATATAAGGACCATCGTCTAGGATATCAAATATGGAATGTTTTTTCGGTTCGTCTGAGTCAGAATCATTTGAGCTTTGAGTAAGCTTTCTAGGCATGGGTTTACTTCGCGATTTCTCACTAGTTTGCCTACTGCCTTCCTCAGAGCGTGTTGATCCTTTACGATCCGAGTGGCGGTTATTATCGTGCCTTTTCGAATCGTTCCGATTATTATGTAGAGATTGTCTATGCGTACTGCTATCGTCATCCTGGTCGTGTCGTTTCTTTTCTTTATGTTCCTTTTTTGTTTTATGCCGCTGTTGGTGTTCTTGTGCGTGATGATCATCGTCATCTGTTGATCTGATTTCGGGTGTATCAAACATTGGCAATGTCTCTGATGGACTCATCTCTTCATCTCTGGCAAGATTTGTAGTGGTTTCTTTATCGTCTTTGGTAGAACTGTGTTGTTTTTTGTACTTTTGAGCAGATGCTGAACTTTTATCACTACGATCATATTTTTTATGTTCCTTATCCTTGTTCTTCTTCTCTTCAAATCCCGAATCTTTTCGATATCGTTCATCTTGACTTGTTTGCTTGTCCTCTGGATTTTTTGATAAGGAACTCGCCCGGCCATGAGATTTATGATGCTTCGACCGATTCGAATCCTTTCCTTCTTTACGGTCAAATAGTTTTCGATTTTCTCCAGATATTCTCATCCGCTTTGCTTGTTCATCATTATCAACACTATCTTGCGAACTTAATCTTCTTTTATTCATTCTAATTGGTGAGTTTCCAGAGACCTTAACATCACGAAGATTTTGTGAATCATCGTTAAAAAGGTTTTCACTATTCTCCTTATTGTGTTTGTCGTCCTTATTGGTATTGTGGTGTGAATGGCTAAAGTGTGTGTGCTCATCATCTTTTCGATCACGACTAGATGGTTTCTCATGCTCGTGCTCGTCTCGATTGTGTTTATTCGAGCTTGCACTAGCCGGACTTGTTTCTTTCTCATCTAGCCGAAGCCTTTCACTTAGTTCTTTCTGTCGAGCTTCTTCTTGTCGAGTTTCCTCCTCACGGCGTAACCGTTCAGATTCTTCTTTTTGTTCACGTTCACGCTTTGTACGCTCTTCAATATCTTTTCGTTCGCGTTCTTTTCGTTCACGTTCCTCCCTATCTTTACGCTCCGCCTCTTCACGCTCTCTTCGTTCTCGTTCTTCACGATCACGTCGATCACGTTCTTCCTTATCTCGGCGTTCCTGTTCTTCCTTTTCTCGTTCTCGTCTCTCTTGTTCTTCACGCTCCTTTCTTTCGCGTTCCTCACGCTCTTTTCTTTCACGTTCTTCCCGTTCTCGACGCTCTCGTTCTTCGCGCTCCTTACGATCACGCTCTTCACGTTCCCTGCGTTCTCGTTCCTCGCGCTCCTTGCGTTCGCGCTCTTCTCGCTCCTTCCGTTCTTTCTCCTCTCGCTCTTCCCTTTCTCGTCTCCTCTCCTTTTCTCTTCTTTCACGTTCTAGCCTTTCTTTTTCTTGTTTCTGTTTCTCTTTTTCTGCCCTTTCACGTTCCTGACGTTCTTTATTCAGTCGTTCTTGCCGCTCACGCTCAGCGTTCTCCTTATCTTCCTGTTCTTTCTTTTTTCTATCCTCCTCTATTCTGTCCTCATCTTTAGCATGAAGATCGTTCACTTCCGGTGTGTCTTCCGAATGTGAAGATTTTCTCTTATCGATTGATTCACTTCTAGATTTTTCATTTTTATTTAATTTCCTATCACTATCGTTTCTGTGATTGTGCTTGTGAGCTTTATCTCCCTTCTTAGAGGTATTCGTTGTGGTCGATTTTTGGTATGCTGATTTTGATGAAGATGAATCAGCACTACTTCGTCTAAAATTATGTTCTGAGCCGGTAGCTTCTGAATCTTCATCAAATTTGGTACTTGTTGCATTACTATAGTTGGTTGGCAGTGAAGATGTTCCTGTAGATGTTGCGGACTTAACTGTTCCGACATTTGTACTTCCTGGTATTGAGGCAGATTTACAAAGTACCCGACCACTTGATGATTGCGTTGAAGCTCCTTGCGTTGAACTTAAGCTGCTTCCACTGCTACTAGATGTTTTCTCACCGGGTACACTAAAGCTCTTAGAAATCGTACTGGTCTTTGGTCTACTTGCAGATATCGTTTCCGTAACAGTTTTAGATTGTGTTTGAGGCGCTGTAGTAACTGGCTGTGCAGCAGATGGTGCAGAGCAGCCACTTGCAGTCGTAACTGTTGGCTGTATAACAGTTGAAGGAGGTGTAACTACTGGTGGGTGACTTGGGAATGGATATTGTAAGCCTTTTGCTGGTTGAGGTGTGACAAGATTCTGTTGTGCTAGAGAAACTTTCACAGATGCAGACGCCACCACCGGCGATGGTGATGGACTATTGTAAGGAGACATGGCTTGCGGGCTGTTCATCGGTGAGGAATTTAACCTTTGCAGCTGATTGACTCCAGGTGAAGTAAAAACGGTGGATTGTGAGGATGGTTTGGTTGTTGACGTACCCCCTACAACGGGTGTTTTTGTTGCGGCCAAATTTGGAATACCAGGAGATGTTGAGGAAATTAACGAGGAACGTGATAAATTTGAAAAATCTCCCGGCTCATACTTATCACTAATGTTCTTCAGCCGCTGCAAATCATCGTCGAATATCGACTTCTTTGCTAGAACGGATTTAACAATTTCTGAAGGTTTCACTTCATTTACATCCAAATCTAAAAACTTATGCCGTGACGAAAAACTCGAGCTATGTTGTGTACTTTCTGAACTAAGAGAATGCGGTCGTCCAGCAACGTTGCCACCACCAGACCATATTTCGAATTTTTCATCTAGCCATTTTATTCGTTCTTCTAGTGACGGACTAGTGCTAACTGGTGCCATGTCTGAATCACTAGAATTTGAACTAAGCGATCTCGCCCTAATAGGACTCGCTGGTGGTTGTTCAATTCCTCCCAATAAGCTTGAACTACCGCCAGACGGCGTCGGATGGTGATGATGGTGCTGCTGCTGCTGTGACTGGCTATGATGATGGTGGTGGTGGTGGTGATGGACTGATTGCGGCTGATGGTGGGATGGTTGCGACGGATGCAACGTCAGATGATGATGCGACGCCATTTGCTGCGTCGGATGGTGAAATGATGACGATAGTCTTGTTCCAGCCAATAACGGTGGACTTGATAGTGTATTGCTAAGACTAGAATGACTACTACTACTGTTTAACAGCGTTGAAGAAGAACTTGAATTTAATAAGTTGTTACTACTACTATTGTTTATATTAATATTCGTCGATGAAGAACTAACAGAGTACATTTGTCCTGCATGCAATGATGATGACGGTGCTCCTGCTGCCGGCGGCGCAGAAGTTCGATTTTGTTGAAAAAATTGAATACCAAATTTTGGAAGCGGCAACATCATTGGCTCATGCGGCTTATCTCGCGGAATTCGCCTCGGTTCGCTTGGCAACACCTCGGGTCGTTCGTCACACAATGGTGTACCGGGCCGTGAGCCATCTGCACTTTCTCCACCAGATGCTTCATGTGAATGATGTGAATGCAGCTGATGTCCGCGACCTCTTGATGTATGATATTCACTTGTTTCCGTACTATTACCACTTATCGTTGACGTTCCAGGAACATTACTCGTTCGCCGTCGCTTACACGAGACAGAATGTGGTGCAGCGTATACCGTCGTTGTCGTCATATTATGTTCATGATTTCCATGTCTTAATGCATTACCACTAATCATAGAACCAGATTCCGTGGACGGACGACGACTACTTGGCAATTGCGTTGTTGCATACTTAAGGCTACTGCATTCTGATAAACGACGAACTTCAACGCATTTTCTGTGGTGTAAAGAAGCACCACTTTCATTGCTATGGTTGTTTAAAACATCACAGTTGGAGTCACCGATTGACAAATTTGTTTGATGTATACTATTACTATTGTTACTACTGTTTGAACCGTCGACAGGATGCGACGATTGTTGCTGTTGTGGTTGCTGAGGTTGCTGCTGTTGAGACTGCTGTAAGAGATAGTGGAGTGATTAGTCAAAGGGTTGATGATCGGATTAAGTAGAAGTACTTACCAAACCAGATATCGTGTGATGATGATTGTGGTGATGAGATGTGTGATCAAATTTCATACGTTTCTTAGGACTAACTAATTCATCACCACTGGACGGGCACTCTTCTAGTTGTTCCAATAAGTGGAACCTTTCCTTTTGTAAATTTCGTATATCACCTGGAATTTAAAGAAGAGATTGTTGTAGTTTGGAGCTTGTTGTTTCAAAATAGTTTTATAATTGACATATTTATGTAATGTAGCACGAAAAAAGCTGTTAGTATTCTGATATTTGTTGTTCTTGCGCATTTTACTTCTTAAGTTGAAAATTGGTATCCTGGATTTGGCACATCAATAGAATGTTTACTGATATCTAAAAAGTGTGAACTATCGACAACTCTGGCAGTGTGGACCGTTTAATGCTAACTGGTACAAACAGGCGAACAATAAACCAGCTATCAGAGAGTGAGAGAGCTCTTCAGAAAGTACAGACAGTTATCGGATGGTCCAATCTTTTTCGCAAAGATGTTGGTCTCATGTAATATGAGAATGGTCCAGTGATCTCAAAACGGCCGTTTCCTGATGGAGATGTGAATGTGCAGTTATTGTAGATTGGATATCATCTGGTTAAAAACATTGACCGAATACTTTTCTTCTTGTGACTCCATTTCTTTAATAGAAGGCTTGGTTGCTTGCATTTTGAATAAATTGATACTATTGCTTGATACTATTGCTATTGCTTCATACTTTTTCGAGCTTGACAACTTAACAATATAAAATTTGATTAATAAAAAACAATACAAAACTTACCTGGACTTTTGTCGCATCGACGTCGTCCACTATTAGTATTACTAACTTCAAGCGTATCCACAGTACTACCAGGAATAGGACCCAATCGCGATTGCGGTGAATCTGATCGCTGATCACGTGTACTTGCATAATTTGTATAGGTTTCATCATCATGTGATGCCCCAGATCCCTGACTATATTCATCATAGCTACGAAATCGCCGTTCCGGATATTCATAGTCACCATGCCTTAAGCTACGTGATCTTCCACCTCTTGGTGTTGTACCACCAGCTGGTGGTATTACTGGTGTTGCCGGTACTGTTGCACTAGCTACTACACTTCCAACGCCTGCACTAGCAACTGGTGCATTATTCGGCGATGTGTTACCACTTGAATTAACGCTAGTATGCCGACTGAATGATGATGCCCGCGATCTTGTTTGGGTGCTATCATATCGACTAAAACGTGCTCCTGGAACAGAAGAGACAACACGTGTTGCTGCTGTAGTCTCAGTTGCTACCGAACTATTGCTAATTTCTGTTGAATTGCTTCCATTACCTGATGATTGTTTTTCTAATTTCTCATAGAACGCCTCTTGGCATTCCCGTGATGCAAAATCAACTTGCAGCTTTCTGCCGCGCAATGTTGCACCACGCATCTCTTTCACAGCCGTTTGTGCATATTGTATTTGATCGAATGAAACTAGGGCCAACTTACGCTCTCTGTCTATAACAACTTGCGACACTGAACCATAGCGCGAGAACTGTACCATAAGATGATTTTCGCTCACACTGTCCGCAATGCCATCGATCCAGACGCAATTTGTTGGCATTGATTTGCCAAAGCCTAATTTAATACGATTGTTGCCTAAGTGTTCACCATCCATTTTTCGCATTGCTTTCACCACCGATACGATATCAGAATATTGACAAAACGCGTACGCATTCATGCCCTGCTTCTTGATGTCGATCTCGATTATTTCGCCAAAGCAATCGAAGTGCTTTCGAAGCTCGCTCCCCGTAATATCTTTCTCTAAATTGCCAATGAATAGCGTCCGTGTTGATTTTGGATGATATTCATCGAGCTCAGCCTCATACGGTCGAAATTCATTATCTTCGACGTCGTATCCTTGATAAGGAGCTACTTCTATCTTACATCCGAAGAATAATTTATCGTGGGATACTTCTAAAGCTTTCTCTACATCATCGGGCTTCTTGAAGCACACAAGGGCATACCGTTCGGCATTTTGGCCGACTACCTTAACCCATGTTACCTTGCCGTGTTTTTTGTACTCATGAAAAAGACCATCCTTAAGGGATGTGTCCGAGGAACGGGCCGGAAGGTTTCTAACACAGATCGCTAGCGGTCGATTGTCTTCGGAATGGACAACGGGATTACCAGTTGACGATGATGAAGAGGATCCTGTATTCGTGCTCGATGATTGATTATTAATGGATAAACCACCGCTTTGGCTAGGCGCCGACACAGCCGATTGAAGATTTCTCGTTCGTGACGATGATGATGATAGGGGTGGATCGCTCCCTGAGACAGGACTGGACGCATGTGAATTTGATGATGTGCTATTTGTTGAACTACAACTGCTTGGACTCCGCGAATGTGAACGACTCGACGCTGCACTTCCGCCATTACCCCGATCAACTAGATGACTACTATGACTACTTGCGGCATTTATGCTACCACTACCACCACAGGGTGACTCCGAACCAGAGCGGGATTTCTTCTTTTTTATAAGCTGACAATCATAACTACTTGTGTCAGGCTGTACTACTGCACTGGCCACATTCCCATAAACACTTCTGGAGGCTGGAGATGCTGCTTGACCACCAGACACCGTTGATGTACCACTTGGGCTTGTGTCGTACCATGATGGAACTCTATGATGTCCAACTGGTGGTGTCCTGAAAATTAAAAAGAAATAAAAAAATTACCATTTGCATAGTTTTTGAAATTATTAAAAAAAAATGCAAGTAAGCTTCAACCCCAAATCGTTAGTAAGGATAACAAAAATAAAAACACAAAAAATATAGCCAGAAGTTAAGTACAAATTCAGTTAGGATAAAGCGAAAACAAAAAGAGTTTTAAAAGAGTGTTGTATTTCGCATATATTACACCAATTACTACCACCACTATATTTCAGAGAAGAGATTCCATTGTTGCAAGTATTTTTTTTTTATAAAGTGAAGGTCCTTCTATAAACTTGTTTACCCTGAAGTTTATTGAAGTATATAATATATTTTGATATATTTAGGCCCTAAATAGATTTGAATTGTTGTCCTAGCCCTTACCTGTCTATAATAGACGAATATGGTCCATTTCTATACAGCCTATCTCTCGCCCTGCCTCGTATATCACCCGTATGATAGTTATTTGGTCGCCTTATATATTGTTCAGTTTCCGAAACTAAACGTGAATTGCGATCATAGTATGTAGTACCCCTCTGTTCGAAGTTCGGTGGTGAAACGTCTTCTGTTGACCTGCAATTGTAACAAGAAGAAAAAAATAGATACACACGATATAATCTACGTTATATGGTATGGCAATTGTACTGAAACTACGGATATTTCTGTTTTTTTTATAAGAATAATAATAATAATAAACTGGCCACCAACTAAAATAGAAGAAAATTATAGCTAAAAAAATGTCGAAAAATTAAGGAAAACAATTTTTTAAAAAATATATATAAAATTGAAAGAAATTTTAAGTTACAAATCAATTTCAGCTACAATTCAATACTAATCTAGTAATGGAGAGAGCAAGGACATCTTCAAAGTCTACATAGAATGTACTACGTTAGCAAGTACTTTTATTCTTAAACCGAAAGGTTTTGGCGGACATTGAATTTCATTGTGGAGCGTTTCAATTTTTTCTTTAATTAACTATGTATCTGCAAAAGAGGAGCATCATTACCAGAGAAGAACGTTTCTGTACCACTGTTGGATAAATCGGCACTAAAACTATGCCGTTGAGCATAAATTCATTAAGCTACCATTTGGGATGAATCTGTACCTATCCTATTTACCAAATCTATCTCGAACAATAATCTATTCTCGAATCTAAAAACGGATCAGGACGAGTGGAACCGAAAAACAAAGAAGACTGAAAGACATGTGGCTCGGCCCACGACCCAAGATTAAGAATCTCATGGTTAACAGGCTGAAATAGCTTGGCCATTAACCCATTAGTTCCCAAGGGTAGAAAATAAAACTAATTAGATATTTTTATTGCTTTTTATAACTAAACATATGTTTAAATAACTATTTATCGAGTTACAAAAAATTAAACATTTTCGTGTTTTTTGTAACAAAATGTTTCGTATACGCAACTTTGGGATTTACGGAAAACAAAAATTTTTAGTAAAAATTTTGTTGGTGAAATGTTTCGTTTACGCAACTTTGGGGATTAATGGGTTAAGGATATTGGCGGCCGTTGGGTGAAACTGAAAATAGAGAGAAATGAAATGTATTTAATGAAACGAGGTTGAAAATGTAACTTTGATATGGTCCGATGGGTGTTCAGGGCTTGCAAGTTCTCCTAAGGGTAGTCTCGACGATTCATCGGGTTGTCTTAAAAAGCAACACAATAAAGAAGAGTAATACTCAGATCAAAAGAGGTGTGCATCGTATAGGTGAACATATAATTTTCAGAGCAAGACGTCAACAATTTTTTTATGTAAAAGACTAGCGCTCAGAATTAATACCTCTGTGTACTGTCGTCGGTTCTATCATTAAGTACAAGGTCGAACAGCAAGTTAAATTCTAATCGGAAAGTTATTAAAGAGAAGAGTGAAAGAACTGACAACGTCAACTAACAACTTCCATCCAGTCAAACCGTAACAGACGTTGTTTTTCGGGTTCGGGCAGGGATGGCTTCTTCGCCATTATTCCATGCCGGGAAGTTGATCCAAACCACAGACCTCCAGGATGGTAGTCGAGCGCCTTAACCCCTAGGCTAATTTTTCCGAAGCCGATGGAAAGGTATAAGAAGTTAAGGCTCGGGCCCAAGAGGGAAGCGATTTCCGACCCAGGCGGTCTAGTTGTATTACACAACTTGGCATCATCACTATCTAACAGAACGCGGTGTACCGCCACTTGCTAGTCTTTGTCGCGTCGACAAGCGATCTGGTTGAACAAAATTACAGATTTCCGCATGACCGCCTTGTCGCTTTCAGACAAACTGAGTAAAAAAACTGAAATTTTTATACAGGGTATTTGTTTGAAACTTCACTTCGATACACAAACGGTGGTATTGCCCTAATTGGTCTCTCTTCTTATTGATTTCATGCTCCCAACATCGACTTTTCTTCTTTTTGCTTTGCAAAGCCAATAGCAGAAGAAGTTATTCGTCGTCCGAGCTCACACTCAGTATAAAAAATAAGAAAACGTACTACAGCTTCTCAAAAAGAGTGCGACCAGACTGGACCGCCCAGACAAAGATATTGCATCCTATATGACGTCCCCATATCGCAGAACGCACCGACGACCGCTGGATCGCTGACCGCCGCCTTCGAACCTTCGTCCGTCATCAAAATTTCGGTTTGCTAAAAATCATTTTTGCGACGGCACTTCCATATTATAAGCAACGAGGCTTGTCCGTGGGCAACAATCTTTGAGTAAGTTGCACTTTGTATGCGAAGAGACAATGCTTATAATCACCTTGCGAAGTATGCGAAGAGACAATGCTTATAAGAGACAATGCTTATAATCAGTTCAGTTCAATCCGCAGCCCAGCCTACTGGAATGGCATTCCACTAATTCCTCTCTTTTGACCGAGCTTTTACGTTCAAATTCACTCGTGTCTAGTTGTTTTATCTTCAGTTGAATATCTGGAAATTTTATGGGAACTGAGGTTATTTTAAAGTTCAATTCGCCAATTTTCTCGACTTGTGTAGTTCGGCCGGTGAAGCTGAGATATTAGAGTCTCTCCACTTAAATTTAACTCCTGAGATCGCCACATTTGGATTATCGGCAACATTCTCTCTTACCGCTTCAACAACTTCATTGGACCCTTGCTGATGCGGTCGAATGGGTTGCTGGCGAGTGGCTACAGACCCGTACTCAAAGAATTACTTCCCCGAAACTTCGAATTGTGTTGTTTGAAGACACCGAATTTCTCCCTTATTTTTTATGATAAGTACGCACAGGTTTCACAAATGAACGATTGTTTATAATGCTATAATTTCAGCGTGTTTTTCGCTGTGAGTAAACAATAAAATTAAGTAAAAATTAAAAAATGAGTTAAGAAAGTCAAAAAGTAGAAATCATCCACGCCCGCCTTTGAGCTATAAGCGCCCACCAGTTTGGAAACCGCTGATCTAATGTATTAAAAGCGTAGTGTATCTGTGGACCGGTCAATTTTCCTGCATACTTTTAGGATATTTTTTTAATCAAATTTTCAATTATATCAATTCTGCATACTTTCAGGAGCATGTTTTTATATTTATATTTCTAAAGGATACTTGTGAAGGGAAGTGTATTATGCGATTACTCATTCGTGGAATGATTTTTTTAATAGTCCTGTTATAGAAGATCGTTACTTTTGATGCTGTTTTCGACGATTTTTGAATGTTAATTCAGGGCTTTTGGGGCATCTGATGATTAATTTTGTTAGTTCAAGGCTGGTCTAAGCAGTAAAAACCTCACCTACAGAACGACAGAACTTTACAAAAAACAAAATTACAACTGAACAAATCTAATAAGCGACTATCTTGGCAATTAATCATCACTCCTAATCAAATCTTATATAACATTTATTTACAAGTACAACAGCACCAACAACAACAGCAAAAACAATTATTTCTAAAGTAGAAGAAAAAAACAAGTGGAAAATAAAACTTTATGCCCATTTGCTGCTGATATGGTACAAATGTTGAGCACACAATCTACAAATGTGAATGACTTGAAATCGATGTCAAGTTGACTTGAAGTAGATTCAATGAGAAAAAAATATCATGAAAAATAGGCACTCGGCTTCAACAGAGCATCGACAGAGCAAAACATTCATACCTCCTTGAAATCGTGGGGCTGCGAAGAAAATAACAAAAAAAAATCGCTGGACTCTTACAAATGCCGGTTTTGTAAGTTTATATTTTTTTCAATAGAGGAAAAAAATGGAGAAAAATCTTTGCTCTGTAACAAACAAACAATATGGCAACAAACTCCCAGGAGCGGAGCACGTGAGGAAAAATACAGCAGCAAAAAGTTAACTACATGACACCCACTCAATATTTTGTTGTTGGTGCAAAAAATAATAATAACAAACAATTCCCTAAGATATTCTTTGTGATTTATGCATTCTTAATATTTGTGTTGGGATAGAAAAAAAATTGTTTGTTGTTTGCACGTTGCAGTAACGAACTAATGAATCTGCATACACAAGCATCAACGAATGCAACTAACTTTAAAAAAAATGCATGCAGTAGAAAATAGATTGCAGCGATGCAACTGTAGTGATATACTCATATTATTCCGTTAGAGTAGGCTTGAATTAAAGCCTATATTGAGAGCAAACTGGGTCAAGCTTTTGTTGTTTCTGCGAAGCTTTCTGCATTTTTCATAATTAAAAAAAAAAGAAGAACGCGTTTAACGCGCGCGTTTCCAGCAGGGCCTGCATGGGAATAAAGTTTACAATTGGAGCAATTTGTGCAACTTTGCACTTTTTCTAGGCATATTCTGTGTAGTTTTCCCTCTACTTTAGAATATATATACACATTTTTTTATTGTTACCCTGTTTACACATGCTGTGCATGGTTCATTTTGTAGAGGTTGAAGGGCTGTGTTACCTGGGATTAAAATTTGTTTTTTTTACTCAATTTTAGAGAGAAAGAATATTACTTCAATTATTTGCTTTTGACCTAGTTTTTTTGTATGTGTCAATATTGGGGCTAACGTTGAGGACTTCCCCATCATTCTAGTGCGTGAGGAATTTTGAGTTTTACGCGCCATTTTTGATATTTCCAAGATGGCCGGCAGAAATCTGACATAATGTCATTTGAAGAGATTTGATTAATTTGCGACACGAATTGATCTTAAAGCGTTTCCCGGAAAAATCGACACATCGCCACAAAATCATTCTCATCGAACAAGCGCATTTTTATATCGTTTACTATGAAAAGGGTTCGGAAAATTGGAGTGTGATTCAATAAAAGCCAACGCATTCTCAACATGTAACTTAGATGCAAATTTTAGTTAGTATAAATTGGTTCAAATTGGTTCTTATTTATTGGCAAATGAGGTAAGAAGACCCATAATTTATAACGTTTACTTAAACGACTTGAATTCTTGACTTAAATCCTACTTGAAACTCGTTTTGATTTACGTCCCTATTGTAAATTGTGACCAGTCATAGATCACAAGTTTTGTGACTCGCGCTTGTCATTGACATTTGAGTAGCCCAATTCTTAGTTGTAACTGGTAATAAAAAATTACGACAACATTAATCTTGAGATGAATCTTGTGACAAATCAGCTGTTTTAGTGAAAAATCAGAACATTCATCACTAGAATTCCACCACTATTGTGGTGGAAACGTGAAATGTCAAATGTCGGATAGTTGTATGTGAGATGTCAATCATTAAATGCTCTCTAAAATGGATACAGGTGAATTTTTTTGACTGTTTATATTATTTTTAAGTTTCTGCCGAAGGAAAAGGTCACACCAGAGAACTTCTCCAGAGTAGCTTGAGTATTTCCTTGAATTTTGTCAGAATCATCCAGAAATTGGACCTACCCACCAACCCGAAGCGTATGCAAAGTCTTTGGAGTGATTTAGCTGAGAATTTAAATGCCCTTAAAGGGGCAATCCGTACGCCCTGAGAAATGGAAAGAGGTAAGGAAATACTTCTCATTTCAGAAGTATTAATTGCACGTTTGAGAACCAATCTTTACAAACTTTGAATCATTGAAAAGTACAAGTTCGCCCGAAGGCTACAAAGGGGTCGTCAATAAATTACCTCAGGCGATTTTTGCAATTTTTCGAACCCCCTCCACCCTTGGTGATATGTCGTGAGATTTGGCTCGAATTTTAAAAACTTCACACACTATTTACGGGAGTAACCCCAAGATTTCATTTTAAATAACTGATAATTTGAAATCCTACTTGTCCCTCCTCTATTCCACTCGCTTTTTCCCGTGGTAGTGGATACGCAACTACCAAAACGTAAGCACTCACTCAAAATTCAGCGAGGGTCCTTCCTGTTATCGTCTAAGGGTCTTTTCGCAGGTTAGTGTTACTTGGCTCGTACGCCGTAGCATTCGCCGAGTCACACCTTGAGGCCAAGTATCACCACACACTCACCGGCCGCCAACTGAATGGGGCCTGCAGTCCAAGAAACCTGACCAAAATCTTTATGTGTGTGGGCATTTATCGTCAGCTCGTCCCTGAAGACCTGACCTTCTATTCAGTCTCAAGACGTGAATTTACGTCACGAATTCACGCCGTATTCTCTCGAGACGGAAAGCAAGGCGCGAACTAGCCGCGAAAACCACCCACATTTGCATGCGCCCGTCGGAGGAGCCTCTGTTACAGATATGACTGTATTCGTAATCGACCATTCTAGACGAGGGAATCGCTTTACCAAGCTGTCCCCCAACTAAGTACTAAATACCTCCAATGCCGCTTGACCTACCCAATTGAACGAGTACCGGCGTACTGAATATGCTTAATGGCACCCTTTATTTTTTCAAGCCCCAATTTTATAATAAACAAATGGTTTGTTTGGATTATTACGTTCATGCCTGT
Source organism: Thereva unica (assembly GCA_949987705.1). Classification (NCBI taxonomy): domain Eukaryota; kingdom Metazoa; phylum Arthropoda; class Insecta; order Diptera; family Therevidae; genus Thereva; species Thereva unica. The sequence goes on from OX465285.1 coordinate 77,302,762, forward strand.
AGAGAAGTAGAATTTTTACTCAATCGTATCGTGGCTGTTTCGGGTGCCATGGAAGCATTGTGACGTTGGATACTCTTGGGGACTGCTTTATATAAAGGGTGGGGATAAAAGTAATGTCATAATGTGATTCTGCCATAATTTTTCTAAATGGCGTCAAATGTCATTGTGCTTTAGCATTTATGTTGTAGACAGATAGAGAATTAGTTGAAGTCAAAGTACACTGCCTACATGGTCAAGCTTTACCACAAACTTTGTGCGAGAAGCCAGCTGCTTCTCCATATGACCACGTAAGCTTACGGAAACTCGTTTTTATAAGTAAAAACTCGTTTTTATAACTTAAGTACAAAATATCCAGTAGCACATTTTACTCTATTTAGCATACTTCCACAGATTCCTATTCATCCCCTAGTGATACTTGAATTAAACTCACCGAAATTTGCTGCCCTTAACCCCCCGCAAAAAGGATTAAAGTTGTTTTAATGTTATAAGTAATTTTTTACGTTTTATTTAAAAAAAATTCTAGCTTGAAAGATTTCATGATTTCAATCGACCGAGTTCATATTTAAGAAGGCCCAATTTGGGGCCTTTGCTCAAGGCTTAATTTGGTCGATTTGTAGATATCTAAATTTTCACATTGAAGTAAACCAAGAAAAACAGACTAGACTGGTTGTAATTAGTTGTTAATCAAGGATTAAAGCTGTTTGAAGCTTTATCTGCTTCACAAAAATGATTTAGGTACGAGCTTCAAGGCATAGACGAAAATAGCTAGGTATACAATACATGTCTAATTTTTCTCCTCCTTACAAATTGTTCAACTTTAGCCTCTTAATTGCGATCATCAGATAAATCAATTTTGTTGGATTCGTTACCTTTTATTTAAAAAAAAATGTTTAAACTGAGCCTGGGAATTACCCTTTCTAGTTGTACTCTGGTGCATTTTCTAGTAGTAAGCTAAAACTATTGCATGAAAACTATTGGAAATGCTCAAGTGATTGAAGTCCCTCAAAAAACCAGATGTTTTTTTATTTTCTTAGTCAAATATTTTGCTATACAATGCTTGAATTTAAAAGCGGCATGACCTTAGTTTGAGTTAAATATGTCACGTAGAAGATTTCATTTAGTAATAATGAGCACTAAGTCGTAATGCAGCTGCAACAAAAATGATAAGCTAAAGTTGATAAAAGTGAATCATATTCTCATATGTTTAGCTCTACTAGGAGCTACTCGAACGAAAGATAAGAGAAAGAGATAAATCTTTTAGAAAATGAAACCTACAAAACAACCACCAAATCTTTGTTGTCTATCGAGGCAGCGCAGATAGCACTATCTATTTGTAGTTTGGTAACATTTGCAATCGTGTTATTTTAATCTTACATGACGAACTCCTGCACTAAACTTAAAATTGCATGGCAATGTTCGTTAGTCAATACCAGTTAATAATTTGTTCAGGACCACTTGTTTTGACTAGACTAGACCTTTCTTCTATTCCGTCCTTCTATACTCTTGCAGATAAAGACCAAGTTCTGGATGCACTTAAAAAAGGAATCTTCAACCATTGAAGATTATCACTTGCTGGACATACTAGAAGAATCAAAAATGTATAAAAGCCCTACCTACGAGCATTTGGTGTACTAGACTTAGATTGTGTCGGTCAATAAGTTTTAATTAAAAGAATATAAGAATCGGTCACCCAACTAACTACAAACGTGATTAATACTGCTTGACTTCAGTGTTCAAACGGCGGCCAAGAGGCTTGGAGCAGAAGTCCAGAAGAAGTCCAAAATAACGGACGATTCAGAAGACCTTCAAACACAAATCATCAGCTCCCAGCTATAATGCACGTCATTTATGTAGATGATATGCGGCGGATCCAACTCTCCGCCTACACTGATGCTTCTCGACAGCGATCTGGCATGCGCCAAAGGAGTGGACCAGCCCATAACTGTTAAATTCTCTGGCCAGCGTGAAACGAAAGCATTCTTGCAGACCTTAAAGGTAAACCGAAAGCAAAAATTCAAACCTTTTGAACCGGGTGGTTTTACTGCCGACACCCCGCCGACGTAAACGAAAGCCTTACGCCTACCAACTGCAATCTATTGCGGGAGGCCTTAAATCTACGTAAGCTGGGATTTGTATTCTCGTCTCCATCATGGATGGCCTGGTGTGCATTAAAAAGAAATAAGACGAGCACTTTGCTGTCGCAGGAGACGTCTCCCTGACTGAAAGCTCTTAATCGCCAGTTTCAGGATAGACCAATCTGAAGATTTTCTGCAGCTTCTAAGACGTATTGTCGAGCAGAAATATCCGTAATATACTTGAACTTTTATTAGCTTATAAGTAAGTGGTGCGAGCTTCCACACGAGCTGGAGGAATTGCCGCGGAACGTAGTAGAAGGAAATCCTCGCATTAACTACCTATAAAAGAGAAGCATCATTAATAGAAGAGAAACATTACTTCATCATGGTTGAATAAATTGGATAAATTCGTTAAGCTAGCATTTGCACTGCTTCTAAACTTACCCCATTTACCAAATTTAATTTGGACAATTACCTATTCCCGAATCTAAAATCTTTCCCGGTTAGACGCAAATTTGAATCAAATGAAGACGCCTTGCAGCAAGTGAACTGAAATATGAAAAGCTCGAAGCTAATCTTTTTCACGAAACTGGAAAAACATTGAGGACAGTACATTGAAATTTGGAGAAACTATGTCAAGATGTTACGCAGCTCTAAATGAAACCCCCTCTCTTTCTATGAGAGAGGCTTATCCTCGCGAACTTGTAGTACTTCCTTCTAAACTGTTCTTATCATATTGGGCCACTAATTTTACAGTTTATATATTGCAAATTCACCGGTTGATGCCTCATACCTGCCGGCAGTGACAACACAGGCCTACTGTGCCGATTATGGCAAGTGAAGTCGAAAGACGAGGATTCCTGAAAAAGTGTGGCCCGACCCACGACCCATGAATAAAAGTCTCATACTCTACCCATTGAGGTAACTGGGATGTATTGGTTGGTTTATTGACGAAATGCGAGGAGGCCTGAAAAACGTGTGACTCGACCCACGACCTGTAATTAAGAGTCGCATACTCTACTGATTGAGGTAACCGGACTGTACTGGTTGGTGTATTGGCGGCCATTGGTTGGAAAGATAGACAGAAATGACATACTCGGGTTCGTAGGGGTGAGATCCGGCGACCTAGGTGAACACAATATCTTACCAAATCGCCTTATCCCGGAGAATTTATCACGAAGGAGGCTCATGGTGGCTCTCGCTGTGTAAGGTGTGGCGTCATCTTGCTGGAGCTACGTGTACAAAGTGGATGTCTCCGCACAAAATATTCGATTCTCACGATGCGGTAAGAACCACCATTAACAGTGGCTGAGTCATCTTGAGAATTTTCAATGAAAAAAACGGTCCGATTATTCCATTCGTTGATAGAACGGCTCAAACAGCTTCTTTTGGTCTGCACAGGGCTTGTTGGTGCATCGATCGCGGGCTATCTCCTCCCAGACTAGCTGTGCTTCTTGCCAGTTCGTCTGCATACTACGGTTCACGATACGATGGCTTAATGAAATACGCTTCTATAAAAATATTCGAATTTGAAAACCTAAATCTCCCACGCATTTCCCTACTCATTCAATAAAAAAGTTTTGAGCCATTTTCTATTACATTTTGTAATTTTATAATCGAATCTAAGTGAAAAATAATGCCAAGAATATAAAAATTCCTTTTTAATTATATTTCATTTAAAAATCCCGAATTTTACTTAGACACAACAAATTTCCTCGTAAAACTCTTAAAAATCCTTGAATATTACCACCATCTAAAAGCAGGATTTAAAGCGTATTTCCCTAAAAATAACACCATCACTTTAAGGTAACATCAGAATAGCAGCTCACCTTTAATGTGTGTAGTATAAAAAAAACAAAAAAATCAATTCAGCCCTGTACATGGTGTTAGGCAATACCCCAAAAGTTTCGCCTCAAACCACACCATGGGAGGCCCACCATATTAAGCGAGTGAATGTACGTAGCCGAATATACATACATATACTTTGGAAAAACATGAAAATTGTATGTATTCCCACTTCAAGCACGCACACATACATATACACATAAAATAACATGGTATTCATATAAAACCAGTCCTGAAATTTCCCAAGGACTAGTGGAGTAACCCAGCAAACATTATGATTTGAGATCGAATCGAAAGCTAATCGTTAAAATGACTACAATTGCGATCTCGAAGCCGTTTTCGAATTGAAATCGAAGTAAAAAAGAACGAAAAGGACCGCTAGGTCGAATCGCAAAAGCGATTCGAGTTTCTTTCGTTTTTTTCGCCAAAACGAAAAATTCTCGAAACCTTTTAAAGGCGAATTTTACTTTTAGTATTGTACGCGGTTCTCTTCTTTTAAAATTTCGATTTTTTTTCGTAAAAACGAAATATTACCGTAATTTTATTTCCAAAGTATTTCTTTCTCGCTCTCTTCCTGTTCGAGAATTTTTCGAAGCACTCTAAACTTCGAGATGATGTTTGCTGGGAAAATAATAATAAAAAAATATAATAATACACACACATACACTCCTTAACCACTCTTTCGTATATGTATATATATTGAACGAGGGCAAGTAGAGATTTTGACACATAGACGCACGCATACAGTGATACTTTCAATGAGCAGCCGTGTCGAGCGAAAATAGCCACTTCAATCCCATTCAAGACTCCTGAATACTAGCTTTAGAAAGGTTCAAGCTCTGAAAATAAACAACTACCACATTCTCACAGACATTGGACACCCCAGCCGTCCCATCGTCGACCCATTATTCAGCTTGCGGATCCAGGGTTTTATTCTGTTTTTGCCTCGGCAAGCCGTTCCCATACCGAGGCGCCCTCTAGTACCCCCATCCCCAGTCACTAATTCTGCTTGATCCAAACGACCTAAAGCTCCATCCCTCTCCAGTGTACCCCATTGGAGCCATTCCCCCCGTATCCTGAATGAATCCACTGAGCTGAAATTCCGGGTGGGATGACTGATGATGTGAAATAAGAATGAAACCAAATTCGTCCTGGGCTGACGAGGGGTCGTATATGTTTTCGGATAAGGCGGAAGGCGGCGGGGGTTGCTGGTTGCCAGATAAAAACACACGTTCATCAGAGTCCATAGGGCGGAGAAGGAGGGGAACTTGCGGCCTGTGGTGGGGGTGTAATGGCAGACGAACAGGAACTTCCTTGTCATGGCTGAGAGAGAGAAAACCTCATGAAAATGCAGCCTCACGAGGGAAAAACCCTGAAAAACAGCACGAAGGGGGGAGGAAAAAACCGGGAATTCCACCCCCTACCTATCTACTCATTTCGTTAGATTGACGGTGGTGGGGGTTTTGGGGTAAAAATGGAACAAGAATATGGAATTTTCTCGAATTTTCAACATGGAATTGTCGCAGAGGAGGAGAAGCATGTGCCAGTTAGTGAACGGACTTCCCGGCATTCGGGCTATGGGGTAAGCTGTGTGCCGATTTATTAAGTTTCGCATGTATACGTTGACGCTGTGCTTGTGTGCGATACATTTCAATGTAAATGAATAAATGAAAGGTCGGGATAGGATGACCGAGCTTAGACTTACCACCACCATTTTCCTACCCCATCTACCCCACCAACCACCCTGTTTTTTCGTTGCTCTGAAAAACACAGGAAAAGAAACGGAAAACGAAAGCTGAACGCTCTACAGGGGGTCGTTAATAGTAATACAAAAACACACTATCTCTCCGTATATATCTATGCATGTATGTATATTCTTTGTCCCTTTTTTGTTTGCCTCACCATCATCAACCACCCCACTCCTCTTTATAGTGTGTGATGCGCCAGTGTGTAAAGTCAGAGGACATGATTCGTGTGTGTGTGTGTGCATTTGCGCTTGGCTTGCCGGTGAGCGACCCCTTTTTTAACTCTATATGCCGCATAAAGTTTTAATCTTTTTTCCCTCAACTAGGGGTTCTCGTTCTTCTTCTTATTTTCGCTCTTCTTTCTGCAGACAAATCCACCAGCGAAACTGCCAGAGAGATGGAAAATTTAAGTTTTCGACATTAAGCATAATCGAATTTTCGAATTATGAGGAGTCGCATTTCAGCTCGCTCGTCGCGTCTGAACAAGTGATGCAAATTGACAGTTGTAAATACTCAGCACAGCTCTAGCAATGCCACTGACGTGTATAATATGACATACAGAAGCAGAATGCCATTACAGCGGAAGGGGTAGTTCTGTGAAAATATGGGTGGATGCTGATGATGTAATAGGGATTAATCATTTGCCCTCAAGTGAATCAAACAACAAAAAAACAAAAACAAAAAAGGGCACAAAATTTTCGTTTTATTGTTTTGCTTGTTTTGTTTTTCGGGAATGCTGTTGGGAGGGGGGATGAAGGGTGGTTTTAATATTGAAGATTTTTCTTGAATGATTCACAAACGAAACATTTTTTCGGTTTATGTAACATCCATAATATTCTGGAGGAAAACATTGATTTTTTCAGGTTTTTTTTGGTCTATTTTTGTGACAAAACGTATCAAGAGAAATAACGAATAGAATCTTCTTCTTCTTCGTAGATGGCACTACAGTCTTCTATTGTAGGCTGTAGCGCATCGTTTTCTGGGTCATTTGTACTTTGATTGTCCTGCTCCTGTAACTGTAAATCGCACAAACTTTACTCTGATCCCGTCCTTTAGCAAATCAACTGGCAATTGACAGTTCGAATTGATCATTGTTTTGAGTCGTGTACAACGTGATCCAGATCAGATTAGGCGACCATAAAAGAACATTCACCGTAAACTTTGATGTGCAATCGATCATAATAACGCAGTAAACGTTTGAATTTGAGTCAACAAATATTCGATTTCGACATTACAACGCCGTCAACTGCGCTGCGATCCAGGCGTTATATTTCCTTTAACGAAAAATTAACGAAAACTAGTACATGTGATGTACGTTTATTATGGTCAATCAATCTCAAACTCTACGCCCTTTCATTTCTTTCGGAGTTTCACTTGACTCCTGGAAACTGCCCCACGTTCAGCCTATCCCGAAAAAAGGTGACTCAAGCGTCCCATCGAACTACCGCTCAATAGCAATCCCTTCTTTTTCTTTAACGGCGCTACAACCGGGATACGGTCCTGGCCTCTCGCAACTGTTCTCTCCACCGGTCCCGATTCTGAGCCGATGTCATCCAGTTTGACATCCCTAAACTCCGACGTCCTGGTCTACGCCATTTTTCCAGCGAAGGTTGGGTCTCCCTCGCTGTTGCACCCCATAGGTCTTACAGCAATCACTCTCTCCAAAATCGTGGAGGCAATAATAAAAAGGAGGCTTATGGAATATTTAGAACGCAATCAAATATTGGACGACAAGCAGTACGGCTTTAGATCTAAAAGATCTACTGGCGACCTTCTTGTATGCCTAACTGAGCACCTCTACCAAGGCCTTTGATAGAGTATGGCACCCCGCTCTATTGACTAAATTCCAAGCTATTGGTATTGACTTTCTTCTAAAAATTGGATTGAGAGTTTCCGTTCTGACCGTTTAATCAAGGTAGTATTGGACGACGTCGAATCTTATCCCCACACCACATTTGCAAATGTGCCTCAGGGTTCAATTCTATCACAAGCTCTCTTCCTAGTTTTTATAAATGACCTGCTCTCAATCCCATCCAACTCACTACACAGCTTTGCTGGTGACAGCGCTTTGCATTACTCGTATAGCTTCGATAAATCAAGACAAGCATGTGCCAGACCTTGTCGACATGATCGTAAAATTATGTGAATATCTGGTTCCAGATTGGGGCCTCAGGAATTGTACTGAATTCAGGAATTGTACTGAAAACAAAGTTCTGTCTCTTTTCTAACAAAACGCGCTTCTCAATTCCTCCTGTTTCAGTGGATGGTCTAGAACTGACGCTAGCACTATTTCTTAATATCCAAGGCATAACATTAACAGAAGATCTGGGTTGGAGTAATCTCATATTCCAAATCGCTAAACAAGCATCACAATGCTTGGGATTCATTAAAAGAGGCAACTTCCTTCTTCAGTCTTCGGCCAGGGCTATAATCGTCAAATCTTACTTTCGGCCCGCCTCGAATTCACTCGGATATCTGCGCAGGGACCGCGAGTACCACCTTAGCGTTGCTGGACAGGGTGCAAAATTGCACCTCCAACTCTTTGGTCCACAATTGATTCATTAAGCACCCGCAGGAATGCAGCGGCTCTGGTGTATGGCTCCGTGATTCTACCGGATCTACCACAACGACTGTTCCACAGAAATAGATATACTCCTGAAATGAAATGACTAACCTGGACTCATCCCTACTGTCTACAGTCCTTATTTTCACGCACACATCAGTTTACAAATTCGTTGCGAACAACTCGACTGTGAAACAATCTCCCGCAGTCAGTATTCCCGAACTCATATAACATCCAAGAGGTCAAAGGCAAAGTTCATCGCCATCTCCTCATGTACCTCCAGACTCCCTTTAACTACCATACATCTAACCATGACGTGAACGACATGACGGACTGGTAGTACAAAGGGTTACTCTTGAGCTTAGACTTACACATAAAAAAAACTTAGACGGGGAGACGCGTTGGCTAAGAAAAATAAGGATAACTTGAAGAAGGTGTTCCTCTTGTCTGCAAGGGGAAGAACTATCGAAAGATGATCTATAATTTGATGCAGACTATTAGTGTCTGAAAGGAGCTAGATGCTAGAGCCTCTTGGTACAAATCCTGGTGCCTGGACGGACGAAAACCAAAGGAAATTATCTTGAGTTTAGATCAATGTCTAGATCAGCGGTCGGCAACCCAAATGCATTGGCGTGACACAAAACAGATAATAAAAACTACTGCACATTAAGCGTACCACCAAAAAATAACTATTGTGTATGAAAATAATTTTATTTGTGCAGTAAAAACTTTTCACAAGGCAACTTTAAGGTCCCCATTCACATACAGGCTTGCTGGCGGCCCAATGAGGGCCACGCATTACTCAGTCTGACTAAGGGATGAGGACTTAAGGCATCAGCCTGACAGGCCGTGGACTGGAGATGACTTCATGATCCTCTTTTAAGATGATGCAAAAATCTGATTCAAGTGCGAAAATCTTCATGGCCTCGGCGAAAATTTCAAACTGAATAGAAGTTCAGATCTTCAGGCCCGGACTGACGATAAATACTCGCAGACGTAAAAATTGTTGTCAGTTTTCTTGGACTGCAAGCGCCATCCAGTTGGAGGGTGCTAGGCCTCAAGGTGAGTGGCCTTAAGGCCATGGCCTGCCGGCGGCCTGTATTGAAAGGGGGGACTTTATGTTAACAATCGAGTGAACTGTGCCCTGGCATACCTTTCTACTTGCTCAACATCAATGTTAATAAATTCTCACTTTTGTGGCGTACCATCTTCTCGCGTGCCATCTATCCGACCGCTGATCTAGATCAAGAACTACCAATATCTAATGTGATTTTGCAACTAAAGTCTTTAAACTTCTTACTAAACGATTCCCAAATCCGACTTCCAAGGATCAAAATATTATAAAACAACCCGTTCTAACTCTCCATTTTTCTTCTTCTTCTGCTATTAACCACAAAATCTGACCAATCCCATAGTAACTGACCAAAAATACTATCTACTAAAAAAAAAATACAAGAAATATCGCATGTGGGTGGTGTCTTCTGAATCATTTTTCACGTAGAGCCATTCCCGTGCGAGACATGTGGAATTTATTTTGTGTGGCTGCCCTCATGCATATCTCCGCTTTTTTGGGGTGCAAGACTCCACAGCAATGCATCACTGCGTTTTAAACCCATACACAAAATACAATGTTCCGGTCGAATGCATTGTTACAGTGCACCCGGGAATTTAACAAGTTTTAATTGTTTTTCTCTTCTCTATTGCCGCCGCCGCCACCACTATACAATTATTTTTTGTGGTTGTCCTCTGGGAGACCAGAAGGAGGAGGAGGAGCACCCCCGAAATAAAAACGGGGACTTCGCCACCATATAATAATGTACAGGAATTCCCTTGGTAACTTTTTTTTAGTTCAGTTTTAAGCACTTATATAATAACGTGGGTATTGTACATAGTGTTGATGCATCTTGAGGAGGTTTTGGTGCATATCAACGAAATTTTGCTCGAAAAATGTTGCACCCAAGAAAGTGAGGAAATGCTTGTGGCTTGTAGTCCGGAAGGTGCGGCGGCGGCGGCGTATTACGAAAACAAAAGTGATAAAGAGAGTTATGGGCTCTGTTAATGGCGACTTTAAAGGGTTAATATTTCCGTTATTAAGTTTTCTCTAACTAAAAATTTTCCGCGGTTGTGCTGTAGTAACACACAAAAGGGGAACATTGGAGATTTATTACACAAAACTATCGCCTTGAGTGGCTTGTGGTTTCTCATCAAGTGGGCAACATTTTATGGCTGTTGCGCGTTCAATTTTCCACATTCGTGCCACCTAATTCGGAGCTCGTGGAGGCGTTGGATTTCTAATTAAAACTGGTTAGCAAAAGCCATTGTGTGCTGGAGATGGAGGATGAAAACAACACCGAGAGAGAGGAGAGAGTTCAGAGGCTGCAGCATTAACGCAGGTGAAAAACATTAATTTTTATCACCGTATGTCGTAATCGATGACGTTGCTTCTGTTTTGTTGGGTTCGAAAAAAACAATTGCTAACTTTCACGTATTTTTCTAGCTCTGTCTCTCTCACACACTATTTCGGTGACCCCCCGAATGAAATCCAGTGGAAAATTTAGTATTAAAAGCACTAAAAATGCAAATTTTCAACACGGAGCAATGAAAACGTGAAATTTTTTTCATCTAGTATTACACAAAAAAAAACACGACGAAAAATCTTAAAAGAAAATCTACCGCCGTCACCTTTAATCGGGCACCAGACCGGATCAGGCCTAAGCTGAACAGCGAAAAAAAGCCCCCGAATGAAAACCACATTCCATTCAAAGTTCATCGTTGCCAGTGCACTCGATTTGCATGACAATGCACCGGTGAATGCAATTCTTGTGCTGGAAAGCATGGCATAATGCTGCTGCTGTGCTGCCTGTGCCGCACTCTTCAGTCGTCGTCTATAAAGTAGCAAAATATCGGCCATTGCAGCCCGCAAATGCAGAGCCCGTGTGCCTCCCAGCCCCGGCGGCGTGACTTCTGCATTTGTCAGGGAGTGCATCGGTTGCAGAGTGCAACCTGCATATTTTAAAGAAGCGCAATCAGCCATAGTTGCACCTTCTTGCAGCATTTGCACAACTACGGACTGCTCCTGCTGCCAGTGGGTTTCCGACTCGCTGTTTTTTCTGCGCGCTTATCAAGAGGCGAATCTTTCATGCAAATCAATTTCATTTCCGGCTTTTACATGAACACACCAACACAAGCCTAGGCAGAAGACAAATACAACAAAAAAAACAAAGCTGGGGAGGGGGGTTGAAGAACAGAAAAAAAGTTGCAAAATAGTGCGGACAACAATGGGGCAACTGTGGGTAAATTGTTCGGGATGAATAATGCTGGGACTTGTGACGTCAACCTGGGCTCTGCTGCTGCTACCGGCACCACTGCTGCCGGGGCTAATTGTGTGGCATTTTACCTTTTATGCAATGCCGGCGTTGGGAGGACTGATCTGAATGGGAATTAGGTGCACACTCGGCGCATTCGGAGCTGCTTGAAGCTGCGAATTGTTGAAAAAGTTGAAGGTGAGAGCTAAGAACTTTATCTTTCTGTGAACATGGACGTGGAGAATGGCTAGAATGCAGATATGTTTGCTAGATCTGCTAGATTGTGCTAGTTTCAAGGAAATGTCCAAGGTGGATGGTTGCAGAGTATGTGAGAAAAAGAAACTAAAAGATTTAAAGAAATACGACGAATTGCACGAATTCTTCATAGAATACAAACAGTTTATCTTGGTAGCCTTCCTGCACATAGATGGCCCTTTCACCAGCAGCAGGGAAAACTTGGCGTAGGATTCAATCCACAAAAGTTAGAACATTCTTCGCTTGCTGAAAACGAGAATCTTAGGCAACAGCAGAGTGGTAAAGACAATGTTCCATACCAAGCCCAAAGGAGAATGCTGCAGCTTATGGCTTTGAATAAGATTCTAAAAACCTTAGGTGCAACCGCAAAAACGTTTTTTACCATTGGAACAAAAATCTACAATTTCAATCTCTCTACTATTCAACACTGCACCTTTTGGACGCTCCACATCGAAGACAGGTTAGTCTTCTATGACAGTAAATATACATTCAGCAATTATCTTGGTGATCATAAAGAGTGCCGTTAATATACTTAATAGCCTGGCTCTCACTCAATTGGGTAGGTCAAGCAGCATTGCATGTGGTTAGTATTTAGTCGGGGGACCACTTGGCAAAAGGGCTGCGTCGACAGTGCGGCTTGGAAGAACGAAAAGACAATTACAAAAGATGCAAAAGATAAACAGAAACAGTAGAGAAAAATGGGGAAACAGCATGATAAGAGATACCATTGGTCCAAATTATAGACGAATGTAGGAGCTGAAGTATTCTTATCTTCGCTCAACTTCCAAAAATATTACCGGTTGCTTCACTCTGTAAGTGGCGACCCTGTCGGACTTATAATAAAGAGTATTCAAAATTGCCAAACTATCATTTCAGTGCCTGGGATTTCTTAAGAGAGGTACAAGTCCCTCCTGCAGACATCGGCTCGTGCCGTAAAATATAAATCCTTCATTTGGCCTCTTTTCGAATACAAGTCTTTTATTTGGGGCGAGGCTTTGAAAGCCTCTTATTGGAATTAGAAGTCCCCTCGAAGCTGGTACAATTGACCAAATGCACGACAAATAGCGGGTAAGGAAAGGATCCAGAATGTTGTAACAGGAGAGTTCGATGTACGAGAAGGACTTAGACAAGGGGATGGACCGGCCGCAATGTTCTTCAACCTCGCCCTAGAATGGGTGATAAGAAAAACGTCGGTACAGAGAAGTGTATCAATAGACAATCGGTACAATTACTTGGGTATGCGAATGACGTGAACATCGTAAGAAGGTCTTGGGCAGCAAAAGAAGCTTATGTTGAATTAAAAGAGGCGGCAAAAAGCATAGGCCGGAAGATAAACGCACGTACGAAATAGTTCTGTGGGCAGACCCAGGAGGAGATAGCTGGACTTTGTGACGGCTGACGCAGAGGCAATGTTCAACATTCGGAATCGGAAACATGCTGCAAGGGACCGCCAAACTTGGGGAAATGCCCTAGAGGAGGCCAAGGATCGATGTGGGCTGTAGCGCCATTGGATGGATGGATGAATGGGGCTTTGAAAACCATTTTGGCTTTCTTAAACAAAGTGCAAAATTGACTCTCAAGCAAATCAACTTGCTCCACGATCGAACCTTCAGCCACCTTTGGAATGTAGCAGCCCAGACAAAATTCTATCGAAGTCGTATATATCCGCAACATCAGTTTGATCCACTCGGTTCATTCCGTCGGTCTGCAACTTATCGTATACAAACTAGGAACTCGTAAATTCGTTCATAAGTACATAGAACAACTCGACTGTGTAACAACCTCACAGAGTCCGTATTTCCGAACTCCTACATACAAAATTCAAAAGTTCAAAAACAGCGTTCATCCCTTCCTTCAACACCTTGCGTTTCATACAGGCCTATTCTGAACTCCGCTGGAGTCGATTCCGCTGGAATTTTCTTACAATCGTATGCTACCAATGTAAGAAAACTCCAACGGAAACAATTCCAGCGGAGTTCAGAATCTGCCTGATAATACCAAACCTATTCTACCCATGGAACTAAGCTCACTACTAGACACTACAGCATGACTTTAGCATTATAGTTACATCTTTGTTTATACAGATGCGCCATCTAGACCTTCGGTATTTCAACATTAAATAACTTTGACAATTTTTAGCCGATTTCGACGAATGTACACGATTCTGAAACGTCGTTGAGTACCATTTTAGCTATGAGTCAAAACACAGCGAAAGCTTATTTTACACTCTCTGACGGAGTCACTGTTTGGGTCGGATTGTGGTCAAAAACCATTATCGGCCCATTTTTCTTTAAAGTTGAGAAAAACCGTCGATGGCGCACGCTGTCGTTGGATGTTGGCGTACTTTGTGTGTCCGAAAATGCGTGAAAAAGGTCTGACAAACTTCTATTTTCAACAAGACGGAGCACCTTTCCATACTGTAGCCGCTTCGATGAAGTTCTTGCAGCGTAAGTTCCCAAGACACGTTGTGTCGGAAAATAGTGATTTAGAGTGGCCTCCTCGTTCTCCGTATTTAACGGCACCTGACTTTTTTCTGACCATTAACGCGACCTCAAAACTAACATACGAGCTCATTTATTATATTGCTCATTTGTCAAAATCAAACTCAACTTAGCCCTTCCACTCTCTGGCGGCCCCTGTGCTGAAAGTCGTAATTGGAGTGAAACGTGATTTTCTTCAACTCAAACGGCTGGTCACGAAAAACGACTCGACTCTCAATACAGGGGCCACTAAATTTCCCTGCTATGAGAGTGAACCATGGACGCTCATACAAAGCATAGAGGACCCAACTTATCAGGAAGGGACATTGAGAATCAGCTATATCAACGAGTTATCTCAAATCTATGACGAAAATGACTTAGTGACATTGGTAAAACTCAATAAACTTCGCTGGGTTTCGTCACGTCGAGTGCACCCCAGAATAAAGAGCAGCAAAGAAGGTCTTCACGGATGGACGGATTCAGTTGTAGCAAATACGGAGACCCTTCTTCCAGAAATCCAGAAATGGAGACGACTGAAGCAAAAGATTAATAGGAAGCTAAGGTTCTAATTGGGCTGTAGAGCCATTGGAAGAAGAAGAAGTATATGAAGCAAAAAGGAGCGAATTTACCATCACTTGCATTGGTATTTTTATTTTTCTCCTCTGACAAGGTATTTGGTCCAAAGAGGTCTCCCTTGAACTATTGTACTACTTGCTTTGGCATTACTGATAACTTTCAACGAATGATTGTCTTAAACCTGCGATCTGCCTTAGCGATTGCATTATTGGATTCCCGGAATACGAATAGCTATGTAGCTTACATAGGATATAAATTCAAACCTATAAAAACCCGTTTACATCCCAAACGCAAAGTGGAAACGCAAATTGGCACTCTTTTATCGTACAGAAATTTGTCTACTTTTCTGTGTGCTGGACACGAACGTGGATTCTAAGTTGGTGAATAAAAAGGCACGCTTACAAGCTTCTATGCGATAAAAGATTTCCACTTTACGTTTCCACTTTGCGTTTGGAATGTAAACGGCCCTAAACTTTCCTTAATTGTGCTGGGTGAACACGATGAGTGACAGATGGGGCTTCCATTCCACGTGGTAACAGAAAAGAGATTTGATTAATAAAATAACATAGCAGTAACATTTTTAAGGCATCATTCAAGTCTTTCCACAAACTCATATGAATATTTTATATCCGGCAATATTAATAAATTAAGACTTTTCAAAAGTATGATTTAAAAATAACGATATATGTTGCTACTTTGCGTGTCTTTTAAAAATTAAAGTTTGCTCTCTTTTATTTGTTCCCAACGACACGTCGCTCCATTCTAGAATATCAGTCAATATCCCTAAGCCTTTTCGCTGGTGGAGTTTGAGATTTTATAGCTTAGGAAAAGAAAATAGAAAATTCCTTTCAACCCCAAAAAGAAATCGAAAAAAACGAACAAAATTTCATCCCTTAATAACAGTCACCACAAAAAAATTTCCATATAAAATATGGAATTTTACCACCCAGACAAATTATACCCATAAACCCTAAATCAGCCCCCACCCCCACCACCACGGATCGAGTAGGGAAAAAATATATTATCGAGCTCACACTGGCAATATTCTTACCCTGTGTCGACTCACGTATGCAGCGGGGCCTATATAGTCTAGGCTGGCACGAAAGGAACATAATAAACGGAATTTCACCTTCCCATATTCGTCGAGAAATTACACAGTCCGACCCCCTGGCGTCCCCTGCGCGGCTAACAACCTTCCCTCCGCCGGCAATAATTTTAGATACGAATTCAATAATAAAAAAAAAATAAATAATAAAAAAAACGATTTGAATATTCCCGGGGAATTATCGATCGGAAAATCAATTTTAATTATACAATTTTTACGATTACCCGAAACGGCGGAGGTAAATATGGAAAAGGGCACATTCTGGGGGCTTATGTAAGCGGATTGATTTTGCTATTAGGGGAAATGTTGTCGTAGGTTTTGGGGAATTGCCTGGTCTTCGCTCCCGTTCTGACCTGGTTTTTGATGACTTGAGACAGGCCGCGTCTATATTTATAAATATTTTGATCGCAATTAACCTTTAAGGCGAGATTCAAGACTTTTGGGGACTGTGTGGATATTATGTAAGGTTCTTGGGTCCTTGTAGGGATATGAGGAGTTCAGACGTCACCAGCAAAAGTGGAAGGGACAATTTTACTAAAAGAAGTGCGAGTTAAGAAATCCTTACCACGGAAAAAAAGACGAGGATAGGATCAAGCAACGGAAGACGAAGCAGTTCAGCGTACATCATCGAATCCGATCTACAACCAAATTACGATGACATTGCGTGAAAGCGGAGACACCACGTTGCACATACTGTGTAACCACAAAGAAGACACTCGCCTATCGCTGATCCCAAAACTTCTTCGAGAGACGTGAAGAGCATAATATCTGATACAGATCCTACTCTGCTTGATAATTCTGCGCTAGCGCCAAAAAGACAAATGTTTCGAGTTTCAAAACGCAATCCAAGAAACTCTACTCCGATAAGATCTACAAGCGCTATCGCAAAAGAGATATCATGATGACAATCAAGCTCGCTAGGCTTCAGTGAGCAGGACATCTTGTTGGCATGAGTGAATAGAAACCTGCTTGAAGTCTTCTGTGACAGAATTTTACCCCGTTTATGACTAGATTGAAAAGTTGAGTCGAGGTTGAGTTGAAATTTCGACCACCGTATATGATATCGAGCTGAGTTCACATTGGGTTGAAATAGAGTTGAACTCACATCAAAACATAACCTCAAATGTTTGTGTGAAATTCTCATTTTGTGCAGCCTACGTCGAAGGCAAACTTCACAGATGGCAAACAAACAAAAACTTTAACTAAATTACAACTCAACCTGCGTATACGAGGCGAAATATCAACTCGACTCAGGGAGTAGAGCCAGGCTGAGTTGAGTGGATCCAGATTTAACTCGATTGCCATTTATGAGCGGGTTGAACTTAGGTTGACCCTGAGTTGAACCTAGTCACAAAACGGGGTATTTATGAGATGCAGCAGCGAGGTAAACTAAGCCGGTTTTAAAGCTGAGCGGTTTTAAATATTTTTTGGAGCGCTGAACCCGAATTTCAAGGGCGAAGAAGCATACGAAAATACGAAAATGCCTTCTGCGCCCAAATGAACTTGTCCACCGTGCCCCGATCTCATATCGTTGTTAGTGCTGTGTGGCCTGCGACTTTCTTTACATGATTCTCGCAAATTGATAGATGTCCTGTCTTCCATGTGTTCGTCTTACAATGAAGCAACTGAAATAGGTCGTCCATTATGCGCCCTTCCTTGATTGCTAACCAATGAGCACTTTGCCAGACGAAACACATGCTGTCGTCCAGGGTCAAAAGATTGCACGGCTGAACCAGTACCAGCATCAGCAAAAATCATTGGAAGCTTAGCAGCTGCACCACTGACACATTTTGAAAAGAAAAACGAAGTTGGCTAAGCCGCTGATCACATCAATGATCGAAGTATATCGTTCCCTCATACTAAGACCACCTGTACAGCAAAATTAAAAATCTTCCAGGAATTTTTGGATGGTTTGGTTTTATGGAGGAGGTAACCAAAGAAGTACCTTACCAAACAACATTCATAGATTGTCAACTCTTTATAAATGCGCCTCTCGGGGAATACGACACGTTGTTGTCTGCCGTTAAAAAGACACGCTCGTTGGGGCAGCGTACAACCTTCGTCACCCTGGATCAACTTCTCTATCCTAGGGCGCGAGATATGATAGCGTATGGGAGACCCTAAGCTAACATATACGCAGTCAACAGTACTGAAAATAATATGACCGGCCACGCCAATGCCATGGCGATCGCAGATCGGATATTTCTACTACAAGCTAAAATTTGATATCAGGTTCTTTCGGAGGGTCGACCAGGCCAAACTGGGAGCCCCTTTTCGGGCTCGGAGATTGAGATGCTTAGCAGCTTAGTCGACGGTGTTAAAAGCGTTATTTTTCACTCTCACATGACAAAAGCGGAGCCCACTGGAGATCTGCATTGTATTTAAGATGGCTTGGCCTCCTAAGAATAAAGAAAGGACAATTAACCTTCGAAAAAGACTCCGAAGAGATGTTACGAAGGGAATTACGACCAGGGCCACTTAGGAGATCAAATCAAATCTGGGTATTACACGTATCGTATATTACCATAGCTGCAGAGAGACGATAGAGAGAGGAATGCTCATTAATTTTACCATGCTTTATTGTCAGTCTGTTTCTTCGGTACAAATTTTTCAATGGATTTGTCTAATAGTTACGGTTATTTGATCATACTGCAATTTTGCACACGGCTTTAGTTCCGACAATACAATAAAGTATACTCAATATATCGGCTGATCCAATATGGCGGCCGTTTCAAAATGGCGGATTACCTCTTCGTAGTCCCCTCGATATGGGTATCAAATGAAAGCGTATGATAAGAGATTACAAAAATCTATGTGTCGTAATTCTAAATTCAATATGGCGGAATACCTATTTGTTTACAATCCCTCGACACGAGTATCTAATGAAAGGGTATACATTTCTCCATGTCCGTTTTGACATGGGTATCAAATCAAAGTCTAAGTCTAATTCAAAAGTCAAATTTGGTGTCCGAAGGTTTTCCGGGTCGGTGACTACGAATCCGTTATCAGTTTTTTCCAAAAACAAAATGGCGGTTTCACAATGGCGGCCAAAAATGTCGAAAAATCATATTTTTTTAATGAAAATGGATGTCTGGGCTCTGGGGTTTCCAGATTTCAAATTCCGAATCCGTTATTATTTGTTTTAACAAAAATAATTGTTTCAGATACGCGGGATGTCGGAGAAAATATTCAAATTCGTTCAGAAAAATTTGATTAATAATAAAGTTTTTCGTATTTTGGAGGAGTACGTATCACCGCCATTTTGTGCCGCCATTTTGTTTTATGAGAAAATGTCAAATTTTAAATCGGCGACCGCGAAACCCCCAGGTACCAAATTTCAAAGAATTCTCTCAATTCCTTCTAGTTTTGGTTGAGTTTTGGCATTTGTAACTGTAGTTGAGAAAATCCACAAAAGAGTGTTCATACCATTGCGTATTTTCATAGCTTTGTATAAAACGGATTAAACTTTAAGTACACGTGCCAAATCACTTATTTGTTTTCCGGTAGCACTGAAGGCATCCCCATACCTCTAACCTGTTCTAAGGATACAAGGAATAGGATAATGTAAACTGGTAGAAATTTAAGGTTACAATGTTTGATTGTTTTAAAATTACTCTCAACCATACAGAATCCTTTTTGGCATTTATACTACTTTTTTCTCATTTATAAAATAGATATTACGAAATCTACATTTTTTCACCTTCGTCACACAATTCTAGAATGAATCACGCTGGAAAGAATGAAAAAACTGAATAACAAAACTCATACTGTTTTCTCCCCAATTAAAAATGCCGCCATTAAATAGAATAATTGCAAAAATCGAGTGATGCCGCAGATTGTTGGTGAAGATAACATTGTAGAAAAACCCCGAAAAAATGGAGGGGATAATACTGATTATATTTTTAACATGTGTAAAATGAACACATAAGAAAACCCAGCAATTTTTGATTGATTAATCGTCCGCGATAGATTTGCTTCGTCATTCCACGTGCGATTCGCGAACATACCTTTAGCCCACTACAATCATAATAAAAATAGCCTCGTTGTTTCGTTTGTAAAGTTTTGTTTCGCGCATAACACTAATCAGGCGATTAATCGATTATCTTATCTCTGGTCGCGTATCGCGCGGCTCGAGATAAGATAACTCCACCAAATCCACATGGATTTAGGAATGCGAGAGTGGATTACTTTACAAGGAGTGCGGCGCTAATGGAATAAGTTCACTCGAGTAAAAAGCAAAGCAAAAATATATTTGTTGAGAAATTAAAACAGGAAACGTCTCTGTTGAAGCGCACACACAAGTGCCAAGGAGGATTCTTCCGAAACGCGAATTCCTTGAAGTAATTTCACTTAGCATAATCCTCCCCCGCCAAAGCAACGAACAAGACGACGACGACGACTCACCACCGAAACAGTCTTCCATGTACTTTTGTATATGTATGAAGGAAAAAAGATAAATTCGAGATAAAGATAAAAAAAAATTGAACTGATCTCATTATTTGATGGGATGAAATGCTCCGAGATGAATAAGCGTCGGAATTCTTTTATGTTGCGCTGGGGTTGAAGCACATAAAAAGAAAGGAAGCGAGACAAAGCGGTTCCCTTGGTGCTCATATCAACTCCAGGAATCTCTTTGTGTGCTTCTTGCAGCGAAAAATATACACAGAAAAAATTTATACATCAAGCATAATCGCGAGATAACAAGAAATATGATGTTCGTAGGAGCGGAGTAGTTGGAACTAGTTTCTAAAATCGCGGGTCCGCTGCTGTAGTATTTAATCAGGAAAAATTAATTGGTCCGATATTTTGATACGTGATCGAAGAGAATGGAGCTTGGTTGTCAAATATAGTATTTACTTCTTAAGGTAGGAGTTTACAATTTTCACATATTCAACTGAGGATAAAACAAACCTCAGTTCGCCCAACTGGACTCCAACTGAAGTTAAAGGTAAAAGCTCGCTCAAAAGAGAGTAATCAACTGGAATAATGGAATGCCATTCCAGTGAGCTTTTGCATTTCTAACCTCTCGCAAAGAACGAACTGAACATAAACTGGACTTTAGCCGGTGAAGCTATGTGGATTGAACTGAACATTATTGAACTGCGGTAAGTGAAGCCGGGGCTTTAACTAGCACTCCAAGGCTATGGCTCTAATAACGCGTCTTGGGGGCTTAATTGGTTAATCGGGGTGCCAAAGTTCCAATAAGGTTGAGTCTTTACCTAGGGGACGACAAACTTTGTTTTTCCGCCTGGGAGTCTGGAACTACTGGCGTCAAAGCCCTAGTGAGCTGGGCAGCGAAATCAATCATTTTTGGACAGCTGTCTGGACCTCGTCGATCAGCGGACACGAATGAACACGTCGATATCGAGCAATACCAATGATTGGACACAGAAGTTCGGCAGAAAAAGAAATCGGAACAAGAAGGGTAGGGAAGAAGCGTCGTCGAGACACGAGTACTGGAAGCTGTACCAGACAATCGGGCAGTTAGGCGGCAAAACAACATCAACAAACGACAACATCCATCAAAAAATCGGATAGAATTTTCGTGACCTCTCCCTATAGGCGCCTGCAGCAGTGGAGAGAATTCTTCCACCAGCTGTGCAACCACGATCAGCCACAAGGTCCATCACCCGAACTGCCGATTATCGAACAGCTGACGAATCAGTTTCTCGATACCGAAATGACATTTGTCGATGTGAAGACGGCATTAAAATTGCTGAAAAATGGAAAAACGATAGGGAATAGATCAAGTAACCGCCAAGATGGTCAAAGCCAGAAGTGATGTCTTATCACAACAACTCCACGTCCTCATAACACACATATAGCATTCGCATCGTGTCCCGCCGGCGTAAAAGGAAGCGATCATTGTGCCAATTTTAAAGAAAGGCGACAGCCCGCAATGCAAGAATTATCGCGGTTTATCGTTTTCATCGATTGCAAATCCGCTTTCGATGGCATCAATTGGAACAGCTTGTGTGGAGCCTTGGAAACTGAACACGTTTTATTGAAAATCATCCAACTTCTCCAAGCGTCGTCCGATGGCTAAACCAGCAGCGTTTGTATTCGAAGCGACTTATCCGAGGAATTCTCGATTCAAAAAGGTGTCCGACAAGGGGACGTCGCTTCGCCACTTCTCTTCAACTTTGTGATAGACGCGATTATGGGTGAAGCATTCGACGCGGAGTTCGATACGACGACAAAAACTACCAACAGCGCGATCGCTTTGAAACGAGACAGTCAGACAAAGATGCGATCAACAGACACTGATCGAATAACTAATACAAAATCGTCGACTACGGTTGCGTAGACATGTTTGCCGAATGGATGATAAATGCTTGTCAGGTAAACTTCTCTGAATAGACTGTCCGGCAGACTGGAGAATTCAGCGAACGGCGCCGAAGAAAATCTGGCTAAAGAGTAGCGAGGGCGGCTTAAAGAATCAACGATTATCAGTTATCGAGGCTCCAGAAATTTTGCCAGAAATCGTGAAGAATGGAAACGAATCGTGAATGCAGACTCAGCAGCACTGACAGCAGCGTATCCGTTGCGGGGATGTCCCATTCGGACCGCCAACTAACGAATCTAAGAAGACTTATACTTAAACCAAAATGGTAAAATTTTTCGGGCTTTGTAACCTGACCTGAGTTGAGCCGGACTTACACGAGGCAGTACATTTGGCCCTTACAATTGGGTAAATTGTACTGAGGTTTCAATTTTGTGAAATGTCCTACGGGTGTATCAAGATAAATGAGGCGAGGTGTGATGGTAAATACGTCATGGAGAACATTTTTCCGTTTGAAGGATTCAAGATTAATATTGAGTTATGTAAGAAACCACGTTCTTAACGACGTTACAGACAATAATCCTTTAAACCACTTCACACGTAATACGCTTTCATTTTGTTAGCCTTCTTAAATCCTACTCAAAGATATCGTAACCAATTAAAAAATACAAACGTCTTACTAAAAAAGCAAGATAAGCGCGCCTTCATAAAAAGAAAACTATGTATAATTATTTCCCAAACGAATTCAATTTCTAATCAATTTTCAAGCACTTAAAAAAATGCACAACTATTCTAACCCTGCTGATACTATTATTAACACACACACACCCGAGCACAAAAGACACAAAGAGAAGAAAAAAAAAATAATAATAATAATAAAAGTTAAGTCTGCATGCTCTTAAAAGGCTCTTTGAGAGAAGTTCAAAGTACGGCAGAGCTCTTATCAGAAGGTTCCATTTTAAACAACTTTCATTCTTATCTGGTAACCCAAACATAAAACGCACACCCTGGGAATAATCAGACTTACTATCAGGGAAAAACAGACACAGCAAAATGCGCAGTGGAAATGAATGTTGACGTTTCATGGCGGGGCTGTGGGGTTGTTTTCCTTCAATTCATCCCTTTTTGCGTCCTTCACCACCACCAGCCGCCCGTTCTAGCCACTCTCGGGTCTCCATGCTCCGCACTCACTCACTATAATCATTCCTCAAGCTCATTCCTGGCATTCTTGATTTCAGGTTGTAGCCCGTAGATGAATGCTTCTTATGTCATCGCACCACTCCTTCCCTCCTTCTCTCTGGGCACCGAACCCTCATTTTTCTTCGTTGCCAGCGCCACCACCCAGCATTTTCCTTGCGCTCCCAAATGTCAATAAAATTCCAAAACGACAGGCAGGATGACGAAGGAAATTTATGCGAAAGACATAACAACAAGTGAAACACAGCATGGGGTAAAGTTTATAATTTGTTTCAACCCCCCTCCCCCTCCCCGCACACTGAATAACATCGCTAGCATTCATCTAAATCCCGCCAACCTTCTTCTTTTCATGCTTTTTAGAGCCTTATCAAATGCAATTCTCCTTAGGGGGAGGTGTGTAAAGGACTCCTATCTGGCAACATTGCTCGGGCGACTATCCTTGTCTTTCGTGCGACCTAACCTCCCTACTGCCACCCGTTATCCGGTTAGGGGGTGTTTTATTAAGTTTTAATGGAAGGGTCTGGGGCTGGGGATGAGGGAAAGTTGAATTATGGCTTGTGTGTGTTTGAGAAATGGAGGAAAGTTTTCTTTGTGGGACTTTACCAAGATTCCCAGGAATGCTTAGGTTCAGAGCGCCTTCTTCGTCCTGCAGTGTTGCCAAATTTTCAATAAGGCACAATTGGTTATCCCCGATAAAAATAATGGTAATCTTATTTTTAGTCTAAACTCGATAAAATTCATTAAGAAAATGCTTTCATGGCGCTTTTGAATATTTTCGATATTGTGGTGGTACACGTTGGGGTAAGACGCGAGAATTAACGGCCGAACTTGGAACTGGGGAGCCCGATGTAATAAAGTGCTTTAATGATGCCTTATCAGAAGTTCATAATTTAATGTTACTCTTGGGTGTTGCTATTCGCGTATAATTCGTTCATTATCTACTATTAAACATAAAAATCTTTTCCCTGTACGGTTAACACACAATTGGTGGAGTTTTTGCTGTGGGGTTTGTGATAAAGCGACTTTTTTGGAAATTTTGGATTTTTTGTCGCTGATTTAGTGACAATTGAAATTTTGGGTTAATTTTAGCTTATTTTTGATTATAGGCAGTTGTTGTTTTGGTATACGTTCACAAAAAGTTGCAATTTTAAAAAAAAATTGGAATGGACATGCGCAAAACACTCGGCATTTTATAAAACTGACATTCGAAACCCAGTGGCATTATTATAAACTAGAAAAATCCCGTGTGCGTATATAATTTTTTTAAAATTCGATGTTAAGCGTCACCTATTGAAAAAAATTTGTACTATGTGCACAACAGACACCTAGGCACTTTCGAGAAAGGTCTGAAAAGTTTCCGACTTCAATGTGAAGATGGCAGCACTCGATACTAAAAGCTAGTGAATGTATTTGTGCATATTTTGACAGTTATTCACCAAAGTTTCAGCCATTTTGGACGCGCATTTATTTGACAGTCGTTTGATTGACTCGATGTAATTGTTTTTGTGAAAATGGAAAAAAATGAGTATCCAGCTGTCATTAAATTTGTGTTTTTGAAAGGCAATACGCCTACCTAAATCAAAGATGAGTTGGACTATGTGTGGTCGGGCAAGGCAAACAAAACAGAAGCAAATTTCCATACATTTTGGAAAACTGTTTTGCTTGTTTTGCTTTGAGTTGTGTGAATTAGTATGGAAATTTGCTTTTGTTTTGTTCTGCCTGGTTCGGTGTGGCTTCAGCCTAAGACGGCATGGAGTTATCTAAATCGATTATCTGCAAAAAGGAGAAACCACTACAGGGGCGCATACTACGCATTATTACTTGACAAGCTGAAGGCAGAAATTGCGGGAAAACGGCCACATTTACATTTCATTTTACGTTTTTGGTCCGATCCGATAGTCGGAGCAGAGTGAAAATGGAGCCTAAACACGCCTAAGGAAATACTGAATCACCCCTAAAATTTCCACTCGCTTACCTCCGACTATCGGATCAAGTTTACCGTCTGAACCGATCGTCGGGTGCGAGTAAAAAAGGAGCCAAACACATGCCCTAAGAAATACTGAAGCATGCCGTGAAAAACCTAGCTTTGATCATTACAATTGGAATGATAAAAAAAGATGCCCCTCCATCTCCTCCGACTATCGGATCGAGTTTTTCGTCTGAACCAATAGTTGCATCCGAGTGAAAAGGCAGCTTAAAACATACCGGATTAGTCGTTGCCGAGTTTACCCCGGCCAAATAGGTAGACAGACAAACAGACCCAGACATACCGGCAGCAATTTTAAAAATACTTGAATATGTTTTAATATCTAATTTGTTAAACTTAAGCCGGCCGTATACCAAAGCTGCATATTCAGCTCTTCGTCATTTATATATGGATCAAATCGTCGCATGCCGCTTTGATCCATAAATCTCCATACAAAAAGTGAGGAAAGTGGCATATGATGCTTATGCCCGTTAGGTGTACGGCCCTTCGTAGGGCGGTTCGAAAGGCCCCCGAGCCCGATCGGTGCGTATGAAAACATTCTCCAAGGCGTCCGGCACTTACACATCCTTCTGTGCGTTTTGTCGGGGCTGTGTTGCCGACAGATCTTTCATATGCGTACGAAGCCGAGTTAGAAATTCTGAGTGCTTTATTGGGTTCTCATCCGTTGAGATGGAAATTGAATTGGGAAGCTTCAGATTCTGTCCATAGACAAGCTCTACTGTCGAGCATTGTAGATCGGCGGTTTCGCGGAACTAAATAATATAACCTAAAAACGTCAAAATTAAATTTGATTTAATTTAAATTTGTGTCTACCTGCACATTCAGGATTCGAATTCAATTCGATCCAGGGAATTTTTTCTATCGGATCGTGTCAATCCTATTTCAAATCGATCTGTGTTTACATAAGATTGAAATGAATTTCAAATATGTTTCAAATCAATTACGAGCGTCAGAATCTGTGATTTAAGAACCTTTTCCTGAGACACTATACAATATATGTTTAGGGACATGATAGTATGATACGGTGTCCTTTCAGCGACAAAAAATGACCCATGACATGTTAGAAGATATTACGAACACTACGCTTAGCCACCTGAAGAGAACTTGGAAGGCGAGATTTGAAAAGGGCTGAATACTTGCACAGTATTTTGGATTATACTTCATTCCTATAAATATCATTGATGTAAATATTATGTTGTAAGCATTGAACTGTAATCAAGAAAGTGTTCATACATGTGCTGTGGTCTTTACGCAAATAAAGTTGTAAATAAAGTTGTACGTAGTCGCCCCAGTCCTATAAGGGCGCTGCCAATGAAGAAAAATGTTACATAGCTGTGAAGCTAATAATGATGATGACTTTACGAAATTGTGTGCGAAATTAATTTTGTACTTTAATTATTTCTTTCGCTGCTTTTGTAAAATTATATTCCACTTAAAAATTAAAATTGATTATTGCTACCGAAATTCTACCCACTATAATAAAAATTCAATTCGCCGCCAAAAAACTGATGTCATAAAGTTTTTCGCCGTTGACATCCAAAAATGCGCATAAATTTTCATCAAGTACTAAACTTTATTTTTTCTGTCTCAATTATTAATTAGGAATCCTTCATCTATACACAAAAAATAAACATAATGTCAAATCAGGATAATTAAATAATTCTACACTAAAAACAAAACTAATTTAATAATACTTAAAGCGCCGAAGAAAAGAATTGCAAAAAGGAAACACAAAAAGCGAAACTTGACAGAGAAAAGTGAAATTTAATTTTTCGTTAAATAATTCGGGTTCTAAACAGTTTTTTCGTTATTATTTTATGACCCCTCAGAGCCTTTTATATTAGTAACACAAAAAAAAAACAGAAATAAAATTATAAAACGAAAAAAATAAAGAAACAAAACAAAAGTGAGAAATATTAAAAACAAAAAAGAAAAAACAAAAAAAGAAAAAAAATTTTGCAAAAGAAAATCTAAACTCACTTACATAGTTTTTATCTTTGGTGCGAATACCTTAAAGTGTGGGCGTACTTTAAAGCGTTCAATCGCCAAGATAAATCCAATTTAGTTTTATCATCAACGTACCTGGAAAAAAGAGAAAAAATCTGATTAAGTAAGAAATTACAATATAAAATTTGCTCGAAACATGATCTAATAATAATAATAAAAAAAGAATTGAATTTTTCGTTTGACAGAAGGAAACCTAAGAATTTAACGAAGAAAAAAGTGACGACATTTTTCCTTTTATCACCGCGAGTGGAGCCATGTTGTTACCTAGTAATGGAATATTGTTGTGTAAAAGACGTAAGAGCGCGTGTTTACACTGTTTTTAAAATAGAACTTTGAGCGCTGGGCTTTGGGCTCCATTCAATATCGGCATTGTTTTACGTGCAACGTTAATAAGGCTTGATGATACCGCAGACATGCAACGCCCCGCAAATTATATTTTCGGCGAAATCACTATAGTGACAGACAAGAAGTTTTTCCATTAATTTCGTAATGTTAGAGAAGTTTTTGCGTGTGGTTTCTGCCTTGTGTTTATTTACAGCTTCTTTCAACATTTAAATTTAAAAAAAAATGAAGATGGTTTCTTTAAATTTTGAAATTCTCACACTCCCGTAATTTTTTTTTTTGCAAATGTCAACAACCTTCGAATTTCATTCTGTACTAAATTTGACATTTTGGATAGTTCAGGAAAATATTTTTCAGTGCATTTTTATTATTAGTGAAATTAATTTGTAAAATATGTAAACATAGAAAGTATGCAGATATACTGTGCTTTTAAGCCTTAGTACGCTGATTGGGCTAAAAAAAAATCCGCATCTAAAAACTATGTAAAAAAATGGTTTAGTAGGTGGATAAAATGGCGATAAATTTATGCCATTAAAATGGTACGCAGTTCGCCATTTATAGATGGTAGGTGGAAGTACTGATATTGTGTAGAGATTTGATTTGTGCAATAGCATTCCTATTCTTTTGTAGAAATTGCATTCCTATTCTTTTGTAGATAAAAAATGACATTTGTTCATTTGGTTGAAAAGTTGTGTTTGAATATGTCGGCCATCTTGGATTTTGTAAGTTGGTTTTTTTAAGTGTAGAACTAGAACATATGCAATTGTCATAATTTATTTTACAGAATATGTTGATGAGGATGATACCTTGAATCTGGACAATGGTAACATGGAAGTCCCTTCTCAGTGTGTCGTTCTTGGCGGAATCTTTGCAAAACTTTATTAAAGAGCAAATTGAAACGTGGAGCCATTGAAATACCAAAGGATTTTTGCAGCTTTGGACGAGTATATTCCCGATCTGTCAAAATCAGCTGTACAAATAACTTCCCAAGTAGAAATTCTTCTAGTTTTGACGAGGCCCCACGAGTAGCTTGTTAGTAAATGTGGATAAAAACTATTATATTTTTCCCTACGAGTAACTTGAGGAAAAACGACTCCAGCATTTTCCTACAAGCTCTTTGTGAGGAAATTCTAGAGAAAAACTATTCTAGAATTTCCCTAAGAGGAGCTCGAGGGGGAATGGTAGGG